>CM053567.1:80963800-81075562 GCA_028646485.1 Cryptoprocta ferox
GCCTTGAAGATTTTTGGCATCTACTGATAGATTTCAGGATTGAGAGATTTGAGATTTTACATGTCTGAATAGTTTCCTACTCTCTGAGATCAGAATATGACATTGCAGTAACAGCCTAAAGAGTGCCATCTTTGGATTTAAGTTTTACATCATAGCATTGAGCTACCTGCATTCACTTTAATTTTGCTGTACCTGTACCTTACTTTAATGTTTGTGATTCTAGATTCTTGAGTTTTTATTTGAACTCATTTAAATAAAACTGGAAAATCTTTAGTGCTTCTATTTTTATTTGCTAATATTTATATCTATAAATAATGTATAATATATAATATCAAAGATTACATGTTATATAATAAGATATAATATAGATTACAGATTAACATGCACACATATAGCATCACATGAACAATCCAAGAAAACACATAATCCATGGCGAGCCCTGCACGTAACAATATATATGTCCATTCTGCCATGTCTATCATATGGGGGACTGTGCCCAAGTTTTTCATTTCAGTTTATTTCAGTTCAAACAATGGTTTGAACAGTAAGTTTTCATCGTTTTTTTGTAAGGTTTATTTATTCTGAGAGAGCGAGCGAGCGAGCGAGCGTGCACACGCACAGGGTAAGGGCAAAGGAGAGAGAGGGAAAGAATCCCAACTAGGGCTCTGTGACGACAGCGAGGAGGGGCTCAGTCTCACAAACCGTGAGATCATGGCCGGAGCCGAAATCACGAGTCAGATGCTCAACCGACTGAGCCACCAGGCGCCCCAGTTCACACAGTGTTTATTGAGGACTTACATACTTTGTGCCAGGAGTCCTTCATTCATTCATGTATTCAACAAATACTAAGTAAGTGCTTATAACCTACCGGGCACTGTTTTAAATGTTGAAAATTTTAAAAAAAGGATAAAAGTTCCTACCCTTCCCAGCTTATATGTTAGAATATGATCAAATAATTAAAAAAACACATAAGAAAACTATACAGTATGTTAGATACCAACAGATATTTTAAAAGAAAGGTAGCGGCACTTTCAACAATAGCCAAATCATGGAAAGAACCTAAGTGTCCATCAACTGATGAATGGATCAGGAAGATGTGGTTCATCTATACAATGGAATACTACATGGCCATGAGAAAGAATGAAATCTGGCCATTCGTAGCAAAGTGGATGGACCTCGAGGGTGTCATGCTAAGCGAAATAATTCAGGCGGAGAAGGACAGATACCATATGTTCGCACTCATAGGTCTAACAGGAGAAACCCAATAGAGGACAATGGGGAGGGGAAGGAGGAAAAAGAGTTAGGGAGAGGGAGGGAGACAAAACATGAGAGACTCTTGAATACTGAAAACAAACTGAGGGGGGAAGGGGAAGGGGGAAAGGTAAAGGGGGGTGATGGTCTTGGTGGAGGTCACTTGTGGGGAAGAGCACTGGGTGTTATATGGAAACCAACCTGACAATAAATCAAAAAGTTAAAAAAAATAAAAATAAATAAAATAAATAAATTGATGTGATGGAAATAAAAAGAAAGGTAGTGAAAGTGAAGGGATTGTAAGTGTTTGGGGGTGGAAGTTGTAATTTTACTTTATTTATTTTTATTTACTTATTTTAGAGAGAGTGAGCAGGGGAGGGGGAGAGAGAGGGAGAGAGAGAGAATCCCGAGGAGGCTCTGCACTGTCAGCATGGAGCTCAATGTGGCTCAAACTCACGAACTGTGAGATCATGGCCTAAGCTGAGATCAAGAGTTGGACACTCAACCGACTACACCACCCAGGCACCCCAGAAGTTGTAATTTTAAATGGGATGGCCAGAGATAGCCTTACTAAGAAGCTGTCTAGTGAGTAAAAACCTGAAGGATGTACAAGGGACCTGGGGGGATAGGGGAAGTAGAGTCATTCCGGAAGAGGGAACTGAGAAGTACAAAGTCTCTGAAGCATGACCATGCTAGAAAATTTGAGGAATTCTAAGGTGGCCAGGTGGCTCAAGTGGAGTAGAAAAGAGGGAGAGTAGTTGGAGATGATTTCAGAAAGAGGACAAGGGTGGTGCAGGGATGAGCCACATCGTGCCAGGTCTTGTAGGCTCTGAGCTATTCCTTGGAGTAAGTTGGGGTGTTATGGCAGACCTGTGCTCTGCCTGGGTCCCCTTACCTGGGCCAATACATTTACTCCCAGCTTCTGTGTGTGTTACACACACATGCCCCATCCTCACCCCAGGCTGCTCACAACCAGTGACTTACTGCCATAGTGGTACAAAAGGTGAGGCCAACTCTGTAGGACAGGTCATGCTCCAGAGCTCCCCGGGGGGCTAAGGTCGAAGCTGGTTTCCAGTCTAGATTACATCTTTGTTTAGCTTTTCTCCCCTGCTCTCTCCTGCTTTCCTCCCTACTACTCTCCAATAGCATTCCTCTAATAGGTCAACTGCCCCCAAATTCCTGCTCTGTTTCAATCTTTGTTTCTAGGGAATGCCACCTAAGATAATTGGATGTGGTCCTAGGAAGCAGACACTAAAAATCAGATTCTGGAATTGTGTCACTCTTCAGCTGGATGACAACAAGGACCTCATTGTGATAGATGAAAGAGTGCTAGTTCTGGCATTCAATAGCAATGTCATTGCAGAGATTTTCACCTATGGTAAACTAGGGTGGAATATACAGGCATACCTCAGAGATGCTACAGGTTTGGTTTCAGACCACTGCAATAGCGAGTATTGCAATAAAGCAAGTCAAATGGATTTTTTGGTTTCCCAGTCATATAAAAGTTATGTTTATTAAGTCTATTAAGTGTACAACAGCATCATGTCTAAAAAAACACATGTATACCTAATTTAAAAATACGTTTTGGGGGGCGCTGTCTGGCTCAGTTGGTAGAACACATGACTCTTGATCTCGGGGCTGTGAGTTCAAGCCCCATGTTGGGAGTGGAGCCTACTTAAAAAATACGTTTTGCTTAAAAAATGCTAATCATCACCTGAGCTTTCAGTAAGTAGTAATCACTGATCACAGATCACCATAACAAATATAGTAGTAGTGAAAAGGTGTGCAATATTGTGAGAATTACAAATATGTGATAGACACACAAAAATGAGCAAATGCTGTTGAAAAAAAATGGCCACAATAGACTTGCTCCATGCAGGGTTGCCATGAACCTTCAATTTATAAAAAACGCAATATCCATGAAACACAATAAAATGAGGTATGCCTTTAGGTGGAAGGTGATACACTGCTGGCTTAAAGCCTCTGGAATTTGAGAAGTACAAAGAAACAGTAACTATAAGGACTTCATCATTGCTGTACAATGTTTAAGTCTGAGATAAGGATCGTACCTTGGGTTCCCCTTAAATTTGTCTCAATGTCAACTCTGCATTAGACTCATAAGCCTAAAGCCTACAGCACAATTAAGGGATGTTGTTCTAGTAAACATTTTGTAAGATAAAGCAGAAATTCTACCCAGTGCCGCGCTTATGACTTCAACATACACACAAAAATGCATTCTTCTCTGCTGTTTTGCTTAGGATGATCTCTCCTACAAATAAAAGAAACCAACTCAAAATGGGTTAAACAACAAAGATAGAGTGTGTGTGTGTGTGTGTGTGTGTGTGTGTGGTTGGGTGGTTAGGTTGTTTTTTAAGTAAGCTTCATGTCCAGTGTTGGAGCCCAACACCGGCTTGAACTCATGACCCTGAGATCAAGACCTGAGCTTAGATCAAGAGTCAGACACTTAACTGGCTAAGCCACCCAGGCACCCCAAAGATCATTTTTATCTAACTAGATATCCAGAGGTTGAGCTGCTCCAAGGTTGGTTTATTCCATGGCTCTGTTGTCAATGTACCAGGTTGTTTCTATTATTCTGCTCTACTATCAAGAATGTTTTGGCTTTATCCTTGGTAGGCTTTCCTCATAATCACATGATGAATCACCACAATTCTATCTTATTCAAACACAATAGTGTCCACCAGAAGTCTTTCAAAAAGAAGAATTTCCTCACCTTTAAAAAAATAATTTAAATGTATATATATTTTTCTTTTTAACATTTTCTTGTGGAAAATGGCAAAGTAGTGAGAACAGTATAAGGGAATCTTCATGTGCCCCACATCCCTATTACCTATATCTACTCTCTGCAAATCCTATATTTATAGTCCTACCCACTTATCTTCCCCCACTGCCACTGCCTACGTGTAAAATAATAATGATGATAACAACAACAATTCTTTAGTATTACTAATTCTTAGTCAGTAACCAAATTGCTTCAACTGCCGCAGAAGGGGTTTCGCCCCTTCAGTTTGTTCTCTGAATTAGAATCCAATGAAGGTCCACAAATTGCAGTTGGTCTATATACTCTTAAGTTCCTTCTACTCTAGGTTCCTCCTCCATCTATCTTTTGTTTTTCTTTGCTTTTATTTGAAGAACTTTTTAAGTTTGTTTTTTTTTTCAGTAATCTCTACACCCGTCATGGGGCTCAAACTCACCACTCCAAGATCAAGAGTCTCACACTCTTCTGACTGAGCCAGCCAGATGTCCCATGACTGTTTTTGTGATGTTAGAAGTCAATGATTCATTATTTCATTAGGAGTTGTAAAATAGTGATATAATTTATCATTGTTTATTAGTGGGACTACTTTTATAAAGGGGAACTTCTTTCACTCACTGTTTGGTTACACTGAGCTATAGTTCATATAGGAAAGATAGGATAAATAATTGGATCCTTCCTTTTATTTCTAGCTTTCAAAACAATTATATGGCTTGCTAGCATCCTCCATAAGGGACTAATAAAAATTTTTAGTATCATTATGAACTCAGCAATTTAAACCTAATTTCTGTGCTTCAATCAATTGCAGTGATTATTCTTATTAATGCTCAAATTTCCAATCATTGACATATGGGAGATTCTTCAAGTGGGCTTCTGAGTCCTTTTGACTCAACCCTAATAGTTTTGGAAAGCTTCCTTGCTTTCTGGTATGGTAAGAGGTAAATGTCCTACCACAGACCTGGAATCAGCTATTTCTTTAAGGAGCCCTGCTGCTTTTTAATGTGATTGTCTATTTAAGGATTTAAGTAGCCAAACACAATCTGGTCCATTGCCACGGGATTGGTCATCGTATCTAGGCCTTTAATACAAAGCTAAGAAGTACTTTTTTTTTTTAATAAAATACGTTGTGAATTCATACTGATACTTCCAGTTCAAAATTAGGATCACAGGGTTTTTATTTCATCTGATTGATCTTCTATTCCACTCCAAAAATTTGCATCTCAAAAACACCAACATAGTTACTCAAGTGATTTAGCCCACAACACACAAACTACAGTCTCAAAACATGACAATGACAATACTGTCATTAACAATGTAATTAATAAAAACACTTCAGGATTTATTTTTGGAGTACTTCTTATCATATATACATATATATATACACACAGTTGAATTACTGTGGTTTAAAGTCCCTGGAATTGTTCTTCTCTGTGCAGTTATACCACAACTCAAATCAGTTGCCTATTATTTTTGAGGGATTGCCTTTTTAAACTATTTCAAATTTCTTTTTTTTAACTTTTTTAACATTTACATATTTTTTAATTTTTTTATGTTTTTAATTTATTTTTGAGAGACAGTGCGAGCAGGGGAGGCTCAGAGAGAGAGGGAGATACAGAATCTGAAGCAGGCTCCAGGCTCTGAGCTAGCTGTTAGCACAGAGCCGGCCGCGGGGCTCAAACCCACGAACCATGAGATCATGACCTGAGTGGAAGCCGGACACTTAACCAACTGAGCCCCCCAGGCACCCCGACATTTACTTATTTTTTTGAGAGACAGAGTGAGCACGAGTAGGGGAGGGGCAGAGATAGGGAGAGGGGATCCGAAGCAGGCTCCATGCTGTGAGCTCAGAGCCTGAGGCCAGGCTGGAACTCACATCCTATGAGATCATGACATGAGCCGAAAACAAGAGTAGACCACGTAACCAACTGAGCCACCCAGGTACCCTTAAAATTTAGTATTTATTTAAACCAATCTTTTCAAGCAGCAACTATCAAGTCTAAAAGCAACCTGTATTTTATTAACATTTTTTAGACTTTAACAACCACTGTAATGAATGTTTAATAACAGTATTTCATAAGCAGCATTTTTATTATTAGATCATTGGCTGATTGTAATAAAATTAAAAATATGCCTTAAAAAAGTCAGAGTGGGATAGAGTGTGGGGCTTAGAATGTGAAACCAATTGCAAAAGATAAAAAAGATGGCTGCAGAATTAGATAACCAAATTCTTCTTGATGAAGACAGGGATATAAATGAGAACTAAAGGGCTCTTGGGTGGCTCAGTTGGTTAAGTGTCTGACTCTTGATTTTGGCTCAAGTCTCAATCTTATGGTTAGTGACTTTGAGCCCCAGATCAGGCTCCACATTAACAGTGTGGAGCCTGGGAGGGATTCTCTCTCTCTGCCCCTCCCCTGCTCGCACTTTCTCTGTCTGTCTGTCTCTCTCACTCTCTCTCAAAATAAATAAATTTAAAGAAAAAAGATGAGGACTAAATTTAGAAAAACACAACACATGTTTTAATCAATGACAGGCCCCTGAAATTTAAACATTACTTTCACTTTTGAAAGTAATGTATGGAGCAGGCTTGAACAATGGATCTGAGATAACCACTCTATTCATTTTTTAAAATGTGAATTTTCTAATACAGTGTATTCCACAGCCAGCTTTTGAGTTGAAGCTGGATTCAGGGAAGATTAGTTTCTGAATGTGTTAGTAATTTCTGTGCCAAGTATTTGTCCTGTCAGATAACATCTGTTGACCAGAAGCTACACTGTCCATTATAATAAAGCACATTATATAATGTTTTCCTCAGTTAAAAATCTCTCTAAAGAAATTTCTAGAAAAAAATTATTTTACTTAACTTTTGGGTAAGTTTTTAGTGAATAAATGGGAAAGATTTGACCAGTTAAATATTATTATTTGAATTTTTCACATGGATATTTAATTTTAAATAATCATTGCCCAAATTAATTATTAAACTAATATAAAAACTTACCTTTTATTTTATGAGATTATTTCTTATGATTAGTGATTTCTGGGGTAGGGGAGGAGAATGAAGAGAAAATTAGCTTTTTCCTTTATCAAGTGATATGAAGATGAAAACGTTGTGGGCATTATTACTCCCCTTTAAGAATGAGAATTCCTTCTCACATATCAGAAATGCTTTCCTTCAGAACTAGGGAAAGATTCTTCCTTTTGAGTGAAAGATCTGTAGATTGTGGTTATGTTGATCATGTTTCAAGAAGAACCAAATAGAATGACCAATTAAACTGATTTTTTAAATTCATTTTTAGATTAGATGATGATTCAGTTAATCATGTAGTGATTTTATTCTATTATTAAGATATTTAGGGGGCACCTGGGTAGCTCAGTCAGCTATACGTTCGACTCCTGGTTTCACTTCAGGTCATGATCTCACAGTAGTGAGTTTGAGCCCTGCATTGGGCTCCATGGTGATAGCGCAGAGCCTGCTTGGGATTCTCTTTCTTTCTCTCTCTCTCCCCTTCCCGGCACATGCACACTTTCACTCTCCCTCTCTCAAAATAAATAAATAACCTTAAAATAAAGGTATTTAGGGGCGCCTAGGTGGCTCAGTTGGTTAAGTATCCAACCTCTGCTCAGGTCATGATCTTGCGGTCCATGAGTTCGAGCCCCACATTGGGCTCTGTCCTCACAGCTTGGAGCCTAGAGCCCACTTCAGAATCTGTGACTCCCTCTCTCTGCTCCTCCTCTGCTCGTGCTCTGTCTCTGTCTCTCAAAAAATAAATAAACGTTAAAAAAATTAAAGATATTTAGAATTGCAGATCTTACAAAGGCATCACCCAATTATTTTACTCATATAAAACTTTCAATAAGGAAAATGTAATATTTTTAAAAAGAATAAAAATAGTAGAAAATATTCTGGAACTAAGCTCTTTTGAATTCACCACCATCACACCTCTCACTTCTCTCCATCCCCAGACTGTCTCCAAACTGTTACCTTAGCTCAGTTCCTCACACCTGTGGTCGCTTAGGGAGTCTCCCTATTCTTCAGTTTACAGAGTTATTCTTCTAAAATGGTAAGCTGAGCCTGTTACCTCTCAGTTTGAAACTTCACTAGTCCGCCAATATCCAACTGACATTTAAAATTGTTATTACTTCACAGTCAAAATTCTTATTCTGTACTATAACATCCGAGGCTCTCCACAAACCATACCTGTTCCATCTCTCTCCATTTTTATTTTCTGTCCTTACTCCTATTTTCCTGCAGCCTCCAGCCACCTTCCCTCACCCATGATCCAAATAGCCTACATATTTAACAGCATCATTACTTGAACTTGTCATCCTGTTTATGCCTCACAGATTTGTACATGTAGTTCACCCTACCTGAAGGCCACTCCCAATCCCTTAACTGGCTCACCTGATATCTAATGACTCAGCTCAAACTCCATCTGCTTTGCAATGCCTTTCCTCACTGGACTGAGCTGAACCTTTCACACTGTCCTTTGTGTCATTCTGTACCTTCTCTATTATTGGATTTATTCTGTTTTTCAATCTTTTGTTTACATTTTAGAATCTCCAAGCAAAATGGAAGTTGTCTGAGAAGAAACACCATATTAGAGCCCTCAATATTTGTTTGAAATTATGAGGTTCAGAGAATTAATGGCCCTGTGTATAGTATTGACCTCTATGAACTGCTGATAATTGGTCATTTTGACCCACAATACAGCGATTTCATAAATATATTCCAAGAGGTAAACCTTGAGAAAAGTTCAGATTGTTAATTTCACTAAAATAATTATAGCTTCTAATGTAAAGACAGAATTTTCTCAGGTTGTATGGAAACCAAGTGAAGATATTCCCACATATAAATGTGTTTTTTTCCATAAAGATATCAGCCCATATATTTCTTCTCATAGTACAAAGCCTACTTGTGATTCTGAATGGAATTTTCATTCAATTTGTATTTTTTTCCCCAAAGAATTACATACATACATACCTTGCTCAGGTCTCTATGTAGACCATTTCCCATCATATCTTTGTTAATAGTTTAGAGAGAAAGAGCATAGCATTTTAGTTCAACAGTGCTCTGGGAAGCCTTTTCAGCTTCAGAAACAAGCATCACCACATTAATCAATTTACATGAGAACTGTAGCTGCAGGCAGATTCCAGTGCAATTACATGTGCCACCTCACATTATTTTAGCTTCACTGTTTCTGAAGGGATTGCTTCCCAAGTATTTAAACATGACTCTTCATGACAGTGACTGGCTTCCTCCTATGCTGAAAGTTGAACAGAAATATCCAATATCTTCCTTAAAATATAGTATTCCTTAAAAATCATTCAAAAATCAAGCTAATATAAGGAAACTGACATGACATCTTACATAAGTTCTTGCAAAGACATTTCTTGTCCAATGGTAACGCACTTCAAAAGATTTATCCATGAATACAGCAGTAAGGAAGCAGGGTTCCCGGCACCACCTTAACTCTTTTTTACCTATTGGCTATTTTGGTTACAGTAATATTTTCTGCTTTGCCCTAAAAGTCAATTTCCTGCTTCCTCATGGCTCAGTATTGAAATTGGAAGCAGAATTTCTCATGTTCCTGTTTGCGCACACAGTTGGCCATCATCTGGACTGTGTGGAATATCGTTGTGTGAATGAGTCAAATCCCCATTGTTTGCAGTCTAAGATTTAAAAAAAATGGCTAAAAATATATGGTTAAGGGGCGCCTGGGTGGCTCAGTCAGTTAAGCATCTGACTTCAGCTCAGGTCATGATCTCATGGTTCTTGGGTTCGAGCCCCACTTCCGGCTCTGTGCTGACAGCTAGCTCAGAGCCTGGAGCCTGTCTTCAGATTCTGTGTCTCTCTCTCTCTCTGACCCTCCCCTGCTCATGCTGTCTCTCTCTCTCTCTCTCCAAAATAAATAAAACATTTAAAAACTGTATATATGGTTAAAACATGAAGAAAGTTGTGTGTGTGGGAACTTACTCTACTAGATAAAAAGACCTATAAAGCTATAGCAAGTAAGATGGTTAGGTGAATGGATAAACAAGTAGCTAATGGAAAAGAATAGGGAGCTGAGAAATGAGTCTACATACATGTGGAAAGAAAAATTATGACTGATTAGAAATCATTGAGGAAATGATGACTTCTTTAGTAAGTGGTGCAGGGATTATTGGGTATCCAAATGGAAAAATAAAGTCAGCCCATTACCTCACAATATACAACCAAAAATTTCCAAATGGATTAACAGTTTTAAAGTGAAAAGAAAATATTTAAAACTTGTGCAAGAAAGTATTTCTTTGACTTTAGAATAGGGAAGGATTGGGGTGCCTGGGTGGCTCATTCAGTTAAGCCTCTGACTTCAGCTCAGGTCATGATCTCATGTGAGTTCAAGTCTCACATTAGGCTCTGTGCTGACAGCTCAGAGCCTGGAGCCTGCTTCAGATTCTGTGTCTCGTTCTCTCTCTGCCCCTCCCATGCTCATGCTCTCTCTCTCTCTCTCAAAAATAAATAAACATTAAAAAAAAATTTAGAATAGGGAAGGACAACTCAGACACAAAATTACAAAACAGAATGAAAAGATTGGTTGTTTAATTTGATTACATTAATATGAAAACTTCTGTACAACAAAAATAACCATGATGAGAATGAAAAGATAAACCATAAAATATAAAGCCAACAAAGTATAAGAATACAGAATATTTGAATAATTTCTACCTATGAATAAAAAAACAGAGAAACATCCTACATAGAAATTCACAAAGGACAAGAAGTCATAGAAGAGGGGTGCCTGCCTGGCTCATTTGTTAGAACATGAGACTCTTGATCATGAGTTCAACCCCTGCGTGAGTTCAAGCCCCACGTTGGGCTTAGAGCTTACTTAAAAAAAATAAAATGTGCCTTCATTTAAGAAAAAGAATTCATGGAAGAAAGATGAATAGCTGATAAATATGTGAAAAGATCTCAACTTCACTGGTAACCAATGAAATGCAAACAAAAACAACAATATGCAAAACATTTGTATCTATCAGATTTGAAAAAAATTCAAAAATCTAATATCAAGCCATGTGTTTGTGTATATTCAAAGCTTATTGGTAAATCTAGCTTGGAAAGGAATTTGACAGTATTTAGCAAAGATGAAGATCCTCATACTTTATGACCCAATAATCCCATTTCTAAGTATATATCCTATGGAAACTCTCATATGTGCTCAAGGCAATATGTATGAGAATGATCATAGAAACACTGTAATAGTGAAAAAATTGGAAATGACCTAAATGAATATCAGTAAAAAATGAAAAAAGAGGGGTGCCCGGCTGGCTCAGTTAGTGGAGCATGTGATCCTTGATTTCAGGGTTGTGAATTTAGGCCACACTCTGGGCCTAGAGCTTACCTTAAAAAGTAAAACATAGGGGTGCCTGGGTGGCTCAGTTGGTTAAGTGGCCAACTTCAGCTCAGGTTATGATCTCACGATTTGTGAGTTTGAGCCCTGGGTCCGGCTCTGTGCTGAGAGCTCAAAGCCTGGAGCCTGCTTCAGATTCTGTGTCTCCCTCTCTCTCTGCCCCTCTCCCACTCTCTGTTTCTCTCAAAAATAAATGAACGTTAAAGGATTAAAAAAAATAAAAAGTAAAACATAAAAAATAAAAATTAAAAAATATATAAAAGAAAATGAAAACATAATTTATGGTATGCTGATACAATTTTATCCTGGAAAATTGAGATTCTGTGTGGATATTAAAATTAATCTGATTCCCTTATTTATTTTTCTAGGCAAACAACTTATTTATAAAGAGAAAACCTCTATATATTATATATACATCATATATCAAGTATGTTTAGATTAACAAGAAAAATTTTACATTATCAGTCAGGTGATACTTCATTAAACATAAAGCTACTGAGCAAAATCAACCTCCTATGCAAATATAATTTATAATTTAAAGTGAGCAAACATAGTTTCCTACAACACAGATTCTAACCAAAATAACTGCCTATTAAAATAAAACTTTAAATGTTATAGGAAAGGTGGTGTTTTTTTTTTTTTTGCCATTTTTAAGTAAACAAACTTAGAAGCAATTTTCTGTTGACAAGATAGAAAAAATACCTAGATTTCTTTAAATTTTTGGTAACTGACATGCAAATATAACATTCACTCTTGCATTTCTTTCTAAAGAAAAGATAATTGTGCTTTTAGGAAGCTTTTAAGAAGGAACTAGAACCACATGTGTCCACATGGATAAATTTCAAAGATATAATGTTGAGGAGAAAATGCAAGTAATGTGTAGTGTATGACACCATATGCTTAAAAAGAAGAAAAACATTGTTATTCATGATAGCTATGTATAAAAACATAAATATATGTATAGACATTATGCATTCGATATTAGAAGAGTGGTTACCTCTGAGGAGGGAGAGGAATGAAATAGCGGAAAGACACATAGGAGAATTTTATATTTTTATTGCTTTACTCCTTTAGTTAGTTTGTTTTGTAAGTAGGCTCCATGCTCAATGGGGGGCTTGAACTCACAACCCTAAGATCAAGAGTCATATGCTCTACTGACTGAGCCAGCCAGGCACCCCTGCTTTACTTCTTTAAAAAGATGTAAAATAAAAATGGCAAAATGTTATACTTCAAAGCTGGATTGTGGGTAGATGTGTATTCATTATGCCATTCTCTATCCTTTTTTGTATGTTTAAAATAAAATGTTAGATAAAAGGGAGAAAACCTCACTCTTTTATGTTTAACACTGTACTTTACCCTCCTTTTCAAAAGCTGAAATATTAGCTAACTGGCCCTTCTGCAACAGAAAAAAGCATACATCTGGCATACAGCACTACCATGAACTTGGAAGCCTAGGTTTTAATCTTCTCTTCAGGACCAAATTGTGTGGCCTTGAACAATCATCCATTCTCCCTGAACTTTGGTTTCCTAACTTGTTGAATGAGAAGATTGAACTAGAATGTCGTCTAAGTTTCCTCTGACTCCAAAGAGTTGAGATCACCGTACCTCTGAGAATGGACGGAAGAAAGAATCCTTGATGTCATAAGGGACCTATTCTGAAGCTATATGGCTGCCAGGAGGCTAAACACTCATAGGCGGATCTGTCTTAAAGGCAGACACTGCATCTGATCCAGGAACTCTGTAATGCTACAGTGTCCATGAGTCCTACTGAAAAGTAAGGTGCACCATGGACTAAATGTCTGAGGAATTTTAACCATTCCTTGCCCCTTGCCTAACAGTTAATAACTAAATATTGTTTTTTACTCTGAACTTCTCACAGATCTTCTTTTATAAACTGTCAGCACGGAGCCTGACACGGGGCTTGAACCCACGAACCACGAGATCATGACCTGAGCTGAAGTCCAACGCTTAACCAACAGAGCCACCCGGGCACCCCTAACCTCTTCTAGTACTTTAAACCTTCCTCAAAGTTAACCACTCACTACATTGACTTCAGCTGTAATTGTAGTTTTAAAGGAGCATGGATATATTTAACATAGAAAAGAAATATAGCAATGAGAATTCATTCAGTTACGGTGAGAATGAAATTCACTACCTCTGGAAATCTTAGGACTTAGTAAAAGTCATAGAATTATTTCCTGTCTCCAGAAAAGAAATACACAGGCTGTGCAAATAAGTGGCATTTTCAGGAAGGTGTTTCTGGTTCCCTATTGCATCCTCCACACTTGGCAAAGATGAAACCAGCTACGATCTCCCCCAGTCACTACAGACTTGAAACCAGAGCAGTAGGTGACGGCTGAAGTGTTCTCCATGGCCGGAAAACGCAGACCAGAAGCTGCCCTTTCACCTCCTTTGGACTGATGGGACATAGGAGGGCAGAGTGGGTCCTAGTGCGTTCCCAGATACAAATGATGCATCGTGTCTAATTATGATGGACAGGTAGCAGAATGATGGTCCCCCCCAGACCCGCTTTGGGATGTTAAGAATTAGACATTGCTTGCTTTCTTCCCCCCTTTGGCAAGTTTTAATTAAAAATTCTTTTCCTCTGAATGGTTTGAAAATACTTGATTTTCTGCCAGGGTTTTCTTGAAGTAATTTCCTGCTTTATTTTCAAAAATGTAAAATGCGGGCTGAGGATTAAGATAGATCTCCCTGACTTTAGGACAAATAATACTTATAAAAGGTCCTGTCTAAAGTATTCAAAGAAAAGGACATGCCATCTTTTACAATTGGTCAAAAAGATTGGACTGAAAACTAAAAATCCATCACTTGATTGGATGGTAAAAGCTTACAGCTCCATTTTGAGGTTGCTCGGCCTGTAGGGCCAAACACTGTCCTATGATTCCCTTCTGGGATCTTGTTACAGGTTCTGTGATGAGCTGACTGATCAAAGACCAGTGATCAAAGACTGCATCTGCATTTCTCTGTCAAGTGGAAATTTAAGAAAAAATCTTCTCATTAGCTATAGGTGTTGCAGATTTGAGGCTAGAGTCTTATTTTTTGTGGCCAAGAAGTAATTGAGAATGTGCCATCCTGAACCTGGAAGAAAAGGAAAGGTTCAGACTCTGCAGAGCAATACCCAGTTACAAATTCCTGCCAGTCATTTCCCATGCCACACAGCAAGGGCCCTTGCTGAGTATAGAAAGAAAGGCGATTATCCTCAGTTTTAGATTTTTCTGAGTAGAAGAAAACCATAGTGAATCCTTACTGTACTTTTAGAGAGAAGGAACTGAAAGAAAACTGAACAGTGCTCCTTAATTTGTACCTCTTTTAATGACCACTGAAAAGCTTTACAGCATCAAGGCTTGTTGTCGATAGAGTTCTCTAAGCAGCAACTACTTTTATTTGGTTAAATCAATTCACTACTTTTGAAGATTCTGAATAACATTTATTAATGGACATTTATGGAACTGCCTACTATGGTACTGGCATTATACTAGATGCCTGGACAGATGGAAAAGCTTACATTTACATTCTAGTCAGAGAGATGAACAAGATGTGCTATCAAATTGTTATGACACAGAAATATGAAAGTAGCCACGAGAGCCTGTAAAGATGGGGAAGGGAACCATGGTCACAGAGGGCTTCCTGGCAAAGACAGTTTGCTCACCTGAGTTTTGACGGATGAGTAGCATTGGCCCGATGGAAGAAGTGGCGACTTGGGTCAGTGGGCATTCCAAGTGAAGGGAGCAGTCAAGGTGACCCTTCAGAGTCTAAGGTGTTTGGGGTCTGCAGGTAATTCCTGTTGGCATTGCAACTGTTCATCAGAGAGCAGGCCAGAGCACCTGCTGAATGAATTTCAGTGCTACCTGGACCTCTAACACCTTGGAATAGAACCATAATAATCACAGAGTAGGCACATTTTTGGATAGAACCATTGCCTTTCTGGTCCTTTTGCATGGTTACTACTTTATTCATGCCTAAAGCATTTCCATTCCTTCACATGAGCGAAACTTTTTTTTTTTTTTAATGTGGATGTTATGCAATCAGAACACCAGTACCTACGGGCAACTCTGATTGCCATTAGTCATGTTTTATTGACTGTTTTGTCTCAGTGAAGCCATCTGGATTGCATTGTACTACTTTTCAATCAGAAATGATTTTTTTCTAAGGCACTAAAACTTTGTGACAATTATGACATTCCTGGGCATTTTCTTGGTTCAGAAGAGACAAATTTATAATAAGGCATTTTATTAGACTTTTTGAATTGAAACCTTCATTTTTCAGGAAGAATCATACATACATCTGTAACCTAACCATTGAATTCTAAATGGGACCCACTTAAGAAGTAATTTATTTTAAAAAATTCATTATTTTAAATCATGTTTCCTGACATTTTTTTCCACCTTTTCTCTCCTTCTCCACCCCCCCCCCCCAAAAGACCCCTAAACTCTAAGCAAGGTTACAACTGTGTTTCTGGACTACACAAAGTCATCACTTCTATTTCAGAAACTTGGCATATGCTATGTCTAGAACCATCTCTGCTGTATGCTGCAAGATCGCTCTCTAGGACGGGAGCCCTAGCTCCAGGAGAGCACCCGTTAGCAGGGAGGGTTAGTTAGATCTCTGAGGGATGACAGAGCACCTTTACTTTTGACTTTCTAAAATGAGCGGGTGACATGGTTTTGTTTTACATGTAAATCGTGCACGACACATTCATCACTGACTTCCAGACCTTGCCTGCCCTTGCCAGTCGCCTCTGGGGCCTTTGCCTTCCTGCCAGGACAGCTGTTGTGGGCTGAAACGAGGATAGCACCACAGGCCAAAGATCTGTCTGTGTTCCCACTCATATGTTCATTCTTTTGTTCACTCATCATCCGTAAGTAGTAATGGCGTACTTCCTACATATCAGGCACTCATCTAAGCAGACACCAAGACTGACAAAAAGCTACATCTTCAAGAGACTTATATTCTTTTTTTAAGTTTATTTATTTATTTTTGAGAGAGTGTGTGTGCACGCACATGCTCTTACAAACAGTGGAACGGCAGAGAAAGAGGGGGAGAGAATCCCAAACAGGCTCTGCACAGAGCCTGACTCAGGGTTCGATCCCACAAACGATGAGATTCTGACCTGAGCCAAAACCAAGAGACCCTTAACCAACTGAACCACCCAGGTGCCCCAAGAGGCTTATTATATTGTGAGGTATATTTCTGAGCCCTGGTGCCCTGCTCAGTTTCTGTCGCTACTAATATGGGTCTCTGCCAATGTGCCTGGGGCTGTGTTTCTTCCAGGCGCTTTGCTCCAGTGTCACTCTTAGAAGTGCCCTTCTCAGCACAGTTCTTCCAATTCATCACAAGCTGACATTTTCTTCAAGGCATTATAACAGTATCTAGGGAGGGAGAAATTCCTGCCTGAACTACACTGAACCCCAAGTGAACATCTGCCTCCAATGATTCAGGTTCTACAGAAATGACAATCAGTCCAGATTGTCCCCCCCCCCCCCATCTAGTAAATTTTCTCTCAAGGATTTTCCTCTCCTATTTTAATGACCAGATAGTCATTTTAACTATCCCATTCCTATCAGGCTCCCCACAGCCCTCTTTGCCATCAGGCACGTATTAATACATGATCTAATATAGATCCTTTATAAGAAAGGATCTATATCCCAATTTCTAATCTCACAAGTTTTTTCCTACCATCCCTATACAAATTTTTAGATGCAAATAAAAATGAGAGAATACGGTTCAGCTCAAAAGTCAGTGGATGTTATTTCCTTTTATCTAAATGTCTAAGCCCTGGGCCTTTGTTGAGTTAAAAATAAAAATGCTCTGTTATATATGAAATGCAGTAAACATTGTGCTGAAGTTAACTTTAAAAAAAAAGCTATTTGAGGGGTGCCTGGGTGGCTCATTTGGTTAAGTGTCTGACCTCAGCTCAGGTCATGATCTCATGGTTCGTGGGTTCAAAGTCCCATGTCGGGGCTCTGTGCTGACAGCTCAGAACCTGGATCCCACTTTGGAGCCTTCTTCGGATTCTATGTCTCCCTCTCTCTCTGACCTCTCCCACTCATACTATGTGTCTCTCTCTCTTTCAAGAATCAATAAACATCAAAAAAAATTTTAAAGTAAACTATCTGAATATTTTCTGGCTTTTTAAGTTAAATGCTTTCCATTTTTATTGTAAAAGTAACATATAATCATTTTTAATTAGAAAATAAACATAGATAAAAATATAAGCCATATTCTATCTAAAGGTCATGTTTTATCATTATATATACCATTAGATATGTTATATAATTATAGTTCCACGGCATTTCATGCATTTTTAACTTCTTATCTCTTATTAATGAGTTTTTAGTTAAGTTTTTAATTATTGCCCCCCAAAATCATAAGACAGAATATAAAACAGTTCCCACTTTTCCCCTACAATAGCATTTCTGAGATTTAATCACTGCTAATACTGACTCTAGACATTTTTATGCATACTAAAACTTATATTTTTAATCTTTTTGAATTCATGGGTTCTTCCGTTGTTTGATTCATAAAATGTTACATTTCTTTTTTTCTCAACACTTTTAAGAAATATTTTACATATCATGTAATCCATTCCTTTCAAGTGTACAATTCAATGATTTTCTTTTACATTTTTACATATATGACCATCATTATATATCAGTTTAGAATATTTTCATCACTTAGTAAGATCTCTCATGCACATTCATTGTCAATCCCCATTCCCCTGAGCCCCTACCTGGGCAACTACTAATCTATGTTCTGTCCTTAGAGCTTTGCCTTCTCTGGACATTTCATATAAATGGAATCATGCACTATGTGGTCTCTTCTATTTTCTTTGACATACTATATATATATGTAATATATTATTTCTAATATATATATTTATATTATATATATTGTTTCTAATATATATAAGAAAATGGAGAAAAACATTTATGGATCCTTTTAATGAGTTTTATTTGAAAATGTTCTTTCATAACTAAAAAATACAAAATAAGTTTTATATACTGCTAATGTTAGGGAAAGAACTAACACTAATTATCAGCCATTGAGAATCCGTAGAAGAGACCTAATTTTTTGACATTCTACTCTTCCCCCTAGTGGCCAAGATGAAAAAAGGCTATTGTGTTAGCCGGAACATACCCTAGATTCTTCAGATGCTCCTAAGTCAGAGCCATTACATTTGGGTATTTCATGTAAGAAATATTATTTTTTTGTTTATTGGAGGCCTTTTATAAAGCAAATTTCTTAGGAGGCATAATTTTTCATTCTCTGCAGCTTTTCCCACCATCAAGTCTACCAGCTTCCTTATGTGGAGGGATTTACTATTGGTGTTAGCTCAAGGTGTGGAGCTCAATAGCACAAGTTCAAATCTCAGCTCTGCCACTTGGTAGTCATGGGATCTGGGGGCAAGTTACCCAGTCAGTGGCTGAGTTTCTTCTTCTGTAAGATGAGATGATAATAATATTTGTCTCATAGAGTTGTTGTGAGGATTAAGTGAATTAAGATCATGGAACTCCTTTAAACAGTCCTGGGATATAGTAGAAAATCTCGAGTATTTTCTTTCCAATATTTTCTGCCTTCTCTCCTACTAAAATAAATACCCACACCAGCTCTCCCCATGTTCTGCTGTTATCCTCACCTTTCTTTCCAAAGATTCTGCCTTGTTAATTTCCTCATCTTTCACCTTTGGTAGCTTTCTCTTCTTTACCAGATCATCCTACTTCCTTTCATCTTCACAATGGTCTCTGTAGTTCAAAACACCATCATGCACTGGTCCTAAGGGAGACTTCTGCTGCAGCTCTCTGATCAGCCACCTGCTTCTCCTTCCTCTGAAGCATACTGTCATCACTCAGCAACAAGAATTTATGTATTTAATGTTTTGCGGGAGTGGGTAATCTGAATGCTGTATGTGATGGGTGCTGAAAGACCTTCTACTCAAAAATAGCTCCACTGCAGACAACTGCTGATGCCCTATAGTTCTTGCTTTTCCAGGTCCAGCCCTATAACCATGGACTTTCCAATTTTGGAGACAGTCCTGACCAAGGCAGGCAATATAGCTAGAACTCCTTTTCACCTATAGGTGGTATCTGGGCTTAATTCTGTTATCAGCCCTTCACTTCTGCCACTTCCATACTTCTGGGTGAATTCTAGCGCTCTAGTGTCTACATTCTAGGCTGCTCCTTTCCCAATCACTCACTATGCTTGCCTAGGATGCATGTGCCTAAACTTTTGTTACAGTATCTGCTTTAGACACCAAGATCCTCTGTCAGAGGTAGAATTTTTCCTTAATACTAACTTATTGGATTGGGATACTCATAATATGCTTAGGTCTTGCCATTTTTCTTTTCAAGGTGTTGGGCTGGGCCTCCGTCCCCTATAGCTTATCTTGGGTCCTGCTGGAGGCTAGATGACCTCCAACACTACCACTCACCTCACTGAATAACAGCTCCCCACCGAGAGACTTCCACTGACATGCCCGGCATGCCAGGATAGAATTCCTTGGATATTGTGGGCGGTGGAGATGGTTAAGTCCCCTCAAATCTGATGTGTATGATTGGCTAAGTTCCATGTGGCAGATTTTGTTTATTTTGCCACAAAAGCAAGGAGTAAGTCTGTTCCCTCACTTAGAACTGTCAGTCCAAAAGCATCCCTCGTGATAAACTGACAGGGACAGGTTTCATCCCTCCATAATTTCCCAGAAGAGCTATTGGTTTCCCAGGCTGTCGTGAAAGTAGGGAAGGAATTCAAGCGCAGGCCCACGTACCATATGTCGACATATGTATAGATTATAAATCACGCAGAAAAATTGTTTAATAAAATCTATTTTGTCCTCCTGCCTTGAAAAATATCCCTTCAGAGTGATAAAATTAAAATTTGTGTAAAGCTATGTTTTTTTTTTAAGACTTTATTTTTAAGTAATCTCTATACCCAATGTGGGGCTTGAACTCACAACCCCGAGGTCAAGAGTTGCATGTTCTACTGACTGAGGCAGCCAGGCGCCCCTGTGGTTTTTAATATGACTAAAATTAGGCAAAATATTAAAGACGAGTGAATTTAATTACTATTGTACATCTGGGTCCTTCCCCCCCCCCTTTGGACTTTCTTTTATTATGCTAAGATAATGGTGCTTTTGGGATTTACATTCTTGTACTCTCCAACACAGTAAGTACGGGGCATGTTAAAGTGTGTAGTATACCATTTTCATACATGGACAGAATTTTATACTGGGAGTATAAAATAAAGGCAATCATAATTCATAAATTTTTATATTTTTAGTTCTCTGCTTTCATTTCAGCAAATCACTAATTAATACAGTTGTAATCAAGATTTTCATAAAATTTGTGAAAATAATAGCTATGATCTAAAAGATTAAAAAGTAAAATGTAACTGCATTCAAAATTTGAGTGTTTTAATGAAAAATTGTGAAGTAAAATAAAAGTAAAAATAAAATTTAATTATTTGTATATATATTCCCCAAAAGTCTTTTTTCTTGTAAAATATCTTAAATTATCTATTAAGGCAGAAAAACAAAATACAAATTGTAATGAATGAACATTACATTTTAAAGTTTAAATTATTTTTATAAGCCAAAGTGTTTGTTTTACTTAAAAAATTTAATTAAGTGGTATTTAATATTTCTAT
Source organism: Cryptoprocta ferox (assembly GCA_028646485.1). Lineage (NCBI taxonomy): Eukaryota > Metazoa > Chordata > Mammalia > Carnivora > Eupleridae > Cryptoprocta > Cryptoprocta ferox. The sequence goes on from CM053567.1 coordinate 80,984,873, forward strand.
AAAAATAAAAGAACAGTAGTCCCCTCTTACCCTTGGGGGATATGTTCCAAGACCACCAAGTGGATGCCTGAAAGCACGGTAGTCCCAAGCTCTATATATACTGTGCTTTTTCCTTTATATACATACCTATGATAAAGTTTAATTTATAAATTGGGCACAGTAAGAGATTTTTTAAATATTTCCTAATGTTTTATTTATTTTCGAGAGAGAGAGAGAGAGAGAGAGAGACAGCATGAGCAGGGGAGGGACAGAGAGAGAGGGAGACATAGAATCCGAAGACGGGCTCCAGGCTCTGAGCTAGCTGTCAGCCCAGAGCCTGACGCAGGGCTCGAACCCACAAACCGTGAGATCATGACCTGAGCTGAAGTCGGACGCTTAAACTGACTGAGCCACCCAGGTTCCCCTTTTTCTTTTTAATAAGAGATTAACAACAACAACAACAATAAAACAGAAAAATGATAACAATATGCTGTAATAAAAGTTATGTCAATGTGGTCTTTCTTTCAAGATATCTAATTGTACTGCACTCACCCTTCTTCTTGGGATGATGTGAGATGATAAAATGCCTACGTGATGAGATGAAGTGAGGTGCGTGACAGGGACACTGCGGTGTAGCATTAGGTGACTATTGGCCTTCTGAGGATGTGTCAGAAGGATCATCTACTTCCAGACCATAGTTAACTGCAGGTAACAAATCAGGGAAAGTGACATAGTGAATAATGAGGGGCTACCATATTCACATTTTTTAAAATGTTTATTTATTTATTTTGAGAGAGACAAAGAGAGAGAGCACATGAGAGGGAGAGGAATCCCAAGTAGGCTCCATTCTGTGAATACAGAGCTCGATGTAGGGCTCAATCTCAAGAACCATGAGATGATGACCAGAGACAAAATCAAGAGACAGATGTTTAACCGACTGAGCCACTGAGGTTCCCCTTAATGTTAAATATCTATCTATCTGTCCATATAAAAAATTGGTATAATGCTTGACACATGTATCTAAACCTATGAAGTAGTCAGGCCGTAAGATAGCCTCCAATTGTCTTCATCTCCTGGTATTCATACCATTTTGTGGTCTATTTCCACACTGAATAAGGGTTGGTCTGTATGACCAATAGAAGATGGCTGAAAAGATGCTGCAAGACACACAATCTGCTCTACCTTTCTGCTTTTACACAATCTGTGTAGTTGTCCAGCACTGCCTGTGATGAGATAGGGAAGTTCAACTCCAAGATGAAGTATTAGGTAACTCCTTGGCTGACACACCTAATCCATATCTTTCAGATGCTTTTAATGGCAATAAAGGTGATATTTTTGTTCTCCTTCTGCCTTACTCTTTCATCACTCTCTCTAAGTTGACTCCACATTTGGGCAGGGAACAGAGATATCATTCATTGGGCCCTCTAAATTCTGACGTGTGTGGTGGATGAAATTCACACAGACATACAGTCTGGGAATTGTGCTCGTCTACATAGCATTTGCCCAAATGTAGGTGCAACTTTCATCTAATTCTCCATTGCTCAACTCAAGCTTTTACTGGAGGCTCATGGAGGGAGTGCAACACAGAAAATAATTCAGAATTACAGCTCAGTCCCAGATCTGCCCTGGGCTCCCACACTATTGTGATTAATCTGGGACAGTTTGCTCTGTCCTCACCACACCTGCTTAAACCACTGTAATCTCCATATCTCTGCCTGAGAATCCAGACCCAACAATCCCCGCCCCCTGTTAAGTCTCAAAGAGAAGAGGAAGACCTTCTCTCCTCTGAGCCACAGCCCATCTCTCTAAATCTTCACCGTTTTTTCTGTCCCTGAACCAACTTTTTCCCAGGTGGGAACGTAGTTTTCTTTTGGAGAAAAATTCATCCCATGTATAGGTGTGAATTATGGCCTTTGGTTTTTACAGCACAGCTCAAAAGTAAATTTTCCAAAATCTGGCTTACATAGTGGTAAATAATATTCTGGGTGGTAAACCAATTGATCACACAGCTCACAGTGTGCTGTATCAAGCCTAGGCTGCTTCTTTCCATAGCCTTTCCTTCTGCCTGAAGAGAAGATGAGACCCGACTATCTCTTCTGCACTCTTCTGTCTCTGAATTCTGCATCTCCAAGCAGCTACCCCAAAACAACACGCAGGACTCCTCGGAAGTATGGGAGAATCCGGTTGCTTAATAGTCTGAGAAAATTTAGCAATTAGTGAATTGTGGCCTAACTTCATTATTTAGCAGATGTGTTAGTAGGGTCCTATGGGAAACAGATAATGAGACTGAGATGAATAAAGCTTATGAAAGATAAAGGAGGAGGATGCAGAACAGGGCAGAGAGAGCCTGAGGCCTAAGCAGATCTGATCAGGTCTCAGCTGACCCTCCCAGAGCCAACTGGTTGTGAGAGGAGTCCAGCTTTGGGCAGAAGTGATCAGTCCTAGGAAAGCCGCCATGTGCACTCATTGGCTGGCGCTGCCTAGGAAGACTGTGGCCGAGGTGAATAATTCTCTGCAGCTGAACGGCAAATTCTTCCTTGAAAGGAGATCCACGCATGGAGACCTCTTGGCTCCACAGCAGGGAACCTTCTATTTGTCAGCTGATTTTCCATCCCTGTACAGGACCAAGTTAACCCTTGAAAATGTTTTGCTCATCACTTTAGCAAGATCATTATCTAACTATTCTCTTTCTCTTTTACTTCTTTCCATCAGTCCTACCAGCACCCCATCAAGCCATTATTTCTTAGTAGGACTATTATAATCATCTCTATGGATCTGCCCACATTCCCGTACCCACTCCTGTGCCTTCCAGACTGCTCTTCCCAATGCAGAGTCATTGTTCAAATACAAGTCTAATTAAACCCCTACTAGCTTAGCATTACTCTTTTTTTTTTTAGCACAAGTGACAACTGGACTATTTTTTTTAAGGTTTATTTATTTTGAGAGAGAGAGAGAGAGAGAATATGCTCAAATTGGGGAGGGGCAAAGAGAGAAGAAGAGAGAGAGAATCCCAAGCAGGCCCCGCACTGTCAAAGTGGAGCTCGACAGGGGGCTCAAACCCACAAACTGTGAGATCATGACCTGAGCCAAAATCAAGAGTTGGACGCTCAACAGACTGAACCACCCAGGCACCACTAGCTTAGCATTTACTCTTAAATGCCATCTTCAAGGTCCTGAAGACCATCTATCTCTTCACCCTAACTTCATACCTTTTGTTCACTGTGCTTTAAGTGGCCTTCTTTCTATTCCTAGAAGGGGAGTCTGGGTGGCTCAGGCGGTTAAGCGTCTGACTTTGGCTCAGATCATGATCTCACGGTTTGTGAGTTTGAGCCTCGCATCAGGGTCTGTGCTGAAAGTGCAGAGCCTGCTTGGAATTCTCTCTGCCTCTCTCTCTATGCCTTACCCCTACTGGCAATTTCTCTCTCTCTCTCAAAATAAGTAAATAAACTTAGGAAAAAAAAACGTGTCTTGCTTCTTTCTTTCACAAGTCTTTTGTATATGCAAGTCCCTCTGCCTGGGATGCTTCTTGGATCTTTTCCATGTCAGAAATACAGCATGATGCAGTTTGGTGTTTATTTTTTTCCCTATTCAACATACTCTAAATGTCTTTTTTTTTTTAACTGGGCAAACTGTAAGTCAGAGGGCAGTACTTTTATGAAAATAAAATTAAATACATTGAATGACTGTAAATAGACATGTAAAGACTGAAGAAGGATATTACCACACAAGTTAAAGGTAGAAGAAGTTCAATATGATTATTGCTTTTGAAGAAATAATATATTAATTATTTTAAATTATTTTTAAGATTAAAGAATATGTTTGCATCCCATCACTCAAGTGGAGCCATGAAAAGGTTGTGTGATGTTCTGTGAAAAAAAAAAGCAGAATACAAATTGATAAATCTAGAACTTTCATTTCTGGCAGTACAGTCAACTGGATAACCTGAAAAACTTTTTGCCATAGAATATCTAGAAATATTGGGTAACATATAATAAATGACCTTTCTTTTTGAGATAGAGAGAAAGCGTGTGAGCAGGGGTGTGGGGCAGAGGGAGAGAGAGAGACTCTTTTTTTTTTTAAGTTTATTTATTTACTTTGAGAGAGAAAGAGAGAGAGAGCATGCACCCACACACAGAAGGGACAGAGAGAGAGGGAGAAAGAGAATCCCAAGCCGGCTCAACACTGTCAGCGTGGAGCTCAATGTGGGGCTCGAACTCAAAAACCAGGAGATTATGACCTGAACTGAAATCAAGAGTCATACGCTCAACTGATTGAGCCACCCAGGTGCCCCAAGAGAGATGGAATCCTAAGCAGGCTCCGCTCTCAGAACAGAGACCCAGGTGGGTCTCCATCCCACCACCCTGGGATCATGAACTGAGCCAAAATTGAGTTGGATGCTCAACCAACTGAGCCATCCAGGCACTGCTAAATTTTCTTTTAAATGCATAGCTGAGCTTGTATATGAGTAAGAAATATCTCTAAGAGAAAGAGAGGGAGAACTGGAAGGGCGAGAGAGAGAAAATGTTAGCAATTGCTAAAAATAGGTGAGGTGTTTACAGGTGTTCTTTGAATAATTTTTTTCACTTTTCTGTGTGCTTGAATTTTTTAAGTTAAAAAAATTAAAGTAAAACAAGAGCAAAAATAACAAAATATACCCCAAATTCTGAACACAATGTCACATGAGACAAGAGAGGATGAGGGGGCGATCAAAATTAAAGCACTTCAAGCTTTTTGTATTCTTTAGGAGGATAGCAAGAACTACTTTCTATAGATGTAAACAGAGAATAGAGAAGCTGTCCATATTTTCACTTTCTTCTAACCATGACTTCATAATCTTTAATATGCTGCTTATCCCACAGACATCAGACAAGCTCATTTAAATATCTTTTAAATATTTTTTTACATTTACTTATTTTTGAGAGACAGAAAGAGACCAAGCACAAGTGGGGGAGGGGCAGAGAGAGAAGGAGACACAGAATCTGAAGCAGGCTCCAGGCTCTGAGCTGTCAGCACAGAACCCTAAGTGGGGCTTGAACCCACAAATCATGAGATCAGGACCTGAGCCAAAGTCAGATGCTTAGCTGACTGAACCACCCAGGCGCCCCTTAAATATTTTTAAAGGTAGTGAAAGATATGGACAAGGACATTGATCTCAGCATTGTTTCTTTTTTTTTCTTTTTTTAAAGTTTATTTATTTATTTTTGAGAGAGAGAAAGCATGTACATGAGGGAGGGGCAGAGAAAGAGGGAGGGAGAGAATCCTAAGCAGGCTCTACACTGCCAGTGCAGAGCCTGACTGGGGGCTCAGTCCCACGAACCATGACATCATGATCTGAGCCGAAATCAAGAGTTGGACGTTTAACCATCTGAGCCACCCAGGCACTCCTCTTTTTCTTTTCATTTTTATTTTTTAGAAACAAAAGAATCAGGCTTTATTTTTGTTATGGTAGCTACACAAATTGGAAATGACTGACTTGAGAATGGGCTAAGTGAACTATGATATGTATGTTCAGAGTAATACTATGCAATCATAAATAATGATATTACTCCATATTTACTGACTCAAAAAGATTTCATGCTTAGGTTGAATAAAAATAGTTAGGTCACAGAATACATGTATGAGCTTATTTATATAAAATTATTTTATATGTACCTATAATTATGACACTGGTTGTCTCCATAAATTTCTAGATGATTTTTTTACCTTGTAATTTATACTTTCCTGTGTTTGGACACATTACAATGGGCGTATATTATTTTAAAAAAAGAAAAGTGGTAAAGATGTACTTAAATGTAAATAATAAAATAAATTCCAAGTACTTCTGTACTTTGTTTCTTCCTGGGCTCTGTCCATTAGGAAAGAATTCTGAAATCATTATACCTAGGCATGACAAGAAGTGAGCAAAGACTAAAGCACAGCTCCACTTTCTCCTCTCTTACCTGCTTTTGGCAGTCTCTAACAGGACTTCAGTTTACACAGAAAAGTCTATTGTCTTATCTGGAAGGTAGGAATAGATAGCCTACTCCCCTCGGCAAGGAGATCTACACAGAGAAGGAGTCATCATTTCCCCGACCATTTGAATGAAAAAAGGACTCTATAAGGCTCAGTTGCCACTAGGGATTAGAAAACCAGCTGTGATCAAATATGTACCCTAAGGCTGTGGCACTCAATATCAAAGAATTCTTCTCAATCCCTTTGCTCAGGATGACCCCTCCCTTCACATTCTTTCAATATTTCACCCAAATCATCTACCAGAATACTTTTTAGTTCCTTCTCAGCAATTCATTCCCATCTTTTCTAAATCTTGCACCTAGGCACTGCCTCCATCAGGGTTTTAGCAAAGTATGGAAGTGCACATGGGAGCTTTTTCTGAGTTTTGAGGTATAGGTGCTTCCCTAGGTTCAAGGATGCATCAAGATTTGTAGGTGTCATGGAGCCCGCAGCAGGGAAATGAATCTGAGAGTCTATGAAGCATTTAATAATGAAATATACGAACTGACCTAAGTCCCTTAGTCGAGTCTCCTGTTTGTGTAGTGATGAATGTTTGTCCAACTCTGAAGATCCAAAAGTTCCATTTTCAAAATAGTCTGGGCTTGTGAATGTGAAACTCTTGGGCAGAATGGAGGGAAGGCATTCGTAAACACAGAGAGCAGGAGTATACATTTGTGCAATCTATCTGAAAGACAGGTCAACAAAAAGTATTGCGGGGCGCCTGGGTGGCTCAGTCGGTTAAGCGTTGGACTTCGGCTCAGGTCATGATCTCACAGTTCGTGGATCGAGCCCTGCTTCGGGCTCTGTGCTGACAGCTAGCTCAGAACCTGGAGGGATTCCCTGTCTCCCTCTCTCTCTGACCCCCCCCTGCTCGCGCGCGCTCTCTCTCTCTCTCTTAAAAATAAATAAAACATTTAAAAAAATAAAAAAAAACCCAAAAGGTATTGCTACAGACTGAATTATGTCCCCCCCCCCCCAAATTATACATTGAAGCGCTAACACCAGTGTGATTATACTTGGAGATAAGACCGTTAGGGAAGTAACTAAGGTTAAATGAGGTCATAAGGGTGGGGCCCTAATTCCTCCTATAAGGCTAGTTTCCTTATAAGAAGAGGAAGAGACACCAGAACTCTCCCTCTCTCTCCACATGAGCACCAAGGAAAAGTCATGTGAGGAGACAGGGAGAAGGCGGCTATATTCAAGCCAGGAAGAGACCTCTCATCAGAAACCAAATTTGCTTGCACTTTGATTATGAACTTCAAAGCTCCAGAATGTTCTGTTATTTAAGCCACTCAGTCTATATTATTTTGTTATGGTGGCATGAACAGATTAAACAGGTACCAAAACTCTAAAGAAGTTTGTTGTGCTGCATAATCACATTTATCATTTTAACCATTTTTAGGTGCATAATTCATTGGCATGAAGGTACATTCACGATGTTGTGCAACTGAGAATGCAAATATGAGAAATTTATTTTTAAACAGTATGCTAGTTGCATTTTCAAAAAATATGCTCAATATGTTGTTTTCAACTTTCAGACACCTTTTCAGGTACATTGAAAGCAGCAGTTCCAAATGTTAATCTGAATGAACTAAATATGCTATTTTACCCATGGGCCTGTGGACACTATACTGCCAGAGGCAGGCAGATTGGTAGACAGGAAGTTTGTAGTTTTGGCTCAAACCCTACTGAATATTTGACTTTGGGCACATTATTTAGACTCTTTATTATTCTATTATTGTTTGACTATTCTTTCTTCCTACATCTTAGTGTCCTCTAGAGAGATTTATTCTCTTCTCTACCCCAGTAAATTTAGTTTTAGAAGTTGTTGCAACAAACTTGCCTACATGGTATAATTTGAAGGACTGTCCATCTAAATCATCTTCCCTAATGGCCTGCTGTGTTGCTTCAAATTCCAATTTTACCCCACTGCTTTGCACCTGACTTCTGGTGTGCAACCTGTGCAGATACAGAGGTTCTCGCACTTCTTTAGAAGGGCCCTGTGCTTGGTTTAATGTTCTGCTGTTGCTAGCTGGAAATTCTTAATACTTTTTGAATAAGAAGCCCTACGTTTTCATTCTGCACTGGGCCCCACAAATTATGTAGCAAGTTATGCGGTCCTGCTCCTTTGGGTGAAAGCATTGTCTTCAGAAGGGCCTTATTTTATGAGCAAATAATTTACTTGAAAAGCCTGCCATATTAACACCAGTCAATGCCATTCGTTCGTATTAATTAATGTGTTAATTAATTCATTAAAGAGAGCAGATATCTGAAGAAACACTGACCCTCCAATTTTTGAAGTGAAGAAAGAGCTTGAATAGATCTGGAGCATGAATACTGCCTTGCACAGGGTTCCCTCAGGACCTTGGAGAGGGTGGGTGAGAGGGGAAAATGAAGGCACCAGGCACCAGAGGACTTGATGTATTATTTTGTTTGACTGACAATACAAATAAATGAATGAATAAATGAATAAATGGATGAATGTGCTCTGAGGGAAAGAATGGAGAAGACATATAACTGAAGTATATGTATACACATATACATATGTATTCTATAAGGCATAGACTTACACACTTAGGGCTCCACCCTAGAGGAAGACACTGAATGTTGCTTCCTATCTGAGCTAGTCGGCCCTGGGGCCCGCACTAAGGTGAAACTAAGCCTGCCATCCCAGCCACAGCAAACTGGCCTGAGGACTGGCGTGCAAGTTGAAGGCAACAACAGAAAGCGTGAGGTGGGCTAGCTGCCTCTCAGAGTGACTGGCTAGCACTTTGCTCCCGGATAATACTCCACAGTAAATGGTGATAAGCTGACTCAAATAAAATATCTCTTTGGGAAACAGAAATGCCAGAGACACTGAACAGAAGGTAAGTCATTTTACTAAGATCACTGCTGTGAATAAATGTCTTGGTTCCTGTAGTTTCTTTAACACAGTCTTCTGAGGTATAAGCAGCCAGAATAGGCAATTTTTAGAACTAACTTTCTTTCTTGGAACCCCAGGTTCCTACTTATCCTATCATTAAAAGAGGTGTGTGTGTGCATGTGTGTGTGTGTGTGTTCCTTTGATCTTAAACAAGCTAACTAATTCAGAACATAATAAATATTATTATGACAAAAATGTTACACAGACCAGGAGACAACAACTTGAATGTTCACCAAATGATGACTGGATAAGCAAAATGTGGTCTATACTCAGAGTAGAATATTATTTAGCCTTAAAAGGAAAGGAAACCTTGTCATATGATATAACACAGATGACACTTAAGAACATTGTGCTAAATGAAATAAGCTAGTCACAAAAAGACCAATACTGTATGATTTCAGTTTTATGAAGTATTTAAAGTAGCCAAATTCATAGAAACAGAGTAGAATGGTGGTTGTCAGTGGCTGGGGGAAAACAGAGAGTTGTTTAATGCATATAGACTTTCAGTTTTCCATGTTGAAAAGATTCTGGAGATCTGTGCCTAACAATGTACTTAATGCTACTGAACTGTACACTTAAAAATAGTTAAAATGGTAAATAAAAAAAATTTTTTAATGTTTAGTTTTGAGAGAGAGAGGAAGACAGAACATGAGCAGGGGAGGGGCAGAGAGAGAGGGAGACATAGAATCTGAAGCAGGCTCCAGGCTCTGAGCTGTCAGCACAGAGCCCCTATCTGGGGCTCAAACCCACGGACTGCGAGATCATGACCTGAGCGGAAGTTGAATGCTTAACCGACTGAGCTACTCAGGTGCCCCAAGATGGTAAATTTTATGTTTATTAATAAAATTTTAAAAATTAAAAATTATATTAAGAAAAATCTTACAGGGGTGACTGGATGGCTCAGTCAGTTAAGCGTCCAACTCTTGGTTTCTTCTCAAGTCATGATCTCACTGTTCGTGAGTTCGAGCCTTGCATGGGCTCTGCGCTGACAGCAGGGAAACTGCCTAGGATTCTCTTACTCCCTCTTTCTCTCTGCTCCTCGGCTCTCTCTGTCTCTCAAAATAAATAAACTTTAAAAAAGAGAAAGAACAAAAGAAAAATCTTACATACATCATTCTGATCCGGACACCATGTGATTCACTATAACTGAAATTTTTCTCCTTACACATCTCAATCATGATGGTTTATAAGGTCTCTCCAAGTCACTGAGGACAGTTATATTGCCGCTAAACTTTTATAACAATAGAACCCTTTTACTAAACAAAACATCAAATTTGGTTCCCAAATGGTTTCATTTTCATTTTTTTAGTATAAATTTTTTTATTTTTTATTTATATTTTATTATTATTTTAAAAATATAATTAATTGTCAAATTGGCTAACATACAGGGTGTACAGTGTGCTCATGGTTTTGAGGGTAGATTTCCGTGGTTCATCGCTTATATACAGCACCCAGTGCTCATCCCAACAAGTGCCCTCCTCAATGTCCATCACCCATTTTCCTCTTTCTCCCCCCACCCCATTAACCTTCAGTTTATTCTCTGTAATTTAAGAACCAAATGGTTTCATTTTCAAATCCAAAAGGGATTATTTAATTTTATATTTGGTTAGCAACATCTTTGGTTTTATAGGTTAAAAGGCATTTTTACGTGTTAGCTCATTTGATCCTCACAAGAACACAGATGAGAAAACTAAGACGTAGAAGAGTCTTATGTGACTGTTCATGAATCACACATCCAATTAGCGCAAATATGAGTACTGAAACTTAGATTTAAAAAAGAAGAAACTTAGATAAATCTACCCTAACTCCCAGGAGAGAGCTCTATCACTGTGAAAGTGATGAATATAACACATGCAGGTTAACATTCTTTTTAGCAACCTTAAAGTTTATATTTTGGCAAAAATCACAATTTCATGAGGAAGCAAATTTATCTCTTAACCATGAGAATCATATCTATGAGAATTATCATTTTTTTGGACCATGAGATAGAACCAAGACACCTGGTTCCATTCGTAGAAATATAATTTAATTGTGGTCAAGGTCAAAGTCACTTTTCAAATGCAAACCTTTGTACACTCTTGTAGTGCAGAACATAAAGTTCTGGGAGTGTGGGTTGCCAGGGACAGGAACAAAGTCAAGAGTCATGCTGGGGAAAGAATCCTGAGTGGCCATCCAGAGTGTGGCCTTCATAGTACTCCTATTTTCTATTCTATGAGCGTCTCTGTCCCAACCACTTCTAAAGTGGTGCTTTTCCCCTTCCCAGCCATTATAATCTGATTCTGTCCCCGTCTGCTTCTCCAGCAGGTAGAGGAGAAGGGCCATGGCACTGCCATCAAGGACACAGTACAAATTAAACAATCTCTTTTGTCATGACAATTTAAAAACATTTCAACATTAGTGTAATGAAATAGGTAATAAACCCTGTGTAACCAGAAAACAAGTAAACTTGGTTTTGTTGATTAATAAAAGTGTGTTTATATTCGCTGAATTAGAAATATGGCATATCCAAAAATAGTAGGCATAGTTTTAGAAAAGGAAGGTGAAACAAATCTAATTTTCAGGGGTATTGTTTTTAAGATGATGAAAACAAAGTCCTTTTGAATCCTTTTGTTGTTCCCACATTTCTTAGAAGCTTCCATTTACACAATTTTCAAGCTGCATACAAACCTACTAGGTTGGTTCACAACAGTTCCAAGCTTTTTCAGGCTGCTTGAGAACTGGGCAAATTGCCTGGATGCGCACTGAAAGTTTTAAACAGAAGAGGGCACTAAGTCTGAGAGCTTCAAACACCATGCTACAGGGAAGGGGGGGTGTGGTACAGGAAGGGGAGGAGGAGGCAGAAAATTGAAGAAGAGGGATGGAGAGACACTTGACTGGTAGGGATTCATAATCAAACCCCACCGCAGCTGCAAGTCAGGAAGGAAATGAATATGCGTGTGAGTTCTCTTTCATGCTAGAAAGCACCTGGGATTTGGTGCAGGGCATCGGGTTTGAGATTTTGTGAGTGATGCTCTGAGGAAGTGGTTGACTGACGAGGACTGACTGAGGTAGACTGCACACTGAATCTGAATGCTACCCGTAAACAAAGGAAACAAGTAATGGAAAAGGTCCTGGCTGTGTGTTCAGTTTCTAAATATATGGACAAACTAGACTGGACTATGATGAAACAAATTGCTTTGGTGTTACTGCCACCTCATTCTATTTCAATTTCTTTCTTTCTTTCTTTCTTTCTTTCTTTCTTTCTTTAACATGGAAGTCTTTTAGTAAAGTTTGTAAAATTCTGCTCTAGGAGGAAAAATACTATAGTTTACTATTTATATCCATATTTTGGGTAGATTGCTATTTAGCTTTTCTGGTTAAACCTACAAAATAAAACTTCGTAAAATGATGGCTTTGAACAGATTTGAGGCTCATATCATTCAGAACAAATATTTTGGTATCCCATTGTAAGAATAATGTCTTGATTTTTAGATTTGGGCTTTTCCTTTTCTGGGAGAACTGCCCACACTGTTCCTCACCTCCCTTTCCCCAGGATGTGCAGACAAGAGCTCAGCTCTTCCTGCTGTCAGAAAATCTGTGCAGAGCTGCACTGCTCATCGAAAATGGAGTGCCAGCTCTGTGTATAATCTTCAATGTTTTAGTATCCACATTTTTAAAAAGTAAAAAAAAAAAAGGTGAAATTCATTTTAATATCTTTATTTAATTTAATATATCTAAAATATTATCATCAACATGTTATCAATAAAAATGTTATTACTGAGCTATTTTACACACACCCCTTTTTTTTGGTACCAAATCTTTGAAATCTGGAGTATTTTACACTTATACTACATGTCAATTTGGGCAAGCCACAACAAAAGTACTCAAAAGCCACATTTGGTTAGTGACTACTGTATTGGACAGTACAGGTCTGGAACATATTAAATTTTGGTCATGAAAAATATGCAACTAATCAGTTATATAGCAAATTTAATAATGTATTGAAGATGCACTGCCATCTATAAGTCTAATTCTACCTTAACTTTTTTCAATTGTTTTTATTGTGGTAAAATACATAGAGTGTAAAATTTATCATCTTAACCATTTAAAAATGTATAGTCTACCTTAACTTTTATTTTGTTTTATTAAAAAATTTTTTTAATGTTTATCTTTGAGAGAGAGACAGAGACAGAGCGTGAGCAGGGGAGGGACAGAGAGAGAGGGAGACACAGAATCTGAAGCAGGCTGTAAGCACAGAGCCCCACACGGGGTTCGAACCCATGAACTGTGAGATCATGACCTGAGCTAAAGTCAGACACTTAACCAACTGAGACACCCAGGTGCCCTCAGTCTACCTTAACTTTTAAAATAATTTATTAAAGTTACTGAAATATTGAGGGGTTCCTGGCTGGCTCAGTCAGTTGACATGCCACTCTGACTTCTTTTCACTTAGAAGATTCACATAATTTTTTCCTCCTGTGGATATAAGAACAAGAAAGTTTTAATATGAAAATAATTGTTTTTCATTTTCAACAAAATTAATTAATTTTTGAAATGTATCTTTGGGGAGTCATTGTGCTACCATCTAAGAATCTCATAGGCACAAAACTCAAAAATACTAAGGGAAAAGTCTAAGCAATGTATAACAGGGGCTGCTCTATAGCCTAAACACAGAAGTTAATGGGCAGACTGGCTGGCTCAGTCAGAGGAGTGCGTCTGACTCTTGATCTCAGGGTTGTGAATTTGAGCCCCATGTTGAGATTACTTAAAAATAAAATCTTAAAAAAAAACAGAATTTAAGGACAAAATGTATAAGCGGTTTATATTAATTTTGTAAATATTGAAATAACATTTTAGTTATATTGATGATGCTATTATGGATTTTACATATTTTCATAAAGATCAACATAATGCTGAAATTAAAAAAAATTTTTTTAATGTTTATTCATTTTTTGAGAGAGAGAGAGAGAGAGAGAGACAGGGTGCAAGTGGGGGAGGGGCAGAGAGAGAGGGAGACACAGAATCTGAAGCAGGCTCCAGGCTCTGAACTGTCAGCACAGAGCCCGATATGGGGCTTGAACTCAGGAACTGTGAGATCATGACCTGAGCCGAAGTCAGATGCTTAACCGACTGAGCCACCCAGATGCCCCTGAAATTTTTTTAACATGACATAGTTTTCTCTATTCTTCACTTCTTAAGTAAATAAATACAAGTGGAACTAGAATATTCAAGATAAAAAAATTAACTCAAATAGTACAGTAAACACATTTCTTTGTAAATTCCACTCTATTTTTTATTTAAACTTCAATTTTATATTCAGAATTGACAGAATTGTATGTGAATGATGTGGTAGTAATTCTTTTTTGAAAAACTTAACTTTTTAATTTTCTTAGTTGGGTGAACTGAACTGTCATAAAACTTATATTTTTGAACGATCTATAATATCTTCTGGCATTTCATGATGCTTTGTGTAGATAACTATGTTTTTATGAATCCATTGAACCTAGAACTCTGAAGTAAAATAAAGAATTATTTAGCATGCTTGTTTACTGAAGATACTTTGGTCGTTGGCTGCCCCCCACCACTCGGCCCTCTCCTCCCCAATCCTTCAGTTAGGGCATACCTAAAAGTCAAGCTCATCAGACTTCTCCCATAGTTACCCCACAGCAGGGATAAATGGGTTAAATATGGTCCAGCACTACATCAGCTGGCTTCTAATGGACACACTGAACTTAAATCTAGATACTAAAAGGTTCAGTCCGGAACCAAAAAATTTACTGTACTGTTCATTTGCTTGTCTTTGATGCCATATCAACATCTTTTTCTCCCAAGATGTTCTTTAGGTAGTGGCCATTTCATGGATTTACTTTCTTTGTCAGTATTCATACTTACTAATATATTTGTGACTTCATGAAAATAAAGAAATTATAATATTTCTTATAATATTCTAAATGTTCTCAATAAACAGTATATCCCACTCTCCCTTTAAGAATTTTTTTATCTTCTACTCAGATCTGCCTGAAGTCCTGAATACAATATAACAATAAGGTGTAAATGTCTATTGTGAAAGGTATCAAGTACATGTTTCCTTGCTTTGGTATTTCCTTCTTCCTTCCTTTTTTCTTTTTAATTTATTTTTCATTTCATTTTTTCCACTTATTGAGCTATACCTGAAAGATAATATTGTATAAGTTTAAAGCATACAGGGTAATGATTTTATATCTGTATGCATGGCATCTTTCTTTTTCTAATCTCTATTTAATTTAAATGCCCTTAGGTTCAGTAATGACCAAGCAGCTTCTGAAAAAATTTTGGACTAAAAAAGTCATCACTTACGGGCACCTGCGTGGCTCAGTCGGTTAAGTGTCTGACTTCACCTTAGGTCATGATCTCATGGTTTGTGAGTTCGAGCCCTGCGTCGGGCTCTGTGCTGACAGCTCAAAGCCTGGAGCCTGTTTCAGATTCTGTGTCTCCCACTCTCTCTGTTCTTCCCCTGCTTGCTCTCTCTCTCTCTCAAAAATAAATAAAGATTAAATTTTTTTAAATAAAAAAGCCATCACTTTAAAACTGCACCAGTTACACCTTATAGATAAATTCATAATTCTACCCATTCACCTAGCATATTTAGAGACATATAGAGCCTTAGTAGTTAGTGCCCTCTATAAAGCTCCCTCCAAGATTCAGTGCTCTGAATCCACAAAAGACTTGCTATCCCTCTCCAGGAAGAAGTGGCCTATGCTCTCTGTGTTGCTTTTTCCATTCTCCCTCTCTTTTGAACATCCCTTTGGAAGTAATGTTTATCTTATTTTTTACCTAGGGGTATCAAAGCTATTCAGATTTATTGTTTGTTTGTAGTTTGTAAGGAAATAAGATGCCTTAACTTCCTGATCATGAACTGACATGATATAAAGATCTGGTAGCTGGGACAAGGCTGTGTAGTGGCTAGGCAAGGATACTTTCAGAATTGTATGTATGGGAAGAAGGGTATGTGTATGAGTGTGTGTGGAGGGGTAGGCAGCAGCCAAAGAATGAAAGGTACTGAAAATGTTTTTTCTCCCAACATTTTTCTATTCTTACGGAAATAGCACTCCTGTTTTTAGTAAGACTTAGTCCATGATGCCTAGGGACATTGAGAATGTGAGCCTGAAGGCTATAATACCTCCAGTGTAGGTGGCTTAGAGCATAAACCCAAACTACAAAAAGAAGCAGAGAAGAAAGATGGAGAGTGAGCATCCTGAAAGTGAGAGGCTTTGTGACAATCGTCCTTAGCTGTCTCATAGTTTGGATATGTGAGTCAGTAAATGTATTGCCATATTTGGCTTAGCTGGCTCAAGTCAGTTTTTGTTGTTAACCTTGAATATATAAATTACCAGTTATTTTACCAGCAAAAATGGGTTTATGCAGAAACAAAAGAAAATTGCAATCCAGGGCAAATAAGCTGCTGGCAAAACCATATAGGTGAGTCTGGAGAATGAAGGAGAGGTACGCTTTTTTTTAATGGAGAAAAGGAGTAAGTTGGGAAGACTGTTATAAACGGTCCGCTGCAGTAAACTGGGAGTTCCAAGTGTAATGGCTTCTCATTGGCTGAGCTGTGGGAGTGAGAGGGGATAGCCAAATAGGACCTACTTGCAAGGTCAAGTCTGTGTAAAGTCAAATTCATCTCTTTCCATTGAGTCTGCAATTGACCAGGAATGGTAGGGCAGGAGAGCTCCCCCTGCTGAAACCTTCCAGCTCCATTTTAGTGAGGTTTTTCATTATTAATTTTCACATTGTCATGTGCCATCAAGAGTCCTGATAATTCAGTGGGTAAAACCCAAAATTCTTTCTCCTTCTATCTTTTATCCCAAAGGTACAACGTCAGTTCTATAACTTTCACTGCTAATTCACTCTCAGCATATGCTATTTACTTGAGAGATACTACTGAGAATGATCTTTGCATTTCAGGGAGGCTAGAGATCAATCTACTTTATAATTTAAAAAGGCATGGGGGTCCCTGGTTGGCTCAGTCAGTGGAACATGTGACCCTTGATCTTGGGATCATGAGTTTGAGCCCCACATAGAGATTACTTGAAAACTAAAATAAAATAAAATTTTAAAAAAGGCATGGATTTAGTCTTTTAAAAATTTTTAAAATTTATTTATCTTGAGAGAGAGAGGGAGAGTGCGTGCATCTGAGCAAGCAGGGGAGGAGCAGAGAGAGGGGGAGAGAATCCCAAGTAGGCTCTGTGCTCTTAGTGAGGAGCCTGACTGGGCTTGAAGTCATGAACCATGAGATCATAACCTGAGCCTAAATCAAGAGACAGACACTTAACCGACTGAGGCACCCAGGCACCCCTACTCTTTCAAATTTTAAAACTTTTCCAAAATGTCCACATGCTGCTTTTATAATGAGAAGAAAAGGCCAACTTTATTCTCAAAAAATTAAATCTTCAGGGGCGCATGGGTGGCTCAGTTGGTTAACTGTCTGATTCTTGATTTTGGATCAGGTCATAATCCCATGGTTCATGGGATAAAGCCCTAAATCGGGCTCTGCATTGAAAGTGTGGAGCCTACTTGGGATCTTCTCCTCTCTCTCTCTCTCTCAATAAGTAAATAAACATTAAAAAAATGAGAAAATAAAAGATACAAAAAGGGGCACCTGGCTGGCTCAGTTAGGAGAGCATGCAAATCTTGATCTCAGGGTCATGAGTTTGAGTCCCATGTTGGGTGTAGAGAATATTTAAAATAAATAAATAAACTTAAAAAATAAAGACACATTTCATATCTAATACCTTAAATATGAAAATATTTGTTATCAGTTACAAATCTAAGATTATATATTTTTTTGGTGTCCAGGCATCATTTCCAACGTGGTTTCAAACTAGAGATCATGAATTACCAGCTTTAAAGACCAGTTTCTATAGCACCAATGTCCTTAGTAATACTCAGAGAAGCCAAAGTCAACATTTATCCCTGGGTAATTTACAGTCCAACTCTGGTACCTGAATACCTCCTTACTCAGGAAGTTATTCACTGGGGGAATTCTTACAGAAGATGATAAGGACAGTTTAAGGGGGTAGGAAAGTTATTTGGGTATTCATGAAAATACATTTGTTTTATTTCTTTATAAGCTTGTAAAAATTAAAATCAGTGTAATTCAGGGCACCTGTCCTGCTCAGTCGGTAGAACATGTGACTGGATTTTGGGGTTGTGAGTTTGAGCCCCATGATTTCAAAAAAAAATCAATGTAATTCAATATTTGCAGGGAGGAAAACATTGTCTGATTTTATTTTTTCTTGTTTTTAAATTGTTTTTTTAATGTTTATTTTTGAGAGAGAGAGAGATAGTGCAAGCCGGGGAGGGGCGGAGAGAGGGGGAGACACAGAAACCGAAGCAGGCTCCAGGTTCTCAGCTGTCAGCACAGAGCCTGAAGTGGGGCTCAAACTCAAGACCCGTGAGATCATGACCTGAGCTGAAGTCGCTTAACTGACTGAGCTACCCAGGCATCCTATCTGATTTTCAACTATTTTTTGAATGTCTCACATGTACCAGGCACTGTTTGAGTCACTGCAAGGATATAAAGTTGTGTAAGATAATGTTCCTGTACTCAAGAAACTTGCATAGGGAGGACAAAATAGTTGAATGATAATAATCACAATAATCACAATAGCCTTCCAGAGTACTTACTCTGTGATAGGCACTGTTCTAAATGCTTCTCATTTAATCCTCTATAAGCATATGAGGAAAGTGAGACTGAAAGACAAGTAATAATAATAATAGATAATACTGAGTACTAATATATGCCAAGACACTGTTCTAAGTGCTGTATTTTCATGGAAAGCATACCTAGATGTAAGTATTTCATAGATCAATTAGTCTAATCCTTACAACAAGCTTATCAATTAAGCCTTATTATATATATTGTTCCTTTCTGCACGTATAATATCGGATGTATGAAAATGATTGATTAAATAACTTGGCCACAGTTACACACCTACTAAGTGGTGGAGACGGAAATCAAACAAGCTTAGTCTAATGCGAGAGTCTGTATCTTAACCACTCTTTAGTACTTTTATTACTATAAAACCCCATTATATGTGCACTTAATTTACATGAGTTCAACCACATGCACTGAGAGAATGGGAGAAAAATTAAATGGGGAGGGCTGTTTCTCCTGCCACTCTATGCAGTGGACACATGCTTTGGAGGGAGTGTGCTATGGAAAATGGAAAATTGTTCTGCTCAGTTCATGTAACTCTCATAGTGCGGATATTTCACCAAGTTGAGGGGGATTTTAGCTTTGAAGAGTACTTATTAATAGGGTCTCTGCACCAAGTTCAATTCATTTCATCTGGGGTGCTGCAGTGATGTCTTTAAATGCTGAAGAGAGTGCAGTTGACCTAGGGAGAGCAGTAAGTTGCTCTAAGTCAGTCAGAGAAAGACAAATATCATATGATTCCACTCATATGTGGAATTTGAGAAACAAAACAGATGACCATAGGGGAAGGGAAGCAAAAATAAGAGAAAAAACAGAGAGGGAGGCAAACCATAAGAGACTCTTAAATACAGAGAACAAACTGAGGGTTGCTGGCAGGGGGAAGGGTTAGATGGGTGATAGGCATTAAGGAGGGCACTTGTTGGGATGAGCACTGTGTGTTACACATAAGAGTCACTAAATTCTAAAACTGAAATCATTATTACACTATATGTTAACTAACTTGAATAACTAACTTGGGTAAATAAATAAATAAAAATAAATTGGCACCTTCTAAGAAATTTCCAGGAATTTTTGGGACTATACCTTTTTTCTTTCCCTTGCTGGTTGACTTTGGAGCCTAACCTGTATGTAAGATGTAAGGCTGCTGTAAATAATGATTATAAACTAAGGCAAAGTAGGAAAAGTAGGAGACAAAAGCTACAGCGAGTCAAAAGAAGGGGGAAATTGCAGTCAGTATCAGCATTGGGAGGTTTATTGGAAAATTAGGGAAAAGTATATGAAGGAGAGGATATTTGAGACCGACTCTGAAGGATACATAGCTCTGACAGCCAGAGCAAGAGAGGGAGTTATATGTAGGAGGAGAATCCTGAGCAAAGGCTCATGGGTGGAAAAGCTCGGGGCATGATAAGTGAGAGCCTCTGTGGCTGTTGTCACTACTCCATTAAGGAAAGTGCTGGAAAGTAAGCCTGAAAGATAGGCAGTGGGTCACTTTACCAAGGCCTTTGTGCTGTTGTTGCTTTTTATGTTTATTTATTTTGATAGGGAGAGAGAGAGAGAAAAAGAGCAGGGCGGGGCAGACAGAGGGGGAGAGAGAGAATCCCAAGCAAGCTCCACGCTGTGGAGAGCCCGATGTGGGGCTAGATGGCACGAATCATGAGATCATGACCTGAGCTGAAATCCAAGACCGCTTAACCAACTGAGCCACCCAGGCACTCTTTACAGAGACCTTTCTGGGGGTGGGGGAAAGTTTTCCGTTACCTCCTTAGGGCTCTTGGTTGCATCTGAAAAGTAAACTGACAAAGACTGATTAACAAGAGAAAAGCATACACATTTGTTTAATATAAGTTTTATATGACATGAGAATCTTCATGCAGAAGTGAAGATCCAAAGAAACAGACTTACAATCTTTTTTTTAATAACTTTTTTTAATGTCTTTATTTTTATTTCGAGAGACAGAGACAGAGAGTGAGTGGGGGAGGGGCATAGAGAGAGGGGGACACAGAATCAGAAGCAGGCTCCAGGCTCTGAGCTGTCAGGACAGAGCCGGACACAGGGCTCGAACCCACGGACTGTGATATCATGACCTGAGCCGAAGTCGGACACTTAACCAACTGAGCCACCCAGGCACCCTTGGAAATGTCAATCTTTTATGCTAGCTTTGATGAAGAGAGGACAGTCATGGAAGAATATGATAGGATAAAGATTATGATGTAATTGTAATAAACAGGGAAACTTTTGCAAGGCCCATTTGTTAGGATTCTTCTTGGTGTTCTTTGTCTTCAGAGATAAGAATGCTTCTTTCCTCTGGGTATAGAGAGGACACTTCTCAAAGAAGGGTTTTATGGGACAGGGGGTAGGAGGTCAGAGTGACCCTCCTGCTTCTGCTGTTTTATTGAACTCCTTCAGCTTAAAATATTTAATATGTCAAGGTGTTATGTTTTGGTGTAGTGTGTCCTAAACCCCATCACTTTTATTTATGTATTTGTTTTAAGTTTATTTATTTGAGAGAGAGTGTGCATGCGTGCATGTGCATGAGCCGGGAGGGGCTGAACGAGGGGGACAGAGAGAATCCCAAGCAGGCTCTGCACTCTGCACTGAGCCTGAGGAGGACTTGGGGCTGGATCTCACCACCGTGAGATCATGACCTGAGCTGAAACCAAGAGTTGGACGCTCAACCAACTGAGCCACTTAGGCACCCCCCCTGAAATCCCATCACTTTTAATGCCAAGTTGAGGAGTCTGTACTCAGAGATTCTGAGTAATGACATCATCAGAGTTATGCTTTAGGAAGATTAATCTGGCAGGGATGTATGAAACCAACTGGAATCGGGAATAGCGTTATGCATACCAATTACAGGGGCACCTGGCTGGCTCAGTTGGTGTAGCATGGGACTCCTGATCTTGGGGTCCTGAGTTTGAGCCCCATGTTGAATACAGAACTTACTTTAAAAAACAAAAAGCATACCAGCTACAGGTCTAATGTAGTGGTCTGAGAAAAATATAAGAGAGTCTTGTGTGAGACACTGGTTTGCAAAACATGGGAACCAACTTGATGTAGCCTAAGTCAAAAAGGAGAGTATTTTATAGGGGAGCTGAAGTGATTCAGAAAACCCTGGGGCAGGTTGGGCCTCAGGTTAATAAGATTTAACTTCAGGGCTTCTTGCTTAAACTGATTGCTATAGAGAACCTGGGATGGGCCCCACCAATATATTCACAGTGGTCAAGTGTTTTTGTAAAATTTGTAAAAGTGAGACATTTTAACCACAGTCGGTCAAGATCACATCTCCATTCACTTATTCCTGGAGTCTGTACCACTACTGGCTATTTTTCCTGTTGGGAAAGGATTGGAACTGGGAAAAGCATCTCCACAATGCCTGCATTTGTAAACTACTTCAGTATTTTGCAACAGTTACCTGTTTTCTTTTTAGGTCATGGTTTAGATGAACCATTTCTAATTTATAGCTGCAGCATTTAAACACATCTGCCAATCTGCATTTCTTTTTAGGGCCTACAAATAACAAGATGGTCTGTCCATCGTAAAACTGTCTTAGCCTTGGGGTGCCTGGATAGCTCAGTTGGAAGAACATGTGACTCTTGATCTCAGGGTTGTGAGTTTGAGGCCTACATTGGGTGTAGAGATTACTAAAATAAATAAATAAACTTAAAAAAAAACCTGTTCAAGCTTTGCTACATGGGCATGATGACAAATTGAAGATTCTCAAATACCTTTTATGGAGATTCAGAAGAGAAACTAATACAAATGAGATGCAAAATATTTATTCAAAAAGTTGATAAACCTTGAATGTGCATTTTAACTCTAATTTTAAAGACATTTTGGTGGGCACCTGGGTGGCTCAGTTAGTGAAGCATCTGACTTTGATTTCGGTTCAGGTTGTGGCCTCACTGTCATGGGATCAAGCCCTGCGTCTGGCTCTGTGCTGAGCGTGGAACCAGATTAGGATTCTCTCACTCTCTCCCTCTGCCCCTCTCCCATGTTCATGCTCTCTCTTTCTCTCAAAAATAAAAAAATAATAAATAAAGAAAAAGACACTTTAGAACATTTCAAGAAAACAAGAAGAACTAGACTTCTGATTTGGATAGACATGAGGAGTACCTTCTATCATTTAAAAGGTTATTTATTTTTGAACATATATTTTAAAATGTAGTTAAAATTAAACCTTATATAAAAATAAAATGAAACAAAAATGATAAAGATGGTGATCACCATTGTACGTTAACTAAAATTTAAATAAATTAAAAAAAGATGATGGGCACACCACAAATAGAAATTCAAGATCATAATTTCAGATAATACCAAAAGCAATCATTCAAAGGAAAAGGTAAATTTGAAAATAAGCAATGAGTAAGCTCTGGATTGATTATCTCATACCACAATTGACAAAGGAGTGAACTATGGGAACACATTGACAAAAGACATAAATATATGGCTCACTTGACCTTAAATAGTGGCATCTACAGAGATAACATAAAACTCATAATCACTACTCACTGAACATCAAATAGCAACTAATTAATAAGTGTTTTCAATTTAAAGAATATTTAAGATTAGTTACTGCTATGTGTTACTGGAATGTGGTAAAATCCTACTTCTATATGGAAAATATGTGATGGAAGTTTCCTTAAGTTGAGAGCAATTTTTTTTCTTAAGATTTATTTATTTTTGAGAGAGAAAGAGAGAGCAAGCAGGGAAGGGGCAGAGGGGGACGGAGAGAGAGGATCTGAAGCCGCCTCCATGCTGACAGCGGCCAGCCTAATGCGGGGCTGGAACCCATGAACAGTGAGGTCCTGACTTGAGCTGAAGTTGAACGCTCAACTGACTGAGCCACCTAGGCGCCCCAAATTGAGAACAATCTTAAAAACTTACATGACATTGTCAACAACAAGATATGAGGCTGACAGAAACTGTTCTAAATTATCAGTAATAAAAACCAAATTTTAGTATTCTAAGCTACACAAAAAATTTAATTATCTATTCTCTCCATCAAAAATAATATTTGCAAATTTATCATATGGAGATGCAGTGAAAGAATATGTAGCCAGTGTATGTAATTTTATACATATTTTTTAGAGGCATGTCAGGCAGTTGATTAATAAAAATTAATGAAAATATATAATTCATTTTCTGGGTTTCATAATATTTGGGATATTGCTCAGCTTTTAAAAATCTGTCATTTTTTTTGTGATTTATTTTCCATTCTAAATAATATGCTTGGCCACACCTAATTTTGTATTCATAATTTTCTTTCTTTTCTTTTTTCAAAGAGGGCTCCCAAATGATAGGTCCTACGAAAGTTGGATTCACCCCCAGCCACTGGAATGGAGTAGATCCAGAGGCTACCAGGAACCCACACACTTCTCTGTTGCTCTCTCTTGTCTGCTTCTGCTTGTGGCTGAGCCACAGCTGAAGACTCTCCCTGCTCTGAGTTTTCATACAGCAGACTATGGCTCTCCCACAGCTACTCACATACATATACACGAGGTCCAGACATGTTAAGAGACTGTAAATGGCTTTTTAGTCCCAATTCCAAATTCCTGAAAGAACCCTCTCTCTCTCTCTGCCCCTTCCTGGCTTGTGCTCTCTCTCTCTCTCTCTCTCTCTCTCTCAAAAATAAATAAACATTAAAAAATAAAAATAAAGAGTTGGATGCTTACCAAATGAGCCACCCGGGCGCCCCAAATGTGAAGATATTTTTAAAGAAACATTTCATGTCTTTAGAGCTCATCAAGAAGATTTTCATACACTACCTTTATAATAATCATTTCAGACTGATGTTAATTTTATGAGTTCTAACATAAAAAGAAAAAAAGAACATGAAGTGTTTGTCACCTAGCATACCGAATGACCTTAGGTCCTGGATTTACCATAATTTCTTTTCTCTTTTTTCCTTGCATTCTTTTTTTAATTAAAAAAATTAAAAAAAATTTTTTTAACATTTATTTATTTTTGAGAGACAGAGAGACAGAGCACAAGTAGGGGAGGGGCAGAGAGCGAGGGAGACAGAATCCAAAGCAGGCTCCAGGCTCTGAGCTGTCAGCACAGAGCCTGACGCGGGGCTTGAACTCTTGGACCGCGAGATCATGACCTGAGCCGAAGTTGGACGCTTAACCAACTGAGCCACCCAGGTGCCCCTAAAAATTTTTATTTTAATTATGATTTAAAAAATTTTTCTAAGACACAGAGTGCATGAGCTGGGGAGAGGGCCAGAGGTAGAGAGAATCTTTTTTTTTTTTTTTTAATGTTTTTTATTTATTTTTGAGAGACAGAGACAGCAAGAGCAGGGGAGGGTCAGAGAGAGTGAGATACAGAATCCGAAGACAGGCTCCAGGCTCTGAGCTAGCTGTCAGCACAGAGCCTGACGCGGGGCTTGAACCCACAAACTGTGATATCATCACCTGAGCCGAAGTCGGTCGCTCAACCAACTGAGCCACCCGGGTGCCCAGAGAGAGAATCTTAAGTAGGCTCTATGCTCATTGAGGATCACAATGTGGGGCTCGACCCCATGACCTTAGGATTATGACCTGAGCCAAAATCAAGAGTTGGACGCTCAACTGAGTGGGCCACTCAGGCACCCCCCGCTATCACTTTTTAAAAATAAGATTTTATTTTTATGTAATCTTTACACCCAACGTGAGGCTCAAACTTAACCACGGGATCATGAGTCACATGCTCTACCAACTGAGTCAGCCAGGTGCCCCTCTTGCATTAGATTTTTGAAATATTTTTCCTATAAGAATAGAAACAACTAGTATACCTGGAGTACACTAAAGACTCTTGCTTTCTTATATTACTTTTTCATTCCTTTACCTCATTCATTTATCTCACCCCAAAAACCTGCTTGGGGAAAACAGGATCCCAGCTCATTTATTTTTGTGTGGGGAGGGTTTCACAAAGTCAATCATATACACCATTGTTCTGCGAACTACTCATTAATCTCCTTTCAAGATATCTAGACCATTTACAGAAGCACCTGCTGTTGCCATTTAAAAATTTTAGACCCAGAAAGACTCATTGCTACTCACTTGGTCTGATAACCAGATAGATGTGCGTCTCACTTCAATACAAATTTGTCCCTTGTTTTTCTCTACCACTGTCATTGGAAGTTCAGTATATCTAGTTCCTGCCTCATTCAATAAGGACTGTATGAGTGATTGAAGGGCTCTTTGGGTCAATGGTAAATAAAAAATATTAAAGACTGAAACATCAATAAAATAATATACATGATTAAGTTTTTCATCATGTAAGTGTTGGAAAAATACCAAAATTCACTTACAATAAATGTGGACCACCTGAATATAAATATACAGGACACCCTGAGGAAAAACTGCAAAGCAAAATAATTTTGAACATATGGGTATGGCTAGCTATAGATATAATTGTAAAATAGATAACTGCCTACACGTGAGTCCACAGTTTGCCTAACCAATTTTAGCTCTTTCCTGAGATTTGCCTTGGCTCCTTTATTTCCCAAGTCTCTCCCTGTGCCTCACCAGATCGAAGCTTGTGTCTGTCATTCTACACTTGACTTTTACTCCGTCCCTCCCTTTCCTGCTCAGCCGGACAAAGCCAGTGAGAGGGAGGCTATTATTGCTAAACTTCCCCCTTAGGCTCCAGGGCATCATCATTTCCAAAGACCTTCCTGTTCTCCAACGTTCACTTCAGTGATCTCAAAAAGGGAGCTTGTAAAAATAAGAAAACCTGGATTCAAATTCCACCTCTGCTCGCCTGCATTAACGAAAGCAAGTAACTTATTTTTAGGCCTCAGTG
This sequence comes from Cryptoprocta ferox, assembly GCA_028646485.1. Taxonomy (NCBI): domain Eukaryota; kingdom Metazoa; phylum Chordata; class Mammalia; order Carnivora; family Eupleridae; genus Cryptoprocta; species Cryptoprocta ferox. Next base: position 81,011,227 of record CM053567.1, read on the forward strand.
TTCTCAACATAGAACAACGGGGTCAGAGTAAATATGTAATAGTTCTGACAGATCTAAATGACCAAAAGCTGGAGATTAGAGAGCCAACCTTATCTCTTCCACCTGCCAAAGCTTACTTCTCTAGCTTATACTGGTCACAAAGGGACGTAATTGCTCCTCAGACACACCGGGTAGCAATATAATTAGTCCTTGTTAACAAATTAATTTTCTTTCTCCACCTAGGTAACCAAATAAAAATGCAGTAGTAAGTGGGCTCTGAAAATTCTCTGTTAGCAGAATATAAGCCACTTTGAGGCTTGCTGAATTGTGAACTGGGCCCTTTCACCTGCCTCAAATCACATGTCAGAGGTATTGGCATATGCCTGAGGAGAAGCTGGACAGGATAGGGAGAAGCTGGCCTGGTCTCTCCTTTAACCCTGGAGAGGACAATGCAGAGGTGGAGGAAGCTGAGCCGAGTGCCGGGAGCATGGAGTTTGGAGCCAGCCTGCTTGGGTTTCTTGCCTGGAGCCACTACTCTCTTGCTGGTGGTCTTGAGAAAGCTGCTCTACTCCTTCAGTCACGTTAGTGTCACAATCTGCAAAATGATAACAATACTTTCCTAACTTGGTTGTTATGAGGATTCAAAGAAAAGATTAAAAGAAACATCAAACTATTAAGATGATGCAAAATTTCTTAAAAAAATTTTTTTAATGTTTTTATTTATTTTTGAGAGAGAGAAAGAGACAGTGCAAGCAGGGGAGGGTCAGAGAGAGGGAGACACAGAATCCGAAGACAGTTTCCAGGCTCTGAGCTAGCTGTCAGCGCAGAGCCTGACGCGGGGCTTGAACACATGAACCGTGAGATCATGACCTAAGCCAAAGTCCGACGCTTAACCGACTGAGCCACCCAGGTGCCCCAAGATGATGCAAAATTTCAAAAGTATTTTGTTAGTATTTAGGACTCTGGCCATATATAAGTACAGATATTATCAATTACTATACCTATCATGAACTTCTGAATATTAACTATAGAATTATTATTATTCCCCCTTCACATTATAGGAATTTCCAGTCATTCACATAGATTCACAACTCTCAACCCATCTTCCCATTTACTCCATTTTTTTCCTGTCTGGCATTCACATTTTAATTATAGTGGCATTCACATTTAAATATAGTGGCATTCACATTTAATTATAATTATATAATTATAATAATATTATATATTATATATAAATATACCCTTTCATCCTCTAGATTGATTGGCTTCTTATCCTGACCCTAATTTCTCTCTTTTTGCTTAGCAGTCGTGTCATCAGCAGATATGGGAGACCCAATGAGGCAGACAGGAAGAACAGGAAACAGCAACTGGAGTAGAGGTAATACATTGGCAACCAGTGGAGGAAGGAGTATCTGGAGAGAGGGAAATAGGGAAGATGGCCAGAAACACTCAACCGTCTGCAGTAGTGTCTGCTATGTTAGGCAGAACAGGGACCCAAACAGAGATGAGTAGCACTGCAGGGTGGCATCCAAGCCCAGAGAATTTGGGGGACTAGGACTTGAGGCTGGTGTCAAAGCTGAAACAGAGGGCAATACTTTTTGTCCTTGATGTTTGGTCATGAACAAATAAAATATGCCTGCACTCTAGAAGTGTTTTCTTACCTTCAGTGTGAATTGTGAAATGGAAATGCTCATAAGATTAAGAATATAAGGTACCTAGCATACTAATAGTGGTCAATATCATTATCGTTATTCTTTTTTTAAGTGTTCATTTATTTTTGTGAGAAAAAAGGAGGGAGGGACAGAAAAAGAGGGACGGACCATCTGCACTTGGCAGCAGAGAGCCTGATGCAGGGCTCAAACCCACAAACCATGAGATCAGAGGCTTAACTGACTGAGCCACCCAGGAGCCTGTTATTATTATTATTTACTATTGCTAAAATAATGTCACCCACTCTGATTAGCTGGCCAATAGGAAAAAACTGCAGAGAAGAAAGCAAATAAATGGTGGAAAAAACAAAGTTTGGGTTTGCTTTTCTATACTTTAGAGTGATCCAGGAAATGAATGGAAAGGAAAATTTCTATTATTCCATTTTAACTTAGTATCATGGAAGAAACAGTTAAGTGCCCTTGAAAACTAGTCAGCTTACAAACATAGTAATTTATTTCAGAACTTTCCCCATGGAATATATTTATCTTTGTGTTTTAATTAACTACTTTGGCATTTATCCTGAATTTTATTGCGAAACCAATTTCATTCAGAGACTCTAAAGATTAATATGATTTTAAATCACTAATAAAATGTCTTCATGTACATTTCATTTGGATTTTTAATTTTTATAATAAAGATAAGGAAGCAAATCTGCTTACAAAAATTGGTTTTATCATGAAAAATAGTAGAAATTCTAACTAGAATAAAATATAATCCATCTTAAACACTTCAGATATTTTTTAATGTTTATTTATTTTTGAGAGAGAGAGAGAGAGAGAGAGAGAGAGAGAGAGAGAGAGAACAGAGCACAAGTGGGGGAGGGGCAGAGAGAAACGGAGGCACAGAATCCAAAGCAAGCTTCAGGCTCTGAGCTGTCAGCACAGGGCCCCACACGGGGCTTGAACTCACAAGTCATGAGATCGTGACCTGAAGTGAAGTCAGAAGCTCAACTGGGCCACTAGGCGCCTTGACACTTTAAATGTTTTAATAAAGCAATAAAATGTATGCTAAAAGTAATTTATTTGTTAATAGAATAAAATGCTTCCATCTAAAGTACTATATGAAAGAGAAGTCTGCTTTAAAAATGAAAGAACTCAAAGTATGAAGGGGCGCCTGGGTGGCTCAGTCGGTTGAGCTTCTGACTTCGGCTTAGGTCATGATCTCACAGTTTGTGGGTTCCAGCCCCTCGTTGGGCTCTGTGCTGGCAGCTCAAAGCCTGGAGCCTGCTTCTGATTCTGTGTCTCCCTCTCTCTCTGCCCCTACCCTGCTCATGATCTGTCTCTCTCTGTCTCTCAAAAATAAATAAATGTCAAAAAAATTAAGAAAAAAAAAAGAACTCAAAGTATGAAATGACTTTAAATACTTATTTAACTAGAAAACATTCCATGGTAAAATTACATGTGCAACTCCTGTGGCTTTAACTTCCCTTCTATATTCAAAACTTGGTACTTTCTGCTCATTTTATCTGAATGCATTTGATGGTACAAATTTCATTCTCAAGAATTGTTTCACTGGATTCTGGAAATTTAACATGTCCCCTTCCCCTCCCCCCCGCCCCGCCATTATTTTGGTTTTGGCCATTCTCTGAGGAAAGCCTCTTATAACCTGTTTAACATATGATGTTTAAGAGATTCTGATTCATACAAGGCAAAATGATACCTAAAACAAAAGTGAGTCTGGAGACTGAGTTCCTTTTGCCGAACCAGAGTACACAATAGTTACACATAACTAGAGTGTTATATAGAGTACATATAACCAGAGTTATGAATAATTATTTTTGTAGAAGCCCAGAAATGGGCGGTGGGAGGGATGGATATAGTGGCTTATAAATAAGGTTGGTTAATACTAGAATATAACTGGACAATAGCACCCAGACCACTCATCCTTTAGGGAGAAGCAAAAGAAGAGATTTTTCTGGCTGTTCTTGAAAGTCTACATAGTTGTTGGTAATCTGGAGATTTGCCCATTTGTAATGAGGGAATCGAACACGTTTAAAAGCTGTGTCAGTAATTCAAAATTCACTACTGCAGAATGCCCTTGTGGTAGCCCCCTTCCAACATGGCCCCCGGGATCTTCACTGGTGGTGAGGCGCAGGTGTGCACGTGCATGTGTGTGACTCCTGAGGCTAGGTCAGAAAAGGTAGCACAGCATCTCCTTCTCTTGGACTACTCACTTTGAAATATTGCAAGGGAATACAGCCTTATTTAATCAACTGTAACTCAACATGTCCAAGGATTATCTCAAGAAAGAGAATTTCCAGTTTGGGAAGGGCAGATGATTTACTGGCTACCACTAGGAGAATTTCGTCTTCTTCAGTGTTCCTCATGTTATCACTCCCATCCCTAACCTGGCCCTAAAAGGTCCTTTTTCCCATTTAACATTCCGATATAAAAGTGGGGAAACCTCTTCTCTTGGTTAAACTATCATACTGAAGCTAGGCTGGAACTTTAAAAAATACTTTCTTAGGTAGTAAGAGAGAATAAAGGGTAAATAAACAAAAAAGAAGTACAGGAGCATTTTACCTAATACACATTATCCACTTCATTTATAGTTAGTCTACATAATTGCATGTATATGTATATAAATGCATGGAAAAATGTCAGGAAGCTGAAATGCTAAACTATCATTTATGGTTACCTGTGGAAGGGTAGAGGTGTGTAATGACTGGTATGTGTGAAGGGTGAGGGGTGGAAAGGGAAGTAGAGAAACAAATGAGGACACTTGGTTTTTTAAAAAGTCTGTTTTGTATTATTTGAAAATTGATGATGAGAAGGTATTAATGAAGCACTTGCATCATTAAAAGATAAATTGTATAGGGGCGCCTGGGTGGCTCAGTTGGTTTAGCGGCCGACTTAGGCTCAGGTCATGATTTCACAGTTCGTGGGTTCGAGCCCCGTGTCGGGCTCCGTGCTGACAACTCAGAGCCTGGAGCCCGCTTCAGATTCTGTGTTTCCCTCTCTCTCTGACCCTCCCCTGCTCACGCTGTCTCTCACTGTCTCTCAAAAATAAATTAAAAAACATTAAAAAAAGATAAATTGTATAATAAAAAAAACAGAAGGAAGAAGCAATTGAGTTACAACCTGGAGATCTCTTATTCTATGCTCATTAACTAGGACTACTGACCACATCATCCCTTTCCTACTGAACCTGAGATCTTCAGAACGCTTTGCTATAAACTTTCTCAGTTTCTTACTTGGCTATCTTCCACAAAGGATGTGTCTTTCCAAGACCCAGTCTTGGAGAGCTACCCCAGAGACATCAGTGTAGCACCTTCAAGGCCAAACCTAAGAAAGCAGATTGCTCCATCTCCTATTCCACTAGTCAATGATTGGAAAACTAATTCTGGGTAGGAAACCACTCCAAAACACAGTGCTTAAAACAACAATTATTTTTTTGTGCAGGTCACTGGCTCCAAGTTAGGGATGGTTCTAGACCGCCTCATGTCTTTCATTCTTCTTGTACCAGCAGACTACCAAGTCATGTTCTTCACATTGTGAAAGGCAGGTGTGGGAGAGAGGCAAGCAGAAACGTGCAAAATCTCCTAAGGACAGGCTCAGAACTGTTATGCTGTCACTTCTGCCCATATTCCTTCAGCCAAAAGCAAGTGGAATAATCTAAGACCGACATCAGTGGGGTGGGGAAACTTTCTATCTCCAATCAGAAGAAATGCAAAGCCACACTTCAAAGAACACGCATGGAAGGAGCACTGAAGAACTGGGAACAATAATGGTATTTACCATTGTTATCTGCCTGGGACTTTCCAGTTTACTTCCAATTGGCAGTTGGAGAGATACATTTCTTCTCATGGTAGCTGAAAACTGGCATGATTTGACCTAGCAGGTGACTGTTCCTAACTATAGGAATCAGGCTTTGTCCTTGCATGCTCCTTATATGACATGTTAATATCATGGACATGCAGTAGTATTATTAATCCCTTACAAATATCCAGTGGACAATGGTTCCCTATTTTTGGAAATAGGAGATTAGAAATACTGCCCTAGAAAGGGTGCTATGTTTGTAGTATACTGTTTTTGTATGTGATAAAGTTTTGAATTCTTTAGTTCAAAAGAATGCCGAGTCGCCATGTTTTAGAACTCAGGAATTCATAAAACTTCATCAGAGTTCAAAAGATCTCTTTGACTAACTCTACTTGCTGTCCAGTTTCCCCCTACATTTCAAAGTAAAAATCTATGCAGGAGTCACCAGAGTTGCTTTTGCAGATAGGAAAGGAAGAATCCCCCTCCCACCTCCACACCCCCAGTAAATAAAAAGGCATTAATAGCTTTAAAAAAGAAAGAGATCATTAAATTCTTAGGTTCTTCAAAGACAGATCAGAGGGGCCTCCTGTGGTCCTTTGACATTTGAGACCTACTCTAAGGTTATTTACATGGTTCCCACGTTACTTTCAAGAACGACTATCACTTGTATTCCTCAGGGTTTTCTTTTCTCTCATTACTGGTTCTGGAGCTGCAAAAACACTAAGGCTGGAGCCCAGAAATGAACCTGGTGAATAGTGAGCCAGGTCTATCGGAGTGGGGCTGCAGGAGCCCGAGACAGGACTAGAATTAGTCCCTCCGTGCACCGGGACAGTCATCGTTCTTTGTTAAAGAAACAAATAGAAGAAAATGCGGCGGCGGCGAAGCGTGGTGGTGGGGGATTAGATTGTGCCACAACTTTGCGTTTGTAGGCATAACTGTGCGTAAGAAAGATCATTAGCGAGGCGCTCCAAACGCAGGACAGTCCAGGACACCGTGTCATTGGCTTTTATGCATTTGAAGGCGCGCGAGTGCCCTGCTCAGAGGTTCCCCTTTGTGTGAAAGTGGGGAAACCAAAAGCGTGCAGCTACAGCTGGGTTTTCATTTTCGAATTCGTTAGGCACTGGGACCAAAATACCCTCGCAGCAACACACTCCCGCATTCTCGCACCAACAATACTCTGGACCTGAGTTACTCATCCGAGCTGACCGAGCGAGGAGCGACAATGGCTCGGTGCGGGCGCCCGCAGTTCGGCGGGCAGCGCCAAGGGGCCGCCCGCCGCGCTCCGCAGCTGCGCGCTGAGCCCCGCCACCCGACCGTCAGCAAACGCGGGCACCAACCGCCGCGCGGCCCGGCCGTTGGGCGGGTGGTAATTTCTGGGAATGGGGCGGGGTCGCGGGTGTACAAGGCCGGGCGCCTGCTAGCGAGGAGGAGGAGCGGGCGGCGGCGAGGGCGCGAGGCTGGAGGGGCGGTGCGCCACTAGCGTCACTGACCGAGGAGGGGCCGGGGCGGGGCTGGCGGCGCGCTCCGGCGCGCCCTCGCCCCCACCTTTTACTTAGCTGAGGCTGAGCGGAGAGTGGAAGGGCTAGGAGTTTCTCCAGCCCCCGACCCCCAGTAACTGTCAGATTGCCCAAGTGCGGAACAGTCCCTGGAGGAAGGCGGGAGTCCAGAGCTGGGGATGGAGTGACAGCCGGGGTCCGCGGGAGGCTTGTGAGAGTGGCGAGGGTGTGTGCGTGCGGTCCCGGCCAGCTGGGAGAAGCGGGCGGGCGGGCGGACGGGCGCTGCAGGTGCACGCGCGGCCCCGCCACCCCCACGCGCCTGCCCGCGCATTGGGGCCCCGGCACCAGTCCGGGGTTGGAGCCGAGAGTGGGATGGGGGAGCCCAGAGCAGGGCGCGGGACAAGTGCCCAGAGTCTTTACCTGAGAAGGCGGGTTTGGGAGAAGTTGGGAGATAAGGGGCGGGCGAGAGTCAAGACAGCCACCGAGGCAGGTTGGTCGGCTAGGGGGACTGTGGGGCCCTGCCGGGTATAAATAGCCAGCCCTGGTTTGACAGACGCAGCGGTGACTGGCTGTGCCGCCCCCCCTCGCCGCGTGGGAGGGGAGGAGCGCTCGGAGCGGGCGGGGTGGGGGAGGCGGACTCGAGTGTCCTGGTGGCGGCGGTAGGAGGCCGAGGGGGAGGAGCTGAGGCGGGGGGTGGAGGGAGGGGGCCGGGAGCGGGGCGAGGGCGGGGGCCACCATTGCTCCCCGCGCCGGGCTCTGTGTCGCCGCCGTCGCCTCGGCGGTTGGGGATCGGTGGGGCGGCGCGGGCGGGGGGCGCTGCGCGGGGCGGCTCGCCGCTGTTTTGTTTCCTCCTCTCTCAGTGGAGCGGCTCGGGCTGCCGGGGAGGCCCCGGCTCCCTCGGGACGCCCGGCCAACGGCGGCGGCGGTGCTAGTCCGCGGCCCTGCCGGGAGGGAAAGCGACGCCGTGGTCTTCCCGGGCGACGCGGAGAGCAGGTAAGAGCGCGGGCAGCCGAGGCTGGTGGGAGGGAGCGCGGAGGGCGCGGCGATAAAGCCTTGCCGTCCTGAGTGCTGCCTCCTCCCTCCGCACCCCCGCCCCGCGCCTGTGTTGTTTGCTCCGGGGTTTGCCGAGGGTTTTCCGGAGGCTGTGGCGGTGACAACGGCTAGGAGCTGGGGAAGGGGGCTGAGTGCCCCCGGGCAACGGTCGGGAACCGCGACTTGGAGAAAGGGGAAGGCGCGCTGCGCGCCTGCCCGCGGGGAGCACCGGGCGCGGGGCAGGGCTGAGGGAAGAGGTTACAGACCCCGGCGGAGGGGGGGGATGGGCCGAGCGCAGCTGGTCTCGCTGTGTTTACATCTCCGCGCGAGTCACCTCTGCCGAGAAGCGGACTGAACTGACCCGCCTTATCCCGCGGGGAGGCCAGGGCGGGGGTCCGGCGCCGGAGGAAACGCGTCCTGGGAGGGTCGGGTAGGGCCGGAGGCTGCGGCCGGCGCCGGGGCAGGGCAGGGAGATCGGGGCGGGTCCTGGGAGGCTCGGGCCGATCGCGGTGGCGTGGAGGGCTGGAGACCAGTTTCCTTCCCCGTCTGGCCTTATCGCCGCCTCTTACCTTTCCTTCTCTCCTCGGCTAGCTTGCCTGGCAGGTTGTACTCGGTTCTTCTTTTATTCTCACTTTCCACGCCGGCCCCCTGCTGCCACTTCCCCCAATTCCCCCGGGGGTAGGGAGGCTTGGGTGTGATAGGAATCTTTTTTAAACCAAACAAAAACGGGCTCGGTAACCCGCGCGTCCAGTGACCGCCTTTTGGATTCTCTGTTGGGGAAGCTGTCCCCTTGGGACCGTGCTACTGGATGTTTGGGGGCGCGGGAAAGGAACAGTGAGGGCTCTGCTAGGGTTGGTGCTCACTTACAGAGCAGCTTTGAGAGCAGGGTAGCCGAGCGACACCCCCCCCCCCCGACCTCCGACCCCGTCGCTCCAGTTGGGCATTTTTATTACGTGTCAATAAAGGATAGAGAAAATATTCCTTAAGGCCAAGAGTAATCCCGATTGCACTGTTACTAATGTGCCAGTATCCTGGGCTCTCTTTCTAGGGGCTAGATTTGCGGCAGAACAGTCTTTAAGTTCTTAGTACTTGTTTAAACGAGATGGGGGGGGGGTACTTCATTCTAAAATTAAAATTTCCCCCGTTCGTGAACATTTTACTTTAGTTGTGTGGTTTTAATTTTAATTCTGTAATGATAGAACAGTAATCTTGTCTTTGATAATCAGATTTACTTTCCTATTTACCTATGAGTCACTATGGAGAGGCAAAGTATGCACTTTCTATAGTGCCAGAATCACAGAAGAATGTACAGTTTACCAAGGTAGAAATGGATATTTGCCTATCAGAGTTTCTTCCTCTCTTTAAAAGGTAGAATGACTTTATATAAGCCTGGAAATTATTGAATTACATTTAAGGAATTCAGGAATGATTAAACTTTACATATATTTGCTATATATATATAGTGCAATACAGTATATGCAGGACGTTCATATGCCTATCATTGAACTACCTCTTAGTAAACACATGAAGTAGAAAATTGAAGTATCTTGGGCATTTGAAATCTGAATAATGTCAAATTTATTTTTTAAGGTTAGTGACATAACAAATTACTTTGATTAATCATTGCTTCTAATTTCAGATATAATTTTTTTGTATAAATGAGTATTTACAAAATAATCAGTATGATTGGGAAGTATTTGGTACTTTGAGTTTTTTTGTCCTAAATAAATAGATTGGTAACTTTGGCTGTGGTAGTCCTACCAGTGTTGATGCCTTTACCTACTCAAGAGACTGTACACCAAGTTTTTTTGTTTTTTTTTTTGGTAGCAGTGTTATGGAGATTCAGTTCAATTCACCAATTTAAAGTGTACAATTCAGTCATTTTTAATATATTCACAAAGTTGTGCAACTATCACCATAATCAGTTTTAGAACATTTTCATTACTGGGAAAAGGAGCTCTGTACCCTTTAGTGGTTACCCCCCCCCCCCCCAAGATTCCCAGCTCTAGGCAACCACTCATCTGTCTCTATAGATTTGCCTACTCTGGGCATTTTATATATAAGTGGAGTCATACAATATGTGATTTTTCATGACTGGTTTCTTTCACTTAGCTTCTTTCACTTAGCTTAAAGTTTTCAAAGTTCACTTATGTTGTAGCATGTGTCATTATTTTTATTGCTGAGTAATATTCTATTATATGGATATACCACATTATTAATCTATTAGTTGGTGGATATTTGAGTTTCCACTTTTTAGCTCTTATGAACAGTGCTGCTGTGAACATTTTTGTGTTAGTTTTTGTGTGGATATGTTTTCATTTTTCTTGGGTATGTACACAGCATAGAAAATTAATATGCACAAGTCTGTTGCGTTTCCATACACTAATAATGAACTATCAGAGAGAGTTGGAAAATAATACCATTCACAATTGCATCAAAAAGAATAAAATACTAGGGTGCCTGGGTGGCTCAGTTGAGCATCCAATTTTGACTCACGTCATGATCTCGTGGTTTGTGAGTTTGAGTCCTGTGTTGGGCTCTGTGCTGACAGTGTGGAGCCTGGAACCTGCTTCACATTCTGCCTCCCTCTCTCTGCCCCTCCCCCGCATGCACGCTCTCTCTGTCTCTTCCCTCTCTCTCAAAAATAAACATTAAAAAATTAAAAAAAAAATACCAAGGAGTAAATTTAACCAAGGAGTTAAAACACATTACTCTGAAAACCACAAAACATTGATGAAAGGAATTAAAGATAATAAAAATAAATGGAAAGAGAAACCACACTCATGGATTAGAAGAATTAATATTGTTAAAAAGTCCATATTATCAAAAGCAATCTACAGATTGAGTGTAATCTCCATCAAAATTCCAATGGCATTTTTCACAGAAGTAGAATAAGTAATACCAAAATTTGTATAGAACCACAAAAGATCCTGTATAGCCAAAGCAGTCTTGAGAAAGAAGAACAAACCTGAAGATAACCAGGCTCCCTGATTTCAAACTATACTACAAACCTATAGCAGTCAAAATGGTATGGTACTTGCACAAAAACAGACACCGAGATCGATAAAACCGAAAAGAGTCTAGAAATAAACCCATGTTTATAAAGTTAATTAATCTTCAGCAAAGGAGGCTAGAAGCTACCACAGGGAAAAGAAAGTCTCTTCAATACATGGTGCTGGGAAAACAGGACAACTACGTGGCAAAAGAATGAAACTGGACCACTTATTTTATTATTTCTTTATTTTTAAATGTTAAAAATGTTTATATTATTTATTTTTGAGAGACAGAGAAAGAGTGCGAGTAGGGAAGTGTCAGAGAGAGAGGGAGACACAGAGCTGAAGCAGACTCCAGGCTCTGAGCCCGACCTGGACGCTGAACTCATGAACTGTGAGATCATGACCCGAGCTGAAGTCGGAGGCTTAACCAACTGAGCCACCCAGGCACCCTATTTTTTATTTATTTTTTAAGTAAGCTCTACATCCATTGTGGAGACTGAAGTCATGACTCTGAGATCAAGAGATGAATGCTCCACCGATTGAGCCAGCTAGGTACCCCTGGACCACTTTCTTATACCACATAGGAAAATAAACTCAAAGTGGATTAAAGACTTAAATGTAAAACCAAAACCCATAAAAATCCTAGAAGCAAACATAAACAGTAAGCTTTTGGACATTTGCCTGAGCAATATTTTTTTTGCATCTGTCTCCTCAGGCAAGGGCAGCAAAAGAAAAATAGGTAGGACTATGTCAGATTGAAAAGCTGATGAAACCATCAGTGAAGGAGACCATCAACAGAATGAAAAGGCAACCTCCTGAATGAGAGATGATATTTGTAAATGATGTAAATGATAAGGGGTCAATAGTCCAAAAAATATAAAAAACTTATAACTCAATATATTAAAAAATCCAATTAAAAAATGGGCAGAGGGGCGCCTGGGTAGCTCGGTCGGCTAAGCATCCGACTTTGGCTCAGGTCATGATCTCACAGTTTGTGAGTTCGAGTCCCACATCAGGCTCTGTGCTGACAGCTCAGAACCTGGAACCTGCTTCGGATTCTATGTCTCCTTCTCTCTCTACCCCTCCTCCACTTGTACTTTGTCTCTCTCTGTCTCTCAAAAATAAACAAATGTAAAACATTTAAAAAAAAAGATTAAAAAAAAAACAAAAATGGGCAGAGGACCCAAATAGACATTTCTCCAAAAAAGACATACAGGTGGCCAACAGACACACGAAAAGGTGCTCAACATCACTAATCATCAAGGAAATGCAGGTCAAAACAACAATGAGGTATCACTTCACACATGTTAGAATGGCTACTGTCAAAAAGACAAGAAATAAGTGTTGGCAAGGACGTGGAGAAAAGAGAACTCTTGTGCTCTGTTGGTGGGAATGCAAAATGGTATAGCTACTATGGAAAACACTATGGAGTTTATGCAAAATAAAAGTAGAACTACTATACAATCTGGCAAATCCACTTCTGGTTATTTGAAGGAAATGAAAATACTAATTTTAAAAGATATACGCACCCCTGTGTTCATAGCAGGATTACTTAGTATAGGCAAGATATGGAAGCAGCCTGAGTGTCCATCGATACATGAATGGATGAAGATGTGGTATATATACAGTAGAATATTACTCAACCATAAAAAAGAATGAAATCATGCCATTTGCAACAACATGAATGGATCTAGGGGGTATTAATTATACAATGTGAAATAAGTCAGAGACAAATACTGTATGGTATTACTTATGTGTGAAATCAAAAACAAAACAAAACAAAACAAATAAACAAGAAAACAGAAACAGGCCCATAGGTACACAGAACAATTTGGTCTGTTGCCGGAGGGGAGAGGGGGGCAGGGAGATGGAAAAAACAGGGGAAGGAGTTAAAAGGTACAAACTTCCAGATGTAAAATAAATAAGACATAAAGATTCAATATAGAGCACAAGAAATATAATGAATATGTAACAACCCTGTATGGTAGCTAGATTTATTGTGATTATTGCTTTGTAATCTATATAAATGTTAAATTTCTGTGTCATATACATGAAATGAATATAATATTGTATGTCAACCACACTTCAATTTAAAAAATTAGTATCTTGAGTTATTTAATGCCCAAAATGAATCCATTTTGAGTACACAAATTCAGTTATTTTTGTGTTTTGTTTTTTATTTATTTTTTCCCAGACTAGAATGATACACCACCTTACACCTGTCAGAATGGCTAAAATTAACAGTACAGGAAACAAGAGATGTTGGTGAGGATGTAGAGAAAGGGGAACCCTCTTTTGCTGTTGGTGAGAATGCAAACTGATACAGCCACTCTGGAAAACTTTTTGAGGTTCCTCAAAAAGTTAAAAATAGGACTATCCTACTACCCAGCAACTGTACTACTAGGTATTTACCCAAACGATACAAAAATACTGATTCAAAGGGGCACATGCACCCCAATGTTTATAGCAGCAGTGTCAACAGCAGCCACATTATGGAAAGAGGCCAAATGTCCATCGACTGATGAATAGATAAAGAAGATGTGGTATAGGGGTGCTTGGATGGCTCAGTCAGTTAAATGCCCGGCTCTTGATTTCAGCTCAGGTCAGCATCTCAAGGTTCTTGAGATTGAGCTCCTCATCAGGCTCTGTGCTGAGAGCATGGGGCCTGCTTCGTATCCCCCCCCCTTCCCTCTCTATTTGCCCTTCCCTTTCTCATGTGCATGCGCTCTCTCTCTCTCTCTCTCTCAACATAAGTAAAGATTAAAAAAGAAGAAAATGTGGTGTATAAATATATATACACAATGGAATATTACTCAGCCATAAAAACAATTCAGGTATTTTTAGTAAACATATAGAATTGTAATACTTTCATTACAAGCCAGTTTTCTTCCTTTATTCCTTCCTTTTTCTCTCCCTTTCTCTTTTCTTTTCTTTTTCTTCTCTTTTTCCTTTCCTTTCCTTTCCTTTCCTTTTTCTTCTTTCTTTCTTTCTTTCTTTCTTTCTTTCTTTCTTTCTTTCTTTCTTTCTTTCTTCTTACAAACTTTAATTCAGCAAAGAAAGGTCTGTGAGAGAGGACTGGGGAGATGACCCTCCTCTGGACTCCCCAGAATGAGGGGAGGGAGCCTGGTAGCCCAGCCAGCCAGGGGGAGGGCCCAGGATCTTCTCAGACCAACAGGTCCTGCTTGGTGATCAGGGGCAGAGCTTTATATGCATGAAGTTGCTGAACTCAGCACTGGGCCAACAGGAGGCCAGGGAGGCCAGCTCCAGGTGATCTAGGGATGGAGAAGTGGAGCTCATCTTCAACATGGGGGAAGACAGGAGAGGCTGAGTGGGACACACAATACCTGACTCCCACAGACTGTGACAGCAGGACTGGTTTAAGCTTACAAGCCAGTTTTAGAATATTTCTGTACCGTCCCCAAAATTACCTCTAGCCTGTTTGCATTTACCCTCAACCCCCCACCCCCGTCTGAGGCAACTACTGGCTTGTGTTTTGTCTCTATAGATTTGCATTTTCTGGATAGTTCATAGAAATGAAATCATACAAGAAATATTTGGCTTCTTTCACTTAACATAATGTTTTTCTGGATTTATCCATATTGTAGCGTGTACCTGTATTTTGTTCCTTCTTATTGCTGAATAGTGTTCTACTGTATGGATATACCACATCTTGTTATTGACCAGTTGATAGGCATTTGGATTGTTTCCAGTTTTGACTGTTGAAAATAATGCAGCTTGAACATTTGAATACAAGTCTTTACGTGAATAGATGGTTTCATTCTCTTGGGTAGATACTAGGAATAGAATTGCTGGCTTATCTATTTAACTTTTTAAGAAACTGCCACGCTGTTTTCTAAAGTGGCCATATGTTTACATTTCTAACAGCAGTGTAAGAGGGTTCCAGTTTCTTCACATCCTTGTCAACACTAGTTATTGTCTGTCTTTTTTGTTATAGTTATTCTAGTAGGTATGAAGTGGTTAACTCATTGTGGTTTAAGTTCACATTTCCTCAAAGACGCAAGGCATTGAGCATTTCATGTAGTTATTCATTCATATATCCCTTTTGTTGAAACAGCCATTCAAATCTTTTGCCCATTTTTAAAAATTTTACTATTGAATTGTAAAAGTTTGTTATATATTCTTGGACTTGGATGCAAGTCCTTTATTAGATACATGATTTGCAAATATTTTCTTCTCGTCTGTGGCTTGTCTTTACATTTTTTACTGGAGGCCTTTGAAGTGGAATAATTTAAATTTTTTTTAGGGTTTGTATTTATTATTTTTAAAATTTTTAATGTTGATTCATTTTTGAGAGGGAGAGAGTGCGAGCAGGAGAGGGACAGAAAGAGACTGAGACAGAGAATCTGAAGCAGGTTCCATGCTGTTAGCACAAAGCCTGATGAGGGCTTGAACCCACAAACCGTGTGATCATAAACTGAGCTGAAGTCAGACACTCAACCGACTGAGCTGAAATCAGACACTCAACTGACTGAGCCACCCAGGTGCCCCTAGAGTTTTTATTTTTTAAGTAAGCTTTAGGCCTAGTTTGGGGCTTGAACTCATGACCTCACAGTCAAGAGTCACATGCTCTACTGACCGAGCCAGCCAGGTGCCCACTCCCCCAAATTTTAATTTTGATGGAGTTTAATTTCCCATTTTTTTTCTTTTATGGATCATTTAAAAAAAATCTTTTTTTAATGTTTATTTTTTGAGAGAGAGAGAGACAGAGAAAGAGACAGTGCGGGGGAAGGGGGGAGGGCAAAGAGAGAGGGAGACACAGAATCTGAAGCAGGCTGCAGGCTCTGAGCTGTCACCACAGAACCTGATGCAGGGCTTGAACTCAAGAACTGTGAGATCATGACCTGAGCTGAAGTTGGAGGCTTAACCGACTGAGCCACCCCATGGCCCCTATAGATCATTCTTTTGTTGTAAGAACTCTTTGCCTAATCCAAGATCTTGAGAATTTTCTCTTTTGTTTTCTTCTAGATGTTTTATAATTTTTGCTCTTAGATTTTGGATCTATTTGAGTTAATTTTATGTATGGTGTGAATGGTCTAAATTCATCTGTTGCATATGGATTCTCTTAGCACAGTTTGTTGAAAAGAAAACATATCTATGTTGAAAAGATACCATTTCTCCACTGATTATAAATGTAAAGATTTATTTCTGCACTCAATTCTGTTCCATTATCTGTATGTCTATCTTTTTTTAATTTAAAAAAATTTTTAAGTTTATTTTTGAAAGAGAAAGCATGGGCGAGGGAGGGACAGAGAGAGAGGGAGAGAGAGAGAGAGAGGATCCTAAACAGGCTCCACACTGTCAGCACAGAGCCTGATACACGGCTTGAACCCATGAACCATGAGACCATGACCTGAGCCAAAACCAAGAGTAGGACGCTCAACCAACTGAGACACCCAG
The DNA here is from genome assembly GCA_028646485.1 of Cryptoprocta ferox. NCBI lineage: Eukaryota > Metazoa > Chordata > Mammalia > Carnivora > Eupleridae > Cryptoprocta > Cryptoprocta ferox. The sequence goes on from CM053567.1 coordinate 81,027,616, forward strand.
GCGCCCCTCTATATGTCTTTATGCTTTTACTACTGTGACTTGATTATTGTGCTCTATGGTAACTTATAAAACTGGATAGTATAACCCCTCCAATTTTGTTTTTCTGTTCTTCTTTTTAAAAGTTATGGCTCTTCTAGGCCCTGTATACAAATTTTAAGATCATATTATGGAAAGACCCCAAGTGTCCATTGACCGATGAATGGATAAAGAAGATGTGGTGTATATATGTGTGTGTGTATATATATATATATATATATATATATATATGTACAATGGAATATTACTCGGCAGTCAAAAAGAATGAAATCTTGCCATTTTTGACAACACGGATGGAACTGGAGGGTATTATGCTAAGAGAAATAAGTCAGTCAGAGAAAGACATATATCATATCATACTCGTATGTGGAATTTAAGAAATAAAACATGAACATAGGGGAAGGGAAGGAAAAATAAGATAAAAACAGAGAGGGAGGCAAACTATAAGAGACTCTTACAGAGAACAAATTAAGGGTTGCTGGAGGGGAGATGGGTGGGGGAATGGGCTAAATGGGGATGGGTACTAAGGAAGGCATTTGTTGGGGTAAGCACTGGGTGTTATATGTAAGTGATGAATCACTAAATTCTACTGGAATCAATATTACACTATATGTTAACTAACTTTTATTTAAATAAAACTAAAAAAAAATTAGAGTCTGCAAAATAGGCTTGGAATTTTGATGGGAATGCATTGGATCTGTGGACCAGTTGGGAAGAGTTGCCAATATTGCAATATTGAGTTTTCTAGTACATGAACTTGAAAATTTCTCTTGATTTAATGATCTTTAGCTTTTCTCAATGATGTTTTATAATATCAGTATATAAATCTTATACTTAAAATTTTTTTACTTTATTGTGGTAAGAACACTTAACATGAGATCTGCTTTCTAAACTTTTTAAGTGTATAGTACAGTATTGTTCACTGTAGGCACAATGTTGTACAGCAGATCTCTACTTGGTAGGAGATTCCTTTTTAATCCCAGTTTGTTCTCGAGTTTTTATCATGAATGGGTATTGGGTTTTGTCAAATGCTTCTTCTGCATCTGTTAGCATGACCAACTGTCACAGTTTGCTCAAGACCGTTTTGGTTTTAGCACTGAAATTCCTTCATCTTGAGAAACCCCTCTGTTCTGGACAAACCAGTATGGTTGGTCACCTCAGTGGTTTCTGTCCTTCATTCCATTAATATGGTGTACTTATTAATTGATTCTCAGATACTAAACCAGCCTTAATCCTAGGATAAATTTCACTTTGTCATGGTATATAATTCTTACTGTTGCTGGCTTTGGTTTGGTAATGTTTAGTTGAACATTTTTGTGTCTATATTTATGGAAGATACTGGTCTATAGTTTTTTTCCCCTGGGATGTCTTTGGATTTTGTAACGTAATAGTACTAGCCTCATTGGATGAATTGAGAAGTGTTTCTTCTTTGATTTTCTGTAAGGGTTTGTGAATGGTTATTATTACCCCCTGAATACATTTGATAGAATTGACCAGTGAAACCATCTGGGCCTGGATTTTTTTCCTTTGGAAAAAATTTAAACTGTTAATTCAATTTATTTACTTGTTATAGGTCTCTTCAGATTTTCTGCTTATTCTTGAGTTAGTTTCAGTAGTTGTGTTCCTTATGATTTGTCCATTTCATCTAAGTTATTTAATATTTTTGGCATGTAGTTCATAGTATTCCTATATGTGCTTTTAATTTTACTAGTGTAGTTAGTGGTGTCCTTCTTTCATTCCTAATTTTAGTAGCATGTGTAATCTCTCTTTTTTACTTGATCATTCTAGGTAAATAAAGGTTTGTCAATTTTGTTGCTATTTTAAAAAAAACAAGTTTTGGTTTAATTGATTTTTTTCTATTTTCTGGTTTCTATTTCACTGCTTTCTATTTTAACTTTTATAATTTTCATCAGTCTGCTTACTTTGGGTTTAGTGTGCCTTTTTCTAGCTTCTTAAGGTTGAAGTGTAGGTTATTGATTTGAGGGCTTCTTTACTGATCAGGCATTTAAATTTTCTTTCAAACACTGTGTTAGCTGCATCCTGTGCATTTTTAAATTTCTGCTTTTTAAAATTTTTATTCACTTCTAAATATTTTTAAACTTCCGTTGTGATTTAGAAATGTATTGTCTAATTTCCAATTATTTGGGGATTCCCCAAATTATGTTTTTCTTGATTTTTTTATTTAATTCCCCTGTAGTAGGAGAACATACTTTGTATGATTTTCTCATTTAAAATTTACTGAGACATTTTTATGGCCTAGTATGTAATCCTTTCGGAAGAATGTTCCTTGTGTGCTGGAAAAGACTATGTGTTCTGCTGTTGTTTGGGTGGAATGTTTTCTAGGTGACAGGTCAAGTTGGGTGATAGTTCTCAAGCCTTCGATGTCTGTGCTGATTTTCTGTCTAGCCGTACTATATTGAGAGAGAGAGAGATTAAAATCTCTATTATTATTGGAGTGTCTATTTTTCCTTTCAGTTCTGTCAATTTTTGCTTCATGTTTTGGGGGCACTGCTGTTGGTTACGCTACGCATACATAATTGTTTTACTGATAAGAAGACTTTCATCATTACGAAAGATTTCTCTTTGTCTAGTTGTATTTCATCTGGTATTGGTGGAGCCACTACAGCTCTCTTATGCTTACTGTTTGTGTTACAGATTTTCCCCCATGCTTTCACTTTCAGCCTATTTGTGTTTTGAGTCTAAAGTGTCTTACAGACAGCATGTAGTTAAAATGCTTTGTTTTTTTAAGTAGTATGATCATTTCTGCTTTCTTCATTTCTGCCTGTTGATTGGAAGATTTACTCTGTTCACATTTTGTATAACCATTGATAGTCAAATTTATATCTGCAATCATATGTCTCATTTCTTTTTTATTTCTTTGTTCATTTTCTTCTGGAGTTAGTAGATATTTTCCAGAGTATCATTTGAATTCCTTTGTTAGTGTTTTAACTAGATTTTTTGGGTTATTTTCTTTGCTTTAGACACAAATACACAAATACAATATGTGTCTTTGTCACACTGTACTTTAGATTCACTAACTTAATTATGGTAAAATACAGAAACTTTGCTTCATTTCCTCCCCTATCCTGTCTGGTGGTATTGTCGTACATACTAAGGTTTTATGTGTTAGAAGCCCAACAGGACTGTTTTATATTCTTTATGCAATTGTATGTGTTTTAAAACAACTAAAAGAAAAAAATGTTTAAGCAGTCTTTTATACTTAACAAATATGTGGACCTTTTATGGTGCTCCATATTTCTTTTTGTGTTTTTGGGTTATGGGCTGGTTATTTTCTTTCAGTCTGATGGACTTCTTTTAGGATTTCTCATAAGACAGGTCTGTTATCAATGAATTATTTTAATCTTTGTTTTTTGAGATTATTTTTATTTTGCCTTTATTTTATTATTATTATTATTATTAATGTTTACTTTTGGGAGAGAGAGAGACAGAGACAGAGTACAAGCAGGGAGGGGTAGAGAGAGAGGGGGACACAGAATCCAAAGTAGGCTCAAGCCTCTGAGCTGTCAGCACAGAGTCCGACACGGGGTTCTAACCCACAGACTGCGAGATCATGACCTGAGCTGAAGTCAGACACTTAGCCAACTGAGCCATGCAGATGCCCCTATTTTGCCCTTATTTTTGAGGAATAGTTTTGCTGGACATAGAATTCTTTGTTACAGTTTTTTTTTTTTTTAATTCAACACCTTAAATATGTTGTCTCCTGCTTTCTGACCTCCGTTGTTTCCGATGAGTTGTTTTTCTCTTTGTGCTGTCAAGGCTTTCTCTGTCTTTGGCTTTCAATAATGGCATAATGGCATATCTAGGTGTGGATCTCTTTGTGTTTATCCTACTTTGGATTCATTAAACTTGAATCTATAGGTTAATATTTTTTCAACAGTTTAGTAAGTTTTGACCATAATTTCTTCAAATATTTTTTCTGTCCTTTTCTCCCTCTCTGTTCCTTTTAAATTTTTTTTTTAGTTTTTATTATTGAGACAGAGAGAAACAGAGCATCAGTGGGGGAGGGGCAGAGAGAGAGGGAGACACCGAATCTGAAGCAGGCTCCAGGCTGTTGAGCTGTCAGCACAGAGCCTGATGCGGGGCTCGAACCCTCTAACTGTGAGATCATGACCTGAGCTGAAGTCAGACGCTTAACTGACTGAGCCACCCAGGCACCCCTCTCTCTCTGTTCCTTTTGAAACTCGCATTACATGTAGGTTGGATGCTTGATGGTATCCCATAAATCTCGGTGGCTCTGTTCATTTAAAAAAATTTTTTTTTTGTTCTTCAGAATTGGTAATTTCTATTGATATATCTCCCAAGTTCATTGAATCTTCTGTCATCTCAAATCTGCTATTGAGCTCTGCTAGTGAATTTTTAATTTTGGTTGTACTTCTCAACTCTTGAATTATACTTTTCATCTCCAGAATTTCCATATTATCTTATTTTTTAAAATAGTACCTATATCTTTGTTGAGATTGTTCATTTTTTGAGTTACAGCTGTCATACTCTCCTTTAATTCTTTAAACATGGTTTCTTTAATTGCAGATAAAATTAAATTTTAGAAAATGATGTCAAAACTATGTGTTAAATCCTAAAATGATGTTTGCTGTATTTCTAAATTATGTTCAATAATTTTCATCTGTATTTCATGATGTATATGAATGTAATTACTCATAAGTGCTAAATTTCATCTGATAGTTTTTATTTAAACATAACTAAATTAATACTAATGTTTATTGATATGTAGGATCAGTGTACAATTGGAAAGATATGCCGTTATCTGAAACCTTGGCTCAGTTTCTGAACTGATTACACAGTATAACATACACTTGCTTGTATATATTTCTTGCGGTTAACCTATTCACTCATGGTAAACACTAATGGGTAGAAAAACTGGAAGAAAAACTGCCTAAGAGAGCAATATGTGTGAGAATGTGAGAAATATCAAAATGTTCCTATCAGCTTGCACATCTAATTATACAGTATTAATTCATTTTAGGTCCTTGCAAGATTGCAGTAAACAAGATAAATGCAGTACTTGTTCTTATGGAACTTACATTCTGGTGGAGGAGATAAGCATTAAACATATAAACAAAAAAAAGGGGGAGGCACCTGGGTGGCTAGTCAGTTAAGCGTCTAACTCTTGATTCAGTTCAGGTCATGATCTCAGATTGTGACATCGAGCCCCGTGTGGGGCTCCGTGCTGGGGCATGGGGTCTGCTTAAGATTTTCTCTCTTCCTCTTCCCCTACCTTGCTTGTGTGCACGCTATTTCTCTCTCTCAAAGAACAAAACAAAACAAAACAAAAACCAGAAAACAAGAAACAAAGACATATAAATGAATAAGATAATTTTAAGATAACTTTTTTGAATATAATGAAGAAACAAAATAGGGTAATGTGATATCAAATAGAGACTGATGGGGAAGCTACACGGGAATAGAATATAGTTGGAAGGGGGGGAATCATGATGGAAATATCTCTGTGAAGGGATGGGACTTGAGGTGATATTTGCATGATAGGTGAGGAAGATTCAGTTTGTGGATGATCTGAAAGAACCTGTAATCTAGAGAATAGGAGGTACATAAGCTTGGTGTGTTGTAGGAATAGGGCCACTGTAGTTGGAGCTCAGTAAGCCAGTAAAGAAGAGATGAGAGATGAATGAGGTCAGAGAAGTGGGGTGGGCTGGCCCCGGGTTGATCTTCATATAGACCACGTTGAAGAGTTTAGATTTTTTCCTTTTTTTTTTTTTTTAAGTTTATTTATTTATTTTGAGAGAAAGAGAGAGAGAGAGAGAGAGAGCTAGCAGGGGAGGGTCAGAGAGAGAGGGAAAGAAAGAGAAGCCCAAGCACTGGCAGTGTAGAGCCCGACCCAGGGCTCAAACTCACAAACAGTGAAATCATGACCTGATCCAAAACCAAGAGTCAGATGCTTAGCCAACTGAGCCACCCAGGTGCCCCTAGATTTTGTTTTTTTTTCTAAATATGGTGGGAACCCATTGGAAAAATACTTCAGTGACCTTCATTCTTGACTAAGGAGTTAATTAACAGCCCAGGTTGTAACTTTATTCTTAATAGTTTTTTTTTTAACTTTATAGTTTGTCAGGTTGGTTTCCTATTCTTAATAGTTTTTGAGTGTGAGTAAATATATATAAAATTTTCTCTAAATGATTTTAGCTTCATAAAGAACAGGGAAAATAATTTTCCAGATGTTTCTTCCTTGAAATTTAGCTACCTACAGCTAAAATAAAATATCAATATCTATGAAACTTTAAGTTTGTAATACAGTTATAGCAATGGCAGAGATTCTTATGATGATAATTTGAATCAATTCTTGTTAGTATTATAAAATGATGCTTTCAACTGTTCATAATTATAGGCTAAAATATACAGATTACATGATGTAGTTAGTGGTTTGATGACTGGCTTTCTAAATAATTTGGTATATAACTTTTCCCCCCATACTTCAGTAGCAAAAACAGTTATTTTCGTTTGGCTAACTAATATCAACACAACATAATTATGACATCAGATTACTTCAGATTAAACAGTGTGGAATATAGCCCTCCAAAGTTTTATGTGAATAAAAGTTTTGAAGATAAACTGCCTCTTCAAAGTACCACTATTGGTTATTTAAAAAAAAAGTAAGCTATAGTTTTTTATAAAGTGAATAGTGACCTCTAATATTTCCCTTTATAAATGTCATGTATTTTTTAATATTTAAAATGCACTTTTCTATAATATTTAAGATAAACATTTTTAGTTCAGTAAAACCTTGGATTGTGAGTAACTTGTTCTGTGAGTGTTCTGCAAGATGAGCAAATATTTCTAATAAATTTTAACTTGATAAACAAGCAATGTCTTGCAATACGAGTAGTACGTGATGCCAAATGTCATGTGATCACAACTGAGCTAATGTTTCTTTTCTCCCTCTCTCTCTCTCTGTCTCTCTCTCACTGCGAGATTGTGGGTGGTCGTCTCCCATGCTCAGATGCTCGGTCTCAGCCTGCGGTGTTTGGCAGAAATCAGTGATTTTTCAGAATGTTGGAAGGTGCCCACAACCTGCACTAATGTAGTTTTTGTCACTTCAAAGCACCTGTGGACAGTTCTTTGCTTTCCCGTACAAGAGTAAGCTTGGGAATGCTTTGCTTCATTCTAGGTCAGGCTGCCTGCAGATATAGACCCTTTCCTCTGCTGCCTTACTGTCACTTACATTAGGTACAGTATATGACAAGAGTTTATTAATGCTGTGGGTGTATACAATGGCCCACATACAGAAAAAGATTCCATTGAGCCAATAGATAGCAGTGGTTCCATTAGTGATAGCAGCGAAAGTTGTCCTACACAATAGCCTTCCCCCTCGTGTCTCCCTCGCACCAGCCACAAAGATTTTCCAAGATAAGTGCAGGTTAATCTGTTTATTTCTCTTTATGTTTTGTATTTTCTTTATTATATTATATTACAGTATTATAATCATTTTTATATGAATAGTTTTGGGTTGTGGAACGAATCATCTGAGTTTCCATTATTTCTTATGGGGAAATTCTCTTTGGTATACAAGTGCTTTGGATTACAAGCATATTTCCAGAACAAATTATGCTCCAAACCAAGGTTTTACTGTATTGAAAATATATTTCAAATAAGCTACCTATATCAAATCAACTCAGATATACCGCGATTTGGAGGGTGTTTTTAAATTACTCTAATTTTGTGTTAATATTTGGTGTGTATTTGAATGTTTATTTCTTTGCCCCTTTAATCACTAGCCATTTATTCTGACTATATTCAGTATTGTATATATAGTTGTTAAAAGGTTCTCACTTTTTTCCCAAAGTGATTTAAAGTGGTTTAACAAAGGACATATATGTGTATATATTAGAGATAGTAAAATAGAAAAAGGAAGCCAAGAACAAGAATAAAGTTGAGTCAGGAGTTAACATTGTTGTCTGTTATGTGTCAGGCACTATTTCTGAGAGATATATATGCAATGGTGATTAAAATGGCTGTGGCTCAGCTCTAACAGAGCTTTTATTCTAGTTTGTATTGGTGGGGTGGGTAGAAAGATTTGCAATAATCATGTAAGAAAATATCTTCACCTTGTACTTCATTATAGGGAGATGACAAAAACATGATTTGGAACAGGATAAAATCCAGACAATTAAAAAACATTCTATCTATTGACTGATATCTTTAGTATCCTTGATATGATTCATTTAAAATAGAATAAAGCTGGGGTACCTGGGTGCTTCAGTCAGTTGAGTGTCCCACTTCAGCTTAGGTCATGGTCTCGCAGTTTGTGGGTTCGAGCCCTGCGTGGGGTTCTGTGCTGACAGTTCAGAGCCTGGAGCCTGCTCCAGATTCTGTGTCTTGCTCTCTCTCTGTTCCTCCCCCACTTGTGCTCTGTTTCTCTCTCAAAAATAAATAAGCATTAAAAAAATAAAAAAATAAAATAGAATAAATCTAATCTATTTTGGTTCCCAAGCTAGCATACGTTAATTTGCATTATTTTTTGGATTATAAATTGGCCAAAGAACAAAACCAAGAAATTTGTCTAATCTGGTAATTTATAATGGTCTATAGGTTTCTACTTAGCCATAATTAGCGATAATAAGGAAGCTTAGAGGGACATTGTGGTAGATTGATTATAGAGTAAACTTTATAAATAATGTAAGAAAAGGGATGCCTAGGTGGCTCAGCCGGTTGAGTGCTGAACTCCAGCTCAAGTCATGGTCTCACGGTTCATGGGTTTGAGCCCCATGTCAGGTTCTATGCTGACAGTTCAGAGCCTGGAGCCTGCTTTGGATTCTGTGTCTTCCTCTCCCTCTGCCCCTCCCTTGCTCACGCTCTGTCTTTCTCTCAAAAAGAAACATTAAAAAATAATTTAAAATAATGTAAGAAAAAAGTTAAATTCATGAATTGGAGTAAAACAAGCAAATAATATAGTGATTTCAGAATAAATATTAAACCTCAGAATCTTTTGGGTTCTTATCTATACTTGAAGGCCAAAGTTTCAATGTTTTCATGAACAAACTGTCCAATTTGAGTAATTTTATGTATAATCTTTCAGTGGATACCATTTAGATATGTGAATAAAAAAGTAGGTGTTCCTTATAAATGTCAATTCTGTGTTAAACATGTACCATTCTAAATCTAAACTTAATGATTATCTTAATTTTAGATGATAATTAGTAAGAACTAGAAAGCATATTCATTTTTAAAAGGATTAGTGAATTGTTTCTTCTTACTTTTTCGTTTTCTAATAGTGCGCTTAAATAAACTTCCAGGAAAACCTCATGTTTTATGTTTTATTTCATAATATGGATGAGTTAATAATGTTCCAAGAAGTCTGTCTTCATGAATTTTTACTTAATTTTTGGAAGCGGAGATGCTGTTCTATGTTATATCTAAGCATTTAAACTCAATCATAATACCAACCTATAATGATAAAACATTTTAATCCTCCCATATCTTTTACTGGAAAAAGATGGGGTCTATGTCCTCTTCATTCCAGATCATTATGGTTTTTATTCTCCTCTAAAAGTTGCTGCTGGGTTGAAGATTAAGTTTTAAGTTGAAGCTTTACGTTATCTATAACTTTCTGTTGTTCTCCTCATCATTATCAAGTGATCTTTATGAAGTCTTGCCTTCATACTGGTTAATAATACCATGGTAGTTACACTATAATAATCATGGTAGCTGTGAAGTAGTTTCTGTTATTTTTTTCCTTTTTACAGATGAGGCTGAGACTTTGAGAAGTTAAATGACTTTAACATAGTAGTAAACATAGTAGGTCTGAGACTACTCTCCTTAGAAAGGTCTATTTGCATGGTTGGCCCATGGCTGGCATCTGGGAACATGACTCTCAGAGTGTTTCCAGTAACTGATAAGGATGATTCACTGTGCCTGGACTGTTTGTGCAAACAAAATGGTTTATGTTGAACACCTGCTTTCCTCCTAGGGGTCTAGAATTTGGGTATACCTGAGGCAGAGGGTGCCCATGTGAGCAACCCTTAATAAAACTTTGGGTGCTGAATCTCTGATGGGTTTCTCTGGGCAGAAACATTGGACATGTATGGTGGTGCATTTTTGTTGGTGCAGGAGGAGTAAGTTCAACATGCTCTCCTCTCATGGGAAGGAGAGAGTATAAAGAAGCTTGCCAATGGATTCCTCCATTTTATACCCGTGTCTCTTTCCTTTATTACCTGCTGTATATCCTTACTATATCCGTGAATGCAACTATATGCTGAGATCTGTGAGACTCCTGCCATACCTTTGCAAGACTAAAAGAGATTCTGCTCTGCTGAAGATAAAGATTTGTGGTTTAACCTCCTGGGAAGAAGTGTGTTTACCTTTGCTTGGTGATCAGAGTCCTAAGTATAATGAAGAAGATGATATTTAGTCCTTCCAAAAAAAAATAAGCATGCATTTGTTCATTCACCTATAGGCCCATAAGTGCCCATGTTCCAGGTCCTGAGGAGGGAGCTGTAAACCTTGGCATAATTAGGTAACCTTGTAAATAGTTTAGGCTTCAAAGTGAGAGTAGGTTTACTTTTTCCCCTAGTTGCTTCTGTAGGGGGTTTATTGATTAATGTATAGATTTATAGATTTTTATTTTTAAATAATCTCTACACCCAGCATGGGGCTCGAACTTACAACCCTGATATTCAAGAGTCACATGCTCCACCTATTGAGGCAGCCAGGTGCCCCTGCAGGGGCCTATTTATTTAGCATTATGAAAACATTTGTACTTTGGTTTCAGGTTCTTTTACTTGAAATATGGGTAAACTTAAATTAGGATATAAGGCTTATATCTGAGAATCTTTGCTGCTAATTCAGAATTCCAGGCCAACATTTCTTTCTAAAAAACAAACTCAACTCTGAAGAGAGGAAAGTAGAAAGAATTTCTAATGCTGTCACTTTCTCCCTAAGGCCTACAGAATTTATATGAGAGAATTTGTGAGTTAAAGAATTTATCCCCCTGCCCATGCCCACCCCCCTTTTTTGGAAAATAAAAAAAAAATGTATCTACTTATATAGATAAGATATATGTAATTTCCACTTAACATGTTTTAGGCCTTCTAATTAGCCCATGTTATGAGCCAATTAAGAAAGTAGAAGAATCTATTTTTGTTGGTGGGAAAGGTGCTCTGCAATTCTTTCACAGTTTTAATAAAACAAAACCAGAAATACTTGTATAATCATGAGGCAGAAAAACTTTAAGATTCTGGAGCCCGACTACTTAGGTTGAAATTGTGACTCACTTGCCTGTTGCTTGACCTTGGGTAAGTTATTTGAATTTCCTCATGTCTCAAGTTTTCCCCAATGTAAAATGGGACTGATAATGCCTGTTTTATAAGATTGTATCGATTAAATAGATTAATACATATAATGAATTTAAAATAAGGCCTGGCATAGAATAAATGCTGTATGAATGTTACCTGTAATTATCCCTTTACTGTTTGGAAAAAGAAGGAAAAATATTCTAAACTAAGCTAGTTGTTGACTTTCCTCCAGGATAAATTCACTTTAATGGATTAATATCCTATCAAATCAGAATATTAAAAGATTCTTGTATAAGGTAGTTTTCCTTTTTAAATCATGAAAGTGCGGAAGTTGACTAACGTTTTAGAATTATTTGTACTAAGTTAGGATCGCAGGCTAGACTGGCAATTTGTCCCTCCTTAAAAAAGAAAAACTCCCCCAATTTGCTCTCTGGAATAGAACCTAACTAGATTTTAGGCTTTCTTTTTCTTTCTTTCTTTCTTTCTTTCTTTCTTTCTTTCTTTCTTTCTTTCTTTCTTTCTTTCCTTTTTCTTTATTTTTATTTTAGGCTTTCTTAATGACTGGGAATCTGCTATATATTCAGACCACTTCTAGCTTTAGCCTCTTGTAAAGGAGTTGCTTGACTATCATAAGCCACTTGAAGCAAGTCTTTAAGACTTTTATGTATCTCTTTTTGATATACAAGAGGCTATTGTAACCAGACTTGAGACTTTTCAAACATCTGAGCAAAGTCAGGGCATAAGCCTTGACTTTGATTGTTATTTTCCCCCTAACTAAACCTCCTAGTACATGTCCTTTTGTCTGGTTCTTACTTGATTTGGAAATTGGCTAAAACATATTTATTCCCACAATTTAGTATTTCTTACAAATAGTTCATGTAGTAAATCTGGGAATGAATAGTCCTATAAATTTAAGGTAATTGATAAGTAATCTTTGTTGCTTATCTTTAGCCTCAAAATAGGTTGGATTCTTAAATATGCTTAGTGTGATTGCTTCCTACATATACTTATGCTGACCCTTATTATTGCTGCCCTAGAATTTGAGCATCATGTGAAATCGTAACAGAGATTAGGAGGATAATAATATTAAAGGAGTGTAGGAAGTCTCCAATATCATTTTTTTTATCGTGGGTGGTGACTATAGGCAAACAAGTCAGGTTGATTTTGTCTTGGTGTATCTTTTCTCATCAATTTTTTAAATAACTTTAAAATTTGATTATTCAGAGTATTTTTATTTTTTTATTAAGACATGTATTCTGAGTATTTTTAGATGATATTTCTCTATTAGATTTTAATCATCATAAAATAGGTTGAACAAGTTAACATTAAATAGGTTATGCCTAGGAATCTGGCCATTGGAATTATTTGGTTGAAGAAACCAACCAAAACATGCTCATAAGAAAAGCATCAAAATATATGGAATTTAGATAAATTCACAGATTATCTAAATTCACTTCTTATCTATATATCATTCATATACATTTCACATAAGAATCTATAAGATTAAGAACATGTATCTTAATTGGTTAACAATATCAGGGCCATGAGTAAATGAGGATGTTAAGATACTATCATCCATGGTATGGGACTCTTGAAATTAAAAACTATGTTTATGGTTGGCAAGTTATTTCCCTCGATTTTTCAATTAGCCTCCCATCAATTTTTTCTTCTGTAAAATGAGCTCTAAGATCTCTTCCAGATTAAAAGGGCTTTTCTGCAATTTCTCTTATCCTATAAATTTCTTACATCCAATTTTAAATATCTGGGCCAATCACCTTGCCTTAAAGTAGGTTCCATAACATGAACTCTTACTGCCAAAATTATTTCAAGTTCTGATTTATGGGCCCAAATATTTCTAAGCTGTATACTCCTTAGACTTAGTTCCCTCAAAATGATCTCATTCCCATTTTCACAATGGAATTCTTTTTTAAAAGATTCATTAGTTAATTTTTTATCCCTTTATTTTTAAGATTTTGTTTTTAAATAATCTCTATACACAACATGGGGCTCAAACTCACAAACCTAAGGTCAAGAGTTGCATGCTCTTCCAACTGAGCCACCTGGGTGCCCCTACTTTTTATCCCTTTAAAATGTTGTCCTAAAAAAAATATACTAATTTTTGTTTTGTTTTTTAAAGTTTATTTCTTTATCTTGAGAGAGAGAGTGTGAGAGAATCCCAACCAGGCTCCCCACTTTCAGATCAGAGCCTTACACAGGGTTCAAACTCAGGAACTGTGAGATCATGACCTGAGCTGAAACAAAGAGTTGGACACCCAACCGACTGAGTCACCCAGGCACCCCCTAATTTTTGTTTTAACAGATTATAAGAATGAACATCCCAGTTTTGCATGAGGAACAATTAGGTTTTAGGAATTATCATCTATTCTGCTACTGCTTTATTCTTATATGAAGCTTTAGCAATGTGGTACAGTTCTGACAGATTCTATGAAGACACGATAATAATAAGTGGTATTCAATGCTCACAGTGTGCCAGACACTTTATGTAAAGAATGAAAATAACAATGGGCACCTGGGTTGTTCAGTTGGTTAAGCCTCTTACTCGATTTCAGCTCGGGTCATGATCTCACCGGTTTGTGAGTTTGACCCCGCATTGGGCTGTGCACTGTGCTTGTAATTCTCTCTTCTCTCTCTCTCTGCCCCTCTTCCCACTCATGTGTGTGCATGCACACACACACTCTCTCCCTCCCTCTCTTTCAAAATAAATAAATAAACATTAAGAAAAGAAGCAATTAGATCAGAAACAATTAACATAGCCTGTTAAAAAATTGAAAAAAGAATTTACCAAAGGATTAGTAAATATTTTTCAAATTGCATGACATACTTAAATAGAACCAATTTAGTTTTTCACACTTTGGATGGGAAACTAATAAAATTAATATTAAATGCCCTTCCTTGGACCCCAGTTATATAAAATCAGATGAATCATAATCCTTGTCATGTCATACTTAAACAATTAGCCCAAACATGGCTGTTTGTTTATTAAACTCAAAAGAATCCATCATTCAACATGAGAACTAGAACCTTAACAAGACTTCATATTGCATTTACTCATGTGTATCTTAATGTAGATTGTATAAAGATCTTTAATAGAATTTTTTAAAGTTTTTTATTTTGAGAGAGAATGAGAGTATCAGTAGGGGAGGGGCAGAGAAAGAGGGAAAGAGAGAATCCCAAGCAGGATCCATGCTGTCAGCACAGAGTTTGATGTGGGCTTGATCTCTTGAACCATGAGATGGTGACCTGAGCCAAAACCGAGTTGGACACTCAGCCAGCTGAGCCACCCAGGCACCCCTAAAGGCCATGTACAAAAAATGTGTATTTAGTGTTTTCTTTATTTTTTTTCTTGGTTTTTTTGGTCCTTTATTCGTCTACTTTAAGCATTCTTTATATATTCGTGATACTAGCCTGTTGTAATATAGTATCCTCTCTCTAATATCATAGTTTGATATTCCTTGTTTTTGTACTTTATATGAAGTCATACACTTAAACTATTTTTGATGAGAGTGTGATTTGTATTCTAAGCAACTAAATTATAGTCTGAGCAGAGATTTCCTGAGTGATATTTAAGTTTTTATCATTTTTCACAGTTTCTTTTCAGTCCTGAGACTAGCATTTATTATTCAAAGTTGTTTCTTTTCTTATCGCTGTGCCAATTTCTATCCTGTCTTAAAGGGTCAGAGAAAATGGTGATTCCTTTCTGAAGTCTCTCTAGAACTCTCCGAGGTCGACCTGGAGTTTTTAAAAAATTTTTTATGTCTTTATTTTATTTTGAGAGACAGAGACAGAAAGCGAGTGGGGGAGGGGCAGAGAGAGAGGGGGAGACACAGAATCTGAAGCAGGCTCCAGGCTCTAGGCTCTGAGCTGCCAGCACAGAGCCTGATGTGGGGCTCGAACCCACGGACTGTGAGATCATGACCTGAGCCGAAGTCAAACGCTTAACTGACTGAGCCACCCAGGCGCCCTTTTTTATGTTTTCACTATACTTTGTAGTTTCTTTAATGGCATTTACATGATTGTAATTGCTTCTATATTGTTTCTTCTTACTAGACTTTAAAGCTGTTTGAAGGCTGAATCCTGACTTTATTTTTGTGTTCCTGGCATAGTTCTGTGTTTAGATATAGTTAGTGCTAAATAAATATTACCGGAAGAACAGGTATAGTAAGAAATAAGAAAGAGGTGACTCAGTTGTAGGGAAAAATTTGTCCTTGAGGAATAGGTGGAATTCGAGTAACCAAAGTAGAGGGCCTTCCTGGTGAGAGAAGAGCACTAGCAAAGGGATAGGGATGGGGATGAGCATGGTATATGAAATGAACACTGAAGATACTTGTTTGATTGGAACATGTTTATTCTTGTATTCACGTCTTTACTGTGTATCTACTATATGAAAGGGCCTGGTTTAGGTAGTATAAACCACAAATTTTTAACATTTGTTACTTTGGGAAAGTAGTGCGAAGTAAGACTAGGAAAGTAAAGAGGAGCAGGGTTTTAGAGGGCACTGAAACAATGCCATAGGTGTTGGGCTGGATGGAGTTGATAGGAGGTGGCAAGTGAAAGGATCTACTGGAAGCTGTTATTTCCCTGTTGTTTTTGTGAGGGAGGCACATGGTGTGGATGGGGAAGGAGAGTCATAGAAAATGATATTGAGCCTATCATATGAGTGATTTCACTCATATGTGTAATTTAAGAAACAAACCAGATGAACATAAGGCAAGAGAAGGAAAAATAAGATAAAAAGAGAGAGTGAGGTAAACCGTAAGAGAGCTTTAAATACAGAGAACAAACTGAGGGTTGCAGGAGGAGTGTTGGGTGGGGGGATGGGTTAAATTGGGTGATGGGCATTAAGGAGGGCACTTGTTGGAATGAGCACTGGGTGTTATATATAAGTGATGCATCACTAAATTCTCCTCCTGAAGCCATTACTACATTATATATTAACTAACTTGGATTTAAATAAAATTGAAAAATTAAAAAAAAAATATTGAGCCTGAGGGGATGAGGGTACTTACAACCTGAGACCTGTAAGACAACTAGCAACTGGCCAGATGGGCAAGCAAAGGAAGGATGTTCAGGAAACGAGAGAGAAGAATATAGAGAACTATAAACAACCGTGGTTTACAGATAGATAAAGGGAGTAAAGGAAATGAGCCTGGACAAGTGAGTGTGGATTAGATTCATGATTTCCATACCTGAGCATATCAGAATGAATATTTTATAACTTCTGAAAAATAGATCTATACCCCTTGCTTGTTCCTATTAAATTAGGATGTTTGCAAAGAGGTTGAGATTTCATCATGCAGGTGATGAGGGACTATTGAAGAATTTTGAGAGGGGCTTAACATTATTCCATCTTGGATCATCCTAATGTTGCAGTAGATGGAGTTGAAGGGTGGGAAAACTAGAGATAAAGAGGCAAATTATGAGGCCATGAAAACAATGTAGAGAAATGATAATAAGACCTCAGCTAGGGCAGAGGATGTGAGATTGTAGAAATGAGGTGAAGAGTGAGAAAGTATGATGGTGTTGATGGAAGTCTGTTTTTCAGGAACTCTGAACTTCAGGAACTCTTCTTTTTAGATAGTTTGTGTGGGTGTTAGGGTAGCTTACTGAGCTAAGCACAGTTTCCTCTGTTAGGAAAATGTGAGTTTAGTTTGGGACGTATTGGACTTCTCCCACACTTTTCCCTATCCCATTTAATGGCTATTCCTATGTACTCTACTATCTTTGGATTCATTCTTGATTCTTCTCTTTATCTCACATCCACATCCAAATTGCTATTAAATCTTGTCCGTTTACCTTCAAAACATATCCAACAGTTGACCACTTTTCATTCTATCCAGAACCTACCACTTTGATCCTAACCACTATCATTTCTCACCTAATTATTATAGTAGCTTCCTAACTGATTTCCCTGTTTCTGCCCTCGTCCCCTTGTCTGTTCTCAACCCAGCTTCTAAATGATTCTTATAATAATCAAGTCATCTCTCTGCATAAAACTGTACTTCTCCCTGGAGTAAAAGTCACAGTCCTCAAAGAGTGCCTACATGGCCCCCTCCCCTTAACTCGCTATCATCTTCTGTTTCTTCCTCTTGCTCACTTCACTCCAGCCATATTGGTCTCCTTGCTGATCCTCGAACTAGTCATGCAAACTCCCTCCTGAAGATACTGTATTTCCCTTTCCTTTGACTATAGGACTCTTCCCCCAGTCATGATCACAGCTTACTTCCTACTTTCAGGTCTTTATTCATGTCAGTTTTCTAGTGAATTCTTCTCCGACCACCCAACTTGAAATTATAGTTCTCTTCCCTGCTGAATATTTTTCCTCTTTGGTTCATTTGTCTCCTTAGCCTTTATCACTATCTACATGTATGCTAAACATATTTTGTTTATTTTCATCTCTTCCTGCTAGAATTTAAGATCCATAAGAATGAGGACTTTTGCTTTATTCACTGCTGCAACTCTAACACTGAAAACTGCTAACATAATAGGTGCTTAGTATTTGTTGAATGACTAAATCAATTAATGGAGTGCCTAGGATATCCTGGAATAGATGCTTACTATTTATTTATACCCTATTTAATTTCACAGGGAAGTAGAGGCAACAAAGTGTCTAGTAGACAAACCAGAGCCCATAAAATGGTTTAGACGGGAAGAGAGATTTTCGTGAAGCCATGGCAGTATATGAGGTAGCTTAGAAAGAGTATAAAGAATCAGAAGAAAGTTAGGGATGAGATCCTGAAAACATCTCTACCTAAGGGCTGACGAGAGAGTAGCACTGTTGTTTGATTTCGCCAAGCAGGAACCTTGCTCTAGGCCTTGTGCTTTAGAAGTCCAAATCTAGCCTTTGTCCAGCTGTAACCCTCCTGGTAGGATGAGGATTTGGTGAGCAGGGGTGGGGGAGGTGGAACGTGTAAGGGAACTAGTCCATATGGTACCCATTTCTAGATTAAGCTCTGAGTATTTGAACCCCAGAATTCCCTGCCCATGTGGCCCTTCAAAAGCTTCTTCCCTGATTCTCTCCTCTCTTGACTGAACACATGTATGGGCTTCTTTAGGCCCAAGGGATGACCAAGCAGTAGCTGTTTGCAGGCATGTGGCCAGAATTTGGACATGTGGGATGGGATGTCTACATGTATATATATGTGGCTCCATATAGTATGGAGTGGAGCTAAAGGTGGGAAGAGAAAAAGGGGCAAGCTCCAAAAGAACTTGAGTGATTCCCATGCTTCTATAGAACTTCAGGGAGAATTCCAAATCAGAACTTACCCTTTTAGGTTGTTATAAAAGTATATATATGAAGATAGGGCGATAGAATAATAATTTACCAGCGTGTTAGCTTGGTTTATAACTTTGAAATATTTAGGCATGTGGAATGTGGGTTTCCATTTGTACTCTTGCTCCAAGCCCCTTGAAAATTAGGGGTGGGCCTACAGAAGGGAATTGAAAAAGTAGCTAGAGAGGGAGAAGATAAATTCAAGATAGAGTTTCAAGGAGGGAATGATCAATAGTGTCAGATACTTCAGAGACATTAAGACCTATGAAAACAGAAATGTATCCATTGGATTTGATTGACAATCAAGAATTTATAGTAAAAATTTCAGTTGATGGGTGATGGATGCCAAACCTCTGTAAATGAAGAAATACCTGAGGAATTAGGAAGCGGAGACAGAAGATAGATGTTTTTTTCCAGAACTGTCTCTGAGAAAAGAAGGAACTAGAATAGTAGGTGGAGGGGCGGCATGCAGAGTCATGGAGGAGGACTTTTCTATGTTTAAGGTGAAAGTCTTACAAATGTTTAGATATTGAGGGGAAGGACCCAAAGTTAAGTAAGAAAAGGTTAAGGAAAAGGAGGGAATAATTGATGGAGCAAGGCCTAATATCCAGTGCTTTGGTCCATAGATTAGCCTTTGAAGGGAGGAGGGCTATTTGATGAGGCTTGGGATGTTTGGATGTGTATGCAAGCTAAATTTGGAGGGTGAGAGAAGAGGAAAGTGACTTAATAGGCAATATAATATATCATTAATTTTGTTTTGCAGTAGTTTTCTAGGTTAGTCTTTTTAAACTTGATTTATATTCCTGGGTATCAGGGGTTATATATACCTGCATCCATGTGTTAAAATCCTATTGGTTGATTGAAATATAGTCCATAATATGAGGCATAGGCCATCCAAGTTGGATCTGTCATTATTCGATAATTTGACAATTTAGTGGTGACTTAAATATTTAAGTTTGATAAAAACTTCTGATTCTCAATAGCCTAGAAATGACTTCTTTATTATGTCCATTATATAATGTATGTTATCAGGATTTGCAGATGATTTGTTGTAATAAGTACATATTGTCTGAATCATACCTATTTTGGGCAAAATATATTTTTAAATAGAATTATATTAATACTGTCTTTTTCCCCCCAAATAGTAGTTCCAAAGAACTGCTGGTTTATATTTTAGCTCTTGCCAAGTTGTGAAAATAGTGAAGGATGCTTAGACTACTTAACATTCAAATTGTAAGTAAACTTTATTTCTGCTAATATTACCTATATGTTAAGAAAACAGAAATTAAAAATAGTCGTTACCTTATAATAATGAGCTTCAGTGTGATGTGTACTGTGGAGTCTTACTAATATTTGTTAAGATACAAGTATGTCCTATCCCATTTTCTGTTGGTAAGATCAAAAAGAATACTCATAGTCCTGAATGAATCTTAGGAGGTATGGTGAAATTTTTTTCCAAGTATTTCTTTTATTGTATAAATTTATGGAAATTCTTTATTATTTTATTTCCATATCTATATGGTACCAGTAGTCAAACTTAATGTAGGACATAATATTAATGGAATGATTTATTAGAAATATACGTTCATTTCTCTTTAAGGATGTTTAATTTTTCTGCATTATTTAATTTTTATATGAAAAACATTCTGTAAGAAGTAAATCTTACAGGGCGCCTGGGTGGGTCAGTTGGTTAAGTGTCAGACTCTTGATCTCAGCTCAGGCCTTGACCTTAGTATCTTGAGTTTGAGCCCTGCGTTAGGCTCCACGCTGGGCATAGAGTCTACTTTAAAAAAAAAAAAGAAAGAAAGCTTTAATTCCTCTATGAAAAATTTAATATACATAAAATCAGTAAAATATAACCTTTTAGGAATAGTCTAAAGCATAAATCTAGATGATGTATAGATTATATATTGACAGTCATCTCTCCTAGGGGGAAAAAAGCTTGGATTATGTTTACTTGAAACCATTTGCTATATTGAATTTTTAACCAGTAGCAAAAAAATTACTGAGAAAGAAATGATAAAGTAATATTAAAGGCTTTCCAAGTGATTTTATGACTTTATTTTTAAACTTCTCTATTCGAAAGTATAAACAACTTAATTAATCTGTTTTAATTAATTAATAAACAAATTAATCTGTTTTACAGTCCTTGTAAAGTATTCAAAATGTGAACACAAAATGAGATTGCTACCACTAGCAAAAGACAAGTCTAATTGTATTATTTAGAGAAAGAAACCAAATGAGCCAAAGAAGAATGAAATCTTTACAAACCAGTAAATCTTTTGATTTGTTAAACAGGCAAATAATTTTAGAAGTTGTCTTTATTTAGTATATTTTGTTATCAGTGCATAAAGGGTTTTAAAAATGTTTACCAAAATATTTCAGGAATAAAAGTGTATCTTCATAAAAGGATAAAGTTATAATATTTTCTCTCTTAGAATAAGAAACAAATATCATAAGGTCATTTATGTGCAATCGCTTGGTTGCAATAGATTGCTTATGAACTTGACAGCTCTAATAAGTAAAATGTGCTCATTACTGCCCTCTTTTGACACAGGGCTTTATAAGCCTAGTTCCTTTTACTTTACAAAAATGTCAAAGATTAGATTGTAAAATAGATTGTGCTTTATATCCTTCCTGTATATTTTAAATAATTTTTCAAATTCTTCCTCTTTTTAGGCTCTCTGGTTAATCATCTTTGGAAGACTGGATTTCTGGATATCTACTTCACTCCATGTTTACTGACTTTTAAAACATGATAATGCAAACCTAAAACATTGGCAATCATCCATGAACCTTTAAATTACATTGGTTAATAGCGTTTGAAGCTTCCTCAGGGAATAAACAATGACATCAGCAGTGGTTGACAGTGGAGGTTCTGTTTTGGAGCTTTCCAGCAATGGAGTAGAAAATCAAGAGGTTAGGCATCCAGTGTGTATTACATTTCTGTTTTGTCCATAGAAGTCAATATGTAAACTAATTTTGAAATTAATGGGATTAATGGGAGACAGGTATTTGAGAGTAGAAATGTACAGTGCATGAAATTGTACGTGTATGTGTCATGTGTCCTTATATAATTTAGGTAATAGAAAGTTGAGATAATTATCGCCAGGCTCACCTGGATTGTTGGAACATGCATATATTGGAATGAACTGGGAGGAAAAAATTGAAAGAAAGAACACTAAGTGTTAGTTAGTTGAGAGATAGCTTTTAATTCCTGATAAAATCTGTTGTTTTGGATTACGGAATTTGCAGGTATGTAGTGTACCTAAATACATAAATTAAATTCATCTTAAATTAGAATTTTGTATTTCCTTTAGTTGTCATCTTCGCTTCCTTTATTATTCCATCATATCTAATTCAACTTGGGGATCTATCATATTTTAATCCTATATGTATGTATACTTAAGAATTTGGGTGATTTGTAAATCAGAAAAGAAAGGTTTTCAAACTTTATACATATAGAACTCTGCATCATTAGCATATTTGGTTATTTTCTTGTTATTGATAACATTAAAGAATAAGAGATAGGAGTAGAAAAATGACGGTACCAGGAACATACAAACTTCTGTTCCCACCATTCAGTAAAGACTGAATACTGGAAAGGGTCTAAGTTATACTCTGTCACAATAATAGACAAATATTTGGTCAGAGATGAGGTGGACAAATGGAGATTGGCTGTCTTTAAAAAATCTGTTTTCTCTGTATTCTATGAAAGATACTACTCTTACTGGTTCTTAGTACCAGCATAGTGGTGTAGTGACAGGACCAAGAAACAAGTTAGGATATCAGGCTGTGTGTTCTGGAGTCTGTTTCTTTTTCTTGCTTGTTTGTGTCTCTTCGTCTTCCAAGGTAGCTATGGTTAAATTCAGTGAAAGGGGATAAAATGAAGGTACTTCTTTTCCTTTGCTCTTAATGGACTTGGTAACCAGAATGTTCCTGTTGTATTTGAATCTAAAACTGGTTCAAAGTCCAATTAGAGAAGCCCCAGCTACAGAACAAACTTAATTCTCATAATTAATGTCTACTTCTTCCTTGAAGATTCACTTTCTGTATGATCACTTCTAGGTGTGATTCACCAAAGAGTTCAGGGACTCGGGGGACTTCCATCCCCTCCACATCACCCAGACCAACTATTGCTTCTTTTTCCATTGCTTTCCCTTTGTTGTATACTTTTCCTTTGTTGTATTTAACCCTAGAAGGGAGCCACCAAGAACAATAGGCAGAATATATTTACCCTGTGCTGGTTTGGTGTCATTATTATTTGGAAAAAAGAGTACAACAGTTTGTTTCTGTAAGATTCTTATTTTTCTTCTTTTACATGGAACCCAGGCGTTCATGACCTGGAGAACCAAGTATTATGGAAGAAAGAATCTGATAAATGACATCATTTTACCAAGGCATTATTGACTAATGGTTTATCTGGTAGCCTTTGGGTAGTCACAGACATTTTAGGTCGTATGGCACCAGAATGGAGGAAATTATTCTTGGGGAACTTTTTCTTCAAATTGTACTGTGTAGAAATCCACTTACTTTCATTCATTTGTTCCTTTAGCAAATATTAATTGACCACTTAACTGCCAATTGTCAAGTACATTTCTAGGAACTGGGAATAAAATATTTCAGAATGGCTATGAAGAATAAATCAGGGCTAGAGATAGATGGAGTGGTGGTAGAGGATAGTTCAGTTCGGGTGGTCAGGGAAGCCGTCTCTGAAGAAGCAGCATTTTTGTTTATACTAAATAAAGCAAGTGATTGGGCTGGAGAAATAGAAACATTTTGGGGAAGAGAATTCCGGGAAGAACTTGAAAAGCCCCTAGTGCCTGAAGTATCTTCTACTTTTACAAAGGGAGTTTTGAGGATAATGGTATGTGAAAGATAGATTTAAGATTTATACTCTAGAATGTAGGGTGAGATGAAAAAATGATCTGTAGGATTTTATAATCATAGCTTCAGAGTCTTAGGCTTTATTTTTTTTACTTTATTCTTGATTATAAAAGTAAAACATTTGAGGTGCCTGTTTGGCTCTGTCGCCTAAGCATCTGACTCTTCATTTTGGCTCAGGTCATGATCTCATGATTTGTGGGATTGAGCCCTGAATCAGGCTCTGCACTGACAGTGCAGAGCCTTCTTGGGATTCTCTTTCTTTCTAACCCTGGCCCTCCCCCTCCTCGACATGCTCTCTCTCTCTCAAAATATATAAATTTCAAAAAAAGTAATATTTTATAAAATTAAAATAATTTTATTTCTGACAGAGACCAAAAACCAAAGATACCAACTACAGTCTTACTAATGAGTATAGATGCAAAAATTAAAAATGGAATAGTAATAAATATATAAAATGCTATCATATATTAAATCCATTACCAATAGGGTTAGATACACTAGGATAATTCAGTATTAAGAAAACCATTATTATAACATATACCCCTACTAATATTACCTATGGTATGTTAATAGAGATAAAATACCTGATGAAATGAGATTTTATAAAATTGGATATCCATTCTTGATAAAAACTCTTAATAATATAAATACAGGTGTATATATCTGTACATTATAAGAAATAGCTATTACAAATCAACAGCCAAAATCCTGTTTAATGATGTAGTACTGGCGTAGTTACTTTAAAATAGGAAAGAAGATGGGGTGCCTGGGTGGCTCAGTCGGTTAAGCATCCGACTTCAGCTCAGGTCATGATCTCATGGTTCGTGGGTTTGAGACCTGCGTTGGGCTTTGTGCTGACAGCTCAGCCTGCTTCAGATTCTGTGTCTCCCTTTCTCTCTGCCCCTCCCCCACTCATGCTCTGTGTCTCTCTCTCAAAAATAAAATAAATATTAAAAAAATTAAAAGAAAGTAGGGAAGATGATAAGTATGAGCACTACTATAACTATATAGTATTTTCCTGTAATCAAGCAAGATAATGAAAAAAATATATGTGTTATTAAGAAGACCAAATTATTATTTTCAGATAATATGATTATCTACCTGGGAAAACCCAAGGAAATCCATGAAAATCATTAGAACTAATAAGAGTGCTTGGTAGTTTGGTAGGTACAAATTAACATTAAAAATATCTAGCAGTCTTTTGTAAGGAATTAGAAGAGATCATGGAAAATAAGATTCCTCTCAGAAAATTAACAAAAATATATAAAATGTTGAGGAATAAATGTAAAAGGTATATGGGACTTCTTTGAAGACAATGAATTAATGATACTGAAGCACATGAAAGAAGATTTTAGTAAACAAAGAGATGTGCTTTGTACTTGGATAGGAGAGATGGAAAGAGTCAATATTGTGGAGGATGTCGGTTTCTTCCAGTTAATCTATATATTTAATTCCAACTCTATCAAATGTTAGGGCAAGTTTGGGGGAAATTGATTATATGGACCTAAAGAACGTGTGGAAGAGTATATGTGCAGGAATAGCCAAAGCAGGTTTTGAAACGGAAATGTAAAGCAGGTAAGTCTCATAGAAAGGAGAATTCATGCTGGAAAAAGTAAAAATAGGATTTAGAGTTTTTAAAACACAGCAAATACAATTTTAGAGAGCATCTGCTGTCAGACAAACAAGATTGGGAGTTCTTCCACTTCAGATTGTGATGGGATAACTGAGACCAGACTTGAAAATTTTTTTTAAGTTTATTTATTTATTTATTAAAAAATTTTTTAAAAACATGTATGTATTATTGAGAGATAGAATGAGTCAGGGAGGGGCAGAGAGAGAGAGAGAGAGGAAAAGAGAGAATCTGAAGTGGGCTCCAGGCTTTGAGGTTTCAGCGCAGAGCCTGACACAGGCTTGAACTCACAAACTACGAGATCATGACCCGAGCTGAAGTCGGATGCTCAACCGACTGAGACACTCAGGCGCCCCTATTTATGAGAGAGAGACAGAGCCTCTGTCTCTCGAATAGGGGAGGGGCAGAGAGAGAGGGAGGGAGACACAGAATCTGAAGCAGGTTCCAGGCTCCGAGCTGTCAGCATAGAGCCCGACTTGGGGCTTGAGCCCATGAACCATAAGATCATGACCTGAGCCAAAGTCGGTCACTCAACTGACAGAGCCAGCTGGGTATGCCTATACATCTCAATACTTTTAAAAGGGTTGAAATCACACAGAGAAAGTTGTTTGACAAAAGCAGAATTATGTTAGAAATAACAACAAATATGCTTTCAGAATCCTCAAACATTTGGATATTAAACAGCTCATTTTTATGTAACTCATGGATTAAAAAGAATCACAAGAGAAATTAGAGAATATCCTAATTGAATGAAAATGAATACATAATCAAAATTTGAAGGATGCAGCTAAGACAGTGCTTAAAGGGAAATTTATAGTTTCAAATACTTATGTTACAAAAGTCTAAAATCATTTAAGCTTTCACCTCAATAAACTAGAATATGAGGATCCAATCAAACCCAAAATAGAAGGAAGAAAATAATAAAAATAAAAACAAGTCAGTGACGTCAAAAGTGGAAAAGCAGTAGACAAACTATCTACTAACTGGTCCTTTGAAAAGATTAAGAAAATTGATAAATCTTTAAGGAGACTGCACAAAAAAAAACACACAGAAGGCAAAAATTACTAATGAGGTCGTTAGTATAGACACTAAATATTACGAACAACTTTGTGCCCATAAGCTTGGCAACCCAGATGAAGTGGAAAAAATCCTTGAAAGTCATTCCAAGAGGAATAGAAAATCTGAATAGCCCTGTGTCTTAAGATAAATTGAATTCTTAGTCAAAATCTTTTCCACAAAGAAACCTCCAGGGCCAAGTGGCTTTATTGATGACCTAACAAACATTTAGGAAAGAAATAATACCAATAACTCTTTCAGAAAATAGACAAGGTAGCATTTCCTAACTCATTTTGAGGCCAGCATTATCTTGACACCAAGACCAGACAGAGATACATAGGAAAAGAAATCCTCAAACAAGATCCTTCATGGGCATAGATAAAAACGTTCTTGATAAAATACTAGCAATTAAATCCAGTAACATATAAAAGGGATCATATGACCCAAATAGGGTTTATCCCAGGAAGGTAGGTTTAATCAATCAATGTAATTTATCAGATTAACAAAACAAAAAGGAAAAATCATATGATCATATCAGTGACCACACAAAACCCATTTGCCAAAAATTCAACACCTATTTATTATACAATGTCCCTAAACTAGGAATAAGGGCATCTTCTTCAACCTGATAATTGCATCTGTGAAAAACCCACAGCCAACATCATGCTTAAAGGTGACAAAGGGAGTGTTTTCCTTTTAAGTTTGATGGTAAGGCAAAGATGTCTGCTCTAACCACTTCTGTTAAACATTGCACTGGAAACATTGCTACAGGGCAAGAAAAATAAAAGACCTATGGATTGGAAAAGAGGTAGTAAAACTGTATTTCTAAAGGATACAATCATGTATATAGAAATTCCTAAGAAATCTATACAACTGTTAGAACTAATAAATTTCGAACAAGTGACTATGTAAACATCAATTGTATTCATATATCTTAGCAAAATACAATTGGAAAATGAAATTCAAAAAGCAGTACTGTGAGGCAGCATCAAAATAACACAGGGATGTGTTTAATGAAGTAATTAAAAGATGTATATGCAGACAAACACAACATATTATGAGAGAAATTAAAGACCTGAATAAATGAAGAGTTATACCATGTTTATGGATTAGAGAACTTATGTTAAAGTTGGAGGGCTTACGCACCTGATTTAAAGACTTACCATTAAGTTCTAGTAATTAAAACAGGAATTGATATGCCAACAGATATGTAGATCAGTGGAATACAATATAGATCCACATGAGGCTGATTAATTTTTCTTAAGGTTTATTTTGAGAGAGAGAGCACTTGTGTGTGCACACAAGTGGAGGAGGAGCAGAGAGAGACAGACAGAGAGAGAGAGAGAGAGAAAGAGAGAGAATCCCAAGCAGGCTCCGTGCTGTCAGTGCAGAGCCTGACACAGAGCTCAGTCTCATGACTGTGAGTTATTACCTGAGCTGAAATCAAGAGTTGGACACTTAACGAACTGAGCCACCCAGGTGGCCCAAGGCTGATTAATTTTCAGTAATGGTGGTAATGTAATTTGGTGGAGAAAGGATAGTCTTTTAAACAAATAATAGTGGAATAACTGGATCTCCATATGCAAATAAATGAACTCAATCCTTTCTCACATCATACACAATAACTCAAAATTGATCATAGAAAATGTTTTCAATCTTAAAATAGGCCATGGTTTCTTAGATTGAACACAAAAACATGAAAACACTTCAAAAGAAAAAAATGATGAATTGAACTTCATTTAAATTAAAAACTTGTTCTTGAAAAAAATTACATTAAGAATATGAAAAGGCAAAGCAAAGATTGGAAAAAATATAATACATATACTGAAAAACCATTTATATTCAGAATATGTAAAATAATAAATTGGAGATAATCCATTAAAATGGGAAAAAGATTTGAACAGATAATAAAATGAATAGTTAATAAGTGCATATAAAAATGCCCAATGGGGCACCTGGGTGGCTCATTCCGTTAAGCGTTTGACTCTTGGTTTGTGAGTTCAAGCCCTGCATGGTGCTCTGTGCTAATAGTGTGGAGCCTGCTTGGGATTCTCTCTCTCCCTCTCTCTATGCTCCCCCCCTCAAAATAAATCAATAAACTTTAAAAAATGTCCAGGGGCACCTGGGTGGCTCAGTTGGTTAAGCACCGACTTCGGTTCAGGTCATGATCTCATGGTTTGTGGGTCTGGTCAATTGACTTATAGGTAAACATGGAATAGAATAGAGCAGAAGGGAGAGGAAGAGCAGGGACATTAACATGAATATTATAGCCTAGTTTATCATAACTTTGTTATAGCATCCCCAAGAAATTAATATACCACCTTTACAGCCTTATTTCCTACATTACTTCATATAGCTCTTGCGTTGCCCCTAATTCCCAAATCTGAGAGTTTCCATGCATTTTGGTCATGTTCATTTTGTACCTGAAATTGCCTTCCACATCTCCAAATCCTATTCATCCATTCAGGGCCCAGTTCTAGGAAGTCTTCTGTAGTCCCCCATTCTGACTCAATTCAATACTTGGTTGAGGGTTATATTTCAAAGAGTCTTAAAAATCATTGTTTTGTATGTTCCGTTTTCCTTTTAGATAAATGGGAAGTTGTGAAAGCTTTTTGTACAAAGAAGTAATACAGATACTTCTGATTGTAATGTGAAAAGATGCCCTCCAAAGTTGAGGGCAAATGGTAGATTTGAATACTATTACTAATGTTACAATATAATAATTAGCTATCACTCATTGTGTATTTACTCAATTCTAAACACTGTACTAAGTACTTGGCGGATATTTAATTTTCAAGGAAATTTGAGAGGTGTAAATACTATAATCTCTCCTTTTTTTGGTTAAATAACAGGTTTAGAGAAGAACACAGGGTGGGGGCACAGAGAAAGATGTTGATCATTTGTTCCATTTAAACATGTTAAGCTTGGAGTATTAGCTGATTATTCCTGTTGTGATGTTAAATTGGTAGTTGAAAATTTGGTTCTGGAGTACAGAAGGTGGCTCAGAGAAGAAGACAAATGTTTAGTAATCATTAGCATAAGAGGTGCTATTTTTAACCATAAGAATGGGTGGCATTGCCAGGGAAGGTAGTATAGAGTAAAAAAGGAAATGCTGGGGACAGAACCTTAGTAGGTTGGCTATATTTCTGTCACTGGGGATGGAAGAAGAGTCAGAGCATATGCTTAAAAGTAGAGTGGTAGAAAGAGAAAAAAAAAGATGGAAGAAGTAATTTTTTTAAATGAGATACAGTGTGTAAGTATATAAGAGTCTGCAGAAAGGTAAAGGAGGATGAAGACTGAAATAGAATTTAGTCCTTACTGACATTTAAGAGAATAGTTTTCAGTGAAGTGGTGGAATGCAGATTACAAGGTATATGTAGATAATGAGTCAAAGAGTTAGACTATCTTTTGAGAGTGTATACTGGTATAAGAAGCAAAGATCTGGAGTTCACTTGAAAGAAGAGTTGAATTTTTTTAATAAAGATTTTTGCTTTTTTATATTTAATAAGAAGGAACCATTGAAATATTACAACTCATCTAAGATACACGAGAGAGAAGAGTGGGTCTAGAATCCTAATTGGTGAGGAAGAGAGTATAGATGGGGGAATTGGCCTTGTACAGAATTCTATTCCTCAAGTATTTCATAGTTTAGAAAGTCTGAATTATTTCCACTGGTAAGGTGGAGGTGGAGAGTTCACAGTATGAAATAATTTCAGGTTAATGTTACTATTAAAGATATTACTAGATTTCAGAGGAATGAAAGAAGTTATAAATCCCTTGTGTTATCTATAAATAATATATTTACTGCTTGGGTCAGTACCAGCTCAAATGACACTTATGATGTTGCTTTCTTAGTTTCTGATGAGTGGAGATCTCATCAGTCTTTACCTATCCCATGCTTCTCATTAACAGCTATTTTACAGCTCGGTGATGCTGCCTGTAGGTTGTGGTTATAAAGCTGAGCAAGAAGCATGGAGATTAACTGTTAATATATCCAATTTGTGGGAAAATATTTTTTTTCTTTGCGCATGCAGAGAGGGAGGGAGGGAGAATGCCAGGCAGGCTCCATGCCCAGCCGGAGCCGGCCAGGGGGCTCAATCTCATGACTGTGAGATCATGACCCCTGCTGAAATCAAGAGTTGGTCACCCATCCAACAGCCACCCATGGCCCAAATATTTTTTTAATGTTAAAATGTTTTTGCCTTATACAGAGTAGGAAATTCAGTGTTACTATTAAGCATGTGCTTTCTTATTTTCGTTGTCATTTTTTAAATTTTAACTTTATTTATAATTTATTTTTAATTTAGAGAGAGTGTGTGTGTGAGCAAGGGAAAGGGGCAGAGGGAGAGAGAATGTTAAGTAGGCTCCACTCTCAGCCCGATGCAGGGCTCCATCCCATGACCGTGGGATCATGACCCGAGCCAAAATCAAGAGTCAGAGGCTCAACTGACTGAGCCACCCAGATACCCCTATGCTTGCTTATTTTTAATTTATCATACCTTTGTTTTGTAACTTATAGATTTTTTGTGAAATGTTTGATACAAAATGAATGTGTAAAATATATGTGTTTTAGTTTAAGAATAACAAAAAGAATAAATATTACCTATCAATCAGGTAAAAAAATAGAAAATTACTAGTATTAATATCTCTTAGTATCCCCAGAGGTACCATTATCCTGACTTATGGGGTAATATTTCCTTACTTTTCTTTATAATTTTATTGTCTGTGGATATATTCCTAAACAACATGGTGTTTACCTTGAAAAAATGAATAATGTTCCAACCTAAGTGAGTAAGGAAAGGATAGCACTACCATAGTTAGATTAAAGCTTCCAGAAAAAGGAGGGCTAGTTTGGCATCATGTTCACTGCATTTAAAGAAGTTCTACTCAGGAAATCAATAAACAATGTCATGAGTTAGTTGTTGGAAACATAGGGCCATTTTGGTCAGGTTTCAGGCAGTGCTATGACCTGGTGATGCAGGTTTGTTCGGCAGGTAAATATATAGTCACATGGAAGGAATGCTTTTCTTTTTGTTTCTAAACTTTTTGTGGTTTTCTTGCCAACACTTAAGAAGTAGATGAAAGCAGAACACATCTGGGAGGCAAAATGAGTGTTCTTAGCTGCTCCGGGTAGCAAGGCAAGGTGGAGTGAATAGGTACATCAGAGCAAGCCACATATGAGTACAAACCTGGAATGGGCTTGTCTGGACACTCTGTCCCTAGGAACAATGCCAGGGGTTATCTTGGTGACGACAGTTTTTCATTGCTGTCTCAGGAGTCCTACTCAGCAGTCCAGGCTGATTGCCCTTCAAATGCAGTGTATAGCTGGCATCCTGCAATCTCTCTTGACAATCCTCCCGAAGATTACTATAGTCTCTTTCCCATGTTGGATCTTCTATATATTCTGTATCCTATGTTGTTGTCTTTATTAAAATTTTACTTTTGTGTTCATGAAATCAAAACTTGCTTCTTGAGAAAGTTTGTATGCAAAGTAAATGTTTTGAGATCTTTCATATCTGAGAAAATTCCTTATTTTCTTAAGTTGATTTGACTGGCTAAAGAATTCTAGGTTAGAAATAATGTTCCTTTATAATTTGAAGAAATGGCTCCATTGTCATTTTCCTTCCAATGTGACTGTTGAGAAGACTGAAGTCTGAATCCAGATTCCTTGTCTGTGACTTGTATTTTCGTTCTAGAAACTTGCAGAATCTTCCTTTTTGTCTGTAGTATTGTGATATTTCATAGTGCTGTGCCTCAGTGTAGGTCTCCTTTAGTTTTTTATATTAAATATCTGGTAGGTCCTTTCAAATGGGCAGCTCATAATATCCTTCAGCCCCAGAAAATTTTCTGGAATTCTTTCATTTCTTTTCAATCTTTTTTTTTCCTTCCCCTATTTTGTTCTTCTGGAACTCTGCTATTCAGATATTGGACCTCCTGGACTGGTTCTCTAATATCATTCTCCTTTCTCTCCTGTTTTTCATAACTTCATCTTCTTTGGTTTCTGGAAGACTGACTCAATTTTATCTTCTAAGCCTTTGGTGTTTTTTTTTTTTTTTTTTAATTTCAGCTATCATGTTTTTAACTTCTAAGAACTCTTTATTTTTAAATGTTTTTATTAAACTGCACTCTGTTCTTCTTACAGATATATCTCTGAGGAATATGACTATACATGTGTGTACGTATGTGTGTATATGTGTATATTCTGCATTAAAGGCCTTTCTGTAAATGACTAGTAATACTTGCCTATCTGCTCATGATTAAAAGTGGAGGACTAAAAAGCTGATTGGAAATTCTATTTTGGGGGGAAATCTATATACTGATTGGAAAGTCAGTCAGTTAAGCCACTGACTCTTGATTTCGGCTCAGGTCATGATCTCATGGTTGTGCGATTGGGCCCCACATCGGGCTCTGCACTGGGTGTGGAGCCTGCTTGGGATTCTCTCTTTGTGTGTGTGTGTGTGTGTGTGTGCGTGCGTGTGCGTGTCTCTCTCTCTCTGCCCTTCCCCGTGCTCTCTCTCAAAATAAATAAATGTAAAAAAAAACCCTCTATTTTTGGTACATCATCAATACTAACACATGTGCCTAATACACCTTGAAGATGCTCTTGTTACTGCCTCACCAGAAAGTTAATTCTCCAGTCTTCTGCTGAAATGAGGGCAAGTTGCTTAGCATCATGGAGGAGGAACAGGTCTAGGAATCAAAGTGCTTTTCAAACAGCTTTAATGGAATTTACCTTTTTGAACCCCTCCTCTTTCTCTACCACCTGCTGCTCCATTTTCAGGGGTAATGCGTACTGCCTTCTGTGGGTTTTCCAGTGAAGGGTGTGTTGTTTCTCAGCTTCTTTTTGCTGCCAGGCTGATTTGGCTTTCCTGGATCTGCTAAACCACTTCATAACACTTATCCATCCACTTTTAACCTTCTAAGATTTTGTTATCTCTTATCCTTTTATCTCTTCTCCTTTGTTGGTCTGATCTCTTCTCCTTATGGGTTTGTGTTGAAAAGTCTTTTACTGTGTTTTAGTGGGTTTTGTGAGATAGTGCAATTATATGCATGTTTTCAATTTGTCATTTTAATCCTGAAGCCAATTATTTAAGAAGTTTAATCTATGTCTTACCTCCTGAGACTTGAAAAGATTATTAAAGTTCCCTTTTCATCTCTTGTTTTAGTTTTTACATTTGTATTTATATGTAATACGTGAAACTCATTGCATAGACCCCTTGACACTATGTGAACCCAAGTATTTATAAGTAAATCCAGAATTTGTAAATAAAAAAGTTGATGGTTTCCCTTTGCTCTTGCAGGAAAAGGTTTCTGAGTATCCTGCAGTGATTGTGGAACCGGTCCCAAGTGCCAGAGTGGAGCAGGGCTACGCAGCCCAGGTTCTGGTGTATGACGATGAGACTTACATGATGCACGATGTGGCAGAAGAACAAGAAGTTGAGACTGAGAATGTGGAAACAGGTAGACATCTCACAAAATGTTCACTATTTGTAACTTTCTCATTTTATAAGTGTCAATATTACTATTGCCAACTCCACGTTATATACCAAAGAACTTCTTTTTGCTTAGAAACCAGCAGAACAGCTCTTATTTAAAGGACTTTGTATATACATAAAGTTCTACATCACAGTTCTTTGAAGTATAACAGGTCTCATATCATGGACCTTACAGACAAAATTACAGGCCTGCAATGATAGAATTATCTTTATCATTTTTTTCCTGAGAGTGTGAATATTGACTAGTTATTTAGTTATAGAAGTCCATAGGCTAGTGTATGAGGGTAACTTTTTAATTCAAAAATGAATAGAGTACACTCATAGCAGATAAAGAGTTTCTTTGAATCAGTATTGATGGAGCAGTATGATCCCTTTTTTCTTAGGTCAGAAGCATCTTTGTAGCAGTCTATCAGAGTCTTCTTTCCTTTTTGTCTTCTGAGAAATTTCGGTGTTTCAGTCTGTCTGCGTTTAATTGGAGATTAATAATACACAATCCTTGGAAACCTTTTCATTTTTGCCATTGATCATAAAGAAATAGAGTTTTTTTTTTTTTTTTTTACCAGAAAGATGGTAGTGACTGTTTTGTAATAGTAAACATTAACATTTATCTTTAGCTCTTAATGGAGAAAAAAAATCCTTATACTTGGCTTGCAATTCTAATAAACATTCTTACGTATTTATATACATTTCTACAAATGTAGTAAAGTCTCATGATTAACATTTTTGAGTATTTGATGTTTCTCTGCTGTTGAGGCCCAGTAGTGCCCCTCGGACTACCAGCTGCTTCTAGCTCACTGCCGTTCTTCCTCCAGTTGTATTTCTTACTGAGCCGAAGGATTAAATGTTACCTTGCTCTTGAGAGCAGTGATGGCAACAGTGCCAGCAAACTCCACGTGAAGTGATAATTCCTTTTCTCAAAATAGGTAGTTAAACACTTCATATAGGCTTCGTGACCTTGGACTGAAGTGGTACTTGATTTACACAATAGATAATGCAAGTGGCAGGAAGATACATGTGTGGTTTTTTGAGGGTTTGGAGAGTTTTCCAGTCTGAAGCGAGAAGCATGGTGGCAGAGATGAATTTTCTTCTTGAGAAAAAGAATAGGAAGAACAGCAAGATGATATTTTGAAGTAGATACTGTAACTAATTTTATTATAGGATTGTAACTAAGCAGAAAACTAATAGCACAAGAAAAAAAGTATGATAGCTTAAGTTGAAGGAGAAAAAACAAAAAGAACCTGTTTGAAATTCCTGGAAAATGTTTTAATCAAAAAAATAAGGAAGATTATGATTTTGGTAGCAGATTGGAAACTGTAAAATACGAAAACTACAGTGCCAAATTTGCATGAGTAGAAAATTATGGTTATTTATCACATTACAATACCAGAGCAGGTCAGCCAGATCTTATTGGTTGTGTAATTGATGGTCGGTGCTTCATTAATTTCAAGTACTCAGGTTAAAACAGTTACAAGTAGGAAGTGAATATAATCTGTTCAAGGGATTTTATTTTCTTCATCATCTTAAACTCTGAGGGTGATAATAATCATTTACAGGGCAGAGATATGAACGATCGTGATACTGAAAAAGAGAATATACATAGTCTGGGTAAAAGAACAGTTACTTTTGTGATATTTTGAAAGTGGCTTTTGACTAGTTGATAATATTTTTTAGGTTTTTTTTTTCTTTAGCACTAAAAGGAAATATTAGTAAATAACTTACATTATTCTAAAATAGTCTAAAAGTACCAGAGAAGTTAATCTTAAACATTTTTAATTCCATTATGGCTCATGTTCTTTGTTCTTTAATCTATGTTTGCTTTATTACTTCAAAAAATAAAGAATAGTATTGTATAGCTATTTCTGTCTCTCATAGAATAACACTGTAAAACTTAGAATTCATTTATAACTCTTTTAAAGGCAATGCCAAATTGAGATTGAAAACTGCTGGCTCATATGTCTCATACATCTATAATTAGAACAATTTAAAACACTCCCATTTATTCATCATAAGGCATGCAGAACTTGAAACTACATTATACTAAGTTATTTAAAAATACTATGGCTCATGGGTTTTTAATGTAACTTTATAAGAATTGTTAATATATATAGATTAGTTTAGAATCAGCTAATCTGAACTTAAAATTGTTTTTATTTAAGGAATAAAATGCATTTTTAAAAAGATTTTATTTTTAAGTAATCTCTACACCGAAATTGGGGCTTGACTTAAAACCCTGAGATCAAGAGTCCCATGCTCTACCGACTGAGCCAGCCAGGTGCCCCATAAAGAATAAAATGCATTTTTTAAAGTTTATGTATTTATTTTGAGAGAGAGCAAGAAAGAGAGCAGGGGAGGGGCAGAGAGAGAGGAAGAAAGAGGGAGAGAAAGAGAGAGAGTCCCAAGCAGGTTCCTCACTATCAGCAAAGAGCCTGATGTGGGACTCCCAGTCATTAACCAAGAGATCATGACCTGAGCTGAAATCAAGAATCAGATGCTTAACCGACTGAGCCACCAGGTGCCCCAAGAATGAAATGCATTTTTAAACAAGTAAAAATCTGAATAAATTTTCATTTTTCTGCTATCTAGAACATATACGGTTAAATAAAGTTGTTATGACTTATCCTAATGTATGTTTCCTTTTAGATAGTGGATTAAGAACAGGCTCATTTTTTGTAGTGCTATAAATTTTTATCTTAAATTCCAGATATGTGTAGGTTTTGGAGAAAAAGCTGACTGGGAAGAAAGGGAAAGGAATATTTATAAGATGTCTACAGAGGTTTTTATTTGATGAATTGGTGGAAATGAGATCTGTATAGAACAAGATTTCCTTTTGTACATCTAGAAAATACTTTCTGGAATGCTCCTACGTTATAACTTAGATTATATTCATCTAAAAATGTACATAATTATATTTATTGACCTGTTATAGCAATTCTCTGCATGTTTACATTGAAGTTTTTCTTTTATTGCTATATAACCATATATATATATATATATATATATATATATATATATATATATATATATATGTTTATCCCAGAAACAATGTTCATGATGAAATCCAGGCAGGAGTACTAAAATTATATAGTGAAATACATTTAGCCATCTTAATTATTCTGTGTATAAAATGATTTCTCATTTTGTTAGTAGTAACCGTAGGCTATTTTGCTTCACCTTTTTATAGACAAAAATAATTCTACATTTCCCTTACAGAGCTTATGTACAATAGCAATCCTCTCTTAAATTTTATAGGAAAAACCAAATATATATTTTGAGACTTTAAAAATAGGCATATACATCTAAACCCATTAAATTGCCTTTGGATGATAATTGGAGATCAGTAAATATAAGGAGTCTTCGGGGAATGGTAATGAAGTATGAGTGGAGAGCGGTCTTGAGTCTGGCAGGCTGGAAATACCCTTGCCAGTGGCTGCAGACTCCACCAGCTCTGAGGGCCTGCGAGACAGACTGATGTGGCACATTGGGGATGGAGACGGGTCTCTGGAATTCCCTACTGAGATTTGAAAATGCAGTTTCTATATATATATATGGATAAAGGACATACGCATCTTAAAAGGTTATTACAGATTACCATTTAAAAAGTACTAAGTTTATACCAATACAATCAATAGTAGGTAAGTTTTGATAGAAATCTTTTAAGGCTCCACTGAGAAGATTGAACTGTTTAGGATCTGCTTCTTCATCTTGTACCTTAACTTAACTATATTTATCTTCTTAACCTTCCACTTTAATTTATAAGAATATATCAGTAACTACTTTGCATTCCTTATGTGTAAGGGTACCGCTTTCAACATGTTTCCTTCCCTCAAGGGGTTAATAATTTAGTTTTATATATACAATATATATTATATTGAAAATGTAAAGCAGTATAGAATCAATTGGGTGCTGTTTACAAATTCAAAGAGATTTTCAGAAGACTGTTCAATTTACAGGATTAGGGCATGTTTAGAGAAAGTTAAGAAGGAGGACAGATGGTAGGATTTAGGTGGGCAGATAGGAGGTAAGTGAAAGACGCTGTAGACTGAGGGAAATATAATTAAAATGGGTGGAATATTGAAGTTCAAGGCATGTTTAGAAGATATTGTGAGTAAATGAGACCTTGACAGGAGGTTCCATTAAGAGTTATGACTATATTGTGATTTGAACCCAAGAGTGAGTGATAAGGCCTGTAAAAAGCAGAAAAATTTGGAAGGTTTTGAGTAGAAAGTACTATGTAATTAGTATCTCAGGAGCTGATGATTGTACGGAAAGGGTTGAGGCAGACTCGCCGTTGTAGTTATGAGTTGAGGGATGACTTGAGAACTATTGAAACAAGGTAGAAGCAATAGGAACAGAAGGGGCTTACAAGCAATACTACAATGTAAGATCTAACAATACTTGACATGGAAAATTAGGGGAAGAGGCATAGTTAGGTAAGAGATTACTCAGTTTTTTTTGGACCTTAAACTGATGGCTATAATATCATATAAGAATTCAAGGAAGACAAGACTGTTTTGGGAAACAGATAAGTCTGGTAGGAGGTG
Organism: Cryptoprocta ferox; assembly: GCA_028646485.1. Taxonomy (NCBI): domain Eukaryota; kingdom Metazoa; phylum Chordata; class Mammalia; order Carnivora; family Eupleridae; genus Cryptoprocta; species Cryptoprocta ferox. The sequence goes on from CM053567.1 coordinate 81,065,835, forward strand.
TGTTGATTTTGAATTGAAGCAGAGCATCTGAAGAGAAATATTTAGGTATTTAAAGATGTACAAATGTATAGTCAGGGTCCCATTGCAAAAGTGATAGCATATTCAAATTAGGATAGTTTTTAGAATGTTTTAATAAATGGCTAGTTACAAATATGTGGGCAAGCGTAGGGTGATCATAAGATATAGGGCAGTAGCCCAGAGGTGGCAGTAGCAGAACCGTTTCTGTCCTTTGGCCTGAGGCCCAAAGGGAGGGAATGGTCACTGGAACCCAGAAGAAGAGAGCCCTGGAGAGGGGGCCACCTTGGAAGAATCTGGGGCCTTTGGTCAAAGGATGCAGCTGGCTTGAGGGTGATGCCACAGATAAGGAGCCAGGGAATAAGGACCTGATTTTGTTCTCCTTCTTCCCTCTGATCCCTTGCCAAGGCTCTCTGTTGATCAAATGCAATCTAAGCCATGGGAGTCCTGTTGAAGTCAGCCCTCTGGGACAGCAGCATTAAGAAGGGTGGAGAACAGATCTGGAGGGGCAAATGGAACATATCTAGTACAATTGTAGTTTATAAAAGAAAGGTCGAGGGGAGACTGATTTGGGAATCATCGCCATCGATGCCATGGAAATATATGGTATCTCCAGAAAGAAAGGTGTTTGAGAGATTTCTCCACGGGAGGAGATATTTAAATTCTGTGTTTGTCTCTCAGTGATCAAGAACAAAGGACTCAAACTAAGGAAGTGACCATAGGGAATGTTTACATTAAAAAAATTTTTTAACGTTTTATTCATTTTTGAGAGATGGAGAGGGGCAGAGCATGAGTGGGGGAGGGGGAGAGGGCGAGGGAGACACAGAATCTGAAGCAGGCTCCAGGCTCTGAGCTGTCAGCACAGAGCCCAAAGTGGGGCTCAGAACCGTGGTCCGTGAGATCATGACCTAAGCTGAAGTCAGATGCTTAATGGATTCAATCACCCAAGTGCCCCCGGGAATGTTTACATTTTGAGAAACATGAAGAAGAGCCAAGAGTAATCAAATATGATAGAAAATCCTATTCCTAAGATTAATATATTTTTTTCTTCTTAGCCTCTTAAGTACTTCTCTTTAGTAGGAAAAGGAAGAATATTGATTGGATTTGTTAGTCTAGAAATCTTATCTATCAGCATTTAACTTTTTGGGGGTCTGTTTCACTGTCATGAAATAATAATTCAAGGTTGTGAGGACTACATAAAATAAATATATAAAACACAGTGCTTGTGATGTAGTAAGTGCTCCGTTAAATACCCCTTTAACTTCATTAGGTTCTTTCCCTATGCCTTCAAATATATAGAAGGTCTTTTATACATTAAAACAGAACGTTTGTTTACTTTTCTGTTGTACTTTTCTCTTTCCTTTCACTTCACTTTTTGTAAAAAAACAAATGCTCTGTACCTTCAGTCTGTACTTTTTCTTTGTCATTCCTTCCTTAACTTATTGTGCTTTGGCACCTACATTTATCATTATCATTGAAGCTCTTTGTTTATCAGATTTCAAAAGCCACTCCTCTGCCAAATTCAGTGACCCACAGAATCATCCAGAAGTAGATCCTTCCTATTCTGGCCTTCTTATCTACTGAAACATTATATTCTAGCTGTTTTCCTTATTGCCCCTTGCTTGGACTGTTTATGCTTCTGAGCTCTTGCTCAAATACAGTTTTCTATCAAGAATGTGTTCAGGTATTATCCACTTTTTTAAGGCCCAGCTACATGAAACTTTCCACAGTCATTCTGGCCTGCATAAAATACTCCCTTTCCTGATCTTCTGTTAGACCATCTGGACTTAGGCACTTGATCATTGCTTTCTTATACTGTTCTTGTGTGTATACATACTCATTTTGCTTTCAAAGTAGTTGTAGAGAAGTCTCTTGAAGACATAATTTTTGTTTTGTTGAATACAGTATATAATATAGTATTTAACACCTATTAGGAACTAACTGTTAGGCAATACAGATTGAAACAAATTGAGTTCTGATTTAGCATTGCAGTATAGTCAAGAACCATCTATGTAAAATCTTAAATATTTTTTGTTAATATGTTAAATGTTGAATATCTTAGGGTTATTTAAAATATAAAAAGGTAATCATCCAAAAACATAAATATGGCTATCCAAAATATATCAAAGCCATAATGTTGTATACTAGATTAACTTTGTCTAATTTTTTAAAATTGTCTAATGTTTATTTATTTTTGAGAAAGAGAGACAAACTGTGAGAGGGGGAGGGGCAGAGAGAGAGGGAGACCCAGAATCCAAAGCAGGCTCCAGGCTCTAAGCTGTCAGCACAGAGTTCGATGCAGGGCTCGAACTCACAAACTGAGATCATGACCTGAGCCAACATAGAACACCTAACTGACTGAGCCATCCAAGCGCCCCTAGATTAACTTCATCTTAAAGTCACAGTAGTTTTTAATCATTTGTGCTTACACCTAAATTTGACTTTTTTCTTACAATAAAATCAATATTCTGATTGGAGAAATCGGGAAATATTGCAAAGAGAAACAATGAAAATCACTCATAATCTTACCAGCAAGGGAACGGTAACTACTGCTTTTTATATGTCCTTTTGGCCTTATTTAAATGTACATTTGAAGCAAAATTAACATCATGTAATGTAATCCAAGTAGATTTATTAATCTTTACTAACAAACGTTGGCTGAAAGCAGTCTGGTAGTTTTCTTACTTCTCTCTTCTGATAATTGGGAGCAAGACTTTGGTTTTTAACTAGGTATCAAAACACAAAAATTTGGTGTTAATAGTTAAAGAAATGATCAAGAAAACTTAGAAAACTTTGGCATCTACATTTATGAACAAAATTGTGTTTAGAGATTAGTTGAAAAGATAGACAAATGATTAGAATTTTTACATAATTCAGCAAGAAAGCACTACTTGTAAAAAATAAATGAAAGTTTAGCTTTTTTAAATGCAGTTTAAAAAAGAAATCAGATTTCTGTCTTGAAAAATAAGTTCAGGAGTCAAATTTCTTTCTTGAAAAGTCTCCAGACTAAGTTGACTTCATGATGAGCTGTGATAACTTTTGTATTTGTTATACCATCAGAAATCCTCCCTGTGGCACAAAAGGACTCTTTTAATTAGAAAATATTGTTGCCACAGGGAGGTAGAAGATCGACATGAAAAACTGGGGATCTGAAAAGGAGCCCCTATCTCAGGATTACCTGAAGGTGAAACAGATTGAGCCAGAAGGAAGACAATGCTGGTAGGTTGGTTTTTAATTTACTAAGAATGTTTACAATTTTACATTTAATTACAATTATTTCAACTACCTATACCATATTTTTGTTTAAAGAGTGACAACAATTTCTCCTTAAGGAGGGAAAAATAATATAACAGTATCTTGTCTCCTAAACAATTTGTTACCTGTACTAACCCCTGCCATGTTCCTAATATTTGTTTCTTTTTATAGATTAAGCTCTAAGGCTATTTCATGCCTCCACTTACTTAGACGCTACTACTGACCAACGTCTTCAAATCTTTTTTTTTGTTTTCATTTCTGTTATTTCTTTTGCTTCTAATCTAGACTTTTTCTATATTTTTGTAAAGAAGTGTTTTCTTCCAGTTATCCATTTTTTTGAGTTTAGCCTAGTCACTAGTTTTCTAAAAAGGTAAAATAAGCATCTGAAATTCATTTAGTTTTTATTCTAGAACTTTTTGAATTATAATTGTACTGTGATTTGGATCAGTTAAAAAGCATTATTAGAGAAAAGTTTTTAATATTTTAGTAAGTATATTTCATTTAGCCTAAGATGCCATCTATTGTAAGAAGCATTTTTAGACCACTAAAAGAAAAAAATGCTGCCAGTTATAAATTTTAGGATACCATCAATTGTAAGATACATCCTGGTTTCAGAGATGTTAAAATGTGAAAAAAGTGTACATCTTGGAATTAATGGAAATATGGTATCATGCAATTATTAATCTTCCTGAAATTCCCATTTACTGGGCATTGGACATTAAAATATCACGTTTTTAAAAACTGGAGGTGAGTTGTGGTTGTGGAAGTCCCTATATGTGTTGAGTAAGGTCTCTAAATAGAGGGTGTTTAAGTGAAAAATCATTTAACTATATTGTTTAAAAGTATACAAAGTAACTGTAAGGTGTTAAATTATGAAGAGTACAGAAGGTAAAAAAGTGTTTTAATATGACACATTTACTTGAATCAATAAATAGAGTTTTATCATAATTGTAACTTTCTAACTGGATTTTATGATCCAAAAAGAGAATGAAGTGAAGCTTCTGATTTCTAAACTGTTATTTTATTTTATTTTTATTTTATTTAATTTTAATTTAATTTAATTTTACTTTATTAATGTTTATTTTATTTTTGAGACAGAGAGAGAGAGGCGGGGGGAGGGAGGGGCAGAGAAAGAGGGAGACACAGAATCTGAAGCAGGCTTCAGGCTCTAAGCTGTCAGCACAGAGCCGATGTGGGGCTTGAACCCACAAACCATGAGATCTTGACCTGAGCTGAAGTCAGTTGCTTAACCGATTGAGCTACCCAGGTGTCCCTTTAAGAGCTTTTTAAAATATCTGCTGATTTTTAGTTCACTTGAATGTATATTTTACAGATTATTATGTGAAGAAAAAAACAGTGGCCAAAAGTAAAGAACTACCCTGTCAGTTAATAAAGCAGAAATGAAAGGGAATGATTTTAAATGGTATTTGTATGCTTCAAGAAACATGTATTTTATATAAAAGGAAAGAGAAGTATATCTAGAAAGTAGATCATTAAAGGATATTTACTTTTGGAAACTAGTAGCATTCATTCCTTTGCATTCAAACTTTTTATGTTTTAATTTTTAATTTTCAAATTTAATTTTTTTTATTATTTTAAAAAATGTTTATTTATTTATTTTGAGCAAGAAAGCAGGGGAGGGACAGAGAGCACGAGAGAGAATCGTAAGCAGGCTCTGCACTATCATCATGGACCCAGATGTGGGGCTCAGTCTCATGACCATGAGATCATGACCTGAGCTGATATCCAGAGTTGAATGCACGTAACATACTGAACCATCCAGGTGCTTCCAAATTTTTAATTTTTTAAAACACTAGTTAACTTTCAATTTTGCTATGTAACAGTGTGTCTGAGTAATAATTTTTTTTAATTTTTATTTTGTAATAACTTTTTACTTTTTTTTATTTTAGTGAGAGAGAAGAAGACCATGAGCAGGGGAGAGGGGCAGAGGGATAGAGAATCTTAAGCAGGCTCCATACTCAGTGCAGAGCCTGATATGGGGCTCGATCTCATCACCCTAGGATCATGACCTGAGCCAAAATCAAGAGTCAGATGCTCAACAGGGCTGAGCCACTCAGGCGCCCCAATAATAAATTTTTATTAATTTAGACTGAGGAGAGGGCTAAATCTGGATTATATAGAATTTTAAATGAGTAGCGCACAAGGTTATAAATGTTGCCAAGTAGGGATAGCTGAAGGTTCTTAAATGTAGGAATGCTTTAAAACATCTCTGGGCAAATTCATCCTCTACCAGCTCTTACTAAGGGCTGCTGCATGTCAGGCTCAGAGCCAAGGATCTTATGGTAAACAAGACCCTGTCTTTGCTCTCACCTGGCTTTCAGCTTTGTGGGCACTGAACAGTTAAACACATTATTATAACTAAATATGATGGGTGTTATGATAGGATTAATGAAAGGTTTAGGGAGTATACAGCTGGGGAATGCCTAGGAGGACAGAGAATGCCTCCCTGAGAAAGTGACATCTGAACAGATTTGAAGGGTTTGAAGTAATTAGCCAAGCAGATAATAGCATGGTTGAAAGTCTGGGAGGAAGGAGAACATGGCCTATTTGAGTTGCAGAAAGGAATTCAATATGGCTAGATATGGATTATGAAAAGGAAAGGGATTAAAATGAAGCTAATGAGGTAAAAAAAATCTTGTTGCTGAGGACTTTGCAAGGTTTGTATCTGTTTGTTGGGCCTTGTCTAAAGGGCAATAGGAAGCCTTTTAAGAGTTTTAAACAAAGTATGTTTTTTATACAAATTTAGTTGTTTCTAGAATAGTACTGTAAATGAAAAGTAAAATATGACAATCAAAGCATTACTGAAAATAAAGTCTGAACTCCTTAGCTTCTCATTCAGAGCTCCCCAATAGTTAGCTATTTTTATTCACCTTCCACTAAATTGTCTTCCTTTATAGATTTAAACTTTATGTATGCTCATTGCCTATACTAAGCTAAGAATTAGAGAGATTAAAGTAGTTGCACACCTCGCCTTTCTTTTCGGAATTCAAAGCTGAGTGCTTTGGTACAATGCTGTTTCAGGAGGAGGAGTCATTGTCCCCTGTGCATCCTTCATGCCCATTTGTAAACAGGGAAAGATACCCATGAGTTTTCTCAGGTTCATGAAGGGGCCCATCATTTAAAGGAGGTCAAGAACATTTTCAGTGCAACTGTTAACGGTTGACTTTTGTAGAGTTTTTTCATCTTTTTGTGTCATGTGCCTCTTTGATCACATGGTAAATTCAGCCTGTGGATCTTCTCACGGAACAGTGTTTTTAGATATATAAAAAACAATAACTAGGATTACAAAGGAACCAAATATATTGAAATGTAGCTTTTGGACTATTTTTAATTGTGATGTATTTATGCATATACTTCTTTAATATGCCTCATAAAATGAGATCTAGCGGCAGATCTAATTTATGTCTATAATTTCAAAGTAGTTATGACCATAAATTATATTTTGAGATATCTGTAACAACTTTCATATTAATGAAAATATTTATATTTATTGGTCATGAAGTCACAAAACTGCCAAGACTACTGTGACTTGTGCCTTTATTTAAAATTAAAATGCTTAATTTAGGTTAGAATCTAAAAAACAGTTTTTCTAGGTTTCATCCATGTATTATTTTAGCTTTTATCCACCTTTTTCTCATCCTTTCTTATCTATATTCTGTCCTACTGCTATTCTCTTTTTCCTAATAAGTCATAGTAGGGATCTGGAAGCCATTGTATTTATTTTTTAAAAATATTTTTTGTAAATTTTTTAATGTTTATTTGAGAGAGAGAGAGAGAGAGAGAGAGGGAGGGAGAGGGAACGGGGGAGGGGCCAAGAAAGAGGGAATCCAGAATCCAGAGCAGGCTTGAGTCTCTAAACTGTCAGCACAGAGCCCAACGCAGGGCTCAAACTCACAAACTGTGAGATCGTGACCTGAGCTGAAGTTGGACACTTAACTGACGGGGCCACCCAGGTACCCCTGAAAGCCATTTTAAATGTCACTTATTGAATACACTTTTATGGTCCCAGCTAAGGAAAAAAAAGTCAACTATGTAGTGGTTGGTTGATTGACCTAATTTAACTTATTCTAAAACATTCTAATATTTGAGCATTTAGTATATTTCTTTAAAGGCTCATTTAATATTTTATGACCTATTTGTCAGTTTGAGATCCATTTCCATGACAGAAGTTTCTGTGTCCAGTGGTTCTCAAACTTGATCATACATCAGAATCATCCGAAGCACTTGTTAAAATACAGATTGCTAGACCCTACCTCCAGAATTTCTGATTCAGTGGCTCAGGGATGGGACTTGAAAATTTACATTTTTCTCAAGTCCCCAGGTGATGCTGATGCTGATGCTGTTGGCCCAGGGGTCATACTTTGAGAACTATTATCTAGACTATTTGGGGATGATAGCACTGAAAGAGAGCTCTTACCATTGTGAAAACCCAGTTACCAGTTAATACAGCAGCTTCTTACCATGTTATGTTATACCCATCACAGAAGATTGATATTGGGGGTGAAAAGATACTGAAATTCTTTCAGGTCTATATGAGATGATATAATGAATTACTATTAATTAAATCACCAGTAAATATTCATTGAGCATCTACAATATGCCAGGCACTATTTTAGGCATGGGCTAGCGGGGTAGACAAGACAGGAAATGTATCTACATTCATAGTGCTTAGATTTTAGTGAAGAAAGCATATAAGTTTGCCATACTGTAAAATTGCTTTGATACAAATCAGATTATATAAATTAACATCTCCTAAACTTGTTCTTTTTAGATTTAAGATTTGCAATTAAGCTAAGATCATTTCTTTTCAAGCATTTGAAGTAGCATATAAATTCTTCCTCTTCCTCCTTCATATGACAGTTATTAAATAGAGATGAGATACTGGTAAACTTAACATTTATCATGTACAAAGGACCTATTATATATAAACACCATCATGGCTCCTGGGGAGTAAGTGATTCAAAGTTGAATAAGACATGGTACCTGGCCTTAAAGAAGCTTACCACCTAAATTGAGGAAAAGTAGCATTCAAGGAAATAATACTTTTGTGTAGGTACAGTTGGAGAAAGGTGAGGAAAGACAAAGAATTGCCAAGTATGATAGCTAATCTAAAAGTTCCAGATTCCATTATTGCTATATGGTGGTTCATTTAAAATTTCATCATAAAGGCATAGTTGACAGTTAAGGCCTCTGGCTTTAGGGGCAGAGGAGCAAGTCAAATGGAATTAAGCATTCCTAAATCTCACCATTTTAGTTTTTTTATGTGTGGAAATAGTACCATGAAGCACATGAGTGACTTCTTTTTCCCCATTTTTCCTTTTCCCATTCATAAATCAGGGGACAGTGCAAAGAACCGAGCTTGTTTGCAGTGGTTAGTTATATTTAGAAATGGGATTAGGAAATGAGATGGGACTAATTGTTATTTAAAAATTTTTTTATGTTTCTGTAATTTTTTTCATTGAGTATATCAGGGAAGAAAGAATGTAGCCCATTTCCTCTCTTTTGCTTAGGCATTATTAAGACAGAATGCCAGTTTTGATAATAGATAACCCATATTCTCCGAGGTTAAGGTCAGTGTTTGATCATAACTGGATGTTTGATTTCTTTTCACTTTGTAAATCAGCCAAAATACATATCCTACTTGAATGAACAATTAAATTTTAAAATTTAACTGAAAACATTTTTCATGTTTTGTACTAGATGGGTGGTGATCATAGGTAGTTATCCTTCAGGATAACTTATTATTTTCTTCTTATTAGTATTATTTATTTAAGAATATAGTCGAACAGGGGCACCTGGGTGGCTCAGTCGGTTGAGCGTCCGGCTTCGGCTCAGGTCATGATCTCACGGTTCGTGGGTTTGAGCCCCGCATCGGGCTCTGTGCTGACAGCTAGGTCAGAGCCTGGAGCCTACTTCGGATTCTGTGTCTCCCTCTCTCTGACCCTTCTCTGCTCACTCTCTCTCTCTCTCTCTCTCTCAAAAATAAGTAAAATATTAAAAAGAAGAATATATTCGAACAAAACAAATTATTTGTTAGAACTTGGAAGAGATTTTCTTATTACTAGGCGACCTTGCAAAAGATGACTCTAGAAAGTTTAACATAAAAAAGAAATGAAATATCTCTTATTTAGTTAGTGAAAAGGTACTTCTTATTGTACATGATGTTTGACAAGACTTTTAGGAAAATCAGAATTCTTTTGCGTATATATATATATATATATATATATAAATTTATTTTTGAGAGACAGAGAGAGACGGAGCGTGAACAGGGGAGGGACAGAGAGAGATAAAGCCCAGACATAATAACCTGGGTCTTCTTGTCTCGAGTAGATAACTGGCACTTCAGAGGGCCTCCTAAATAGGCATGTAATGGTGGCAAAGAAATTACAAACAAATGTGATTCTGCCAACCTTGCTTGCAGAATCTGAAGCAGGCTC
>CM053567.1:81076062-81212517 GCA_028646485.1 Cryptoprocta ferox
AAGAACTTCTGGGAAACTCATCCTTGGGAATAAAAGTCAAGTGATAGAAGCCAGTGCATTCAGCTTGCCATCTCACAAAGGGAGTCAGGAACTAGAGATTAGAATCCATTGCTGTAAGGTCATAAACTTGATGTTTAATTTTGTTACCTTCTGTTTTCTCGTAGTAATTAATAGTAAGAACTTTAACAGAAAGACTCCCTATATACTTGTTTTTGGAGGCCAGAAGAAATGGAGAGGTTAGTGAGAGATTAGTTTAATTCTGCAACTAGTTTTAAGGGAAACAATTCCAAAAGATAGAATAGCTGAAAGGAGAAGAAAGCAAGCTGAATTCTTATACTTCCTAAAGGAAGTAAAAGAGCATGAGGAGTTGCCCTGGCCCTGAGACCATTTGTGGAGTTATCTGAGATGGCCTGTGTGGTACACAGAGCATGTGTGTGTATGTGGCTAGAATAAGAAATTAGATATGGTCATAACTGTAAAGGACGTTGCTCTTTATGTAAGAAACCAGTATATATAAGGGGGAAAATATATAAGAAAACAACTCTTTAGGGGCGCCTGGGCGGTTCAGTCAGCTAAGTGGCCGCCTTCAGCTCAGGTCATGATCTTGTGGTCCATGAGTTTGAACTTCACGTCAGGCTCTGTGTTGACAGCTCAGAGCCTGCAGCCTGCTTTGGATTCTGTCTCTCTCTCTCTCTCTCTCTCTGCCCCTTCCTGGCTTGTTCGTGTTCTCTCTCTCTCTCTCTCTCTCAAAAATAAACATTTTTTTTTTAAAAAGAAAACTCTATAACCTAAGGTTCAAAAAAATCAGTGTTGTAAGAATGAGAGAGAGAGCTATTATCTATTTTGATGGAAACTTCATATTTTAGCTGAGGCTGGGAGAATAAAATTTCATTTGAGAAGTGTTAAAGAAAAAAATGATACTCGTTAAGGCATGGTAAGAAAGACTGTATTCAAGGGAGGACTATTGTGATAAGGATAGAGACCACTGTGATGGGATTTTGCAGTGAGGGAGAGAGAGTGGGCTCAACTCTGAATACAGCATAAGCAGGTGGGAATTTATAGACAAGGAGCAGAGTCATTGGACGGAAAATTAGTAAGAGAAAACATCAGGAATGGAAGGGTGGGGGTTCTGGTTAAACAGATTCTTGCTAAAGACAGGCCAGGATGAGCACACATCACCTGGGGATTTGGGAAGAATGAGGAACCCGATTAGATATGGAGAGTAGATAGGATGGGGCATTCTAAACTGACTAGCTAAACTGACTTTACAGAGTTCTTGCTAAAATGGGATTTTACAAGGAAGTACACAGATGGGTCTAGGAGAAGGTTCAGGAGACTGACTAAAGAAAGTTTGGTAGACAAAGAATCTTTGTTCAGCAGCAAAGGATTTTCTGGTTGAGAAGTCATCATTTATACCTTCTTCTACCTTACCTCCTAGTCCACTACCAGATCATGTCAGTTTTCAGTTTTGCCTCCAAAATATATCTTGAATCTACCAGTTTCTTTCCATCTTCATTGCTCCTAGCCTAGACCAATCTGTAGTTATTTTATTTGAGTTATGACCATGGCCATTGGCCTTCTAACTGGTGTTCTCACTTTCACTCTTGGCCCTTCTCCCTTTCTCTCCAAACAATCCATTCTTTACATAGTAACCACTCCTTTCCTAAACTTTACATTCCCTTCCCTAAAACCTTTCAGTGGGTTCTAATTGCACTTAGGGTAATATTCATAATTTTTAACATGGCCTTCAAGACACTGAATAATTTGGCTCCTCTCATCCATCTAGAAACAATAACAATAATAGCAACAAAAACAAAACCCCAACATTTAACATTTGTTAATATTAATGTTATTAGTTATATATTAAAATTAATATATTTAATACTTTCAACAACCCTAGGCTGAATAATGTTTCTAAGGTTAGACAGCTATTTAAGTGGTGGAGTTGTAAGGATTTAAATTCAGATTGTAAGTAGGGCTCCAGAACCCAAGCTATGAAGCATTTATACTCTGATGAATTATTTACCTCCCCCCTCACCCCAGTACACACACACACACACACAGTCTGTTGTCTTTTTGCATTTCCATTAATCTACATTTTACCTTCACCCAGTACTCACATATGCCATTTGCTTTCTGGGACAGACTGCTTTCCATTTTTGTTTCTTACACCTGGTCATCCTTTAGATCTTGGTTTGAATGTCACTTTCTCAGAGAGGGAGATTGCCGTTAGCTGATAATAGTCAATCTCAATTAGGACTGTTCTGTTATTTTTGTCATAGCCCTCCATTTTTCTTTTTTGGTTAGCACCTACAACTTTGATACAGTAAACTCCCACAATGAGGGAGTAAATAATTCCAAAGACCTCAAATTGCATAGAACATGGCATTATTGTGAGTTTAATAAAATGACCCAAGACAATCTGTGCGGAGGAAGATGTGTGTGGGAGGGGTTCCAGGACTCAGACTAAGGCATCCAGATCAGTCTAAGGTCCTGCTGTGGTTTGGTGCCACCTGGTGGGAAGTTGTGTATTCCACTGACGGTTGTTTGAGGGTAGGGTGGAAGATGGGAGCTAATTACCATGTATTCATGTATTCATTAAGTTCTGTTCTATTCTATTTTATATTTATTTAATGTTTCCACATGATGCTTCATAAAACCAGAGGCCTTATCCTTTGTGTTTACTGGTATTGCTCAGAGCTAGGAACCAAATAGATTTTTTAAAAAATTATTTATTGAATGAGTGAGTGAATGAGAAGACATCAAGAACCAGAATAGAATGCCAGGAATTTTGGGTTTTATTTAGATTAGATTTTGTAGAGGCATATGGTAGAGAGAGATAAGTCTAGAAAGATAGTGGAACCAGATTATGGTAGACCTTTAATAAAATAGTTAGGAACTGGGTGAAACGTGAGCTGGAGAAAGTGAGAAGTGAAAAGAAGGACATTTATTTTAAGGAACTAGAACATAATAAAATAATAGAAATAGAAGGTATAGATTCTAAAATACTATATACAAAACGTGACCATTCTAGCAAAAGGCAACAAAGGAGAAAAAAATGGAATTACAAATTATAAGTCAAAATAGTAGAAATAAGTCCAAAACATCAGAAATTATATTAAAATAATCTATTGTGATCTTAACATGAGCCGTGTTATTTTTAACAGATACACAGAACAAAATGATATAAAAAGGATAGAAAAAAAATCATCCGAAAAATATAAACCAAAGGAAGCTGGTATAATAAAATAGAATTTAGGGTGAAAAATTTTAATTGCAACGGAGACTCTTCAAACTGCTAAAAAGAACAATCTAGAAAATACAATCATCATAAACCTATGTGCATCTAACAACATAGCTTTGAAGTATCACTTAAAGCAAAACTTTCAGAATTGCAAGGAGAAGTGGACATTCCTACAAAACAATGGGACTTCAACACACCTCTGCCAAAATTGAATAACCAAGCAGATATAAAATTAAATTGGGATAAAAGATTTGAACCATAGGACTGACAGGCTTCATAGGACTGACAGGCTTGATAAACTAGAGATATATAGAATATTTTTTAAAAAGTTTATTTACTTATTTTGAGAGAGAGAGTAAGCAGGGGAGAGGTAGAGAGAGTGGGGGGAGAGAATCCCAAGCAGGCTCCATGCTGTCAGCTCAGAACCGACATGGGGCTTGATCTCACAAACTGTGACATCATGACCTGAGCTGAAATCAAGAATTGAACGCTCAACCAACTGAGCCACCCAGGGGTATAAAACACTGTAGCTAACCTAATAAAATACAACCCCGTACACTTTTTTTCAGATATATTTAGGTCAGTTTTTAACTGTGTACTAGGTCATAGAGGAATGTCAACAATGTCCAAAAAATCTGTATCATTCAAAATTTATCATTTCATCATAATACAAGAAAATTAGAAATCCACAATGAAGTGAAAATCAAAATACTTTATATTGGCAACTAAAAAGTCACTAACTGATGAAAGAGAAAATGAAAATTACAAAAATATTTGCAACTAAATAACAGTGAAAACATTGTATATAAAAATTTGAGATGTAATTTAAGTAGAACTCACTGGAAAATTTAGTAGCTCTAAATGCATTCATTGGAGAATATGAAAGATTGATATAATGAGCATAAGTTCATTTAAATATCAATAAAGGACCAACAGAATAAATCCAAATTAAGTAGAAGAAAGGAAATTATAAAGATAAAAGTCAATAGTAATGAAATAGAAAATAAAATAGATTATTAATAAAACCATAAGTTTAAAAAAATGCATGAACCTGTGTAAAGACAGATCAAGGAAAAATGAACACTGTGAAGAAAAAAAGATGACCAATAGAATAAAGCATTTGGAAATCATAAGAAAATATTATGAACAACCTATTGCCAAGGAATTTGAAAATCTATGGACAATGAAAAAATATATATAAATTACAACTGATTCAAGAAGAAATAGAAAACATTCAAATCAACCTTTTAATTTTCTTTAATTTTACATATGTATTCCTTAATTCAAATAAAATCCATCAGACTGAGGGCTATTACTAAAATGTCAAGGGATACATAATCCTTATTATATACAAACTATTATGGTGACAGTAAAGAGGGAAAGCTTTCTAACTCATTTTATGGAGGTAGTATAACCTTTAAAATTGACCCAATATAAAAAAAATTTCTTGCTGAATTTATGTATGAACATAGCTACAAATACTCTAAATAAATAATAGTAAAGCTAGCACTAATTAAAAAGCACATAATGACTAACTGCATACTAGGAAGGCAAAGAAGGCTATTAGAAAATCTGTTGAAGCACCTACACGGCTCAGTCAGTTAAAGCGTCTGACTCTTGATTTCGGCTCAGATCATAATCTCATGGTCCTGAGATTGAGTGCCGCTTGGTGCTCTGTGCTGAGTGTGGAGCCTGCTTGGGATTCTCTCTCCCTCGCTCTCTGCCCCTGCCCCACTCATTTTCTCTCTCTCCCTTTCTCTCAAAATAAGTAAATAAACGTAAAAAAAACTTAAGAAAAAGGAAAATCTGTTAATCTGCCACATGAATAGATTAAAAGAGAAAACCCATACAATCATTTCAGTAGGTCCAAAAAGCGTTTGTTAAAGTTCACCTAGAGGGTATAACATGCTAAGGAAGACAAATGTCATATGGTTCCACTTATATATGTCTAACCTAAGAAAACAAATAAACAAAAACCAGAAGCAGATCCATAGATACAGAGAGCAAAGTGTTGTTTGCCAGAGGGGAGGGATGGTGGGGGGATGGGCAAAATAGGTGAAGAGGATCAAGAAGTAGAGACATCCAGTTATAAAATAAATAAGTCATGAGGATGCACAGGCACAGGGAATATAGTCAATAATATTGTAAACATTATCTGATGACAAATGATGACTACACTTATCCTAGTAAGCAGTGAGTCATATATAGAATTGTTTAATCACTATGTTATACATAGTGAAACTATGTATAACTGAAACTAATATAACCTTGTATGTCAGCTATACTTCAATAATAAATTTAAAAATAAAAAAATCAAAGTGAAACAAAAAGATCCCATTCATAATAGTAAAAAAACTCAGGTATCTAGGAATAAATCTTTTTTTTTAATGTTTATCCATTTATTTTGAGAGAGAGAGAATGTGTGTGCATACTCACAAACACGGGAAGGGGAGAGAGAGAGAGAGAGAAAGAGAGAGAGAGAGAGAGAGAGAGAGAGAGAGAGAGAGAGCCCAAGCCCAAAAGCCCAAGCAGGCTCCTCGTTCACAGCATGGTTTGATCTCATGAACCAGGATATCATGAGCTGAGCCAAAATCAAGAGTCGGACACTCAACCAACTGAACCACCCAGGTACCCCTAGGAATAAATCATAATAATATGCAATACTTTCATGAAAATAAGAATATAACTTTATTGAGGGACATAAGTAAATGAAGAGATATACAACTTAAAAGGGAATAGACCAAAACTGTTTGATTCCTTTAATATTTAACCCACAAACACACATGGAAAGATGGACAAGGTAAAACTTAATTCTTCCCTAATCTATAAATTTAGCACAATTCCAGTCAAAATCTTAACAGGTCTTGTTTTTGGTGGAGTTTGATAAACTCTTAAAGATCCAAAAATAGACAATTCTGCACAAGTACAAAGTGTATGGTACTTGCCCTCCTATTTTTAAGAAATGATTATATAGCCCTAGAAAAATTTAAAATTTGTTATTGACCCATAGGCAAATAGTTTATTAGGATAGAATAGAGACCTCAGAAACAGAGTAAGCATGTATTTATTAACCTGGCATATAATAGACATAGATTTATAAATCAGTGGGAAAGGATGGGCTATCAATAAATTATATCAAGATATTGGCTTTTTACATGGAGAAAACTTTAGATCCTATTTCACAGCCTCATTTTTTCAGTTATCTATTCCTTTCTTTCCTCTTTATATGTACAACTACCACATCTCCCTTCCTCATAAGCATCAAATTTAATTTGATTAGCTCATATTTTGTAACATTGTGTATATCCTGTTGTATATATTTAACATTTATATAAATGGTATTATGTATCTAACTGTTTACTACATTTTTTAGTAATAAGTACTGTTCTTAATATCCATGCATGTTGCTTTGTATATACGTAATATGTTGCTGCCGCTTGCTGCACAATACTCCAAGATAGATATCCGTTACATTTTACCTGTATAATTGCCCAGTAATGCCCAGTTGCCCATCACTCCTTACTTGTATCAGCTATTGTTGCATAGCAGACCACCCCCAAATTTATTGACCTGAAATAAGAACTAGTTATTGATTTTCCTGAGACTATGAGTTAGCTATATGGTTCTGTTGAGATGGGCTGTCGGACTTACTTCCCTATTTGTGGTCATCTGTGGATCATTTGGGAGTTTATTGGTCTAGGAGGGTCTCAGCTGCCACAACTCAGCCCTTTTCTCTTCTTTCCGGTTATCTTACATCTTTTTCTTTACTTATAATGTTGGTAAAGAACTCTAATATGTTGAAGAGTAGTGATACTACTTGACATCCCTGTTTTGTTCCTAATCTTGAAGAGAGTGTATCTAAAGTTGCAACCTCAAGTATAATGTTTGTTGTAGGTTTTAGAGTATAAAGAATTCCCATCTATGCCTTTGGTTTTGTTTTTGTATTAGTTATACATAAGTATGGAGTCTTATTTGGTGCTTTTTCTGCATTTTTTGGTAAGCTGTAATTTTTCTCCTTTAATCTGTTAATGTGGTTGGTTAATTGATGGATTCTTCATGCTCTGTTTTGCTTTAAGTTTAGGACCTTTCATAAGTAATATGGAGAGGAGGTTGTGGACTACATTTTAATTTCTCTACTACTTACTATTCATTTTTTTCTTTATATAATTTATACAGTTTCTTTATATAATTCATCCACATTTAAGCCTAACATACAGTTGTTCATCATACTGATTTCTTATTTTCTGTATCTATTGTATCTGTGGTTATTTCTCCCCTTTTGTCTTACATTTTCACCTTCTTTTCTTGATAACCCTTGCTGAGGTCTATTTTATTAGTCTTTTCAAAATCATCTTTTGGTTTTGTGAATCTTCTGTATTTTTTAAAATTAGTGTTCTCTTTCGTTTTTCGTACTTTTTTATTTCTTTCCTTCTGTTTCTTTGGTTTTATTCTGTTGACTCTTCCATCTTTATTAATTGAATGCTTAGCTCATTTTTAAACCTTTTTATCTCCTGACCTCTGAAGTACTGTTTTAGCTGTGTCACACCTAGTTTGACCTGTTATATTTTAATTATAATTCATTTCTAAATATTTCTTAATTCCTTTATGATTTCCTTTTTATTCCAGGGACTTTTATAACAAACATTGTAAGGGAAAACACATATTAATTTTACTACGTCAAAATGTAAAGTCTTTGTAGGACAAAGGATACTATAGACCAACCAAATTAAAAGTCAAACAGCAGGTTGGCAGAAGATATTTGCAACACATCTGAATTATTATCTATGATATGTTAACATTCTATACCTCAATAAGACAAAAGGTATCATAGAAAAATGACAATGGATATGACTAGGTAATTTATAGGGGGAATGCTAATTGCCAATAAGTATATGAAAAAGTATGCTTAGTACTTATTAAGTATACGCAAATTAATACAACAATGAAATTTTTCTTGTCACCCAATGGATGGCAAAAATTTTTTAAGTCTGATTATATCTTGTATTGACAAGAATTTGAAGAAAAGGAAACTTTTACCACATCACTGATAGGATTTTAGACTTGCACAGATACGTTGGATAGAGTAAGATATAAAATTAAAAATGGACTTTTCTATTATGTAAAAATTCTATTTGTAGGTGTATATGGTGGAGATACTCTAGCATACATTTTTATGCTATTATCTTATCTTTAGATAAGATAATATCTATCTTTAGATATTATCTATCTATCTTTAGATAAGATAATATCTAAAGATATTAGATCTATAGATATCTATCTTAGATAAGATAATATCTAAAGATATTATCTTATCTTTAGGTAAGAATTTTTTGCAGCATTGTTCATAAGAGTGAAAAATGGAAATAAATTTATGTGCCTACCAGTAGATAATTTGATGAATAAAATGGGGTAAATTCATGCATTGGGATATTTTGCAGCATCTAAAAATGCATAGCTATATTTATTTATGCCAGCATGGATAGAATGTAAATCTTGAGTGAAAAAAAGTAAATTTTAGAATGGCATATATAGAAAAATGTCATGTATGTACCCAACGCATGCAAAATAATAGTATAAATCATTCTGGGATACACACACACACACACACACAAATGTAAAACATAGACTAGAAGAATACACATAAAACTTAATGATAGTGGTTTCTTTGGAGATGGAATGGTGAATGAGAACTGGGAGTAGTGTTCAAAGATGTTAAATTCCCCTGTAATGTGTTATTTCTTAGGGGGGAAAAACATCTTCAGGCATAAATAACAAAATGTCAACAGTTGTTAGTTCTAGGTGTTGGAAAGGTAAGTGTTTGTTACATTATTTTTTATAATTTCATGTATGTTTTAAATCCCTTTCAAAAATTGTATAATAGATGAGTTCCTAAACCAGGATCATAGATGATGCAGATTTCTAGCCTGGGAAGATGGTAATGTTATCGATAGGAGATTTGTAGATAAAAGACCTTTAGGGGCACCTGGACAGCTCAGTTGGTTAAGCATCCATCTGACTCTTGATTTTAGCTCAGGGCATGATCTCACAGTTTGTGAGTTCGAGCCCCGCGTCCACCTTTATGCTGACATTATGGAGCCTGTTCTCTCTCTCTCCCACTCTCTCTGCCCCCCTGCCCCACCTCTCTCAAAATAAATAAATAAGCACGAAAAAAAAAAAAAGACCTTTAGGTACCAGTGGGTTAGCCAAATAAAGATGTTTACCATAAAATCGGAAATTAGAGCCTAGAGCTACTAAAAATAATAAGACCTCAAGATACTGATTTTTGATCAGTACAGAAATAATGCTGAAAACCTGGTGTTGGATGGATAATAAATAACCTTCTTGAGAGAGTGAAGTATGAAGAGAGAAGATAATTAAGGTTCACACTTTGGGAGAACAGCCAAAGAGGGAGAAGAGTGTAGAAGTGGGTGAAATCAACTGAAAAGAAACAAATAGGAAAAAACCACAAAGCCAGACAGTTTATTCTCCTGAAAGTCAAATGAAGGGAAGGATTTTAGTAAAGCGTGGTCAATAATGTTATTTGTTTAGACAACTAGAGTCAGGTGAAGACCAAGAGGAGCTAGCTGGGTTGGCAATTAAAAGCTCAGTATTGACCTCTGAGGAACTTTTTGGTGAGTAGCATGCAGAAGCTGTATTGTAAGAGGGGAAGAAATTAGTTAACCTGAATATTGCTTTTGGAATCAATCAAAATAGAATTTGACTTAGAGTTGTAATATATCTTAGTTAAGAACTCCATTGTTAATTTTTTCATAAACATGCTAAATGAGAGTTATATATTATTAGCTCTTATAAAGTTTCATAAGAATTGAAAAAAAAATGTTCCAGAGTATTCAAGATACTACAGATTCTCTAATGATAATAAAGAACCCAAACCCTTGAAATCAGTTGTCATAAATGTTAATCTAAAATACAGAGACCATTAACTATTTAAACTCATTTTGCAGGGTGTCACGTACATATGGGTCTTAATAAATGCTATTTGGAAAGAGTTATTTCTCTAGTATCCATTAGAAAAAACCAGCTACAATAATCATTTGACGATCTTCGAGGAGTGACTTCCTAGAATCGGAAGCTGTGTGTCACCTAGTGTAAAGCATAGAGTGGAGAGTCAACAAGCTCAAGGAGAGTCTGGCCCAGGAGGAACCTAAGTAAAATGCAGAGAACATGAACCTAAACCAAACCATCCATCTTAAAAATGGTACATACTGAGTCCTTACTCACTGTAGGGTTTTCATGGTCCATAAATGCATACGGCAAGATAATTTATGATAAAATAACTTTTAGGAGTCATGGATCTCTCTGAGAATCTAAAAATAGTCATGGCCTTTCTCCTTAGAAAAATGCATGTTGTACTAACAAAATTTTGCCTTCGTAAACCCCTCATTAAAAATCTATGCTTTATGAAGGCTAAAATGTAGTATATACCCACTCTTCTCTAATTTCACATATAAGCGATTTTGTACATCATAGTGTCTCTAAGGACTTCACCATTAGTGGGAATTCTGTGTGAATTAGGTAGGCTTAATTTTTTTCTTTTGTTACTATAACTTAGTGTTACCAGGCGTGATAATAGGTACCTATGACAGAAACTTGCTCAAAGTAAGTGCTAGATAATTATTTGTTGAATAAATGAATATGTGACTGAGTTCAAACACCTTCATTTTAATAATACTTTATGGATGTTTATTTATTTTGAGAGAGAGACAGTGTGAGTAGGGGAGGGGTAGAGAGAGAGGGAGACAGAGGATATGAAGTGGGCTCTGCGCTGTCAGCATAGAGGTTGATGTGGGACTCAAAGTCACGAGCCAAGCTGTGAGATCATGACCTAAGCTGAAGTCAGATGCTTAACTGACTGAACTACCCAGGGGCCTGGGTAGTTTTATGGTTAAGGATTGGGGAGTGGCTTACTTGCATGGTTCTAGCTCAGGGTTTTTCATGAGGCTGCAGTCCCCTGAAGGCTTGATTAGGGCTGGGGGGTGACGGGGGTGGGGGGGGTCTGTCTTCTAGATAGCTCAGAGACAAGACTGGTGGCAGGATGCCCTGTTTCTTGCCTGAAGGGCCTCTCTGCACAGTTACTTGAGTATACTTATGACATGGCAGTTGGCTTCCTTGGAGAGAGTGACCCAAGAGGAAGAGATCTAGCCGAACCGATAGTTTCTCAAGTTCTACATCATCACTTCAGCTTTATGCTAAGTGAGTCATTAAGTCCAGCCCACACAAAGGGAGAGGGGAGTTAGGTTCCACCTTTTGAAGGGAGGAATATAAAAGAATTTTCAGACAAGAAAATGGACACGTACTAAATGCATTATAACAGATAAGAAGGCCTTGTTACTTTGGTGCTTGGGTAGCACCAAAGTAACGTTTGAGAGTACGGGCTCTTAGAGTCAGTGTTTGGGTTCATATACTGGCCCTGCCTCCATTAACTCGATGACGTTGCTCAAGGAACCTTAGATTCCACATCTATAAAATGAGCACAATGGTAATATACACTTCATAGAAATGTAGAGAGGAATTGTGAAAAAAGTGAAGGTAAAGCATTTAGCATAGTCGCTTTTATTTCAGAGTCCGGAGTGCTAACCATTACACTATGGAACCACTAGCTTTTATTTCAATAAGAGTTAGCTATTTATCGGGGGCCTGGGGCATCTGGGCAGTTCAGTCGGTTAAGCATCTGACTTCAGCTCAGGTCATGATGTCACTGATCGTGAGTTTGAGCCTTGCGTCAGGCTGTCAGTCTGCTGACAGCACACAGCTCAGAGCCTGGTGTCTGCTTCAAATTCTGTCTCTCTCTGCCCCTCCCCTGCTCACATTCAGTCTCTCTCTCTAAAATAAAAAATAAACATTAAAAAATTTTTTACAAAAAAAGAGTTAGCTATTTAGCTTTTTTCCCCTACTGAGATAGAGCAGTGACTTTGATGTAGGAGATACCTTTCTGTGATGTTATTAGCAGAATGTGAATTTGCTCTAAAGTGTCTACCATGCTAACCTATCTATTCTTACTCAATTTTTTATTCTGCTTATTAATACCTGCTTAATCTTGAAGACTTGAGAAATGCAGATAAATGTGTGAATGTGTGTGTATTACTATACACATATACATATTTTATATATATATACATTCACATGTACTACATGGTTTGAGTCCTATTGTGTGGAACAAATACACACATAATTAAATCTTGGCACATTTATATTTTTACTATTTTACTGTGTTAAAAATTCTTCAAACGTGGGGTGCCTGGGTGGCTCAGTTGGTTAAGCATCTGACTCTTGATTTCGGCTCAGGTCATGATCTCATGGTTTATGAGTAAAAGCCCTGGATTGGGCTCTGACCTGACAGTGTGGAGAGCCTGTTTGGGATTTTCTGTCTTTCCCTCTCTCTGCCTCTCCTGTGCACGCGCACTCTCTCTCTTTTTCTCTCTTTCTCAAAATAAGTAAAGTTTAAAAAAAGACTAAATTTAAAAAGTAAAATAATAAAAAATAAAAAACAAGTGGACCAAAAATAGTTAAGTGTTGGCAAAGATGTGGAGAAACTAAAACCTTCATACAGTGTTGGTTTGGGAATGTAAAATGGTGCGGTCACCAGGAAAAAAATAGCTTGGCAATTCTTTAAAAAAAAAAAAAATTCTCAAAATCGTTTTTAATGGAGCAATCAATCCATTGAGTGTCTTATTTGCTCAGGTCAGGCCCTGGAAATGAAACTCTTGGGTCATACTATATGAACCTCTTTTAGATTCCTGATATATAATGCCACACTGCTTTCCTGAAAATTTGTGCCAATTTATATTTCCAGCAGCAGCTCTTCCTTACTTGCTATTTCCAATATAGTATTTTTGGTTTCTAAAAAGTATTGGTGGCTCTTGAAACTCTGGTTTCAGTAGCAAGGCAGAATTGCATCAAAGCCCAAGGAATTGTGTTTTTACAGGAGCTTTAAATATGTAGGAATATTTTACAGTCTTTCAGAATTGATTTCTGTTATTACACACACACACACAGAAATACTGTGAAGTATTAGGTAGGAATAGATACAGCTTCTCTTCTCTTGGAACTTAAAATAGGCTGAGGTGAATACATATAATTAAGATGTACAAGGACTAAAATACTTACTATTGACTTCTTAAGGTATATCTCAGGATGCAAATCATGAGGCAAAAGTTATAAATCAGGCCTCAAACTGACTCCTCTGTTGTGTATTCCTTCTTGAGCCAAGTTAACCTGTTGCCTCCAGAAAAAATAAGCCTCTCTTCCTTTTGAAATACAATCATGAAAAACTACTGATTGATAGGAGTAGAAATTCAGATTTGTTATCAGTATCAGTGATCTGCCTAAAGCCAGGAATTACTCCTTGGTTTTCCTTTCATCCCCTACCTGGAAACAACTCTATTTAAGATGCTGCCTATCAGTAGATGATCCCTATTTTAAATTGACTAGAGATTTAAAAAGCTACCAATCATATAGTTCCTTTGCTCCTACTGCTGAAAGTTTACCTAATCCAAGAAAGATCCTTATTGAGTTTAAGGGGAGTTGTACTTTGGAAATGGCATAGAAGTTCTTTTATGGGAGGGTGGGTATCATGGTGGAAGGGCTAGGAGAAAGCTCCAAGAGAATAAATGAGTATTTAGAAGAAATGAAAAAAAAAAAAAAAAAAAGTCATGGGCTGTGTACATGTTGGGCAAACTTTTGCCAAATATTGCATTAATATTACCACTGGAAAACTTTTCCCCCTCTGGATTATCAGCACAGTTCATTCAGTTCAGATCATAAAAATTGTACCTTAATTTTGTAACTGCTAAATGTTTTTTGGTGTGTATTTAGCCAATACTCATTTGAGCACTTACTCTGTAGGAGGCACTGTTTTATGTAAATTTTATGTAGAAACAACTTCAGGGCAACATTTTGTTTCAAACTTATTTTATATTATGAAATTTTGAAACTAGGAAAACATTTTTTGTTTTAATGTAGAATCATCTAAGTCATTTTATTGGCTTGATTTTGCGTTGTCGAAAAAATTTATAATCATTAAATGGCAATTTATTCCGCTCGTCTATTGTATTTTAGCATGTATTTATTTGTAATAACATCAGTTTCTATGAAAAAGATTTTTTAAAGTAGCTGATACAAATGAATACGTTTGTTTCCAAATGAACCAAACAGAAATGAAAGGGTACGTGAATTCCATGACTAGCAAATTGGGGAAGGATAATCTCCTCTTCCAGAGGTTGGCAAATTCTGTTGTTTACTAATAAATACCTGTTTAGTGTGCTCTTAACACTTCTGTAGAGGAAAAAAGACGAAGCCAGCCTCTGAAAGTAGTTTGAAACTACTAACTTTCCAAGTAAACCTTCTAGAATATTTTGTAGGTATGCCTTTTTTGTTGTTGGTATTCCTCTTTTAAACTGCAGCTTTTTGGAGTGGACGGGTTACATGTTGCATAAGCGTTGAAACGGCCAAAACAAGTTAAATAGCCACCTTTATTTACAGCTGTGGGACTAGGTATTAGATCTCTTCCAGGAAGAAAATTTGATTAATGGCCTTTTTCCAAAGTGGGGACAATTGCAGACTTTTCTTCCGCAGAGCGTGAAATGTGCCTCTTCCTGCCGAGGGGCCTTGTCCCAGCCGCGGCTACCGGGGCGGTTTCCAGCCTCAGGTGTCTCTTTCGCCGTGGGCCGCGGCGGCTCTCCGGGGCGGGCGTCCGGGACTTCCTGTCTGAGCGCGGGGCGGAAGGATCGCGTTGCCAGCCGAGGCGGCCGCCGCCGCTGCCGCCGCTGCCGCCGCCGCCCCTGCCGTTAGGTGGTGGGGTTTCTCAGCCCCGCGGCGGGAGGCGGGCCGGCCTCGGCTTCCTGTCGGAGGACGCGCAAGGATCCGGGCGTCTGAGTGTGTGCGAGTGCGTGAGTGTGTGTCGGTCGCACGGCGTGTATCTCCGGCCGCGGG
This sequence comes from Cryptoprocta ferox, assembly GCA_028646485.1. Taxonomy (NCBI): domain Eukaryota; kingdom Metazoa; phylum Chordata; class Mammalia; order Carnivora; family Eupleridae; genus Cryptoprocta; species Cryptoprocta ferox. Next base: position 81,091,259 of record CM053567.1, read on the forward strand.
TTCCGCCTCCTCCCCTGCCGCCGCTGCTCACGGTGTAAGTCAATGTGAAGCAGCAGCTCCAGCCCCGGGATAAACATGGCGACGTCTCTGCATGAGGGACCCACGAACCAGCTGGATCTGCTCATCCGGGCTGGTAAGGACAGGGGAACTTTTCTCCTGTGCATCGGTGCAGCAGGAGAGGGGGTGCACAGAAGGCGGGGTGACTCCCCTGTGGCGGTCAGTGCAGGGGGTTCAGTGTCCACCTCAGTCACTGGGGCGGCCGGGGGAAAGGGGGGTAGTGAATGAAGTAATGGAGGCGACGAATCAGGAAGTGATCACCTTGGAGAGTAACCTGCCTCGAATCTGGCGCTGTCGCTTCAGGGTGTGTTCGGCGAGCAGCGGCGGCAGCTGCCGGGCGGAGCGCTGGCAGCGGGTGCCGGAGAACCGAGCCGCAGTTAAGTTGGGGACTCGGGGGCGGACGAGTTGTGCGCTTCACCCCAGTTGCTGAGGAACCAGGAAGTGAGTGAGGCTGTTGTCTCTCGGCTGCGCCTGCCACGCTGTCTGGCCGGAGAGGCCGCTACTGCCCGCGGTCGGGGGCGGCGGGTTTCTCCGGTGAACGCTCGCCACCCCCGCTCCGTTCTCCTTTCAGACTTGGTCCACAAATCCGTGACTTCCGCGTGGACGATGCAGCCCCGGGCCACGTCCGGTAGACCGATACCCGCCAAAAAAAATGCTCTGCCCCTCCTCTTCACGTCCCCACCTTGTGCAGTCTCAGGAGTAACGGTTCTGGAAAGGGTCACTGAATAATGTGGAATCGCCCGGGTTGATGTTGCTCTCAGGGGCCCGCCTCCCTTTCCTCATTTAATGGGTGGCTGAGAAGAAATAGGTTTATGCCCCTTCCCTCGTGGTTGTTTTTTTAGGGATAAGAATGGGAAGGACACGGAATATATTTTGTACTCCTGACCTAGAGCGTTGAGACATCTGAGAAGAACGTTTATTTTTGTAAACAGTGGGTGAATGTGAAGATGTGGGGCGGGCGAGTGGGAGTCTTGGCCCTAGGGAAGTCTCAGCACGGAATTGCCCCCTTTTCCCCTCCCCCCCAAACCTCCCACCATAGCGGAAGCGCCTCGGAGAGGACAGAAAGGACGGGATTGACAGGCCTTTGGTTCCAATCTGCTCTCTAAGATGTTCCAAATAAGAACGTTGATTTCTGGGGGCGGGACTCTGGGCCCGCGCTGGGCCAATGAAGATTGGGCGGGAGTGAAGCTGACAATGTACGCATGGAATTGGAGGGAAGAGGAGTGTAAACACGGAAGTGGCCGCGGGGGTGGGGGATGTGCAGCGCCACTGCTGCAGCGGAAGGGCACGGACTTAAGTTACATAGAAAAAGCAGCTTTACTTAATAGCAGACAGCGCGGTGAGGGCCCTGAATCGTTGTAGCAGTGCTTTAATATTATTCACTTATACTATTAACAAAGCATACATGTTCCTTTCCCCCGGATTCTATTTCATATCGCCAACTATGGGAATTGGAAGATTGGAAATACCAAAGACTAATGTTGCAAAAAGATGTTACCCTTGGGAGTGTGAAATTAGTAGTTTGGTTGGTGTAACTCTGTGATTCAGTTCGGTTGGGGGAAATCATGAACATAAATGCGTATCTCTAAATTTAACAGAAGGGCTTTAAGTTGAAATAAAGTCTTGAATAATGTAACTGTGTATTGTATAACATATGGGTGACCATCCTTTTATCCTATAAGATGTAATACACATTTCTAAAGTCCCAAAGAAAAATCACAGTTGACTGCGTGATGATTAAAACATATTTGACAGTTATTTTCTGATAAGAGCAAGAACATAAGTATTAGTAAATAAGAGGCAGAGTACAGCGAGAACTTGGTTCCTTTTCTGTATGTTCAGCCCATTAATATAATATGAATTCAGGAATGGAATTTTGGGCCTCATGTTATTGATACTAACAATACCTGGAATTGTGTGGGTCGGTGATATTTCTGTGAATGTTAAACATTTCAAGAAATGTTTTCAGTGATTGTGAACATACCAGGAGAACCTTAGCCTAGCCCCCACAGAATTTTGAAAAATACTGTAAAAGTGACTGGTTAATTTTGCCAATAGAAAGTATTTCTTTCATAAGCTTTTGGAATTAGCAAAGCTGAACCTCACCTGTTGATGTTTTGGAGTGGAAACATATAGACAGTCTACAATTTGAAAACACAAATTTTAACTCCTTTGATAAGAGGTTTTCAAGTTACATGTTTTCTAGTCCTGTTGCATTTCTTTAATTTACGAATCTTACAATTGAAGTTTTCTTATGATTATAATCTGTAAAGAGTATGTTTTACATATAATTGTTTTTAGATTATTTTCTCAATCATTGTCATGTAATCTTAAACTCTTTTACAAGCCCTGTTTTAGAAGGAAACTTGAGACAGGTTTGCTGATTTACCCAACTATTATTCAGCGAGTTAAAAGTTGGGGAGGAAGGGTGGCCCATAAAATTAAGAATCATAGATCTAAATTAATAAAAATTTAGATTGCTGCCAATTTCCAGTGATGTTGGGAGAGTAATATTTGTGAAGTTTGCATTTGTAAAATAGAATGATACTTTTTATTCCCTTGAGGGAAGTCATCGAGTGTTAGACATAATTCTTCTTCATAAAGATTTTACAGTCTAATTGGGGAGACAGATGTAAATCTATATAATACATAAATGTTAATGCTATAATAGGCTGATGATGAGTGTATTATGACTGATACTAATGAAAACTTGTAGAGGAGATAAGCTTTAAGTTGACTATTGTTAGCAAAACCGTTGTTTCTAAGTTATTATAAAGCATTCAGTATTACCACTACTATATTGTTATATGTTAAGGTTCTAGAGGATACACTTTTGCTTTTCCTCCTGAGGTTTAACTATCAGCTTTAGCTATCAACTTCAGCTTTAGTTATTAGCATTTATGCTGTCAGGAGTTTGAGTTAAGAGTGAAATAAATAAGCTTATTTATTAAAATCACTTTTATTTTAACATACAAAATATTTTTGTGGTAAAGAATGTGACATACTTTATAAAACTTTCACATAAAATGTGATGTATGAGAAAGAGCCTTGACCCTGAAGTTAGGAGATGAAGATCTGCGTCTCGCGGTCACTACCTAATTGTGTGCTAGTGACTTGACTTCTTTAAGGCTTCACTTTCTGTAAGAGAACAAGACTGACTAGGGGATCTTTAATAACTTTTAAAGCTATAAAATTATAAGTGGTTCAAATATTTAATGGAAAGTGAAGGCTTCTTTTTCTTTGGATTTTTTTACATTACACCTTGTGAGTGAATATGTCTGTAAGGTCATTACATAATTGGGTTAATTTCTGCTAGCCAGTCTTTATGCCACATTGGAACTTGAAGCCGGGTCTATATGTTGAATGAGACTATGATATAGTTTAGGCTTATTTTCATGTATACGTATATAGTATGTATGTATACATACACACATGAACATATATAGCTAATTATAGGAAAAACAAATGTCTATAGGAAAAATGGATGTTACTTTTCTTAACATTTATGTGAAAGCATTGGGTATGTATGGTCTAGATTTTCTGGATGATTTTCAATTTAAAATATTCTCCCTTCTTATTCTCAAGTATACTTCCCTTGACTTGTTTCTACTTGTTTTAAGAAATTGAGAATTAAGAAATTGGAGAGTTTGAGATTTGAGAGATACGGTCACCAGAACTTTTGTTCTATTTAATGCTGTTAATGGTGGGGGGTGGGGTGGGAGGGGAGTGTCCTGGAAATTTAGCTTAAGTATTTTCACTGACAAAACAAATCTGTCTAGTTTGTCAAAGTTCGTTGTGAAATTTGAACTTGAAAATCATTTCCAATTTACTGTAAATTGAAATATCTGCTATTAATCTTGAAAATATCAATTCAGAAGCAGTTTAGGATGTGAAGAATTGAAGCATGTGTTAAACCTGGAAAAATGGCATTCATTTTTTAAAAATTTATTTGAAAATGTGTTTAAGAAATTACTCTTCAGAATTCATTGCATTAGTACTTAAATTCATATAAAAACTGTTGAAGAGTAACATCAGTGTTTAAGTAGTTGACCAGGATAATTGAGCATAAAACCTTTAGAAACATGTGGTTGATTGAAAAGGGCAGGCAGGAGAATGTTCTTGATAATTATTTGTAAACTCCCTGTGTTATCTATAGCTTAAATGTTCATAGGGATGCAAAGCAGTATTTATGAAGAACTTACTAAATCCTTTATGTGTAAGTGGACAAAATGCTGTTGTACTTATGGAAAATTGAATATCGTCTATATATTTTATTTAGAAGCTAAAAGTTAAACACCAAGAATTTGGATGTTATTATTATGTTTGGTAATAAATTATAGTTGCAGGTTTTAAAAACTGAAATCTCTTATCTTAGGATCTAGGGAGTAACTAGACTCAGGGAGTCTGTGAGGTCAAAACGGTTTTCATAATAATGCTAAGACATTTGCCTTTTCGCTTCACAAGTGTTCAGAGTTTTCTAGAGGCTACATGACTTGATATTTAAAACAAATTGAAGGAAGAAGCAAATATGAGTCCAACTGTTTTTCTATTAAAAAGATTTGCTAAAATGTAAAACAAGGCTACTTACTGATTTTTTTGGTATAGAAAAGCTATTTGCATAAAAATATTACTTATAAGTATTGGGTTTATTATTTTCAATGAATTTATAAATATTGTAATGTCTTAATTTCAATTTTAAATAGAATAATATCTAAAAATAGGACTTACATAGGGGCGCCTGGGTGGCTCAGTCAGTTAAGCGACTGACTTAACGTTCAGGTCATGATCTCACGGTCTGAGTTCAAGCCTGCATCGGGCTCTGTGCTGATAGTTCAGAGCCTGGAGCCTGCTTTGGATTCTGTGTCTCCCTCTCTCTATGCCCCTCCCCCCTCAAAAATAAACAAACATAAAAAAATTCTTTTAATAAAATAAAAAATTTCATTAAAATAGGACTTACATAAACAAAATCTCATTGTGGTCTTTAATAGTTTGAGTATAAAAGTTTCCTTTGACCAAAAAAGTTTGAGAATGGCTGTTACAGTTTTATTTATTTAGTCTGCACTTTTCAGCACCATAGCCACTAGCCATATATGGCGATTGAGTGCTTGAAATGTGACGGAGAAACTGATAATTTTTAAAAATTTTAATTATCTTAAACTCTGAAGCTGGGGGAAACTTTTATATTGATTTCGTGTTGAAATGACAGTATATTGAATATACTAGGTTAAATGAAAGGTGTTAATTTCAGTTTCTGCTTTTTAAAATCTGGAATTTAAAAACTAACCATGTTAAATTTTCATCAAGCAGCTCTATTTTAGAAAAATAATTTTAGTTCTTTTTCCCTTTTAAATTGTAACTATATTGATTAGAAAGTCAAAGAAGAACAGATGCAGTGTCCCAAACTTTTACCTTTCCCCCGCTTTTTATTGCATTCATTTGTATTCTTCACTCACCTGTTAACACCTTAGTGCATTAGAAGATAAGCTGTGGTAAGTCAGGTGCATAGTTGAGTGATGACCTTGTAATACTAGTTTATGGTCTTGCTTGTAGGGACATATTACTATCATTTAAGGAAATGTTTTCTATTTTTTTCCCATTGCTCTCAAATTAAGTTGCTGTTAATTTTTATTTTTGACTTTAAGAACTTTGTTATGAACTAGATCCATTGCCAGCATTCTCCTCTGCAAAGCTGAGAGGTATGTCTCTTGTCAGACTTAATTACCAAGTTTGGTATTTTGTAACAGCTGTTGAGTGAGTCTGGAACACTCTACCATACAAACACCAGTTGATTAGAAAGCTGGAAATGAAACAAGAAGACTCTTACCAGTAGGAAAGGAGGGCATAAATAAGCAAATTTGATTTTTGGCACAATGATTAAAGTTGAAATTGTTTTGAAGTTTATTTGATACATTTCTTTCTTCAAGAGGGATTAACCAGCCTCACCAACTACTAGTCTTAAGTAGAAAATGATACCTTTCAGATTACTTTAGTCTTGTTTCCATTTTTAAAATGAGTTGCTTATTTTTTTCCCCTCCCATTAATTTCATACACAGGTCTAGAAGGATGCCAGTATTACATCAAGTTTTAAGTAAGAGTTAAGGAGTTTTCAGCCCTTGCTTGTAGTTTGCTTGTTTGCTTATTTATTTGCTTTGATTGTACAACACTGTTAAATTCATGTTTATCCTTAAGAATTGTGCATAATGCTAGTTTAAATTGTATTTGAATTACTGAGCTCAACCAAATGAATTGAAAAGTCTTCAAAAATTACAGAAACTTGAATAAGAGAAATACATATATTTTTTTATTTTATTTTATTTATTTTGAGAGCGAAAAACGGGACGGGCAGAGGGAGGGACGGCAGGAGAGAGAGAAATAAAGAGAGAATGAATCCCAAGCAGGCTGCTGTCAGTAAAGAGCCCTACAGAGAGGGCTTGGGGCCATGAATCAGGAGCTCATGACCTGAGCCTAAATCAGCAGTTGGACGCTTAACCAGCTGAACTACCCAGGCATCCCGAGAAATATTTTTTAAATTTCTTTTATGAAAAAACTACTTTATAGACTTATAACAACAAAAGAGAATTAAAAAGAGATAGTGTTTTCTTTTATAAAATGGTTAAGTATTCTTGGGAACTGATGGGTATACTATTGCAAATTGATCTAAGTATGAGCTCCTAGTGCTTAGGGTTATTTTAGTTAATAAAAATGAAAAAAAGTAAAATTAGTAAGCATCAGAAAGAAATCAGTGTTCTACTTAATAAGCTGTTAGTTTACAGAGTAACTTTAAGTTATTTTGTACCTTTCTTTAGTTTTGAAATATTTTATTTCCATTTGTTTTTGATCCTCCCATGGATGTTTCTAAACTATTAGTATAAGCTTCATGAGGCCAGAGATCTATTCACACTTGTATTTCAGATTTGTGGCATGGGGTTTTTCTGGCATATGATAAATGCTCAACAACCATTTGTTGATAGTACATAGAGTATTAGATCTTCTGATTGATAATTCATAGAGAACATGCATTTTTTATATTCTCATCCTAAGTTTAAAATATGAATTGATAAATTTTATTCTTAAGTTTTATATAATGTTTTACTTTGTAAATGTAAAACATTTCTGGGAAATATATTGAATTTGGGGGAGATGGGAGTTTGAGGTCAGAAATAGCAACATAAGTGACATGAAATCATGGTTTTAAAAATGTGCCTCAAACTACATAAAAACTCAGGGCAGCATTATACGTAACTGTTAGGCATATTTCATTTTGTTTATAACTGAAAACATTAAAAATTGGGTAAAATTCTGTTGCTGTATTATCAAGTACTCAAAGCTCTGATTTTAATATGGTAAGGTTTTTAGGGTGTGTCTTAATACAATTACATAAGGAATTAGTTTACCCAGGATAGTTTATTAATAGCACCTAAGACAACACCTAAATTGCAACACAAGCAGACTCTAAAGAGAATGAAGTTCCTAGAATAAATTTTAAAAGCCTGAGAATTTGCTTTCCAAAGCAATATATGTGAGTGTTGGGGAAAGCACTTTGAAAAAACTACTTGAGAATGGTAATATATTTTATACTTACTAAGTGTCTTAAAGTTGAGGTAGGACTGATTGAATCCTTTGCTTCAGTGAAGCTGCAGATAAGAGTAAGCAGGGTCACCTAAAGATAGATTTACTTAGAGGTTTGGCTGCCTCTCTGGAACTGTTTAGCTTTGAGCAGATTTCCATAAATGGAAAGAGCAACTGGAGAGACCCAGTACCTTGGTTGAGAGTGTGGATGATGTGCAACAGGTGGTAAAACAGTCGCTGGATTTTTTTTTTTTTTTTTTTAATAAATGCTCTCCAAATGACTACTGTTTAAGGCTAAGGCTTTGGCATTTGGTGATTTTGAGATTAAGTGAATTTTTTTTTTTCAATTCAAAGTCTTCTGGAAACAGTTTTAAAAGATTCATCTCTTTAATGTGTAGAATGTGTGGATCTGTCATATGGTTTACGCAGCTTATACAAATATTTCGTTTTAGGTTTTTTTTTTGGAGGACATGTTGAGAGAAATCTATCAAATCAGAAACTGTTACATATTCATGTCTTAGAACCTCTTCAAGTGGAATATTCATTTTAAGTCAGGGTGTGATATTAATATATCATTAATATAAGTTTGTGCTTGAATGGCCAATATCCCTGTGAGGTCTGTGGGTTGTTTTTAACTTTAATACATAAAGGAAATACTTGCATGCCAAGTGTATTAAAAGTCTATATTGGGAATTACAATATAAAGATGAATTAAGATAGCCCTCCCTCCTCAAGGAACTTATAATCTTACAGGAGTGATAAGAAATTATCATCATTTATTAAATCCTTATCTATATGCCAGGCATTGTACATGTTTTTTATGGGTATCACACCTCACTTAATTCTCACAGCTATATGAGGTAAGTAGTACACCTGTTTTGTGAAAGAGGAAACTGAGCTGGTCTAGGGTAACATGTAAGTAAGTGGCAGGACCCAACCTGTTGGACTTGAAACTTCAAATGATTGCTGTATTATACTTCACTGTTTCACAAGTAATTCAGTCAGCAAAGCATACAGTGCTAAAAGAGAGTTAAAGAAGGTGGCAGAATTAGTAAAGGCTTCATGGGGAAAACAAACACAGAAACGTTAAAAACAAATTTATTGGGTAAAACCCAGAAAAGTTCAGTGAAGTCCTGAAGAAGAGACAAGGTTATTGGGAAGAAAGTTCGTAAGTGTTCCGGTGTTCTGCTAGAGCACTCACCTAGGAGGGTCTGTAAGAATCAAACTAATTCATTAAACATTAGTAGAAATGTATGTTTCCCACTGATTCTTCAAGGTGTCCCCTGATTTCAGTTGCAGCATTGAAATTGACCTCCTAGATTGTTAACCTCCAACTATCCTCTCCCCAGCCCCCAAGTTAGTTTTGTTCTAAAGTTGATACAGGATTCAGATTTCAAGGGTCTCTCCTTGTTTTCCTTTGGATAAGATGCAGAAATTTCTCAGTAATTTCTAATCATTTTCAATAGTTGCTTTATAATCATTCATTTTGCAAAATACAGATACCAGATTGTTTTTTAAAATTATTTCTGTAAATAATTTATATGGACTAATATGTATCAATGACTTATTCACACGAGAGTGAATTTGTTTCTCATAGAGCATTATGTGGTGATTTAGTAATGTATTGAGTATATTTGTAATTGAGTAGAACTTATTTCCCCCCAGTGGAAGCATCAGTTCATAGCAGTAATGCACACTGTACAGATAAGACCATTGAAGCTGCTGAAGCCCTGCTTCATATGGAATCTCCTACCTGCTTAAGGGATTCAAGAAGTCCTGGTACGTGAATTTTGTTCTGTTTTATGTTAAACATGTTACATCACTCCACGTATCCAAAATAAAAGTTTCTTCTTTTTTTTTCTTTAATTAAAAAAAAGTTGTTTTTATTTTGACAGAGTGAGCGAGAAGGCAGGGAGCTGGGGAGGGGCAGAGAGGGAGGGAGAGAATCCCAAGGAGGCTCCATGCTGTCAGTGTGGAGCCCGATGCAGGGCTTGAACCCACAAACTGAACTGTGAGATCACGATCTGAGCCAAAACCAAGAGTCGGTGGCTTAACTGACTAGGCCTCCCAGGTGCCCCGAAAGTTTCTTCTTAAATACATGGGGATTGTTGTTCTCAAGGTTTATTATGCATGAATACCTGTGACAGCAATAATTGTTCTTTATTTGTCAACGTTTCCACGACTTAAATACTTTAAAGACGAGTTTTTTAAAATATAAATGATACAGAAAATGCCCACTATAGACAGATGAATACTATCATGTCTTATTTTCTTAGCTCTGGGTAAATTATAAACCTTTGTAGTCCTTCAGGGAATGGCCCATGGGGTGGTGGAGTTGCCTCCCATGACTGCTTTCTGTCTGTCCTCAGTGAGAAATAGGCAGTAGCTCCAGGGAACCGTCCAGGTGGAAGGAGGAGATATGGCCTCCATCATTTCCCCATGCTCCCGCAGGCTGCGAGTCTCTTTTTCTTTTGGTCCCTTTTTTTCTTTAAGACTGCCTTTTGAGAATCATTTTATCTTCCAATTAAAAAAATTTTTTTTAATGTTTATTTATTTGAGAGAGAGAGAGAGAGAGAGAAAGCGTGAACAGGAGAGGGGCAGTGAGAGAGGGAGACACAGAATCTAAAGCAGGCTCCAGGCTCTGTGCTGTCAGCACAGAACCTGACGCGGGGCTCGAACCCATGAATGAGCTGAGCCAGAGTCAGAAGCTTAATTGATTGAGCCACCCAGGCGCCCCATTGTCTTCTAATTTTAATGTCCAAGTGTTAATTTAACTTAATACAATAATATTGGCCTTTCTTATTATAGGGATTTATAATAAATCCTAAGAGCAACTGTACTTTTTAAAACTGGAATCCCATGTATAATTTAGGGATGTGAGAAAAAATTTAGGGCATATTGGTCAGTGTATTTATCCACAATAGTATCTGTTAACTGTCTCCTAATTGAAATAGAAATGTCATATTCTGATTATTCATGCATGTGGAACAGAAGCCAGAGCAACGTTATTGTATGTAATGGAACACCAATGGCAGTCTGTATGTACTGATTTAGTGACTCAAAACATCAGTACTGTTACATTAAATAAAATTTTAAATATTGAAAGATGATATTAATTGGGCTGTAACGAGGTTTTCCTTTTCTTCATATTTTGAAACGATCTGTACTTTCTTTTCATTGAAAACACATTTATTAAATATTTTTAAAAATATTTTTTTAATGTTTTATTTTTGAGAGAGAAGAGAGCACAAGCAGGGGAGGGGCAGAGAGAGGGAGACAGAGAATCTGAAGCAGGCTCTTCACTGTAAGCACAGAGCACGATGTGGGGCTCTATCTCAAGAACCGTGAGATCATAACCTGAGCCACAATCAAGAGTTGGCCACCTAACCAACTGAGCCACCCAGGCGTTCCTTTATTAAATGTTTTTCAATTTATACCATGTGCATGTATTACCTAGTTAGAGCATAATGAACGGTACCAGGAAGGAAAGTAATTATTAAAGAACTCACTCTTATGTTATAGTATTATTTTGTTTTCAAATATTTTCCCAATTGTCAAAATAATTCAAAGTCTTTCAGTAAGCTTGAAAGCATGTAAAAATGTGAAGAAGGAGGGTGACCACTCATAATCCCCATCTTACCTAGAGGATTAACATTTCCTTTGGCCTGATTTTCTTTGCATTTATTTCCTTACATACTTTAGATCATATTGCATATTCAGCACATTAACTTCAGGCATATATCCTGCTTTGAGAAATTGTTAATAAACCTCACCTCTATCATATACTGAATTATCCGCATTAAAAAGTGTTAATAGGGGTGGGAAATTTTAATTTTTCAACTTTTTTTTATAGTGGAAGTGTTTGTCCCTCCTTGTGTATCAACTCCAGAATTTATCCATGCTGCTATGAGGCCAGATGTCATTACAGAAACTGTAGTGGAGGTGTCAACTGAAGAATCTGAACCAATGGATACCTCTCCTATTCCTACATCACCAGATGGCCATGAACCAATGAAAAAGAAAAAAGGTAGAGTATATTTATAAACTTCTGGGAAAGTGGGTGAAATTTTTTCTGGTACTTTTTTCCCACATCAAGGGACATAGGAAATATATGCTGTAGATTTAAGATTGATGTTATCTCTAACTAGGTATTCTCAAAAAGTCAACAAATGAGATTAGTGTTTTAACATATTCGTACTGTTTACAAGGAGTTATAACAAGTCTTGGACAAACAGAAGGGAGATCAGAGATTCACTGCCTATTTGCTTTCTGTTTTTAAAAAAGCATTTTATTTTTTATTTTCTCTATTTTTAATAATCTTATATTCCCCTCTTTTGTGGGCAGTAAAATAAAAAGCCCAATGCTATTTACTTTCTGTCTTAAAACACCAAGATTGCCAGTAAGTACTTTTAAGTAGAATAAACTCACCAGTGAGTAAAGAGCATTTCCACTTACTATTTGATTCCTGCTGAAACTTGTTGACCCAATCTCAGTGGGTGAGGCACAAAGCCCAGCACACCTTCAGCATCCCTAAGAGATGTAGCAACTGGGTCCTTTTCCTCTTGGGCCCAAAGGTAAAACGTGAAAGAAATGAAAATTCTATGTAAATGGCTACTCGTCTAATTCCGTTTTCTTAAAGTAAGAAAAACTTGGGTTAGAAATAATGGTAGTTTTTTTTTTTTTAATGTATTAGAGGTATTTCAAATTGCTGTGATGTTTACAGGTCTGTGCTCATTACTCTGAGGGACACAGTGAAGATAATCAGATTGAGCACCTTCCCTCATGTAATACATACAGATTACATATATCTTGCGAGAGATATGAATGAGAGAATTCAGAAAGAATTACTTCCTGCTGAAAATGTTTAAAAACAAAAGACATACATATAAATAGCCCTGTTTACCCACTTCCCCATTGTAGCTTTGGCTGGCTGTATTCAAATGGGAGCTATTACAAAATACTTAAAGTTTTAGATTTAAAAGAAGATGGAAAAGACCATGAAAACGTGGGATCATTTAGGGAACCAAAATGTGGTATGATATAAACCAGGAAATAATTTGAATTTAACACTAATTTTATATATTTGAAAATAGATGGTTTTAATGAATGACCATTTAAAAATTATTTATAATGTATATGTAAATATATATACATTATATTTTGTACTTAAGTTCATTTGGGACATAGGTAGGTTTTTTTTTTTTTTTAAGTTTATTTACTTTTGAGAGAGAGAGAGAGAGAGAGACCGTGTGAGTACGGGGGAGGGGCAGAGAGAGAGAGGGAGAGAGAATCCCAAGTAGGCTCTGCTCTGTCAGCACAGAGCTGGACACACGGGGCTCAGTCTCACAAACCATAAGATCATGACCTGTGCTGAAATCAAGTCAGAAGCCTAACCAACTGAGCCAGCCAGGTGCCCCAAGTAGGTTATTTTTTAATATCAGATCCTTCTAATATACTAATGTGTGTTGTGAATCTACAAGAGAAGATAACATACAGTGTTTTAAAAATTAATTTGACTGGAGAACCTTGTTTCCTCCTGATGAATAAACTGTTTCTTAAGGAGTAGGATTTCAGAAATACTGCTTTATATGAAAACAAATTAACCCTTTTTGGGCTTTTAAAAATTATTTATTTTTAAGCTCCACACCCAGCATGGAGCCCAACATGGAGCTTGAACTCATGACCCTGAGATCAAGACCTGAGCTGAGATCAAGAGTTGGATGCTTAACCGACTAAGCCACCCAGGCCACATCCCTGGGCTAACACTTTGATTAAGGAAGCTGTTGGGTTTTTTTGTTTGTTTGTTTTCTTTTGTTTTTTTGCTTGAGACTTATTACTGATTGATTTGTACGTATAAATATAATTTAAATTGAGAAATTAATTTCTGTTCCAACAAAGAGACCAGTGAACTTTCCATTTTAATTTTTGTCAGAGCATACTTCTTATTGATTAGTTTTATCATAATGAATTCTAGAATATAAAAGCTATGTGTTTTGAAATAAAACACTTTAAGTCTCTATTTAGCTCTAAATAAAGTGCACCTCTTGCTTTTCTTTCTGTTCACTGTGGTTGCTGGTGTGTCTGAGAGAGCCTTATGGCAGAAGTGAGGAGAAGCAAAAGGAAGGGCACGCTTATTAGACATACTAAGTAATTGTTTGGAAGGTTTTTTTTTTTTTTATCCGTATAATGTACCTACACATTGAGGTGGGGAAATTTGACACTTATGCTTAAATTCTGGTGAACTGATGTTTAAAATAATACTTTTTACTTTTCCTCATTTGAGCTCAAAGGGCTTCGCAGATTATCACATCCTCTGCAATAGGTAGGTAAGCTTTTTCTAACAGTCCTGTAGAACAGAAAAGAAAAAAGTTTATACTAGAATTTGTTTCCATTGCTACCTTATTGGAAGAGGTTAGCAAATTGAGGCTCTGACCATATAAATAATAGGTTGGTAGTACCCGATTTGCCATATGCACTGAAATCACTGCCAACTAACTGCTGTAATCTGAAATTGCAGAAGGGCTTTTAATGCTCATTTTACATGTGACTTTTTATATACGTTGAGTATAGTAATCCACAAATTAGTGTCAATTTCATGAATACTGTGTTCTCAAAGAGTCTGCTAATTATGCTTCTGTTTTTCCTGTTTTCAATGTATGGTTTCAATCTTATTTTTTCAGTTGGCCGTAAACCAAAGACCCAGCAATCACCAATTTCCAATGGGTCTCCTGAGTTAGGTATAAAGAAGAAACCCAGAGAAGGCAAAGGTAATTTGGGAGGGGGGGCTGTTTTGGACCTGAAATGTTTTTTTTGTCTTCAGTCAGTTGACATTTTTGCATTTGTAAGAAAATTATTTCTAGTACATGGACAAGTGGAAGTACAATCTTTGGTAGAAATTCTTAATCAGGGATGTATGAACATCACCTGGGGTGCTTTTTAAATTTGTGCCCAGTCCCTACCCCACTGAGATTCTGTAGCCATAGATATGCCATGAGGAGGAATAAAAAGCAGTAGGCATTTATGTTTGGAAAGGGTTGTCTTAAGTGCAGTCTTTCATATTCATTTATTTATTTTGAGAAAGAGCAAGAGTGAGCAGGGGGAGGGGCAGAGAGGGAGGGAGACAGAATCCCAAATAGACTCTGCATCCTCAGCATGGAGCCCAGCGAAATTTGCATGGAGCCCATGAAAATGAAATGCCTGAGGAAGAGCATCAGCAGTTAGATTGAGTAGCCATGGCTTAATTTGGAAATCTCCCTTAGAGGTTCTTCTGACGAAGGCTGTAATTTGGATCTAGATTTGATGAGAATAGGGGGATAATGAATAGGAGCCTAGAGATGACCCAGTGACTCAGTGGTGGTGTGTGCATGCTAATCTTCTTCTCAGTGTTCTTTTAACAACTCTGAGGACCTCTGGCCCTAAAGGCTTATGAAGGTAATAAAAGAAAAATAGCCTGAAAAGCCTGATTTTCTTATAAACACTGCCCACTGCTTGTCCGCCCTCAGAGCTCTCCAAAGGGGGGAAAAGTGATTCTTTTCTTCTTTGGGGGATTAAGTTCCTTATCTTACCTACCCAGTTTCTCTCCCTTTTCCTCTATGCAAATCTTAGTCATCTTCCATGTCTTCATGTTTTACGAATCCACTTTATTTTCATTCTTGAAATCCCAGATCCTTTGTCATCCATTTGGAATATAATTATGCATTGCCTTGTGATAGATCTTATGTCATTTCAAACCGCTGCTTCTCTTTTGTATTCTTGTCATTTACTTTTTCCCCCCTTCCCAACTAAATTGTAAGTTCCTTGAAGGACCAAGTTTTAAATGCTCTTTTGTATCCTACTACATAGTGTGTGATGAATAAGTATTTTATTCTGCAGAAGTATCTCATTTTCAAATTTTGCTAGTATGGGATCAGATGTTTTATATAGTTAACATTTGATGAATACTTGACAAAGGAAATGCTAGAAATACTCTTTAGTATTTCTGCTTAAGTTCATATTTTAAGACTGAAGCACAAACATATTTACTAACTGAATTGTTCATGCATAATGAAATCCTAATACACTGCTTGTCTTCACTGAATTGGGAATGATCAGTAGAAAGACACTAGCAATTAAAAAAAAATACCTGTTTTTAGAGGCAGTAGCTCTCATTCATTGATAATCAAATCCAAATTGGTAGTCCAGAGGATAGTGATAAAAGAATGTTTAAAGGGTCATGGGTAATTTGTACTTTTTAAGACATGTACTTCAGAGTTCATGCATAAAGGTGAAAAATATGTTTCGGGGAGCTAGGCTGGCTTTGTCAGTGGAGCATGTGACTCCTGATCTTGGGGTTGTTGGTTCAAGCCTTGTGTTGGGTGTGGAGCACTTAAAAAAAAGTTTCTTATAGCATACTGGTGCAAATTTATTTTATTCATGGTTTAAATCTGTGTAAATTAATAAATTAGATTCTGTTTGATTCAGGTTCACTTTGTGCTATGCATTATGGATTTGCCTTTACTGAACTCAAAATTTATGATAGGGTGATATATAGAAGTACAAAATCCAGGACCTCTATTATAGGAGTATCATAACCATAAATAGGATATTATTTTTGAAAACCAGCAAACAAGTATATTTAGGCTTTTTATGTTACAATGAAAAATAGTTTAATTTACCAGGCAACACAATTTGACACTGTATAAATGATTGCTCATATAGTCAAGTACTTAATGACAGACTCTTGGTACATTTGTTTTACCAGTAATAAATGAATTTTTATCCAGCATAAATATTTGCTTTTAATTACATTAAAGAATTTTTCACCAATGTCTTGTCACTTTTTCAAAGGAAACACAACCTATTTGTGGGAGTTTCTCTTAGATCTACTTCAAGATAAAAATACTTGTCCCCGGTATATTAAGTGGACTCAGAGAGAAAAAGGCATATTCAAGCTTGTGGATTCCAAGGCTGTCTCTAAGCTTTGGGGAAAGCATAAGAACAAGCCGGATATGAACTATGAAACTATGGGACGAGCTCTGAGGTAAGAACACAAGAGAGTGAATTTTCAAACAAAGCCTAATACCTAGGGATATTGTCTTAGTTGTTTAAAGAGAAGCTCTAAAAACCCCTATTAAAACTTTTAATTTGGGGGATATTCTAGAGGAGTTTCTTGGAGTTAGAGGTAGATAGGGAGAAAGATTTTGGTCTAGATTCTAAAATTTGAGTATCACTGGAAACCGTTTTTGCAGAAAAATGTGCTTTTAGGACTATTCTTCAGTAAGAAAGTTGAAGACCTTTAAGAAAATTAAACCCAAACAAAATAGTTTCCAAATGGTTAATTTCCTTTTTAGTTGCTGTGAATTTGTATAATGGATTTATCTTAATATGAAAATTTCCCTTAAGTTTTGTCAATTTGAGAAACCCACAACTTTGCAATGTACATGGCTTCTTGTAATTAGGGGTATTTGTAAATGGACACATAGTTTACGTGACAGTATTCACATACTCCACAGATTCAGTCTTTTAAACAATCCAGCCAGTTAAGAGTTCCTTCTGGTCTCTAACAGGAACAAGTGAATGTTTCTGTTAATATCCATTCTACATGATGTTTCTTGGGGGGTAAAAAATGTCATACACTTGATTCATGTAGTACTGTTTCCCTTTACAGATATTATTACCAAAGGGGTATTCTTGCAAAGGTTGAAGGACAGAGGCTTGTATATCAGTTCAAGGATATGCCCAAAAACATAGTGGTAATAGATGACGACAAAAGTGAAACCTGTAATGAAGATTTAGCAGCAGCTACTGATGAAAAATCATTAGAACGAGTGTCACTGTCTGCAGAAAGTCTCCTGAAAGCAGCAACCTCTGTTCGTGGTGGAAAAAACTCCTCTCTAAACTGCTCCAGAGCAGAGAAGGGTGTAGCTAGAGTTGTGAATATCACTTCCCCTGGTCATGATGCTCCATCCAGGTCTCCTACTACTACCGCATCTGTGTCAGCAACAGCAGCTCCAAGGTCAGTGAAGGAAACCATTAGTTGTATTTATTTTAGAAATTTCCTTAGCAAAAAAAGTATGTCCCGTTTTTAATGTTAGCAGCCTAAGAACCCACTGTCATCAAGCCTTGGAAAATTGCTTGATCTTTTAAATGAATTTTATCGTTGTTAAAGTAGATGTCTCAACTAACCTGAATTGGTTTTTATGGTTTTATAGATGGAACTTAGTGTGGGCTTTTGTTTTTAAAATATATTTATTTCATGCCATTTCATACTGTAAATTGTCAGTACACCTATAGAGTTTGAGAGCAATAGTTTCATACATTTTAGATTTGTATTCATCTTTTTGCTCAAGAAACCTATTGTGTAACTTAACATTAAATCAACTTTTTTAAAAATCTAGGACAGTTCGTGTCGCCATGCAAGTACCTGTTGTAATGACATCGTTGGGTCAAAAAATTTCAACTGTGGCAGTTCAGTCAGTTAATGCAGGTGCACCATTAATAACCAGCACTAGTCCAACAACAGCAACCTCTCCAAAGGTAGTTATTCAGACAATCCCTACTGTGATGCCAGCCTCTTCTGAAAATGGAGACAAAATCACTATGCAGCCTGCCAAAATTATTACCATCCCAGCTACACAACTTGCACAGTGTCAACTGCAGACAAAGTCAAATCTGACTGGATCGGGAAGCATTAACATTGTTGGAACCCCACTGGCTGTGAGAGCACTTACTCCTGTTTCCATAGCCCATGGTACACCTGTGATGAGACTATCAGTGCCTACTCAGCAGGCATCTGGCCAGACTCCTCCCCGAGTTATCAGTGCAGTCATAAAAGGGCCAGAGGTAAAATCGGAAGCAGTGGCAAAAAAGCAGGAACACGACGTGAAAACTTTGCAGCTGGTACAAGAAGAAAAACCAGCAGATGGAAATAAGACAGTGACCCATGTAGTGGTTGTCAGTGCACCTTCAGCTATTGCCCTTCCTGTAACTATGAAAACGGAAGGACTAGTGACATGTGAGAAATAAAACAGCAGCTCTGCCACGGACTTTAGACTGTTAGTGATAATACTAACATAAATATTTGCAAGGGAGGTCATCAAGAAGAGTCAAAAGAAGACTTTAAAAAGTTTTTAGTGCATATAAGAAAACAATCAAACTTACTGGAAGTAAAGTACCTATCCCATGTTTCAGTGGGAGGTGAACTACATATGGAGATGCTGACAGAAAACTGCCTCTTACAGTAGGAAACAACTGAACCCATCAATAAGAAAAAGGATTGAAAAGGGACCAAGCAACTCACTACAATATCAAGTTACACTAAGACTTGGAACACTAACATTCTGTAAGAGGTTATATAGTTTTCAGTGGGGAGGGTTTGGGATGGGTGATCTCATTGTTACATACAGCAATTTTTGATGCATTTTATATGCATACCAGCAATCATTACTGTGTTCACACAGAACTCACTTAACTGGTGCTACGTGAAGACTGCTAATATAGGTATTTTAGAATGTGAATTGAAAATGGATCCAAAAGCTTTTCAGAAAGATAGCAAAAAAGATCTAGTGCGATTTTTTTTTTTATATCATATAGCTTAAGCTGATTTAAAACAAAGGCCTTAGACTAATTTTCAGTTTTCTTTATTGAAATAAGCTAATGGCTTGTTTGTGTAAAGCTTTTTTATTAAAAGAAAAATTTTAAAAATCTTGTACCTAGCACAGTATTGTTATAGAATTTACATGTAACATTTTATATGGTAGTTTAAGTCTGTCAGTTTCTTAATTGTGGACAAATTAACAGTTGCTCTGGCCTTTTGCTGTAACCTGCCTGTGTCACTCACTTAGCTCTGGCATCTGTGCAGACATATCAGTTTCAGTTCTACTGTCACTTGGAAGTTCAGGCTCAGCATGAAAATTTTTGTCAGGTAGCTCTAATACCTGGTGTTTTTGTTTTTTCCTTCCTTCCTTTTTTTTTTTTTTTTTTTTTAGTTGAAGTTTAAGAGGGAAAGTACCAGTGTTCAGATTTGAACTATAATAGTTTGTATATTCAACATTTGAAGTATATTCTATTTTGTTGTACTCTTGTTTCAAAGTGTATTCAAGTAGGTTTTCTGAAATATAGAAATGAAATTTATGTTGTGGTTTGGTCTCTGGTGATATTTATAATATTCAAAAGCTGGT
Source organism: Cryptoprocta ferox (assembly GCA_028646485.1). Classification (NCBI taxonomy): domain Eukaryota; kingdom Metazoa; phylum Chordata; class Mammalia; order Carnivora; family Eupleridae; genus Cryptoprocta; species Cryptoprocta ferox. Next base: position 81,111,043 of record CM053567.1, read on the forward strand.
ATAGAGACACTTTTAGTTAAGTAGTAGAAGTCTTATTTCTATTTCCCAACTACTGTGTGAAGAAATATTCTGTTTTGTTTCATTACATTAATATTGGGCAAATATCTGCATGTTGCCACTTAATTTCTAATTACTATCAGGAACATGTTCTACTTACCATGATGAGTTTATTATTTTAATGTTGGCCACACGTAGAGAGTTTATATTTCAAAACAGACCAGTTATTTCTCAAACAAACCTTTTGAGGGTTAGGTTGATCAAGTAATACTCTTGCCCTTTTGCAAATTAGGGAATGGAGGTACCAGAGGGATTACAGGAGCTTCCTAATTTCACACCAGTCTAGGTCCTATGACTCCACATCTTCATGTTCTTTCTATTACAAAGAAAAGTTGTCTATTTTTACATCTTTTAGAAATTTAAATAAACTGATACTTAATACTTTGTGGCCTTTAATTGTGCATTTGATCAGATACTACTTAGGTCAACAAAGATTTTTATAACAGAACCCTTTGTAATCATTTATCTTTTGCATAAACATACCTGATGGCACTTTTTAATAAAAGCTTAAAGGAAAACTCACTTGATTCTTACTCCATTTGGGAGTTAAGCTCAAATTCTGCCTACTTTTAAAACATTTCCTAAGTATTTCTTTGGCATTTTCTTTTTTGCACTATAGTTTAGTTTCATCTGTTGAGTTCTACCTTCTGTTTTTTTTTTTTGAGGGCAAAGAGTACGTATATAGCTTATACCATACCTTGCCCACTCCCAAAGTCCTGAGCATATTGGACACTCAGACATGTATTGGTTTGGTAACACATTTGCTAAGAATCTAAGTCACGTACTGTGAATGACAGCTAAAGACTTAAATTTTGAATGAATAATATACCCCCGTCCCCGCTATATTATTAACTGGTTCTGAGTCCAGCCAGAACTACCTAGCTTATCTCTACTGTTCTACCTAGACATTTTTCTGTCTCTCTCAGAGTAAGTACATCTAAGGTCTAGATTTGAAACCATACAGGTAGACCGCAGTACTTATCAGAGTGTTTCTGCTGATTAAAATTACCAGTGGCCTTTTAATCTCAACCCTTCCAAACTGTAAACCACTGTAACTTACATTTGTTTTTTGTGTCTGGTATATTGAAGAACCATGTAACGGCTTGATGCCACTATGTTTTCCAGCCTCACTGGGGCTTTTAAACAATAATAAGCAGTCTGTCGTGAGTTGTGAACTCCCTCCATATGTGGACTCTTTAAGAGTATCTACTTATGCTGGCATCCTTCCTTACCCACCTGTTTCAAGAAGGCAGGTTTCACATCTCCTTGGTCTCCTTGTTCCAGCAGTTTAATAGCCTATCATTCTGTCACTTTTTCTTCAGTCGCTGAATTCTGGCTTAGAAACAGTTCTAACTGAGGTTCAATAATCCAGTAGTAAAATCAAACAGACACTTTTTATCATGTGACCTTGTGCTTCAGCCTGCTTCTCAAAAATTCTTTTGGTTTCCCATGACAACCTTCTACCTGACCAGTCTTCTTACAGGTGTGCTTTGCTGTCCTTCAGTTTTCCCTGAAAACTGTCCTTCAGGTTAATGTTAACACCAAGGTCTTAATGGGGCTCTTTTCTTCAGAGAATAGTTGTAAGAATTGAATGAATTAGAATCACTGCCTGGCATCTAGCAAGCACTCTACTAAGTGCTTACTATTACAATTTTACTTCAACTGAATTGTTACATAATTTCATCCATGCCTGTTGTTTTTACTGCCAAATGTGTTCTGGCCTAGAGTTTTAAAGCTCAGATGGGTTTATCTTATTGCCTACGATTTGCTCCTTGAATGTCCAACTTAACTCTGGTCTAAAATCTGTTCTTAGCTCAGTAAGTGACATTACCAGCAGCCCGTTACTCATGCCAAAAGAAACCATTCTAGACACCTTACTTCCTACTGCCAGTCATCACCAAATCCTATTAATGGTACCTTGTAAGTAGCTTCCTCTCCCATCCTATCTTTACTGCTCGTCTTACCAAGCCTGCCTGTAGTCCGTTTCTCTTGCTACGCTACCGAGGAGCATTCTAAAATGCAAACTTCAGCAACCACTTGTGATTGCTTTAAATTCTTGAATGGCATCTCTTCCTGAAAACATAAAAATTCAAAGCAGAGCATTTAAGTCCTTTGATCTGGCCTCTGCCTACTTCCCCAAGCCTTACTCTCTTGCTACTCCTCTTTTAGTCCTTTCTGGGCTACAAACTTCCCAGGCACCCGTACCTTACTGGGCCCTTCACAGACGGCTACTCTCTAGACGTCCCTCTGCATTCACTGAGATAGGAGTTCACTTCATTTATGGAGTTAGAAGTGATAGATCTCAAAATAAAAATCTCTGAAATAGGCTGGGAAACCACCCAGGTTGGGAAGTGGTCTACTCTGAGTGAATTCTGAGGATAAAGACTGAAATGTGTAACGTATATCAAGACCAGGGTTAGGGGAGAGGAAAAAGAATAAGCAGTGGAAATGAAAGATGGTTCACAGAGAATTAGAAGGACAGATGAGGTAACATTTCCAGATATGGTGGGCAACACTACTACGTGTAGCAGGAAGGGCTAAGCAAAGAAGGCCAAAGAAGAAGCCAGAGATTGTTGATACAGTAAAAATAAAAGGGCCGTTCTAATAGGCAGGTGGCCATGAAGGCAGAAAGTAAGGGATGGGCCACCTGATACATTACCAGTGACTTGCCTCTGACCCCTTGCAATAATTCACTACGGAGAAGGCATGTCTGATCACTGTATGTCAGTCAGTCATGTGTAGTAATAAGTAGACTTAACACAGGAAGACAGAATTTTGGCTTTGGGGTTATTTACAGAGTATCCTATGCTCCTTTTACTTGAAGTCACCTGGCTACTTGGAGGGCATGACACAGCACGTTGTTTTGGGGAGGCACGAATAACCCTACTTTATTTTAGTTCCATAGCTATCACTGTAACTTTTCCCTGTATTACAGCTTTTAACCATTCCCAACACAAGTCCCCTGTGGTTGTCATTTATTTGTACTTCAGCCCCTATGTTACAATCACATTCTCTGTAATTAAAACCTATAATACTCTGTAGGAAGTCAATACACAGCAATACATTCCTAAAGAGAAAGAGAAGATACTATCCAACCCTTAGCTTCCTTTGTGCATCACGCCTCCAAAGCCTTGAAAACTCAAGTGCAGCAGGGAGACTGATCTCATTTGATTTTTATCTACTTCTCATTTTAAGCAACCGTACTATCTTTTTGAACACTGCAACTTAGCAGTAATGTGAGTTCAGGACTTACTTAAACACAAAATGTCACAACTTCCAAAGTGAGAACTTACAAACAAGACTGTTTAATGCTTCTGTATCAAAAACAAAATAAAACTGAACTATAAATAGTTCAGTATTAGTTCATATTATTGTAAAATAAGAGTTGTCATCTTCTCCCAAGATATTCTTTCTTCCCATCCCCTTATAGTAATATGTTTAACTTTGAGAAAATGTTGTCTATTTCAGAAGACTTAAATGAAGTGACGCCATCACTGTCATAACAGGTTAAAAGCTATTTTACATAATCTGCAAATTATTTGAGTCCTAGGACTGTAATTCACTGCAACAAAAACCTTTGCTGCCCATGAGAATCACTTGGGAAGATTTAGAAATCCTGTTGCCCAGATCACACTCCATACCAATTAAATTACAACGTATGGGACTGGGAGCCAGGCATCAGTATTCTTGAACTGTCTCTAGACTTCATTGTTGCTGTCGTCAAGTTGTATAGATACAATCAAAGAAAGCTTTATATTCAGGGATGTGCTCTATCCCAAGCTTTTCTAAATACTCAGCAGAAAAAGGTAGTTTGACACAGATATGTTAAGTATGACAGTGGGCTTTTGAGGCATCTAGCTAGCTTAGTCCGTTGAGCATCCAATTTCAGCTCAGGTCATGATCTCACGGTTGAGTTCGAGCCCCAATTCAGGCTTGCTATCAGCGCAGAGCCCGCTTCAAATCCTCTGTCCCCCTCTATCCCTCCCCCATTTGCACTCTCTCAAAACTAAATAAAAACATTTTTTGAAAAGTATTAGAATGCGCTTTTGACAAGCCTACATACTATATATGTCATCAATTCCAAAGCCTTTTTCTCATATTCAACAGCTCTTTAATTAAGATGAGAAAGTCTTACAAAACAGTATACTACATTAATGTGCCTTGATCCTTCAAAGAAATTGTTTTGGAAAGGTATATACTAATGTCAACAATGCAACCATTGTTCAAAATACTTCTGTTGTTTAATTGCTTCCTGGAGCAATGCCTAAAATTTAAAACTAATACAGGCAGGTTTTCTGCTTAGGAAGATTTTGGTTTTAGAAATGCCAAGTCACTTGAGGTAAATAAATTGATGTAAATCAAGCTAGGTAATGCCTTATTTGGTTCAAAAGGAGATGCAGCTATAAAATTCACAATAGTTTTCTGGAGAGCATCATAAAACGATATGGAAGCAGTTCCAAAAAATTGCAAAAATATTTTTTCAGGGGCTTCTTTAAAGTTTATTTAGAGAGAGGGAGAGAATCCCAAGCACTCTGTGCTTTCAGTGTAGAGCCCGACGTGGGGCTCAAACTCCCCAACTGTGAGATCATGACCTGAGCCAAAACCAACACTCCGACGCTTAACTGGGGCTACCCAGACGTCCCTGTAAAAACAGTTTCGAGCAGTGCAAACAGAAACTCAAATTTTGTTGGGAGTGCCAGAGTTTAATGTTTTGAGAAACCTTAGAGATTTCCTGATCTATTGCCTGTGATACAAATAAAGAAACTGAGGTTTGAAAACAAACGGACTCCTCCAGTCTCAGTTCCACTAGTCGGTGGCAGACCTAAAAACAGCTCTGCCTCCCAATTCAGTTTTAGCCTCAATCTCCATTCCCTCCCATCCAAAAAAAGGGGGGGGGGCAGGTTAGTTTAGGAATAAGTCTATACTATCATCTAATGATCCTTACTTTCCTACAAACTCAATCTAAAAATGTTGCAGAATTTTGCTGTGTGGTGTTCTCTTCAGGTTTACCCTATCTGTGGAAACCAAAATGAGATGTCGGACATATTCCTGGTACCCAGTCTTCCAATCATCTTTTTCTTTCTTTCCTGTTTTAGTTTTTCTTTCTTTCTTTTTTTAATCTTTTTTTTGTCAGAGCAGGGAGGGGCAGAAGGAGAGACTCCCAAGCAGGCTTCATGCTCAGCCCATAGCCCCATGCAGGGGCTTGATCCTGTGATCCTTGGGATCATGACCTGAGCCAAAATCTAGAGTCAGATGCTCAGCCAACTGAGACACCCAGGCACCCCATTCCATCATATGTCTTGATTGGTATTTTTACATTATAGATAAGGATTCTGTAATCCTATTTTGACATTCTTGTACACAAATTGTCTACATCTAGAAGCCTGAATCTGTTTAATGTAGCAAGATCATTTATACTCCACTTTATTACTGAAAGAATTTCAGATAGCTTACATATTCTAAGAATAAGTGAAAGTCACAAAAATAGGTAAAAGAAACCTAGGCAAAGAAAAAAGGATGGCAAAAGATGAAAGCACACAGAATACATGTTATAAAATGGTACACAGTATTTAAAATTCAGCTATAAGGTTTGGTTTTGAATGTCTTGGAAGCCAGGGCAAAAAAGGCAAATTGATCAGTAAAGAGATTCATAGAACCCAGTTTACCTGCTGCTTAGAAGCAACAAAGCTTTTTCTAGCATTTTGTCAAGAGGACTGGCTGTGTCCGCATGTCTAATCTTACGTGAATGTTTCCTTAGACGTGGGCTTTCCATAGAAATCGGGGACAAAGGCCTGGAATTGTGACTATTCTGTTTCATCACTCAAAAGCAGATATTTTTTTACTTTACAAATCAAAGGAAGGTTGGCATTCTTTAATGAAATTTAAAAACCAGATCACTCACAACCTCACATACACCTGGAGGAACAGGTAGGAAGGAAAATCTTGCCATTCTATCAACTTCTCACCTATTTGGGGCTTTATTTTCTATTAACGCTATTAGTTATGCATTTTCAAATTGAAAGATTAATTCTTCTTGGAACAGTAAGAGTGGGCTGTTAACAACATCCACGAATATTTCAAGACATCAAGTACAGTCCCATTCCCTTTCTTGCTCTGAACCTCTGAAAGAAGGTTCAATGACTTAACGTCTATTTTACGTAACAACTTACAATACTGTTTTGCAAACATCTCAGAAATCTAGGGGGTTGACAGGACAGGTACACTGCAATACTGTGTAGATGTGGCCCTGGAGATGGAACAACTTGTTCAGGGCCGCACCGGTCCTAGCTGCCTTCACGGAGAACCCAGGCCCTTCTATTGGATATTGCTGGTTTTCTCCTCCCCTTGGCTTGTTTCGTGAGCTCCAGTCCTCTACCATTCTGGGATCCATCCACTCTAGATAAAAGCCTGACTGTGCCATATTTTTATACATGTCATTTAAAAAAAGCTCTTTCTGCAAGTACATTCATTTCTTGGATGACTTTCCTTTTCTAAAATGGAAATCAGTTATGATTATGAACATGTGTTTTTATCTCTTTTTAGAATTTATGTCTTGGATATAAACTTCCTCAAGCCTAAAACACGTTATCTAATTATATGCCCTTCACTATTATAAAATCTTGGATGTTTTAAAAACTGGCTCAAATACAGAATACTTGCATCAATTTCTTCCTCTAGTTTGAAACACTCCTATAGTAGCTGTTCTTAGTGCCTTTCTTTTTTAAAGCTACCATCAAAGTATGCAAATATATTAGACATTCTACTTTTTTAAAATAATTTTTTCAATATTTATTTTTGAGACAGAGCATGAGTGGGGGAGGGGCAGAGAGAGAGGGAGAGACAGAATCTGAAGCAGGCTCCAGGCTCTGAACTGTCAGCACAGAGCCCGATGCGGGGCTCCAACCCACGGACCATGAGATCATGACCTGAGCCGAAGTCAGATGCTCAACCGACTGAGCCACCCGGGCGCCCCATCTTGCTTCTGTTCTATGCTGCATATGCACTACAAAGTATTTGACTTATGTGTCTGACCATTTTTCATTGAACAGATCTCCTCCTCACCATCACTTTTCTCTCCAACTGTACTCACTTGGGGCCAAGGGAGCACGTGGGTGGGGAAAGAAGCAAGTATTCTGCAGTCAAGACAGATGTAGGTCTGGGGCGCCTGGGTGGCTCAGTCAGTTGAGCGTCCGACTTCAGCTCAGGTCGTGATCTCAGTCTGTGGGTTCAAGCCCCGCATCAGGCTCTGTGCTGACTGCTTCCTCAGAGCCTGGAGCCTGCTTCAGATTCTGTGTCTCCTCTCTCTGCCCCTCCCCTGCTTTGTGCTCTGTCTCACTCTGTCTCTCAAAAATAAATAAATGTAAAAAAAAAATTAATGCGGCCCTGGAGATGGAACAACTCGTTCAGGGCCACACCGGTCCTAGCCGTCTTCACGGAGAACCCAGGCCCTTCTATTGGATGGGCCAATCTGCCCCTCCCCTGCCTGTGCTCTGCCTTACTCTGTCTCTCAAAAATAAATAAATGTAAAAAAAAAATTAAAAAAAAAAAAGACAGATGTAGGTTTGAATCCTGGCTCCACTACCATTAGCTGTCATGTCATTTTGGTCTAACTATTTGATGTTTACACCCCATTTTAAATTAAGAGTAGTTGTAGAAAAAGTAAGAATAAAGAACATCTGTGAGATCATATGTAAAGCGCTTAGAGGCAGAAGGTAAGGAACTCAAATATTAGTTTCTTCCTACGTGTACACCATCGTGTTTTGCTTAAGGAAATGAGGTGGTCATTCTTATTCCTACCACCTTGTGGAAGGAAACATACTGAAACAGGGCATGGAGGAGGGAGAAAAATCCACTGCCACTCTCGTTCTCTCTTCAAATCTGCACAATTCACTTTCTCTTTGAAGACTCTATGATCACGATTAAAATGTTATTTGATACGAAAAGAAAAGCTATAACCAAAAGGTACAGAGGGATGGAATATGAGAAATTCGTTAACTAGAACATGCTTAGCCTTCCAGTTACTGATAGTCCATAAGCAAAGGTGTCTACAAAGACTTAAAAGGAAAAATATGAAGTATAATCCAACAAGGCTTGTAAACATTATTTACATAAAGTACCTCCATCATGAATTTCAAATAGACAAATACAAAAGCATCAAACACAAGCATACTCAAGTGTTTAAGCCTCCTGTCGTCTAACACCAAAAGAAAACTCGCAAGGAGAGTTCCGTCACAGGCTTTCCCCATCTCCTTAATTTATGGGCACATCACCATCACAGGGTACTTCCAGTTTTTTGGTTCATTCGCATTCCCGCCAACCCCTAGCCTAACCCTCAACCCACAGCCTGTTAATTCATATATTGGTGGACAACGTTTTAAATCCAGACATTATTTTGCCTTTCATTTTCATCTGGAATTGCGTAAGGCTGTTGTGATAGTTTCTCTTCAGGCTGGTGCACTTTGGGGTAGGCAAACAATATTGAATGCTGGTACTAGTGAGTATTCTACTCAGTACTGTTTCTCAACAGCATATGATTACCATTAACATGCTAAGGTTTGAACCACATGAAGTCGGTCTAGATGTTCTTCCTGCTTGCCGTTCCTTCCAGGCAGCCCTAAGATTTCGCATATGCAATGTACTGAAAACTTCATTTGCTTCCAAAGTAGCTCCAATGCAGAACATTTGGGTGAACCATTCTGGGGGACTCCAACCTTGATGCCTAGAATACTACATGAGCACAGCATAGATGCCTTTCATGTGCAGCGACAGATCCACCTTTGTCCGCTTTGAAAATGAAGGTCTGTGTGTAAATGGATACTGTCGGTCACCATGTTAACAGTATTCAAAGATCAAATCTACTCCCAGATTCTTTTTGGACTAAAAAGACAAGATATTAAAAGCACTAGCTTTAAAAGACCATTTATTATTCTTAAATATTTACAACTCATGGGTTAAAATATTTATCAGTTTATTACCAATAGGTTATTTGTTGGGATTTTGTTTGGGGGAGGGGGCTTCACCTGTTATCTTTATCAATTTTATTTCCTATCGAAGAGAATTCCAGGTTATCGAACTTTTTTAAACTCTTCTTCCTAGACGTTTTGAACTAGTCACCTGGCTATCTTCGGACATTTCAATGACAGCTTCATTAACAGGCTTTCTAGTTTCCCATCTCTGAAAAGAAGATCCCACTTACTTTCTTAGCCACTGCCACATAACAGTTCCTAAATAACCTATTGTGAAAAGCACAGACCTATAAAAATAGACACTGGGTGACTTCAAATGTATATACCGTTGCATTCCAGTGGAAAACTATAAATGCATTAACAGTGATTAAATAATGGAGACTGGCCATGGAATCTCTTTAAGAAACACAGTAACAGGAACATGGAGGCATAGCAAGGATTACTTATGAAGAATGCATCAAGGAAACCTGATATTTCCACTTAAATAACAAAAAAAAATGCCTTCAGGCTAAACAGTCCCTTTGTACACTACTATTGTTAGACCTGAAGTAAAAATATTTTAGAGGTTTAAGAAAATCACTATAAATTACTCTATAACTTATGTTTTGAATGGGTTTAAAATGTTCATAATGCTCTTAATCTTACATGAAGATATAAAAAAATAAATATTGCCATGCATATCTTGTTGCCATTTTAAAAACCCACAAATAAATAACTTGAGATGCTATCTAGAGAAATTGCTCCTTATGTATACTTATTATTAATTATGAAGAGGACTCAAGCAAGTCTATTTTTATATAGCATCCTTAAACTGAAAAAGCTACAAAACAAGCCTAATTTAAATGCCCTTAAATGATCAAAATATAATGCCAAGGGAAAGAAAACAATACAAGCCAAAACTGGAGTGCAAACACCTTTTTTTGCTTAGGTTTTAATGGAAAAGGTTTGTGGACTAATGGGATTCCTGGGTTCCCAAGGGCATGCTGGAAACATGGCAAATGATGTAAAAGAAAGTCGGAATCCTTCCTCAGGCAACCTGTTTTCAGTTTTCCTGAAATGTCCCTGGTTAAGACTCTTGTGATGAAAAATACAGACAAGCATTTATAAAAGTCCATCGGGTTCCTCATTAAAGCTGAAGTCACACACTAGAGACAGGTGGTCTGAAGGGTAATTAAAAGATGGTAGCCGGTTGGGTCCAATCTGTTCTTCAGTGAGCAGATCGAGGGCTGACCTCACACTCAGAGCATGTTTAGAATACCAGATATAATCCAGTGTATGGCGGCACTCCCCCGAGGTCCGGATCTTCCAGGTCGTGTACGGAGGCTCTGACTGCCCATCAGCACTCAGCAGCTTGTAGGCACTGCTCAGGTTGAGGCTGGAGGAAGCAAAGTGTTTGTAGACCTCCTCTGTTGGCTCTGCGTTGAAGTCCCCACAAACAATAAGGGGAATCTTGGCTCCTTGAGTGATGTTCTGGAGGTTCTGGAGAAGGTCACAGCCTTGAGCTGAGCGAAATCGTTCCCAGCCAGTGCGTGCTTTCAAGTGGGTGACAGCGATGCAGAACTGTCGACTGGACTCCTTGCACTCCAGAGTCTGTGCAATGGCCACCTGATTGGTCTTCAGTGTCATGGCTGTCAGCCTGATATTGGCACTATTGACTAGCTTGAATCGGTTCTGGAGAAAAAACAAGGCACAGCCATCTGGTCCATTGTTGTGTTCTACGTCTAGACAAGGTGACCAGGGCTTGGGGAAAAACGTGCCTTGATAGCCCAGTCTACTGAGGAGTGGCTGGAAGGTGTCAAAATAGTGGTCCACCTCTTGGAGGCACAATATGTCAGGCTGGTAGGCTAGGATTTCTTCTAGGATGAGACATTTCCTTTCTTCCCACTTGAGTGCTTCCACAGGGCATTGTACAAAGTTGTCTTTTCCTTCTCCAAGAGCTGAAATAAAAAACCCAGGCAGAATTAAAAAAGCAGTACTATAGAACCATGACTTCTAAGCACCTGCAAGTCTCCTTAGGTTTGACACTACTCGAGACCGTCAGAACGCTTCCTCTCTTTCAGATGCTTTGGGTGATTCTTCTCTGTCTAATCTGCATTAACCTACCAAACTAAATAACCTCTTACTATCCAGATGTGGCAGGCAATTTATTTTCTTTCATATTAGAACTGTTTCATGTGACTATATCCTAGGATATAAGATCTTAAGTTTCAGCTTTCAACAGTGTTCTTTACAATCCCTGGGATCTAAACTATGTCAGATGAAGTAAATATTTAACTCTGCACACTAATTTTTTTTTTAAAGATTTTATTTTTAAGTAATCTTTACACCCAACATGGGCTGAAAACTCACAACCCCAAGATCAGGAGTCGCATGCTCTACTGACTGAGCCAGCCAGGCGCCCCATCTGTACGTTGACTTTAACACTAACTATAATGAGCCTTAAGAACTGATGCAGACACTGCTTGGAATGAATAGAACCTATTCAAAAAAAATTTTTTTTTACATTTATTTATTTTTGAGAGACAGAATGTGAACAGGGGAGGGGCAGAGGGAGAGGGAGACACAGAATCCGAAGCAGGCTCCAGGCTCCGAGCTAGCGGTCAGCACAGAGCCCGACGCGGGGCTCGAACCCACGAACCATGAGATCACGACCTGAGCCGAAGACGGACGCTCAACCGACTGAGCCACCCAGGCACCCCGAATAGAACCTATTTTAAAAAGTAGGCTTTTCCTACTTATGGATGAACACCTGCAGGGGGGGATCATATCAAATATTGGAAAGTCAGGGTATATGCCCTTCTTCCAAAAGCTGCCTTTGTTTCTTTTTCTTAAAATTTCAACTGCCAACATGAAAGGCAATTAAATTCTACAGAGAGTTGGCTGATACCTAGGAAAGACAGCCTTTCTGCCATAACAATGTAATTTTAATGAACTAAAGCATTATCTCTTTGGCCTCAGGTTACACAGATACATATGGGTGGGAATCTGGCCTCAAGAACACCCAGACTCGGGCCGCCTGGGTGGCTCAGTCGCTTAAGCAACTGACTTTGGTTCAGGTCATGATTTTGTGGTTTGTGGGTTCAAGCCCTGCATCGGGTTCTGTGCTGTCAGTGCAGAACCTACTTTGGATCCTCTGTCCCCCTCTCTGTTCTTCCTCTGCTTGCGTGCGCTCTCTCAAAAATAAACATTAGTTTCTTAAAAAAAAAAAATACCCAGACTCGCCACCACCCACAGAGCCCCCATTCCCTGCAGAAAAGTCTTATAGTTTCTGCCTTGCAAATGCTATCTTAGTGCTGTGGACTGAAAGTTGGAGGCAGCACAAAGTCGGAGGATGATGAAAGACAGGGTCCTTTAACTATGAGTGTGCTAGGAAGCACACATTGTATTTGGATAGCTTACAAACATGGAAGGCAGGGTATAAATCTTGAGTTGCTGGATTTGTTAGTGAAAACCAGAAGGCTCCCTTTCTTACCCTCCCCTTTTGGGAGCTCCTCATGCCACCCTAGTCACCTCATCCTCCTACACCTCTATCTGCTCACACCTCTTCCCTCCACATAACCCATCGGTGCTTTAGGTATGTGCAGACACAGAAAGGCAGTCACAGCAAACGTGGCTGCTAAGGCACGAAAGCATCAGGCATACCCTGGGCAAGGATGTTCCACTGCATGACCCTGATAGGTGGGTGGCTGCTGGGGTGATCTGTCCTCAGATCCACAAAATCCCTCTGGAACCGGGGAGGTCGAGTGTGCAGGACAGCTCTGCATTCCTCAAGGAGTTCTTTAGGATCGATGGGCTCCAGATGTTCTGGATCAGGCGACACCAAATACTCTGGGTGCTGGGAGGCGGCACTGCTGTTCAGGGTCTTGGCGAGAGCACTATAGAGCCTGCTCGTGCCGTGTCCCATGGAGCACACTACGGGGAAGGAGAGCACAGTTACACAGGCCACTCAGCAAGAATATAAAACAGTCACGGTCCCTGGAAGCCAAGAACCCGACAGAGGGCAATGTTGCCATGTTCATGGAGAAAGCCATCTCCACACAGGTGGATTAAAGGAGTTTCCAGGTTCTAGCTTTCTACTAGGACAGGTGACTGAAATACTGATGTTAAAGTCGGTTTCTGATGAATTAAGATAATTATTATAAGGGAGAAATATCCTGATCTTTATGGCGTCTTCTAATTTAGGATTTGTCTTTATAATTTATAAACCCAGTCTTAATGAAAGCATGGCTCAACAAAATCCACATTCCTTTTTCTTTTTTATGTCTTTATTTCATTTTGAGAGAGAGAGACAAAGAGTGAGCAGGGGAGGGGCAGAGAGAGAAGGAGACACAGAACCTGAAGCAGGCTCCAGGCTCTGAGCTGTCACAGCACAGAGCCCGACGCGGGGCTCGAACCCACAGAGTGTGAGATCATTACCTGAGCCAAAGTTGGATGCTTAACCGACTGAACCACCCAGGTGCCCCACCACATTCCTTTTTCTAAATATTTTAGTAAAAATTTGAAGGCCGGTTTGGAAAAAGCCATATGTTAGAAAGCCCATGTTAATCCTGGAAAAGAGATTAGGTTATAGCAAGCTGTTGCTCTGGCCACCGCATCTATATAGCTCTCTCTGTTACAGGAAGTAACAGCTGGGTTAAAATCCATATCCGTTTCTCTTAGAGGTCTACTATACATCAGGGCTCTGGCTTTCTATACGCTCTGAACATCACTGAGCACTGTAGTCTATAATATCAATTGCCAGATTTTTTAAGAATCCAGAAAAGGGGTTGGAGATAGGAAAGAGAAGGTTGCTCACATCTCCTGGGATCCTGTGAGGAGGAATGGGGTGGAGAGGAGCAGAAAGCATTTTCTAGTGCTCCACTTTTTATCCTGATAGATTATAATTCACTAAGGAGAGGAGAGCACAATTTCCCACTAATTAGCATGAGGGAAATTATACTTGGCAGCAGGTGATGGATGGCTCTTTTTTTCTCTTCAGTACAGCATAAATTAGGGTCAAGTTTTACTTGGAACAACCTCCAAGATCCTGTGTATGATGAACGTTGGTGAGGAGGACTCTGGAGTTCCCTACCACATCCATATCCTTGCCTTCTCTTCAAAGGCACACAGTTTTCTGGGGTGCCTGGGAGGCTCAGCAGGTTGAGCATTTGACTTCGGCTCAGGTCATGATCTATCTCACGGTTTGTGAATTCCAGCTGCGCGTCTGGCCCTGTGCTGACAGCTCAGAGCCTGGAGCCTTGCTTCAGAGTCTGTGCCTTTCTCTCTCTCAACCTCCCTGCTTGTGCTCTCTCTCTCAAATATAAATAAACTTAAAAAAAAGAGAGACAGTTTTCTTATAAAATACATGATCTGGCAGGCTGACTGACTGCATCTGAAACCAGCAGTCAATCCTATTCACTGTGGCAGGTCACAAAAGCAAATGCAAATATTTACCACCAAATGTCCTTAAACATCAAGGTCAATAAGCATGCAAGCATGCTCTCTGTTATTCCTATACATCAACTCAACATAGTTTCCCCCCAAAAGAAAACTAAATTAAGGCAAAGAAACACATCATACATTTAAGCAAGCCTGTTCTTTCACACACATACATGCGCAAACACATGCACACACCTGTTTCCAAAGTGTTTGATTTGAATATATTAAAATATTTTTGTCAATCTGCTTGCCTATCTGAGTGGATGGGTCCAAGGGAAGAAATTTTCTTCTTGGCTCGTAATACAACTTTGGAAATCTTTCTTCTGTACTTCTAGTTTTTAAGAAAAAAGAAGTTAAAGGTCTTACTGGTTTTTCAAGTGTAGTCTCCAGAACAGTAGCACCACCCGAACTGCAGACCAGAATGTCACAGGGCACCACAGCAAACTCCCAGGGGTACCACAGGGTATTTTACATTTAAAATGTACAGCAATACTTGACATGTGTCAGGCTCTAAGCAAATTACTAGCCTGATGCTTAGTTTCAACAGGACTGCTCCACATCCTCCTAATGTATGTTTGTCAAGCTGAGTTTTGGGGTGGTTATTGTGATAAACAAACAAGTATGCAAAAATGAACATGAAAGAGAGTAACAGTGTCCAACAGAAGTCTAAGGTTTGAGGAGTTCTATGAAGCCAGAAAAACCATCTTGAACCACACTTCTTTTTAAAAAGTTAGAAAAACCTTCACATAAAGAGAATAACATCCATTTCAGACAATGAAAGCAAACCAGAAAGACATGCCCAGAAAGCAAATCAAAACTGTATCTTACTGCAAAGGAGCCAAACGTCATTAAGAAAATGGTAAAATAGCCTAAATCAGAATTAAGAAACTCAGAAATGAGGCAACAACCAGTAATTAAAAAAAAAATAATAAAAGAGCATTTGAAGGATAGTGGCAAATACTATGTGCTTATTTTAAGCAAAGAAGATCCAACATATGGGTGAAAGGAATTCTCGTAGCAGGAGAACAAGTGCAAAGAAATGAAACAAATACTAAAAACTATACATCAAGAAAACTTTAGAGAGTACAAAATTTCAATCGTGGAGGGTTGAATTAAGTTCTGGAGAGGTAATTTCAGCACGGTAACTATAGTTAATACTACTGTATTGTATACCTGAAATCTTCTAAGAGAGTAGGTCTTCAGTGATCTCAAAATACACACACAAGGTAACTGTGAGGTGACAGATGCGTTAATTAGCCTGGCTGAGGTAACCACTTCACAGTGTATTTGTACACCAAAACATCATGTGGTATATACTTTAAATATATACTGTTTTGTTAATTATACCTCAATTAAGCTGGAAAAAAATAAAATGGTTTAAAAGAAAAAAACTATATGAGGTTAAAAAAAAGACGTATCTTGGATATATTTAAATATCACATACATAAAAGTCTGCCTTATCTTTGTTATTCTAAAAAAAATTAAGAAAAAAACCTTAAAAAATAATACTTGAAACTACATATTGAAAGACACATCACATACCTGAGAATATCAACCCAGAATGACCAACACCAACTGGACTGTAAAGAAAAAGAAAAAAAATCCCTTGGACATCTAGGCAGAAAACATCAAGTAACTCGGAAGGAGTAAATTAAGAATATCATCAGACTTCAACTGCAATGTTTTATGCCAGAAGAAAATGAAGTTACATATTTGAAATATATAACTCAAACTTTATATACATGGCTCATCTACATGTGAACAAGGAATTTGTATTTAGCAACACGGGAATATTGACTGACTCCATCAGCCCTTCCTGAGGAAATGAGTGGGGCTGACAAACTGTAGTCAGAGGTACTTTTGCACAGTTCTTGAGCTAATTTTTTAATTTTTAAAAAATGTTTATTTATCATCGAAGAGACAGACAGACACAGAGCATGATCATGGGAGGAGCAGAGAAAGGGGGAGACACAGAATCCGAAGTAGGCTCCAGGCTCTGAGCTGTCAGCACAGAGCCCGATGCGGGGCTCGAACTCACGAACCGTGAGATCATGACCTGAGCCGAAGTCAGATGCTCAACTGACTGAGCCACCTAGGCACCCCCTAAGAATGGTTTTAAAGGTTGTTACACAGACACACACACACAATATGCAATAAGATCACTTTTGGCTCTCAAAGCCTAAATGTTTATACTATCTAGCCCTCTTCAGGAAAATTTTGCCACCTCTGGAACTAGAGCACTAACTTCAGACCAAAACGACAAGACTTTGATATAAGATGGGTGGTAAGCATTAAATATATAGCTACTTAGAAAATCAAGTCTAAATGAGGTTGAGAGAGTACAATATATAATGGCTATGTGATCCCACAACAAACTTCAGAAGATTTAATACAACTGAAAAAGGGGCAGGGAACAGGGACCAGAATGAGGGGGAAAAAAGCCAGATATATATATATATATTCAAGGAGCAGCTGGGTGGCTCTTGATTAAATGCCTGACTCTTGATTTCGGCTCAGGTCATGATCTTGTAGTTCATGAATTTGAGCCCCCGCGTCGGGCTTGTGTGGAGCTTGCTTGGGATTCTGTCTTCCTCTCTCTCTCTCTCTCTCTCTCAAGAATAAATATTTAAAAATATATATTCAATTTAAAAATTTTCAACTGGGGCCGCTTGGCTGGCTCAGTTGGAAGAGTATGCAACTTGTGATCTCAGGGTCATGAGTTCAAGCCCCATGCTGGGTGTAGAGATTACTAAAAACAAAATAAAATAAATTTTAAAAATCTGTAAATTGTTTTCAGCAATCATAATTAGTAGTGGTAGTGTTTGTATTGTTATTATTGTGAGACTGCTTAATGTATATGTGAAACGAAGCAATGGATATTCTAATTCCATCATTCTCTGTTGTCCTTTTTTTGGTTTAGTTTTGAAAATGCATTTATAGGCTTTTAGCCACAACACTCAAGGAAAACACTCTTGTTAAAGCCAACTCATTTTGGACTAATTGCAAATTATTAAATCTGATCACCTATTTTATTTGTGACTCGGCCTCTCAAAGTCTTTTGGTGATTTTCAAAAATTAAATCTGCTCTCAAAAGACAAAGCTTTACAGCAAACACAAAGAAGGACACACTGTCGCAGAGCTAAGTACTAAGGCCTGAACGGGACAGATGTCAGCACACCAATTCTGCTCCTGGTTCCATCACTGTTTAACTGTGCACAGCTCTCTAGACCTGCTTACCCAGCTTTCAAATGGGGGCCTGTCGAAGGAGCCTCATTTCCTCGAGATTATTTGGAAAATGAATCTAGGTTAGAACTGGTGGCAACCTCAAAATAGCATCTCTATTATTTGTACCAGAGACACACATTATTTCTCTTGAGAAAACCTGCATGTATGTATGTACCAGTCAGAATGACTTTTATTCCTCTCATATTTGAGACCCAAAATGGACAACTTCATGTGTTAGCAGTACAGCTGACCCCGAACAACACAGGCTGAACATGTGACTCAATTATATTTGGATTTTTTACAGTACAGTACTCTAAGTGTATTTCCTCTTCCTTATGATTTTCTTAATAACATGTTTTCTCTAGCTTGCTTTCCTGTAGGAATACAGCATATAATACATTTAACATACAAAATATGTGCTAATCGACTTTTTATATTATCAGGAAGACTTCCTGTCAACAGTAGGCTATTAGTAACGTTTTGGGGAGTCAAAAGCTAATGCAAAGTTTTAACTGTGCAGGGGGGTGGTACCCCTAACCCCCTGTGTTGTTCAAGAGTCAACTGTACCTGGGCATGGAATGCACTGAAAATAAGCCTTTAATAGACCTTTTGCTCTTGTTTCACTGTGGATTCATTTACCTGCAAAAGATGTCATTAGGCTAAATTTTGAAGATACTAGGTATAGGGAAATTGTTAGGGAGTATTATTATAGTCTTGTCTCTGCTCCTTACATCTTAAAGGAAACTGAAACATGGTCCCTAAGGTGGACCGATGTGAACGTCAATACCAAATTTCATAATCAACAAAGTGACCTAGTACATGTCTTCTAATAGTAAAGTAGCTGGGAAGCTGACTAACCAATCAACATGTTGCATTGTTTTCCTGAATTAAGAGAGAGAACAGATGCTGCTGGAAGATGTCTCTGCAAGTCTACCCACTCCTGCAGAAGGGCGTCAGGCTTTGTTTTCACTGTGCACTCTGGAATTTAACCTTTTACTCTCTTGGATGTGGTCTCTGATGAAACTTTTTTTTTTTTTTTAATGTTTATTTTAGAGTGAGAGAGCATAAGCAGGTCAGGGGCAGAAAGAGAGGGGACAGAGGATCTGAAGCAAGCTCTGTGCTGACAGCTTCGAGCCCCACACATGGCTCAAACTCACAAACTCCAAGATCATGACCTGAGCCAAAATCGGGCAGTCAACCAACTGAGCCACCCAAGCACCCCAAAACTCTACTTTTCTAATCTAATCTAATCTATGGTCCTCAGGGATAATCTGTCCATAGTACATTAATTTTACATTCTTATTTCCCTATTCTCTGAGTTTTGGGAAGGGCACTTCATACCAATAAGATGTGTGTTGGATCTTTCCTCAAGAAGTTAACAACTGTTTGGGGAAAGGTTAATATACATGAACTAAGGAGAAAAAAACTGAGTACTTACTATGTGGAATGGGCTAGGGTACAATAAGGGTTAAAATAATCAGAATGGGTAACAATAACCAGAAAAAGACTGTAAAAAAAATAAGACTTAAAATATGGAGCTCTAATTCCTGACTAAACCACTTACTTGGCCCATCACAGGTAGCCCCCACAATGTTCCTACCTCACTCTCTCAAACACACATACTTGACACCAGATTAGTACTCTAGTCCACTGGAGACAGACCAGTGAACTGACTAAAATCTCTGTCTTCATGGAGCTTCTGCTGTAGTGGGGAAATACAAGATGACAGTCAGATGGTGAAAACTGCTATGGAGAAAAACTAAAGGAAGAAGAGGAGACAGAGAATGCTAGCAAGTGGAGAGTTGCTAATCTGTGTGGGATGCTCACTAAACATGGAATTTGAGCAGAGAGGTGAAGATGGTAAGGTAGTAAATCCGTTAAGTCTTACGGAGATCTAATGGAAGAACGAACATTCTGGGCAGAGGGAAGAGCAAATGCAAAAGACCTGAGAAAGAAACATGCCTGGCAGGGTTGATAAATAGTAAGGCACTGAAATGATATACAGAATGAATAAAGATGAGCTAAGCGAAGCAGTGAGGATAGGGGAGCAGATTACAGAGCGCACTGTAGGCCATTTTAAGGACTTGAGCCTTTATCTGAGATGGGAACCCACTGGAGAATGTTAAGCAGGAGTAAGAATCTGATTTATAATAAAAAAAAATCTCACTGGCTGATGTATTAAAAATACATTACACTGTAGGCAAATAAGGACAGACATAGAAAAGCCATTAGTGGACAATTACAATCATCCAAGCGAAAGACAGTGACAGCTTGGACTAGTGACAGCAGTTAAAGTGGGTGGATTCTGAATAAATCTAAAATTGGAGCCAATAAGTTTTGGTGGTAACCTGGATGTGGTTTGAAAGTAAGAAAGAGTGGTCAAAAAGGTCCTGAGCATTGCCAGTAGAGCAACCGACCAGAAAGATGATACTGCTAGGAAGATTTGATGGGGTTTGCAGAAAATTGGAGTTTAGCAATTAGATACGACTGAGGTTCAGGAGAGAAGGACACACTGGAAATAAACATTTAGGACAAGTTAGTGGACACTTGAGACTAAAGTGAGTTTAGAGAGAAAACAGGTCAAAGGATTGAGCTCTGTGGCAAATTGGGGAAGATGTGGTGAAAATCTGAGGATGACAATCCATAGAAGTAGAAGAGTAAGGGACGCATGATCTTCCTTCCCTCTGGTGTCAAATGCTACTGACAGTTCAAGCAAAATAAAGACTGAGACCATCTGGATTTAACAATATGGAAAACTTCAGTGACTTTAACAATAGTCATTTCCAATTTTTGGGAGTTGTGGGGAAAAAAGGAAACAGGAAGAGAGTAGAGACGAATTTTGAGGAAATTTTGCCCGGAAAGGGAGAGAAATGTAGTGGCTAGAGTTCGACGCAAGACAATTTTTGGAGGCTATTAAACGTTTAGTTTGCTAGCGGGGGTGGGTGGGGGGGTACAAGAGGGAAAAACGCTGAAGCAGGAGACTTTGGACAGGAAGGGCATGAGGAAGCCCACATATCCTCTCCCCCAAAAGCACAATAAACCTGAACAGAACTGTCAAAACCAACTATGTCAATGCTCTGGATATAGAACAAAGGCAAACAACAAACAGAAGGTTCTGTTCATGAATGGTACTGAACTTGGGGTGAGCACAGTGTAATCTGTGCCATTCCTGCACCAGGGCTAGTCACCCCCACCCCTCAAGCTCCAGGCAAATAGTTCAACTAAGGCAGCAAGGATATCCAATTATCATGCCCAGAGGCCCTGTTGGCTTCCCTGGTGGGTCTATCAAATACTTAAGTAAGAAAGGATACCAATTGTTCACAAACTGCCATTCATTGCTTCCTGTGTACAGCCCCTCTAGAAGACAGTCTGGCAGGTTTTTATAAAGCATAGACTTACATATAGCCCAGAATTCGTGCCCCTGGGTATTTTACCTAAGTGAACTAAAAACATTATGTTTCTGCAAAAAATATGTACACAAATGTTAAGAAGCAGTTTTATTAATAATGACCCCAAACTGGAAGCAACTAAGATGCCCTCCACCATGGGAATGGATGAATACTGTGAATAGCACAGTATCCAGCCGTGAAAAGGATCAAGCTGTCGATTTGCAAGAGTCATCCTTGCAACATGGATGGCTCTCAAGTGCATTCTGTAAGTGAAAGAAGCCAGATCATAAAACTTACATATTATGTGACTCTGTTCATATGACATTTTGGATAAGGCAATACTATAGATTAGTAGTTGCCAGGGGATAGAGGGGGGAAGCGGTGGCTGACTAGGGAAAAACTTGGTGTGATGGAACCGATCTGTACAGTCCTAGAGTAGTAGAGACACGATCCTAAGCATTTGGCAAAATCCAAACAACTGTCTGTCAAAAAGAATAAACTTTAATATGTATAAATTTAAAATATCAACCAGGAGGTGGAATGATCTCAAGAGGGAATGCAGACTTTGACAAAGACTCTAACTGTATTACAAATAAATGTATGGCAATCTCACAGAAGGGGCTCAGTTAAAAGGGATCTATGATCTGAGTAATTTTGGAAAACAGTGTTTAATGGGAAACTACATGGCTCAAGACTAAAGGAACTGTATTCTTGTTAGTAAAGTTTCTCATGGGTATAGTAGGTGATAACAATCTCAAAACTGCTTTATATTGGGGTTGAACAAGTAAATGGGTAGTGAATGATGGGAACCTTATATCTCACTGACAGAGAGTAAAGTTAAGACAACTGAGGAAAAAAGGCTAGAATGAATCATGTGGTACTGAACTAGAGTCAGAGGCATCAGGATGAATTCATGTTTCGTTTACTATACAAAGAAGATATATAGATACAGAAATAATTACGGATATGTGTAGGACTCTGAATTTCCACTTGCTGCATGCCATTAGCTAACAATTTAGTTATCTCTGCCATCAACCTGCTTTTATCCATTCTAAAAACATGTATTTTATATCTTTATATGCCCAGGATTATTGTAAAGATAAAAATAAAGATATGAGCCTAAAACATTTCTTATAAAATAGAACATTAGGGGCGCCTGGGTGGCTCAGTGGTTAAGCATATGACTTCGGCTCAGGTCATGATCTCACTGTTTGTGAGTTCGAGCCTCACATTGGGCTCTCTGCTGTCAGTGCAGAGCCTGCTTCAGATCCTGTCTCCCTCTCTCTGTTTCTCCCCCACTTGCGCCCTATCTCAAAATCAAACATTAAAAATATTTTTTTAAGATGATACAATAGATTGAAAGCAGATACGTATACAACTCATACAAACACAGAGCACAGAACTAAATGTTTTAAACTGGTAGCACATATGGTCACAAAAGTTGGGAGGTGACTGCTATAAAGCTGTCTCCATGCTTCTCCAGAGACTACAACTATCCCCAAATCATGGATAATCTTCACTTACTCTGTCTTTATACTTATAATATCCAACCTAGATTTTCTATACTTCAAAAATATTCTTCTCATAAAGTCATGAGACAAAAAACAAAGGAGGGATTTGGGGAAGTCCCAACTCATTTTTCCCCCATGTGTTCGGTTTTTCTTTTCTGTTTCTAGTCCCAAGAACATATGAGCTTACTTAGTTATTCCTTAAGGCTGTATTTTCCAAAATTTTCTGGTAACAAAGACATGTCAAAACAAGTGCAAAACCCCAAGCTAGGGAATTAATAACTAAAAGTGAACACATAAAGACTTCACAGCTCTTTTTGTCCCTGGGCCCCCGTCCCCATATTTTAATAAAACCTTTTTAATAGCATCAGGGGGAAAAAAACCAAAACAACATTTCAACTACTATTTTTGCACTTAAAACACCGTGCCAACCAAGGCTTAGACCCACATAAGGACTACAATGTAGTGAGGCTATAAAAATGTGAGAACATAAGAAAGTTAAAGATTATGGGGCACCTTTCTTTCTCCTTATCTTAAAAAGGATGCCAGTGACAGCTAAGGATTACTGAATACTTAACATGCACCATTTACAAATTCTTCTTGCTTTAACTGCATTTTCAATTAATTCTCGTAACAATCCTCAGAGGGGTGGCAGGAACTCTTATTATGCCCTTTTTACAATGAGGAAAGGACTTAGTATCAATTCTCATTGTTTCTCCCCTGTTTTTAAAAAATAACATTCATTTTTTTCTTTCAGAAAATTAAAAAAAAAATTCTTCCCACACATAAATACATGCCCAATTTCAAGATTTTAAGCTGTCCTAGTTTAAGTTTTATGCCATAATAGGGACTGCTATATGGCACTTTAAAAAGATCCCAGGGCCCAGGATGCTTACCATCCAAAGCCAATTTCCGTAGGTGAGACAGTATAAATAATTCATCCCCGTGGTAATTAAGATATTGAAAAGTATGAAATCTCGACAAAAACCTCTGCTAAACTTTATTTGGCACTCAGACTGGCTTGTAGGTTAGTTTTATATGTATTTAGAGATGGGTATTTTTTTTTAAGTTCTCAGTACAAGGAAGTCACATTTTTAAAAAATGTTTATTTTGAGAGAGAGTGAGCGTGAACAGGGGAGGGGCAGAGAGAGAGAGAGAGAGAGAGAGAGGAAGAGAGAGAATCTCAAGCAGGCTCTGTGCTGGCAGCACTGAGCCCCACGAAGGGCTCGACTCACGAACTGTGGCTAGTGTGAGATCATGACCTGAGCTGAAATCAAGAGTCAGATGCTTAACTGAATGAGCCACCCCAGCGCCTCTGGAGGTGGGTATTTTTGATTTGACCCCATATTGTATGTTTTTTCCCCCATGCATTTTACTAGAAAAAGTATCAGCCATCATCTTCAGTGTGATACACATTATGTAACATATATAGGCAATAGGCAGATCAAAATAGATTTCTTATGCCTAGTTAGGATACCACTCCTGCCTCTTCCTTTTTCTAAAAGTATATTTCCATATACATTTAGAACTGGATATCTTCACTCCTTGCATGACTACCCCACTGCTATTTTACTTTATAGGAACAAATAACTCTTCCAGCCCTCATAATAGCCTTTGAAGAGTTGCCAGAGAATTCACATTTAGATTTCTGAAATACAGTGGTAGTATGTATGTATGTAAATATCCCCCATTTAGTCATCCCTTTCCTAGAAAAAAATGCAAAAGTAGGCTAATCACTAAAATATAGAATAAAACTTTACTCTTCATATCACCAATTATACATACATACTTCTAAAGCAACAGGCACACTACAGTATAAGTTCCTGAGAGCCAACCATCAGAGGGAAATGATCAAGACTTAATGAAACACCTTCACACCACAATCAGAATGCTGGATGAGAATTCTAACACTTGAGACCCAAACTGACAGGGCCTACCATTCCAAGCAGTCCTAACAGCACTTAGAAATCACAACAGAAAGACATCTCTCCACATAATGTTTCTCTAGTTAGTTACCCAGCAGTTGCATATTCTGGCGTTTGCCCAAACCATTCAGTCTGTGAATAATTTCTCTCACAAGTTTAGTCTCCTGAAACTGTGGCTTGGCCAAAAACTAAACAAAAACCAGGATAATCTGCATACACACCTGGGAAGCTGCCGGAGCTGACCAACCCAGGGCCCAAGAAAACCTCAAAGAGCAGTGTATACAGAAACTGTAAACGACAGACGTCACAGGAAGCCATAATGCAAACAGCAATCCTGTGCTGCCATCTGCTGGCCATGTGTTGAAACACCTCAGACAGCTTCCCTTTGTTTAGTAGCCAATTTTCATTAGGCTTCTTAGGGTAACTAACCAAATACATACATACATGCATACATAAGAAAAGATGCCAAGAGACAGCGAAGTCCCAAGGTATACTGTCAAACACTGACGGAAGAACTGCCTTCCACTGGTAGAACGTTTTACGGTATACTGAGTACTTTGAATTGTGATCCCTGTTAACCCTCTCAAAAACTCCTTGGCTCTTTCATAGATGAGGACACTAAGGTTCATAAGTTTAAGTGACTTGTCCTGAGTGACTATGAAATGTAACTATCTTTCCATTTTTGTGAGACTATAGTTGGGATCCTCTCTTTGGGGTGGTAGGCAGGTCGACCTGGTAAACGCACATAACTGCCTTCAAATTTTGTGTCAGAAGGTGTGGATGTGTAGTATATTAAATCCTGGATCCTAGGGGCTGGATGCTAAATGCCAATTTAGCAAGATACGACTCTCTGGTGAACGTTAAGTATTTTAGCCAATGTCCAATCTTCACGTTTCTGTTGTTGAGTACTACTGACTGAACGTGACAGGCATCCCTGGAGTACTCGGCAATCAAGTATGTTCGTCTGTGAAACCCCTATGGCCAAAGCTTCAACTTCTCTCAGTAAGGTCGGGCTACAGTTTAGCAGAGGCAACAACCATCTTAAACACAGGGAACCAAGTTAAGCTGCTTTGCTTCAAATCCCAGCTCCTCCTTTTACTAATAGGGCCCTGAATGAGTTATTCACCATTTTGTGCCTCAGTTTCTTCATCTGGGGATTACTCTCATGCACTTCACTGGGTTACTGTGAGGATTGAGTTAAACTAGGAAAACATCCTAACTGGTTAAATGTTAGCTCTTCTAGCATATGTAGTGGAGCTCACTTTCTGGGTTTTAAAGAGAAGGCTGTTCATATTTGAAAGTCTGGCATATGCCATACTAGTTCCATGTGTTTTCATTACTCTTTCCAACAATCTGCAAAGGAGGTACTGTGTTCACCATTTCACAGAAAGACACTGAGGTTAAGAGATAACTACACAGGTTTTCAAGATTGCACAATTACTGAGAGGTCTGCCTCTGGAGAAAGTTCTTGCACCTTGGACTCTTGCTCATCAGCATCTCTGACAGCATGGACAGTTAGGACAACTGCAGTGGTGTCCTGCCAGCGCACACACAGGACTGAACAGAGGTCGAATTCCACCTCCTCCATCTGCCCATGTCACTGCCCTCACGGCACACGCACTGGCACGGCACACAGTGTACAAGGCAGTGTAACAACCTGCATGGCAGTACTAGAGACACCAAGTGAAGGTCAGGGCTCTCAACCTAACGTGTCTAAAAATACCGGCACCTAGACAGTGTGACAATCCAAACGACCTTTCTTCACCAGGCAGCACGCTATACAAGAACGCCACAATGTTTTTCCAGGCTCAGCCATACCTTCAGTCATGCCAGATTCATCTAGAAAACATCACTAAGGAAGAAGAAATCTCTCCATGACAAGAGCTTAGGTTAACCATTTTAATTGGTGCTCAACTGTGAAGTTGGTTGACCACATCCACGAACCATTTCCACAAACTGGGCTTTTACTAGCTCAAAGTGAAATGTGACAAGGTAGAAACTAACAGAATGGGGAGGAACTGCTCTCCATTAAGACATGAAGTCTGTGTCACTACATCATGCTCCCCAAATGGTGCATTTTTACAGTTATGAATAGAAATGTGAAAGCTGACAGGAAAAATCTGCTGATAGTACATTTTCCCTTGTGACCAGGAGTTCACAAACTACAGCCCATGAGGCAAATCTAGCTGGCACCCTGGTTTTCATTTTTTAATGTTTGAAAAAAGATCGTAATAGTTCATGACATGGGAAAACTGTATGAATTCAAATTTCAGTGTCCATAACTTAAGTTCATGTCCTATCTATGGCTACTTCCACACCGCAACGGTAGAGTGGAGTAGCTGTGACACAGACGTATGGCCCACAAAGCCTAAAGTATTTCCTACCTGGCTTTTTACAGAAAAGGTTTGCAGACCCCTGTTCTAGAGTATATTGAAATGAAATTGTATAGCCAGTTTGTATATATTTCACAGAACCAATGAAAGATTTTCAGGCACTTAAAATAGGGGAAAACAATTTTCACATATAAATTTCCAAGGCCTTGCTTGAATAGTTAAAGGCACATGTAGGAGAAGAATTATCTTTCATAATCTGAACTGAAACTGTAAACGGTTATAAAATCTCTATTCTTACCACTCATTTTTAAAGTGGGAATTGAAACAAATAACTAAAAAAAATAGGAATTGATATGTTACATACATGTAATAGGTCACTGGGCATGAAGTAGATAGAACATACATTTACTCTCTCCTTCATAGGAGCTTTCAAGAATAAACTAAGTGTATTCAAAGTTTTAAAAAGAATAAAACCATAGTATGGGAAGACAAGGAAGGATGCCATCAGCGGGCCAAGAATTTGGAAGAATTCCAGGAAGACAGAAACAGACAGGTTTGCATTAGCAGAGAAACCAGGGGGAGGGAAATGTAGTACAAGTTACCAAAGGTGCATTAAATATGGTCCCTCCCAAGGGTGCTGTGAAGAAACTCCAAGTGGAGTCAACAGAGATAAAGGGCAGGAGAAACAGAGGGACAATTATTAGTGTAATTCATTCAAGAATGGCTTTTGAAACACCTGTACTCAGTCCCCTACTTTGCATCTCTCAGACAGACAGAAGCTAGCAAGGGTGGCTTCTGCCTGTGGGATAGAACCAGAGAACGCTTCAAAGAAAAGTGGAGATGTGCCTTGGAAGGGCTCCGAAGGATGACAGATCCAAAAGAAAGGTGGACCAGGGGTCCCTGGCTGGTTGGCTGGCTGAAGAGCATGAGACTCTTGATCTCAGGATCGTTGAGTTTGAGCCCTATGCTGGGTGTAGAGATTACTAAAAATAAAAAACTTGAAAAAAAGAAGAATAAAAAAAAGCAGACCAGATCAAGGTCTCACTCTGACCTCAAAAATATTTTTAAAAGTAGGGTGAGGAGTTAAACAGATTAGTGAACACAGAAGCCTTCCTAGCTTTGACAAAGGTAGAGGTCTCCAACCTGCTCTAGGGAAGCCTGCCTGTCTGTCCACTACATAACCCTTCCCATGTACAGAACCGTGTAAACTGCTCTCCCCCTTAGGAGAGGACTGTGGGAGAAACGGGCTTTACATATCTACATATATTTAAAGCTACAGGAGAGTATTATGAACACAAAATAAGCTTCTATGAAAAAAAGCCATAGAGAACTAGAAAATGTGTATAAAAATTTTTAAGTTTATTTATTTATTTGGAGAGATAGAGCGAGCAGGGGAGGGGCAGAGAGAGAATTCCAAGCAGACTCCATGCTGTCAGCACAGAGCCCAACGCCCAACGTGGGGCTCGACCTCACAAAGTGTTGAGATCATGACCTGTGACCTGCGCCGATATCAAGGGCCAGACGCTTAACTGACTGAGCCACCTACATTCCCCTGGAAATTTTAAATGACTGCAAAATAGAAATATTCAGAAAAACTCACAAAATAGATGAGATAAAGACATTACAAAATGACAGAAGAGAAACAGGATAGATTCACATGGCCAACAATCTCTAATGGGAGTTTAAGAACATGAGAACAAGAGATGACAGAGTTGATAAAATAATCCAAAAAATAACAAAGTTTATCTGTGCTAAAGAAAGGTATGTCGTTAGATTAAATGGGCTTGCCCAATGCTGAGACATTTTTCCTGATGGAATTTTGGAACACAAAGCCTAAGAAAAATCCTGTAAGCTTCTAGAAATAATACTCATAAAGACATTTAAAGTTTTGAGAACAAAAGATTTTTATTAATGGGCATGAGTTCTTCCAGTAATTTTCTAAACACTTAATTTAAAAATCCATCATGACCTTTTTTCTAAATAAAATTCAGAATGAAGTACCTGAAAGAGAAACGAATTCCAGAATACGTCTCAGCACACCTATCTGACCTATAAAGACTTTAAAGATAAACTTCTTTCAGAAGTCCCTGGATGATGGTTAACAAACATGACAGCAAAGCATAAAAAGGAAAAACAGAACTATTATATTCAAGGTGTGTTTAGAATCTGCAAAGTACTTTACTTTGTACCCTGTTACTGCATGAGGTACTGAGAGTCACAAGTGTGCCTGCAGACTGGCAATGATCTGCTCAAGGACTGGAAGCTCAAAGAGCTAGGGGCGGGAGGACAGTGGAACAGGCAGGGCAAGTGTGAGGGGCGTTCCGGACATCCTGCTGCAACAATTCTTTACTGTACTTCTGTCTGCATTGTAACTTTTACTTTCCTGGACTTCTCACACTACTTCGATTCTGAAGCTGGAATAAAAATGGTTTTAAAATCCTCTTCTCTGTACGATCCCTCATAATCTAATAGCAGAATCTAACTTTTGGAGGCATGAGAATGAATGCACTGGTAAGAAATTTATGGCAAGCTGCTATGCATTTAGTAAAACAAATCTCCTCACTAGCTGTCCGTCTACCTGTGTGGTAAGAGGCAGTCTGCCTGGGCTATACAACAGAATCATAAAATGCTCAGGCCCCACGAGTTAAAATTCAGAAGGATCTGACTGGGCCCAGGCATTTTTTTAAATTTTATTTATTTATTTTGAGAGAGAGCACAAGTGGGGGAAGTGGGGAGAGAGAGAGAGAGACACCCAAGCAGGCTTCGCACTGTCAGTCAGGAGCCAGATGCGGGGCTCCATCCCATGAACCTTGAAATCATGACCTGAGCCGAAGTCAGAGGCTTAACTGACTGAGCCACCCAGGTGCTCCCCACCGCTCCCCCAACCCGGCATTTTTTGATACGGGAAGGAGAAAAAACTATTCTGAGACATTCAAATGATAGTAATAATTTTCTTTATCCCCCTTTGCCCTGAGCACTCCTGCCCACAACCCTGACACTGAATTCATGGTAACCGGTATGTTAAGTGTTGTTTTGACACCAGCTAGAGACAAGAGGACAGCTAAAATCATCCACTTGAGGTCTTAGTCCATCCTGTGGGAAGGTTGGTTTTCACCTATTCTAAGGATAACAATAAATTCAAAATATTTTAGCTGCTTTTCATGAAAGTACAAGTAAGTTTAGTACAGAGCCAAATACCCATGCACATCATCGTTGAATTTCTCCGTATTTATTCAAGTATGATAACCATTTTCAAGTATATAAATCCTGATTAGAATTTAAGCAAATACAGGGGCACTCAGGTGGCTCAACTGGTTAACTGGCCGACTTTGGCTCAGGTCATGATCTTACAGTTCATGAGTTCGAGCCCCGCACTGGGCATAGCTCAAAGCCTGGAGCTTGCTTTAGATTCTGTGGTCTCCTCTCTCTGCCCCTCCCCTGATAACGCTCTCTCTCTCTCTCAAAAATAAACACCAAAAAATAATAAAAAAAAAAAAGAATTTAAGCAAATATACACACTTCTTCCCTTCCTCCTCCTCCTTCCAAGAAATCAGAAAATAACTGCCTCACTTCTCCATTAGTAAACATCATCATAATCTACATGATACCACATTTATCCACACTGCTACACTTCCATTACAATGTCAGTCTCAAATTTTTCCTCACTGAATTTTCTTAAATACACCAGTTCCTTCCCTTTCTTAAAGCCTGCTTTTGTTCAGGTAAATGTTCTTACTTAGAGGCCTCCGAAATTGCCTTGGAGCCCAAGTTCAAAGATCTTAACATTCCTCCAGGATCCTCTCACAGGTTTCTCAAACTTTCTGGGCACCTGTTAAATACACAATTTGGGGTGCCTGGGTGGCTCAGTCGGGAAAACCTCCAAGTGTCTGACTCTTGATTTTGGCTCAGGTCATGATCTGGGAGTTCATGGGTTTGCATCCTGCATCAGGCTCTGTGCTGACAGTGTGAGGCCTGCTTGGGATTCTCTCTCTCTCTTAAAATGAATAATTAAACACACACACACACACACACACCAGGCTTCTCCTGGGAGGAAATGATTCAAATACATAGGTGAAAGACAAGAAATCTGTATTTTAACAACTGTCCCAGATTTTAGAAGTACATCTTTTCTGATGGCATTCATTCATCACTGCTCCCATACCTGCCACCTTCTCAGGTGGTCTTTTCTCCCTGCCTGTCATCCACTCCTCCCTTGCAGGGATGTACCCTCCTTCCAGCCACACTGATTTCTCTGTCTTCTCAATTCCTGCCACAATTAGTCATAGGATACAATATTTGGCCTTTTAAGTGTACTGTATTCAATAAAACTTGTGTATTAAATGATATCAATTTATCCTCTTTATTTTTTCTGGTCAAGTCCAGTGTTGAGACAGTAAGCAAGATTAAATGATTTGCAAAGGTTCATACATAAATGTGTTGAATGTGATTCTGGAGCTATGGTTATTAACTAAAACACCTCCAACAGCTCACTATTTAAACTATTAGCATTGAATGCTGCAGGAAAATGATACCTTAGTTCTCCCACAAGGAAAGCAATTTATTCTGTAGGAACTTGATAATTACAAGCTTTCCCATTTCTTCTCTCTCATCAACAGCTTACTCACAGAGTTAAGGGACATACTAAATAAAGCCGCCTCCTGAAATGAGCTGGTATTTGCTTTTAAAATTGTCCCAGGAAAAAAGCAACATGTTCCAGTGGTGGTGAACAGGAATTCAGCCAACTCTTAATTATCTGAGGAGGAGGGATCTGGAAGGCAGCACTTATAAACCCACAGATGACTCCCGACTGCATTTCATCCAGTACAGTAACTGTGGCAATTGCTGCTTCTTTATGGGGGTGCTGTCCTTGTGTGAGAAAAGATAGCAAAACACTGAGGTTGTCTCCAAGTTCCCCTTTAAATTCTAATAACCTAGGATTTGATGAGCGTACTCATCTTTCTAGTGACCTTTGATGGATTCCCAAGGGACATAAGTTAGGAAGGAAATTGATTATCAAATGGAATTAAGGGTTGGGACTCATTACCTACCCCCAACTTTCTACAAGAGACTCTCTGGAGGGAAGAGTAGCTTTTACCTACCTGAAGACTTCTCTTGCCAGACGTTTAAACTTTGGGGCATAGAGGAATAATCCAGAGTGTTATTCTTATTGTTAGTTTGTTAAGTAATGTGGATTCTGGAGCCCACCAACAATTCGATTAATAGGTCTCTAGTAGGATCCATTAGTCTGAATTTTTAAAAGCATCTAATGCTGGTCCTGGGGCTCTCTGGAAAACATTTTACAGGGTGTGTCTTTTCTCACCCTGCATGCTTCATGCTTTCCCCTTTTTGCTCCTGCCTTTTCCCAAATAAAATGTTTTAATTTCTTTCAGTCCTAACCATGCTGATTCAAGGCCCTGCTCAAATACCAATTATTTCCTGAAGGCTAACAAGATCACCTTTGCCGAAAGGGACTTCCCAATCTCTGGCACCCTCGTGCCATGAACAAACCTCTAACTATAAGAGAATAAAAGGTGTTTCATTTCGTTCAACAGTTATTTCTTTTTCTAAGCTCTTCTCTCTTATTAGGTAGTAAACTGTAGAAAAGCAGACTAAGGCTCCCATTCTTTAACCTCCTATAATAAAGCAACTACAGTGTGTGTAAGGCATTCTGCAAAGACTTCGTGAATGAATGAGTGATCAAGCAATGAGTGAATGAACATTTCTTCTAACAAGCAGCTGAAGCTAAAACTGCATGAAAAAGGCAAATGGCCTAGATTTTGTAGTAACTGTCTATGATAGCATAAGCAGCATAAAGTCTTTCACTTTCTTTATTTGTAAAACTAGGGGGTTTCAGAGACTTTTAAAAAGTTCACTAAACACCCTTCTGTGTCAAAAGCCTAATGCTCCTGACTCAAACCTGACCTCTTTTCCGCAGCCAACACCACAGCTATCTGTACCATACAAGTTATCTGTATTCCCAAGATGTAACTACTGACTAACTCTGCCTGAGGGACTCTGAGATCTGAGCTGGTACTGGAGAAGACACTGATTGGTTTTCTCTTTTACTTCTTCCTCCTCAACCAAACAACATTCCTCTTGAAAGTTTCCAGCAATGGGGCACCTGGGTGGCTCAGTCGGTTAAGCATCTGACTTTGGCTCAGGTCATGATCTCACTGTTCGTGGGTTCGAGCCCCACGTCCAGCTCTGTGCTGACAGCTCAGAGCCTGGAGCCTGCTTGGGATTGTGTCTCCCTGTCTCTGCCCCTCCCTTGCTCACACTGTCTCTGCCTCAAAAATAAATAAACATTAAAAAATTTAAAAAGAAAGAAAGAAAGAAAATTTCCAGCAAGAAAAAACACTAACAGTTATTAGGTGGCACCCATCCTAACAGCTATGTGTTGATTTCCTACAGAGCTGGGGGAAAAAAAGAAACTGTGAATTTCATGCAATCAACGTGTTCACACTATAAAAAACAAAAACCCAAAAAATCTGAATAGGACTGTCAAGTTCACCCTTTCTAAAGAATAATATGGAGTTTAGAATCTAACCAGTTTAGCATCCTAATTTTAAAGGTATGTCTCAGCCTAAACAACCACTAATAATCTGAGAAGACTTTAAGTTTTTTTGTAATGTTTATTTTTGAGGGAGACAGAGTGCCAGTGGGGGAGGGGCAGACAGAGGGAGACAGAGAATCCCAAGGGGGCTCCAGGCTCGGAGCTGTCAGCACAGAGCCTGGCGCTGGGCTCCGACCCACAAACCATGAGATCATGACCTGAGTGGAGGTCAGAGGCTTAACCTGCAGAGACACCCAGGAATCCTGAAGAGTTTAAAGTCTTGGCTTCAATCGCTTTTAGATTATCACTTTCATTAATAAAAGAAAGTCCCATTAAACATATTTTTTTCTACTGCTTAATTTGTTCTCAAATCAATCCAAAACTTTCTGAGCAAAATGTATTTATAACCTAGGATGGCTATACAAATGTCTTAAACAGCAATAACCTACCTTGAGCACAGCCAAAATACACTTTTTAGTGTGATGTAAAAATTGCCAGATTTGAAAGAGAACCTTCATTTCTTTTTTAAAACAGTACCATTAATTTGTATGTAATTTTTGGCCTCGGTTATGTGTCCTCAGACAGAAACGGAGGTGGCAAAAAAGGTAAAGTCCAGAGTATGTGATGTATAAAATTGGCTCTTGACAAACGGAAGGCATCACCTTTACAAGACCTTAACCCAGATATACATGACACAGATTGACCTAAATAGTAAGAGTGGGAGGCTCCGAAAAAATCCAAATATGTAAAGGTAAAACCAGTTAAGGTGTGTCATAGTACAGTCAGCATACTTTAAAGAAATTCGCAACATATAAATCATGCAAGCTACATGATCAAAAAAGTACCACTTTCGATGACTTTTCTGCACAAAATTTCCTTAATTAGAGCAATAGGAAGTAAAACAGACACAGGTTAATCAGCGGCCTTGGAAGGGGCAGATTTAGCGTTAAAGTCAAGAGGGAGAAATCCCAAAGTCACCACACCCAAGGACCAAACGGGACCCTGAACAGTGTGCCAATTCTTACTAGACGCAAGCCCCGGGATAGGCAGGGCAAGGGGAAAGCGGAAAAAGGGTACAGAGACTGCTGTTCAGGGAGAAGAGGGCCGGCTTCACGGCCAGATCCCTACACCCCCGCGCCCCGGGCTTCCCATTCATTCCGCGCCGTCTCCAGGTGGCGGCCGCGCGTCGGCAGCCGCGGCGGCCTCCGCCTGGTACCGCGTACTCACCTGTTCGGGAACACAACCTCGCGGCGCCCGAGGCCGCTGAGGCCGCCGCCAGGAGCCGGGGGGACGCGGGCCGGGGGGCGGCCGCGGGCGGAGGCGAGCGGCGGCGCAGCCCGGGGGTGGGCAGGCGGCGCAGGCCGGACGCGTCCCTCTGCAGCAGGGCGGAGCAGAGCCGCCGCGGGCTCTGATACATGCCGGGCGCCGCCGCCACAACCGCCGAGGCCCCTCGCGCGCGGGAGGAGTGGAGCCTGGCCGAGGCCGAGGCAGGCGAAACGAGCAGACTCTCGGGGACCTTCTGAGCAGATGCTCCCAGGCTCCTAGTCGCTCAGCCCAGGCCGGAGGGCAGTGCTGAGCAGACAAGCCCGAGAGGGAGACGCGCCAACGACTGCAGCTCAGGGAGCAGCGGCACCGTCTGCCGCCGGCCGGCGAGAGCTGGAGGGTAACTGGCGAGCGCAGAGCGCTGACAAAGCGGGCGCGACCAAGCGGGACGAGGAGGGGGGGATCCGTGGGACCGGCCCCTGGCGCGACCAGGCTGGCGTTCCCTGACTGGGAGTAATACTATTTTGAAAGGAAGGGGATCTTCGGCTCTTTGTAGGGCGGAGGATGTAGAAGATCTAAAGTAACAACTATCTGTTAGAGTGTTTTAAAGGAATGAGCCTCCCCTTCCGCTGGCTGGAATGGAAGCGCCCACAGGCGGAGGGGCCGGAGACTGTTCAGGGCTGCCTGTGGCCCTAGTGACACGTGTGTGTCCAGGTGGAAGACAGCATCTGTATGTGCGTGTGAGTGTATGTGTGAATACAGCAAAGGGCGTCCGCCTCCGGTCTCTTCGGAAGTATATGTTTCGTTAAACGAAATTGAGCGTGTAAAGCACCGACTGTGTGCGAAGGCCATGATGAATAAGACCATGTCCCTTTCTTCAATGGTGTTAACACCGAGGCAAAGGGGGCAGAAGATGGCAAGAGAAATCAGACTATAAAGCTCTACAAGGTAGATAAAATCAGTGCCACAGGATCCGCAAGCTTGGCACTCGAGGCTATAACAGGCTTGGGTGTTCTAGAAGATTAAAATTGGCATCTGAGTTGGGCCATGACTAGGAGGTCTAGAATTTAACACATGTTGAATTTGGGAGGGGAGTGGTGGTGATTTATACACAAAGAAAGAAAGTAAGCAGAAAGCCCTGCTGTATTTGGGGTTATGTAGGGTGGAAGCTAAGGAGTAAGAACTGATGTTTAGATAGGTTATGATGTAGATGGCAGAGATTATATGAGACTTAATTTGGTAGGAAATGAGAGTGGTTGATGTTTTGTGAGCTAGGCAAAGATATGATCAGGGTCATGTTTTAATTGGAGGTCATGTATTCTTGGCACATAAAAAGGCAGGAGAGGGGCACCTGTATGGCTCAGTCTATTGAGCTTCCCTCTCTAGATTTCTGTTCAGGTCATGATCTTATTGTTTGTGGGATGGATCCCCTCATGGGGCTCTGTGCTGACAGTGTGAGCCTGCTTGGGATTCTCTCTTTCTCTCTCTCTCTCTGCCCCGCCCCTGCTCGCACTGGCACATGCTCTCTCTCTCTCTCTCTCTCTCTCAAAATAAATAAATAAACATTAAAAAAGAAAAGAAAAGGCCGGAGAGAGCAGACCAGCTGAAATGAAAGATATTCTAGATCTGCATCTGGTACTGGAAAAGAATGGATGGAAGAAACTTCTCCAGTTGGGCCAGAAATGACTAACCAGGAATGAAGAGGGGGTAAGGGGGAGGAATATCCAAGACTGGATTCTTCTTTGAGTGACTTATGAGCTGGAAATGTTTTCTTGTTGGTTTTCCCATGATTTTGCTAATTCTCCTATCTTATGGAATTGGAAGCTTTTCATTAGCATGAGCATTCAAAATACTTTTCAGCACGGGTTATGTATCTAACACCCAGAAGGTATGGATGAGTCAGCTGACAAAAATTGATCACAACTCCAGGAGATAATCTTCTTAGGAAGTTATTAAGCTCTCTTGGTCTCAGTTTCCTTCTCTATAAAACATAGACTCATACCTTAGTCATTACATGAAATAAAAAGTGGTAATAAAATCAGCCCATAAAAAGTGTTCTGCGAATAGAACAAAATGTCAAATTAGAATCTAGGTAATTGGTATATAGGTGTTCACCTAACAATTATTTTTCTTTATCATATGTTTGGAAATACTTGTAATAAGTGTTGGGGGAAAAGTGCTTTAACAAGTTAAAATTACTGTTCAAATATAAACTGTTATCATTAAAAAGGTTTCCGAGGACAATTCTCTCCTGAGAATGGGTCAGTAGTATTACTTAAGATATATTAAACACCGTGTACTTTAAGCAGTCAGAAAAATATAAAACTTACTCATTTCAAAAATTCATTCAGTAAACATTTTTGAGTACGTACTACGTGCCAGGCTCTACATTAGGGCATACAATAATGAACTGAACAGTTCATTCACAGTTTAGTGGGTGAAACATTGTATAAACACAAATACAATGATCTGATAATAAATATAGAATCATGATATGAACAAGATACTGTGGAAACAGAGTATATACCTAATTGCCTAATTGCACAGAGAAGACCTAATTGTCTGGAGAAATCAGGGAGGCTTTGGGGACAAGGTGACTTCTAAGCAGGAACGGATGAGGGATGATATCCACTGAGAACAGCAAGGCAAAGAAAGGAGGGATGTTCCAGGAACAGCAAGTACCAAGCTTTGATAAGGCTTGAGTGCAGGGTACCCATAAGGGAGTGGCAAGAGATGAGGTGGAAGCTATGGGCAAGAGCCAAAGCGTGAAGGACTTTCAGAGGAGTTTGGACTTTATCCTGAAGGCTCTGAAGAACCTTTGAAAAAAGAAGCAAATAGTTTGCACTACTATCAAGGTTGCATTTTTGAAAGATCATTCTGGGTGGCTCAGTCGGTTGAACGTTCGACTTCGGCTCAGGTCATGATCTTAATATTCGTGAATTCCAGCCCCACATTGGGCTCTCTTCTGTCAGCCCAGAGCCTGCTTCGGGTCCTCTGTCCTCTTTTCTCTGCCACAGCTGACTGTGCTCGCTCTCTCGCTCTTAAAAACATTTTTTAAAAAGAAAGAAAGAAAGATGTTTCTGTCAGCATTGTGGAAGATGGACTGGAGATCCGGGAAGAATAAGAACAATGCAGATAAGGAAGAGTGTATGCTGGTTCAGATCTCTGGAGGAAGGGCATGCTGTGCACTTGCACACTTATGATTCTGATGCACATCCCTCTTCCTCTCTCAGTGAATAAATTAGGGGCAGTGATGCTGGAAAAGAGAAGGGTTTAAGAACTATGAAGGAGACAGAAACCATAGGGTTGAGTGACAGATTAAATCTAAGGGTTGAGGGAGGGAGAAGAGGACAAAGTCTAGGGATGACTTGGGTGACTGGTGGATAACAGTACCAAATAAGGAAAACGGGTGGAACACAAAACAGTTAAGGTCAGTGAAGTGCCCATGGAACACCCAGGTGAAGTCACTTTGTAGACAAATGAAATGGTGGACCTGGAGGTCATAGTAGGGTCAGGGCCAAACAACTTTTAAGAGCTTAGGAGTTAAAACCACGGATGGTGAGATCACCCATAAAAAGTCTTTTGAGTGAGAGAAGTAAGGGGGTAAGGATGAAATCCCTGTGAAACAGTACCTTTAAGGATTGGTGGAAGGGAAAGAGACTTGAGGCCTGGTCAGAGGAGAACAAGAAGAGATTGGTGTCTTAAAAGCAAGGGGACAGATGGGGCACCTGGGTGACTCAGTTGGTTGAGTGTCTGACTCTTGATTTCTGCTTGGGTCACAGTCCCAGGGTTGTGAGGTTGAGCCATGGTGGGCTGAGAGTGGAGTCTGTTTAAGATTAGCTCTCTCTATCCCTCTGCTCCTCTCTCCTTCTGCTCCTCCCCTGCTAGTGCGCACTCTCTCTCTAAAATAATAAAAATATATATACGTGTATATATATAAAAAAAGGGACAGTAAGTTTCTAGAAGGATGTAGCAGTGATAAATGCTCCCAAGAGATCAAGGTGGGGACTGAATCCTTTGAATTTGACAGTCAGAAGGTGGCCCTTTAGCTCACTGTGAATAGTTGCAGGTAGGCATGGTGATGGTGGAAGAAACCAGACTGCACTGATTACTGGGACTGGAAGGCTGGAGACCGATGAAAAACAATGGGATAAAGCCCTGGGTGAGCCTTTTTTTTTTTTTTCTCATAAGATTGGAGCAACCTCAAAATAGAAGTTGAGGAGAAGGAGCCCAATAAACGTAGAAATTGTAGTTTTTCTACTGTTAAGACTTCCGGCTAACAGTTTGCCCAAAGGTTCTGCTAGGTCCTCTATTAACGTCAGCAGTCTGAAGCAAGGCTACATAAAAATAGCACACATACAGGCTGGAGGGCAAGGGAAATCTCTCTCTCTCTCTCTCTCTCTCTCTCTCTCTCTCTCTCTCTTTTAAGTAATTTCTGTGCCCAACTTGGAGCTCAAGCTCACGACCCTGAGATCAAGAGTTGCATGCTCTACTGACTGAGCCCACCAGGCACCCCTCTCTTCTTATAAATCTGATGAGGGATCGTGAGGCAAGCTGAAGGCAAAGTACAAGTTAGCACACACCCCCTCCCCAGGTGGGACATGTAAGATATTCCTTGGATACTCCCAGCTACCCAAAACAGGAAAGGACAAAAAAACCAAATGGTTAAACTGGTAAGAGTCTCCACCAGTTTACCAGAAAAACGCAATCCCATCATAGCCTAAAATCCAGGAACTCCTTACTGTCTTAAGGTTAACGCCTTGCTAGGGCTTCAACATATGAATTTAGGGGGACACAATTCAGCCCATAGCACTCTCAAAGACTGGAAATTTCAGTTGGTGAGTAGTCAAAATGAAACAAAGTAAGGACTCTCAAATTCTATCACTATAAATTATTCTTTAGCTTTTAGTAACTGAATAACTGAGGAATGCCTGGGTGGCTCAGTCAGTTGAACGCTGAACTTTGGCTCTCAGGTCATGATCTCACAGTTTGTGGGTTCGAGCCCCGTGTCGGGTTCTGTGCTGACAGCTCAGAGCCGGAAGCCTGCTTCAAATTCTGTGTCTCTCTCTGCCTCCTCTCAGCTCACACTCTGCCTCTCTCTCTCTCAAAAATAAACGATAAAAAAATTTTTTTGAAATAACTGAATAACATAATTGTTTTCAGCATATTTAAAAATGCAGAAAAACTCCAGTTACTTTCACTAGATTTTTATAGTTAATAAATTCATTTAAAAATCTATGTTAGACTCCTTTGGAATTTTCTCATTCATTATATGCTTTTTCTCAGAAGGTAACACTTTTATTGCAAGTGTCTTTTCAGAAGCTATCTCATCAGGCATCCTGAGCCATTACATCTCCTACTGGGACTGCAAAGGTTTGATTGCTCTGATACTCATCACCACTGTGGTGCTGAGGCCTTACTTCCCACAAAATGCGTCCAGCACACGGCTGATGTGCACTGAGCTTGCCAGGGGCACCAAGGCAGTCAGGTTCCTGCAAAATGTAGGACTACTTCTTTGAGGAATAATTGAATTTGACTTGGTAACTCCTCACTGGCCTTACCAAATTCTCTGAGAACTGCACTGCCGCCTAACCTTCCTTCTTCCTTTCTTCCCTTCCAGCTTTCCCTTTATCCTGCCTCAGAACTTCTGAGGACGACAGCTCCCTCAGCCTCCTCCAGGTCCTTTCTTTTTCCTTCACTGACTTTGCCCTATCTTTTGCATGTATTAAATGCCAGTTCCACAAATATCACCACTAGCACCAAGATAAAACTGAATTTATTGCTCACTGTTGCACAGGAGAATTACCACCTCAAGAGAGCTTTGTTGTGTTTCAAAGAAGGAAGGGTAGGGTCTGTTTTATTGAGATTTTAAAGTTTGGTTTAAGACAGGTCCTTCGATGAGGAGTGATATCACAGTAATTTAGGATTGGTGGAAACAGCAAGGGAAGGATTAGGAGGCCCGGAGTCCCAAGAGTGTTGGTAAGAAAAATGTTGGTACTTTCTAATATAGAGTTGATGATCCTTCTTTTTTTTTTTTTAAATGTTTATTTATTTTTGAGAGAGAGAGAGAGACAGAGCACCAACAGGGGAGGGGCAGAGAGAGAGGGAGACACAGAATCCAAAGCAGGGTCCAGGCTCTGAGGTGTCAGCACAGAGCTTGATTGGCCCAACGTGGGGCTCCAACTCATGAACGGTGAGATCATGACCTGAGCCTAAGTCAGACGCTTAACCCTGACTGAGCCATGCAGTGCCACAAGAGATGATGATCTTTCAAACAAATTCCTGGAATGAACAATAAACTTATTTGCCTGAGGGGCACCTGGGTGGCTCAGTCAGTTAAGTTCTGACTTCGGCTCAGGTCATGATTTCACAGTTCATGGATTTGAGTTCTGCATCGGGCTCTGTGCTGACAGCGCAGAGCCTGCAGCCTGCTTTGGATTCTCTCTCTCCTCTCTCTGCCCCTCCCCTGCTTGTGCTCTCTCTTTCTCTCTCAAAAGTAAACATTAAAAAATTTTTTTCAAAAGTTATTTGCCTGAGCAAAAGTCTCCTGGAATAGTAAAGCTATGCAAATGAAGACAATGGAACAGTAAATCCAATTAATGTATTTGTGGGGGTGGCTGGTTTCAGTTTCACAGTTCATTACTTCTTGGCATGTACTTCTTGGAGGACAGACTTACACAGGTACAAATTTAAAAGCAAAAACCTTTCCTTGTTTTCTTTGATGCAGCAATGGACACTCCAACCTCTTGCAGTCATCTATGACCAGAAGTTAAATTTTAATCTCCTTTTCTACACAGGCTCAAGGAACTCTCTTGAGTTGAGATTCCCTCTTTCTTACTGCATTATAACATCATCCAAAGGTATTTCATGGTCTTTCTCATGGAAGGTCCGGTCCAATGATGCCATATGAAATTATTGTTATTCCCTGCTTACTGTCCATGAACCAAATGTTCTTTTTCATGATTAAAATTAACACATGGCAATTAGCTCAGAATAAAAAGCCCATATTTTATTCTTTAAAAGATAAGTACATGAAGCAAAAGATGTCTCACTTTTTTTTTTAAGTCGCCAACTTTTATTTTCATTCCTGTATTTCATAGAAACAGGAATGTAGCAGACAGGGTAATATGAAAAATGTGTTATAAAACTGCAAGTGTAGGGGTGCATGGGTGGATCAGTTGGTTAAGGGTCCTACTCTTCATTTCGGTGGTCATGATCTCATGGTTTGTGGGTTCGAGCCCGGTGTCAGGCTCCATGCTAACACTGTGGAATCCCAGAGAAAGAGATTCTCTCTCTCCTTCTCTCTCTCTGCCCCTCCCCTACTCACTCTATCTCTCTCAAAAATAAATAAACTTTAAAAAAATACTTTGCTATTTAAGAAGAAATAAAATGGAAATAAAGCTGCAGGTGTGTACCTGTTGCCCTCTCTCCATCTGGAACAGGCTCTCCCCCACATCAGGCACAGCAGCAGCACCTGTCAGGTGTCTCCTTGCAGATGCAGCCCTGGACACACTTGGCACAGCCCACAGGGCAGCAGGAACAGCAGCTCTCCTTGCAGGGGGTGTGTTTGCACACTTTACATGTACAGGAGCTGGCGCTGGTGCAGGAGCGCCCAGTGGAACAGGAGCAGTTGAGGTCCATTTTCAGCCAAGGTGAGGACAGAGTTCCAAAGCAGGTGACACCGGAAGACACTGGTGCGGGCTGGAGGTGTGGCTGATTTCTCATTATTTTTAAAGAGCATTTATAGTATTACTGAAATCTCCAGGGGCGCCTGGGTGGCTCAGTCAGTTGAGGGTCTGCCTTCGGCTCAGGTCATGATCTCACGGTTCACTCATGAGTTCAAGCGCCCCCATCAGGCTTGCTGAGCAGAGCCGGCTTTGGATCCTATGTCCCTTTCCCTCTGCCCCTCCCCTGCTCTCTCTCTCAAACATAAATAAACCATTCAAAAAAAAAAAAAAAGAAATCTTCCAAGCTTTAGGAAAGATGACAATCAGTATATGTAGTTTATCAGAAATCATGCTTAGCTGATAAGAAACCCAAAATAACTGGATTAAAACAAGATAGTGCTTTCTTTTTTTTCCTATGTAAAATAGCGCCTAAGAAGGCAGTCCATGGTTGGTATGGTCTATGTTGACCAAGAAAGAATTCACTGATAATATAAGCAAACGGGCATTTATTTGGGCAATTAAAATTGCAATGTAGGAGACACAGTCAGGTGACTTGTGTTCTGAGGAAGACAAAGAAAGGGCAGAGTTATGAAGAAAAAAGGTCATGAATTCAGTTCTCATTTAGGAACTCTGTGCAAAACAGGGATTTAAACTAAATTAACTGGTATGGTGGGGTTAGGATGCAAAAGAGGGATTGAAACTTGTCCTTGAAACTGGAAGGTATTATGCTAAGTGAAATTAATCAGTCAGAGAAAGACAAATATCATATGACTTTGCTCGTATGAGGAATTTAAGATAGAACAGATGAACATAAGGGAAGGGAAGCAAAAATAATATAAAAACAAGGAGAGGGAAAAAACATAAGAGACTCTTAAATATAGAGAATGAACAGAGAGTTGCTGGAGGGGTTGTGGGAGGGAAGATGGGCTAAATGGGTAAGGGGTTTAAGGAATCTACTCCTGAAATCATTGTTGCACCATATGCTAATTAACTTGGATGTAAATTAAACAATAAATACATCAAAAATAAATAAAAATAAAAAGTTCGTGTCAAAGAAATAAAGAAAGAAAGAAACTTATCCATGAATGGAGTTGGCTCCTTTGGAAGTGAGAAATGTGACTGATTCAGGTATCCTAGCGAGGATGGAGTTAAATCCAGCCTGAGAGCCTGCTGCTGGCAAAAAGTTCATAGTTTCTTTGATGAGGATTTGCATAAATTCTCCTTCCTCATGGCCTCCTGACCCTATTTAAACAAAACAAAAAACTAAACTCCTAGCTAGGCTTGCTTGCTCCATTTTGAAGTCTCCTTTTACATTCCCACATCACCAGAGATTCTGATTCCTTCTATCCTTCTGCCCTGTCATCCACTGAACAGAGTTTCTCCATCCTTCGGTTTACCTCACTGTACAAGATAGGGCTGTTGGAAACATCATGTTCACATTGTAAACAGGAAGCAGAAGGAAAACAACCATACCAGCTATTTCTTCCCATTTCAAAGAGCTTTCCTAAAAGTGCTTCCAACAGTTTCCATGTATATTAGTCATCTGGCCACACCTGTCGGCAGGGGGATTAGACATGTGGTCTTCTAGGGTCACCTGGGTGGCCCAGTCAGTTAAGTATCCAAGACCCTTGATCTCGGCTCAGGTCACAATCTCATGGTTGTAAATTTGAGCCCCGCACCTCCTTCTCTCTGTTCCTCCCCAACTTGTGCTCTGATGCTCCCTCCCCCTCTCTCTCTTTCTTTCTCTCTCTCAAAATAAATAAACATTAAAAACAAACAAAAAAAGAAATGTAGTCTTCTGATTGAGCACATTGCCTTCAAAAAAGCAAGAAGGGGCGCCTGGGTGGCTCAGTCTGTTAA
Source organism: Cryptoprocta ferox (assembly GCA_028646485.1). Classification (NCBI taxonomy): domain Eukaryota; kingdom Metazoa; phylum Chordata; class Mammalia; order Carnivora; family Eupleridae; genus Cryptoprocta; species Cryptoprocta ferox. Next base: position 81,155,207 of record CM053567.1, read on the forward strand.
GCGTCAGACTTTGGCTTAGGTCATGATCTCATGGATCGTGGGTTTGAGCCTTGCGTTGGGCTCTGTGCTGACAGCTCAGAGCCTGGAGCCTCTTTCAGATTCTGTGTCTTCCTCTCTCTCTGACCCTCCCCTGCTCATTCTCTGTCTCTCTTTCTCAAAAATAAACAAAACATTAAAAAATATTTTTAAGATTAAAAATAAAACTTTTCCCTATTTCATTTGTTCTTGAAACAAATACTTAAATGTCTTCCATATATCAGGCACTGTTCTAGATGCTTGAGGTATATCAGTAAACCTAGATTCCTGCCCTTGTGGAGCTTATATTCTAGCAGGGGTATATGGGCAGTGAACAATAAATAAGTAAATACTGTATTTCAATGATGAAGACCCAACTTAGAAATTTTAGATCTTAAATACACTAAATCTATCTTAACTATTTCTGTCAAATGACAAAACGACAACAATTGATTTAAGAGACTTAAAAAATTATTTATTTTGAGCGCAAACAGCAGGGGAAGGGCACGGAAAGAGGGAGAGAAAGAATCCTAGGCAGTCCCCACACTATCAGCACAGAGCCCATTGCCGGACTTGAACCCATGAACCTCCAGATCATGACCTGAGCCAAATCCAAGAGTCGGACTCTTAACTGACTGAGCCATCTGGGTGCCCCCAAACTACAACAATTTAGTAACCAGTTTGATGTTCTTTATTCAAGGAAAAACAATCTGTGTATGTCCAGGGAAGTACAGCACCTCACAAGCAGAGGGGTGCTCTGCCTGAGGGATTTGGGGCAAGAGCGAGTTTCATAGAGCCTTGGAGAAAGCAACTCCGAAACAGTGGGCATGATTAGCTAGGAGGTCAGGAATTTCCTTATAAGGCTAGCAGATCCTGGCACACCAAGGTGGCTCAGTTGGTTTAGCTTCTACTTCAGCTCAGGTCATGATCTCATAGTTTCTGAGTTCGAGCCCTGCACCAGGCTCTACACTGATAGTGCAGAGCCTGCCTGGGATTCTCTCTCTCTAACTCTCTCTCTCTGCCCCTCCCCCACTCATACTTTTTCTGTCTCTCTCTCTCTTAAAATAAAAAATAAAGGAAAAAAAAAGAAAGGCTAGCAGGTCCTATTTTCTAGGGTAAGGTAAGGTAGCTAAGGCTGAGTTGGATGATTATGATTGATGTACATATTGCGTTTCCTTAACAGGTGCTTCTGGTCTGACTTCAGTTTAGATTTGTGACTTGGACTGGGCCACTAGGTAACCTCCGTTTTGTGGGTCTCCATATATGAATCAAAATAATTATATCACTTCTCAATATAAATGTATATTGGTACAACTTCTTGAAAAAAGCTATGAAAATGGTCACATTCTTTGATTCATTCATTTTAATTCTTAGGAATCAGAATCAATCCAAGGAATGGATCCTAAATACCAAAAAGCTTTGTGTATAAAGATATTAATCTTTTTCCCATTTACTTCAGATAGGGGAAAACTGGTAGCAGTCTATCTGTCCAGTGATGGGGTAATGGTTAAATATACCATGATACTTCCATTGGCATTAAATGTTTATAAAAACAACTTAACTTGGAGACATAGAGAAATACTTATAGAGTTAATGAAAAAAACTATGGTGCAATATTATTGGAAGAAAATACACTAAAATATTAAGAGTGATTATCTTTGAAGGTTGGGCTCCTCCTTCCCCTACTAGGATACATTTTTAAAATGTTCTTGATTGGTCATCTATTTATTTTTTATTTAAAAACATTTTTTTGAAGTTTATCAATTTATTTTGAGAGACAGAGAGCATGAGCCAGGAAGGTGCAGAGAGAAAGGGAGAGAGAGAATTCCAAGGAGGCTCCCCACTATTAGTGCAGAGCCTGAGTACTCATGAGTACTCATGAACTGTGAGATCGTGACCTGAGCCGAAACCAAGACGCTTAAGGGACTGAGTCACCCAGGCACCCCTTGATTGATCATTTATAAACTAGGTAAAAATAAGAAGTGAATACAGCTACTGGAGACTTGATTTACTTGTTTCAGTGTGAGTACTGGGTAATTGACTTCCACAAATGTTAAACTCACATTGTTATGCATCTTTGCCTTTCTGTATATACAAAAATCTGCCAGAGGTTTTTCACAATTGGCCCTGCTAATCATCTAAGTAAATTGAAATTGTACCAGATTTTGACTATTTGGTGCTGAGGAAAAAAAGAAAACCAGCACTTCCACTGGTGGAGTCCAAGCTCTTTTAGTGTCACAGGAAGAACTTTCAGAGATCATCTGCAGAATCTATTTTATTCACAAATGAGAAAACAGAGACCCATAGGTGTAAGATGTTAATAGCTAAACAGGGATTGGGAGTTAGGTTTACAGATTTTCTAAGAAATCAAGCCTCTACAATCCGGCCAGAGCCTTGTGATTCAATTCCCCAGTACTGGCTGTAATGTAAAAAAGAAAAGAAAAGACAAGCTGGCTGAGAATGCTGATGATAAGGAGAAACAGGGTGACTGGTTGTCAACTGGATATTTGGACAACATCTGCTTGAAAATATAAACAAAGAGGGGCGTTGTTAAGCATATGACTTCTGCTCAGGTCATGATTTCATGGATTGTGAGCCTGAGCCCTGCTTCTCTCTCTCTCTGCTCCTTGAGTGATTCTCTCCCTTTGTGCCCCTTGCTTGCTCGCTTGCACCCTCCTCTCTCTTAAAAAAAAAAAAAAGAAAGAAAGAAAGAAAATATAAACAAAGAGACTATATAGGTTTTTTTTAAAACAGCTTTATTGAGATAAATATCTTATAGTTCACCTATTTAAAATTTTTTTGAAGTTGAAGTTTTTAAAGTTTTTAATTTTTTAAAAGTTTATTTATTTTGAGAGAGAGAGAGAGAGAGAGAGAGAGCAAGAGCGAACAAGCCAGGGAGGGTCCGAGAGAAGGAGATATAGAATCCCAAGCAGGCTCTGCACCATCAGCACAGAGCCCAATGTGGGGCTTGAAGTCATGAACTGTGAGATCATTTCCTGACCTGAGATCAAGAGTCGAACACTTAACTGACTGAACCTACAGTACAATGGTTTTTAATACATTTAATACATTTAATACATTTGCAAGATTGTGCAACCATCACAGCAATCAATTTTAAAATATTTTGATAACCCTAAAAAGAAATCCCATAGATACTAGCAGTTACTCTCCATTTCTCTGCAAACTTCCCATCCCTGGGCAACCATGAATCTGCTTTCTGTCTCGATAGATCTGCCTCTTACAGACATTTCATGTAAGTGGAGCCATGCAACATGTGGTCTTTTGTGGCTGGCTTCTTTCAGTTGGCATAATGTTTTGAAGATTCATTGCTGTTACAGCATGGATCAGTACCTCATTCCTTGTCGTGGCCAAAAAATGTTCTAAGGTTATATACTTCGTGTTGTTTACCATTCGTCAGTTGGTATATGTGAGTTCCCACTTTTTGGCTATCATGAATAATGCTGTTGTGAACATTTGTGTAGAAGTTTTTGTGTGGACATATGTTTTCCTTTCTCTTGGATATACAATATAAGAATAGAATGGCTGAGCCATATGTAACTCTATATTTAGCCTTTTGAGGGACTGTCAGACTGTTTTTCGACGAAGCAGCTGCACCATTTTACGTTCCCACCAGCAATGTAGGAAAGTTTCCATTTTCCCCCTTCTTAGCAAGCACTTGTTATTTTCTATTTGTTTATAGCCATCTATAGTGGGTGTGAATTGATATTTTATTGTATTTTTGGTTTGCATTTCCCTAATTAGTAATGATGCTGGGTGAAATGTTTATTAAGATTTTTGTGCCCATTTAAGAAAATTGGATGATCTCTCTTTTTATTATTGAGTTATAAGAATTATTCTTATATTCCTGATAGAAGGCCTTTATCAGATATACACTTTTCATGTTTTTCCTATTCTGTGGGTTGTCTTATCGGTTTCTTGATGGTATTATTTAAAGCACAAAATTTTAAATTTTGATTAAGTCAAAAGTATATTTTTATCACTTGTGCTAGTGGTTTTGTGTCTAAGAAACCATTGCCTAACCCAAAGTCACAAAGATTTACCTCTATACTTTTTTCCTTTCTTTTCTAAAGTATTTATTTATTTTGAGAGAGAGAGAGAGAGAACAAGTGAGAGAGGGGCAGAGAGACAGAGAGAGAGAGGAACAAAGAATCCAAAGCAGGCTGTTTGCTGCTAGTGCAGTACCTGATGTGGGGCACGAACCCACTGAGTCTGAGATCATGACCTGAGCCAAAATCAAGAGTCAGACACTTAACTGACTGAGCCACCCAGGCACCCTCTGTACTTTTTTCTAAGATCTTTGTAATTTTAGCTTTTACACTTGGATCTAGGATCCTTTTTTTTTTTTTTTTTTAGTAGTCTCTACACCCAACTTCCAACTTGGATGGGGCTGGAACTCACAACCCTAAGATAAAGAGTCCCATGCTCTTCCAACTAAGCCAGCCAGGTGCCCCTGTATGATCCAGTTTGAGTTCATTTTGGTATATGGTGTTAGGTAAGGGTCCAGCTTTGAATTGTCTCAGCACTCTTCTTGAAAACCATTTAGCCACAAATGTAAGGGTTTATTTCTGGATGTTCAATTCTATTCCATTAGTTTGTGGAATTCAGTCCTTTTGCCAGTGCCAGACTGCCTTGATTACTGTAGCTTTGTGGTAAGTTTTGAAATTAGAAAGTATGTGAGTTCTTCAACTTTGTTCTTTTTCAAGGTCACATTGGCTATTGTTGGCTCCTTGAATCTTTTTTTGAATTTTAGGATCAACTTAACAATTTCTGCAAAAAAGCCAGCTGGGATTTTGATAGGAAATGTGTAAGTTTGGGTAGTATTGCTCTTTTGACAATATTAAATCTTCTGATCCATGAACATCAATATCTTTCCATTTATTTAGGTATTCTTTAATTTCTTTCCACAGTATGTTGCGGTTTTTAGAGTACAAGGACTATTTGGTTTTGTGGAAACAGCAATAGCTTTACAATCAGTCAGGTCTGGATTTGAATCCCAGTTTTCCCACTCAGAAACTGAGTAACATTGGGAAAGTTATATAATTTCATGAAACTCTTTTCTTCATCTGAATAATGAGAGATGCAGTACCTATTCTACAATTAATGTTAGGGTTAGATGAGATAATGAAAATATCCTTAGCAATAGAGTCTAGCACGTATTCAACAATATTAATCCCTTTGTGAACTTCCTCATAGCATTATATTATCTCCCTCCCTTCCTCCCTCCCTCCCTCCCTTCCTTCTTTCCTTCCTTCCTTCTTTCCTTCCTTCCTTCCTCCCTTCCTTCCTTCCTTCCTTCCTTCCTTCCTTCCTTCCTCCCTTTTCTAAAAGCAGTCTCAATGCCCAACATGGGGCTTGAACTCATGACCCTGAGATTAAGAATCCCATCCTCTACTGACTGAGCCAGCCAGGCATCCCTCATGGTATACTTTCTGATTGATTGATGTCACTGTTTTTGTGTGTACCTGTATGTATGTGTGTATGTATGTATTTATTTATTTTCTTAAAGTTTCCTTATTTTGAGAGACACAAAGATAGCAAAAGTCGGGGAGGGGCAGAGAGAGGGAGAGAGAGAGAATCATATGCAGGCTCCACACTGTCAGTGCAGAGCCTGACTGGGTGAGTGGGGGGCTCAAACTCACGAACCATGAGTTCATGACCTGAGCTGAAACCAAGAGTCAGACAGTTAACTGACGGAGCCACCCAGGCATCCCTGTGTGGACCTGTTTTTAAACTGTTAGTTCCCTATCTACTCTTGTCTGTTTTCTGCACCATGGTAGCCAGACCAATTTCCTACAATACTGTTTCCAATTATATTATACTCTGTTGAATAGTCTGCAGTTTTATCCTGTTACTTTCTTTATAGAGTCCAAACATTTCTAACTTTCGAGGTCTCATGCTATCCAGTCAGCCTTCTACTCAGGGTAGTTTTTTCTCTTTAGAAATTGGACCAGAGATTCTATGTTGTGTAATAAAGCAAAGAGAGTTGGGATGCCATCTTGGGCTTTCTGCCACAGACATCTGTTGCTCCATCCCAACACTACGTGCCCAGCAAACCAGGTTTGGACAATGCAGGCTGCTAGATAATCAAGAACATTCTATCTTTTACACTTCAGTTTGCTTGGTTCTATTATTAAGCAGAACTCCTCTTTACTGATAGTGAAGAAAATATAAACTGTCTCAGTTGTACAGACGGTTGACAAGATTAGAAATTTAGAATGTTAAAACCAATAGCCCAAAGCCAATCATTTAAAGTATAAATAGAGAAAATATTACATTGTAATTAAGAATATAAACAGGATAGAATCCTTTTGACTAGAGTTATCAGTCCCTAGCTGATAGAATCCCAAGCCTACCATGGCAACCAAAATTTATTTAAATCCCCGGTGTCCATCAGTGAAACCTATAACAATAAACAGCAACAACAACAACAACAAACCCTATAACATATCAATTGGTTTAACAACCATGCGGATTCAACTTCCTTGGAGGTGTTTTTGGGGGAATAAGAAACCAATTGGCAAGTTTCTCTGTGGATATGTGAGACTAATGCAGTAGGCTTGGAGGGAGGTGTGACTATTTCAGTACAAACTAATGACTTCTTGGGGCCTAGATATTGACACAGATCCTCTTCATAATGGACTTGTGTATAATAATAGTCCTCCCACTCAGAGCCCCTAATTACTTTGGCCTGCAGTTTGTTCTGAGCACATACCCAGTTCTGAGTCTTGCCCCAACAATATTTTTGCCAACCTAAAACAATCATCGTTATATTTTTACATGCATTTCTCTTTGGCTTCTTTCCCAGTTAAGGAATGTGTGCCTCAGTCCAGTCCTCATCTACCAAGCTCTGTGTCATCAATTCTAAGATACACATTTGCTTTTTTTTTCCTTTTACATTTTACCACCTTGGAATTTGAGATGGTGTTTTAAATTCAATGGAATTCAATATTTACATTCATCAGAGGTGTAATTCTAACCAACCTTTTCCTAGATCTCTTTTGAGATCCAGTTTTTTTTTTCACCTAAAACTGACTAGGAATTTTATGATTTTCCTGCCGTATGCTAAATCCTGGTTGGGTGAGTTAGGCCCAACCAGCCTAAGCTATGTCAGTAACAGGCTCACTATAGAACCAGAATCTTGGATCCCAAAAGACAGAACTTAAGACTTTCGGGATGTTCTTAGACATTTTTTCCCCCAATGTCTAAATATTCTGTGTTCCAGTGTGCAAATGCAATGGCCCCAATCTTTCTTTTTGTTTGGTTTAAATATCATTTACAAGATACCAAGGTATTAGAAAGTGCAATTTCCCACATCTAAGATTTCAGATGCTCCCACCTCCCTCTCCCTTTTCCCCAACCAATCACCTCGAAACCTGTATGTTAACCTTAGGCAAACTTGATGAGGTTTTGGAGTGATGGGGGCTCAGAGCTGATGGACAAGAAAGAATTCTGGAAGATATCTTTGGTGCAAAAAAGGTGATTTTCTTAAAGCACGGGGACAGGACCGTGAGCAGAGAGAGCTGCCCTGGCTTCCTGAAGAGTGACTGGTTATGTACTATGGAGTTGGAGGAGATAAAGTCAAGAGGGAGTTTCTTAAAGGGATTTCCATATAAAGAGGATTTACAGATTACTAGAGGCCTACCTATTGTCAAGCTAAGGGTTTTTTTCCCTCTAGCAAAACATTATCATTAAGATAGTAGGGAAGTTCCTGGAGATTAGGCTATTGAAAAGATATTTGTAAACTTATCAAGACTCTATCAGTTTAACCATGTTTTCTGTTTTTTCCTTTGTTCTTGGGCAGCCAGAAGTGCCTGGGGAATGTCACACATATCCCACCAGGGGGTGGGGGGGGTGGGGAGTGGGGCATCGTGGCCTGTCAGTTTGCCTTGTGCTCACTCATCAAACTGACCAAGCTGATTTTTGTTAACATTAGAAAGTCTTCGAGCTACTTGTCCATATAAACTAGAAGCCATTTTTCTCATTATAATCAAACTTTGATATACTTTGATAAGCCCTTTTGTAACTTTGCCTTAAAAAAAGAAATGTTTTTTGTGTATATCCTAAATCTTTCTACTCATTTGTATACCTATCCATCAGAAGTCTGGAACTCCAAATTGTCTTCTTAAACTTCATTAGCTTGTATAATAATTGTAGGGAGCAAACACCAAAATTGGTAGCATTCTACTAAATCTTCATTTAAAATTGAACGACAACCTTTAGGCAGACACCATAATAGGATCTCATCAGCCACATGAAGCCCCATAATTAAAAGTTCCACCCAGGAATGATCCATTTTCAGGAAACTTTGTAAACTTAGCATCAAAGGAGCTGTGAGAAATAAGCCCACTGACCCAATCAAAGGAGGGACGTGGAGCCTTGGAGCACAGTGAAGTGAGCTTCAATCAACTTTCTTGCAAGAGTGGGTGTCTGATGGACAGGCATACCTGGGGCAGTGACAGCAGGCAATTTATCTCCTGGCAAGAAGGTCCTTCCCCTGGTTCCTCATTGGCTGAGTACTACAGAGGTTACAGCCTTTCCTAGGTGTTGCCGATGCCCATGTAAGGCAAAAAGTAGTCTGTTTGGAACAAATATACATTCCTTAAGGTGATGCAGGCTTTCAGTCCCTCCTTTGTTCTTTGGTGCATGCTCATTGCAAAGCCCGAGAAAATAAGCCAGGAGAAGAAATTTGGGACATTGTGTGTGTGTGTGGGGGGGCGGTTTGTACATATTTCCAGTAGGTTGTAAACCTACTGTTAACTGGACAGCACAGCTTTTATTTAGTATTTCTGAAAATGAATCATATCTCTTACTTCTCAAGGGAACTACTAGGCTGTAAATGTAGTTAAATGTAAATGAGTTAAAATGTAAATGAGCTAAAACTGTGTGTCTTCACCCTCTCCCCAGATAAATAAACATTTAAAAAAATTAAAAAAAAGTGACACCTGGGTGGCTCAGTTGGTTAAGCGTCGGACTTTGGCTCAGGTAGTGATCTCACAGTTGGTGAGTTCTAGCCCTGTGTCAGGCTATGTGAGCCTCTGACAGCTCAGAGACTGGAGCCTGCTTCAGATTCTCTGTCTCCCTCTCTCTCTGTCCCACCCCATTCACAGTCTGTGTCTCTCTCTCAAAAATAAACATTAAAAACAATTTTTTTAAATAAAAAAACTGTGTCTTCAGGGTCACAAGGCATTATTTATCAGAATTGAGACCCTTCCTGGGATACCTGGATGACTCAGACCATTAAGCATCAGACTTCAGCTCAGGTCATGATCTCATGGTTTGTGAGTTCCTGCCTCACATTGGGTTCTCTGCTGTCAGCACAGAGCCTACTTCAGATCCTCTGTCCCCCTATCTCTGTCTGTCCTTCCCCAGCTGTGCTCTCTCTCAAAAATAAATAAACATTAAAAAAAAAAAAGAATCAAGTCCCTTCCTTGCAAATCAGCAGATACTTCTTTTTATCATTTCATTTTATTTATTTATTATTAATTTATTAATTTACATCCAAGTTAGCATATAGTGCAGTAATGATTTTAGGAATAGAATCCAGTGATTCATCCCCTGTATATAATACCCAGTGCTCATCTCAACAAGTGTCCCCCTTAATACCCCTCACCCATTTAGCCCATCCCGCCCACTCACAACCCCTCCATCAGCCCTCAGTTCTCTATATTTAAGCCTTTCATGTTTTGTCCCCCTCCCTGTTTTTATATTATTTTTGCTTCCCTTCCCTTATGTTCATCTGTTTTCTATCTTAAATTCCACATATGAGGGGCACCTGAGTAGCTCAGTTGGTTAAGCGTCCAACTTCAACCTAGGTCATGATCTTGCTGTTACGAGTTCAAGCCCCACATCAGGCTCCGTGCTGATAGCTCCGAGCCTGGAGCCTGTTTCAGATTCTGTGTCTTCCTCTCTCTCTGCCCCTTTTCCACTCATGCTCTGTCTCTCTCAAAAATTAATAAACATTAAAAAAAATTCCACATATGAGTAAAGTCATATGATATTTGTTTTTCTCTGACTAATTTTGCTTAGCATAATACCCTCTAGTTCCATCCACGTAGTTGCAAATTGCAAGATTTCATTCTTTTTGATTGCCGAGTAATACTCCATTGTATATACATACCATATCTTTATCCGTTCATCCATTGATGGACATTTGGGCTCTTTCCATACTTTGGCTATTGTCGATAGAGCTCAGCAGATATTCTTTATTAAGTTTTTTAAAATTGTTTAATGTTTATTTATTTTTGAGAGGCAGAGAGAGACAGAATGTGAACAGGGGAGGGGCAGAAAGAGAGGGAGACACAGAATCTGAAGCAGGCTCCAGGCTCTGAGCTGTCAGCACAGAGCCCAACATGGGGCTTAAACCCACAAACCATAAAATCACGACCTGAGTGCCCAGCGGATATTCTTAAACCTTTGTGAAATGACTGGAAAATTACATTTTGTAGTAATAATATTATTACATAGGGACTCTATCCAAATGGGATCACCAGTCATTTTCCAACTTTTAAAAGCATGAGAACATTTCTATTAAAAAAAAATAAATTGGCAGTGTTAAAAAATAAAATAGAATCAAGCTAATTTTGAAGATCTAATCGACATTTTTTTTTTTTTTTTTAAGTAGGCTCCACTCCCAGAGTGGAGCCCAATGTAGGGCTAGAACTCATGACCCTGAGATCAAGGCCTGAGCTGAGATCAAGAGTCTGACTGCTTAACAGACTGAGGCACCCAGGCACCCCTGGCATTATTAAATGATTAATGAGTTGGGCAGCATCCCATCTATCAAGTAGAGGAGAGCTCCAGAGTTGTACAAAATAGAAGGTTTTAATAGGAAGGAAGGTGGGGCAAGAAACGTATTAGAAAAAGAAAAGAAAGGCTTGTTTCAGGCAAGGCCACCTACCTTCCCTTACGGGGGAGGGCAAGAGGTCTTATTATGCAGATTACCTCATCTTCCTTTGGGGGTTAGAGAAGGGTGGTGGCACAGATTACTTTATTTGTGCTTATGGGAAAATTCCTAACTCACCCAATTAAGATTTACATTTCTGGGGGAGGTTGAAACTGCAGTTAGGTTAGGTATGACTTGGCCTGGCCCAAGTGACACCATTTGGGTCTGTAGTTTTCTTTTTAACAGCAGCCCATAAAAATCAATACTGTGTAAGACGTGAGTACTATTGGGATATAGAGGCTATAGGTTCCTAGTAGAGTAAACCCTGCAACTGATGATAAGGTCAGAAAACAGTAAATAGAGTCAACATTTAACACCAAGGTGGAGAGCATAGCGGAAATAGTGCAGGGCAGTGGGGGGCTTCTTAATCTTGGCCAGTCCACAGGCACTGACCCCTTGTAAAATTTCTTTCAAGTCTTTTGTTTCATCATAAAAATAAGTGCAAATTTGGCCTTCCACACCATAACATATCTATATTTGTTGTGGAGAAAGTAGGCCCACCTTGGGATGGTCTGCTGTTGGCCCCTACAAGGCGATATAGTAAAAAATCAGCCTCGGGGCACCTGGGTGGCTCAGTTGTTTAAGCATCTGACTCTTAATTTCGGATCCGGTCATGATCTCACAGTGGTCATGATCTCACAGTTTGTGAGTTAGCGCTCAACGTCAGACTCTGTGCTGACAGCGCAGAGCTGGCTTGGGATTCTCTCCCTCCCTTCCTCCCTCTCTCTCTGCTTCTTCCCCACTGGCTCACTCTCATTCTCTGTCAAAAATAAATAAAATAAGGGAGGACGGATGGGCTAAATGGGTAAGGGGCATTAAGGAATTTACTCCTGAAATCATTGTTGCACTATATGCTAACTAACTTGGATGTAAATTACAACAATAAATAAGTAAAAAAAGGAAGAAATAAATAAATAAACATTAAAAAAATTAGCCCCTTTTCATCCATTTCCCCCTCAGTCACATATGCAGCTCCTCTCCCTAGAGACCATCCCTCTTACCTGTGTCTCGTGTTTTCTTCCAGATACTCCACACATATACAAGCACACATGTACACATTACTCTGTGCCTTGCTTTTTTTTTTTTTTACTTTATGTATCTTGGAAATCTTTTTATACTTTGCCCTAATGCTATTGCTTCCATCCTGTTTTCTTGATCTAGGATTATTGTTTCTTGACTGGAAGATCTTAAAAGTACCCAGAATGACCTGTACCAATGGCAAGTATTAGTTAATACTACCAAATACCTGTCCCATTTTTAAATTAATGGACTGGCGTTGTGGCTTATAGTGGATCTCTTGTGTGTTTGAGTATCCTGAACTTGTCATCTTTCCTCCAGATAACAGCATTATCGAGGATCATTTCATCCAATTCTGAAACCTGGTAATTACCCTTGCTGGATTTAGTAAATAAAAATGCAAGTGCTCAGTTAAATCTGAATTTCAGATAAGTAAAAAATAATTTTTTTTAGTATAAGTATGTCCCGTGTGATATATGGGAATACTTATACCACAAAATTATTTAGTTTTTTCCTTTGAAATTCAACTTTAACTGGGCATCTTCTATTTTATCTGGCAGTCCTACCTTCTCAGAATCTCCCAAAGTAGCACAGACTGCTATTCAAGCTCCAGAATACTCTTTTCTCCCATTTGGCCTCCCAGCTTCACAACACTTCTCAGTCTCCATTGGAGTTAGATAGAGCCAGGTGACTAAGTTTTCTGAAGGAATGTAAGCAGCGTATGATATGTGCTACTTCTAAGTCTGATCTATAAAATATCCCATGCACTTTCCTTTAACTCCTTTCTTTCCTCCTCTCAGGGGCTGAATTGGCCTTTCCAATGATGGTCAGAGTGACTCGGGAAGCAATATATGGTGGAGACTCAGTCTGCCTGGGTCCCTGAATGACTATGTGAACCAGAGCCCTCACCAACTTGGGATCTCTGCTCCTGAATGTTATTTGAAAAAGAAATAAGTCTTGTTTTGAACCACTAAGTTTTAAAATCCATTTGTTAACACAGTTTGCCTTACCCTAACAAGTGCACATCTTTTAACCATTCTCAAATCTAACAATGCCTTCTACCCTGTTGTGTGCTATGGCTGGCTTGCACTGACTCGTAAGGGCCAATTGTGAGCATCTCTTTTGTTTCTTATCATTTATTTTAAGTTTACTTATTTTGAAAGAGAGAGAGGGCACATATGCATGTGCATGGGATGGGAGGAGAGGCAGAGAGAGAGAGGGAGAGAGAGAATCCCAAACAGGCTCCATGCCGTCAGAGGAGCCTGACATGGGGCTTGATCTCACAACCTCAAAATCATGACCTAAGCCAAAATCAAGAGTCAGACAGATGTTTAACAGACTGAGCCCCCATGAGCCTCTCTTTTCAAACCCTGTTCAGTAACATCACATTGGTAGCTTTAAAATAGCCATGGTGGGAATATTTACCCTGGGAAATCGGCGGATGTTACAAATTCAGAGCTTCCCCAGTCCCAGCTGCTTGTGAAACATTTACCAGCACACCAACTGCCCTTACTTGACTGTATTTCACGAGTTCAGGCACTTAACAGCTTATACTTGGCCTATGTCATTACCTCCTAAATCGTTTCCTTACCTTTCTTTTACCTAAAAATTCCTTTTAAATTTCCTTGATGACTTTAGGATTAGTTCAAATTCCTTAAGCTTCTTACAAGCCAGTGTCTTCAAAATTTGCCTCCATTTTTAAGTGTGCAGTTCTGAGTTTTGACCAATGTATACACTTCTGTAATCACCAACACAATAAAGATGAGAACATTTCTAATCCCCTGAAAAGTTCCCTTGTGCTTCTTCCTGGTAAATCCTCACTCCCAAATCCTGACCTCAGGCAACCACTGATCTCTTATTATTGTTATAGTTTCTATTTGTTTTTTGTAGAGTTTTATACAAATGAAATATACAATATATATTCTTCAGCATACTGCTTTTGTGATTCATTGATGTTGCGTGTGTCTCTTTTTTAAGAAAATTTTAAAGTATATTTATTTATTTTGAGAGAGAGCAAGCATGAGTGGGGGAAGGGCAGAGAGGAAGAGAGAGAATTCCAAGCAGGCTCTGTGCTGATGGCACAGAGCCCGATGTAAGGTTTGAACTCACGAACTATGAGATCATGACCTGAGCTGAAATCAAGAGTCAGATGCTTAACCAACTGAGCTACCCAGTCACCCCAACTCTTTTTTTTAATTTTTTTTTTTTAATTTTATTTTAAGAGAGAGAGAGTGCACTAGTGGGGAAGGGGCAGAGAGAGAAAGAGAGAAACACAGAATCCGAAGCAGGCTCCAGGTCTGAGCTGTCAGCACAGAGCCCGATGAGGGACTTGAATTATCAAACTGTGAGATCATGACCTGAGCTGAAGTTGGATGCTTAACTGACTGAACCACCCAGATGCACCTTCTCTTTCTCTCTCTCTTTTTTTTATGTTTATTTTTTAATTTTTGAGACAGACAGAGAGAGAGAGAGAGAGAGGCAGAGAGAGAGGGAGACACAGAATCTGAAGCAGGCTCCAAGGTCTGAGCTGTTGGGGCCTGAAGCAGGGCTCAAACCCACAAATTGTAAGATCATGACCTAAGCTGGTCAGTCACTTAATTGATCGAGCCACCCAGGTGCCTATTGTGTGTCTCTTTAGATGTTATTACTGGAAAGTATTCCATATATACTACAGTTTGTATATTCACTCACCTATTATTGGACATTTGAATTGCGTCCAGCTTTGGCTTTTAAGAATAAAGTCCTTTTGGAGCTCCTGGGTGGCTCAGTCGGTTAAGCGTCTGACTCTTGGTTTCAGCTCAGGTCATGATCTCACGGTTTGTGAGTATGAGCCCTGCATGGGGCTCTGTACTGGCAGCTCAGAGCCTGCTTGGGATTCTTTCTCCCTTTCTCTCTGTGCCCCTCCCCTGCTCACGTTGTGTCTGTCTCTCTCAAACAAACTTGAAAAAAAAAAAGAAGTCCTTTGGACATTCATGTGCTAGTCTTTGTGTGGACTTGGATAAATGCCTAGGAGTGGAGTTGCTGGATTGTGTGGTAAATGTACATTCATGAAAAAACTAACAAATTATTTTTCAAGTGGCTCTTACCCAGGAAGACAATCTCATTCTGAGAAGATAAGTTAGAGGTGTTTTTAAAGTAAGATTTTTTTCTCTTTTTATGGTAATACATGAATACAAGCTCACTTTAAGACATTTAATCATTCAAACAACAGAAGAACAACCTCACTTCTGACTCCTCTTCCCTCCCAGGTAACTCTTTTTTTTTTTTTATTTCTTTATATTGAGAGAGAGTGAAAACACAAGTTGGGGAGGGGCAGAGAGAGAGAGGGAGAGAGAGAACCCCAAGCAGGCTCCACATTGTCAGCGCAGAGCCTGCCATGGGGCTTGAACTCACAAGCTGTGAGATTATGACCTGAGCTGAAGTTGGAAGCTTAACTGACTGAGCCACGCAGGCGCCCCTCTCCCAGGTAACTCTTACTCAGTTTCCCTGGAAGGAGCCTGCCCAAAACACAGGGGCACCTGCCCAAGTGCTAGGCCTGCAGGACAGAAGGAACAGTGGAGCAATTGGGTCTCTTTCTCAATCGCTCCTGGGCTTGCTAGCTCTGAAAGGATTGTTTTTCACTTTTGCAGAATAATTATATTTAAAGAAGGACTGATTATTAAGAAATAAATATGTGTTTCTTTAGAATACACAGCGTTGGAGAAACATAGGCAGATTCTTCCTTCTGGTGCTCATTTTTTAAGACTCCATCCGAACCACGGCCCTCTAGGTACATCAAAAGAAGTTTAAGCTTCTTTGTGAGTACCTGTGTATTCCAACAAATTCTATTTACAAAAATAGGCAGCAGGCCACGCTGAGCCCAAGGACGGTAATTTGCCATCTACTGTCCTCGATGACCACTTAGTAGATGACCTTGCTGCCAGGTGTGTGTGTGGGGTATGATCCATTCTGCTCCTCCATGAGATGGAAACCTCTAAGGTCTGGTGCTTTGCTTGAGTTGTACATGCGTGCGGAACAGGATACTGTGTATGGGAGTTGCTGACCAAGTGGACGGTGCAGAGGCCAGAATGTGAGGGCCACACGGGAATAGGTTGAGCCTCCTTCATAAGAAACATCAACTGGTTTATTCCATATCAGGCCCAGCCCTCCGACCCACATACACACATGGGCCCTGGGCGGGTACGGTCCTCATTGGGCACTTAAGAGCCCTTGTGCTGGAACGTGACCACCAGCCCCTCTCCGGTGATGGCCTAGTTGTAGCTCTTCCGGGAGTCCAAGGCTTCTTCCACCCCCACCTGCAGGTTGTCTTGGGTGATGAAATTTTTTGCCTCCTCCTGCAGCTGCAGCACTTTCTGCTCCTTGAGCTGCACGAGCCCTCCTTCTCCTCCACTTGCCGCTGCTTCTGCTCAGGGCCCTCCTGCCTCAGCCTCGCTAAAGGCAGCTTCTGCAGCAGCTGGTTCTCCTGCCGGTTCCCGGCCCTCAGGTCGTGGTGCTTAGCGGCATCCCGCAGCACCTTGCGCTCTGCCGGGACCTCGCCCGGGCCTCGCGCACCTTCTTCCGCACCTCGGAGGCGAACTCCAGCCAGGACTGAGACGCGCACAAAGTCTGTACCCTGTAGGCGCGTCCGCCCCGACACACCACCAACGGCGCCCGCCGAAGGCCGCCTCTTCCTTGTCACACACACCTGAGGGCGCGCAGCGTCTGGCGGGACTCAACGGGATCCACCGCAGGCCGGTTCGCCACGAACCTGCCCTTGCACTTGGCCGGCGGGTCCTGTCGGGTCTTGTGGCCAAGCAATGGCAGCAGAAGGGGGGCGCGGCCCCCCCCCCCCCCCCCCCCCCCGCACCTAGGCCTCCAAGCAGCTTAACGTTTCTTAACATCTTCGTGAACGTTTCTTAACATCTTTGTGTTCCAGTCATGTCTTGCGGAGGATACACCCTAGATGGAGATTTAGCAAGCACCTGCTCTTTTCAATACCTGGAAGATGTGGGTACCAGCCATTGTGTGCTCTCTTTTTAAATGGTAAATTTATCCCAATTTTATCTCTTTTGGGGACGGGACTGAGACACCTTCTTAACTGTAATTCTTAGCACATTGAGTATTTGCCTTTTTCTCCAAGAACAAACTTCGGGCTGTAAATTCTTGGGTTGCATGTTACTTCTTTTCCTACAATGTGGTATGCTCAGTTTCATGGCCACTATGATCTGGGGCAGAGGGTATAGGGATTTTTAAGCACTCATTCATTTGTTCATCCACACACACTTATACTGGGCTCCCCTTACTCCAGGCAGTGCTAGGTGCTGGGCATACAACAGTGAACAAGACAGACAACAGAGCCTTATGGAGTTTACATTCTAGTTCAGGGAAAAGACACAGAAAAGAGGCCAGAGAAATAAATGGGACAATTACACAGTATGGTCAATGCCATGAAGAAAGTAAGACGATGTGATAGAAAGTAACATTTGATTTGAGACTGAAGGATGAGAGTGAGCCCCCATGTGGGAAGAGCTGGGGCAGGAAACTGCCAGGGTAATGGCCTTGGGGTGGGAGAATCAATGACTCTGAGGCACAGAAGGAGCCAGTGTGATGAGAGCCAGATCACAACTGTCATATAAAGAGTTTGGGTATTATTCTAAGAGCAATAGAAAGTCCTTGGAGGCTAAGCAACAAAGAAACAATATCTGATTTATGTTCTTAAACATAAAACACATTTAAAAACAGCATATAAAACACAAAACATCTGGCTGGGTGGAGAAGGTGTTGTAAGAGGTTGTAGTATCAATGGAATCAGATTCTGTTGTCTCCCTGGTGGCTTCCTAGCTGAAGGCAGCACCTTCTATGGGAATAGCAGGAGCAAGAAACTCTCCACTTTCTTTACATCCAAGTTAGTTAGCATATGGTGCAAGAATGATTTCAGGAGTAGGTTCCTTAATGCCCCTTACCCATTTAGCCCATCCCCCCTCCCACAACACCTCCATCAACCCTCTGTTTGTTCTCTGTATTTAAGAGTCTCTTATGTTTTGTCCCCCTCCCTGTTTTTATATTATTTTTGCTTCCCTTCCCTTATATTCATCTGTATAGTATTTTAAATTCCTCATATGAGTGAAGTCATATGATATTTGTCTTTCTCTGACTGACTAATTTTGCTTAGCATAATACCCTCTAGTTCAATCCATGTAGTTGCGAATGGCAAGGTTTCATTCTTTTTGATTGCCAAGTAATACTCCACTGTGTGTGTGTGTGTGTGTGTGTTTATACATATATATATATATATATATATATGTATATCTTCTTTATTCATTCATCCATCGATGGACATTTGGGCTCTTTCCATACTTTGGCTATTGTGGATAGCGCTGCTGTAAACATTGGGGTGCATGTGCCTCTTCGAAACAGCACACCTGTATCCCTTGAGTAAATATGGGTAAATACCTATGGTGCAATTGCTGGGTCATAGATAGTTCTATTTTTAATTTTTTGAGGAACTTTCATACTGTTTTCCAGAGTGGCTGCACCAGTTTGCATTCCCACCAGCAATGCAAAAGAGATCCTCCTTTTCTGCAACCTTATCAATATCTGTTGTTGCCTGAGTTGTTAAGTTTAGCCATTCTGATTGTAGTGAAGTGGCATCTCATTGTGGTTTTGATTTGTATTTCCCTGATGATGAGTGACATTGAGGATTGTTTCATGTGTCTGTTGGCCATCTGGATGTCTTCTTTGGAGAAGTGTCTGTTCATGTCTTTAGCCCATTTCTTCACTGGATTGTTTGTTTTTTTGGGTGTTGAGTTTGATAACTTCTTTACAGATTTTGGATACTAACTCTTTATCTGATATGTCATTTGCAAATATCTTTTCTCATTCTGTTGGTTGCCTTTTAGTTTTGCTAATTGTTTCCTTCTCTGTGCAGAAGCTTTTTATTTTGATGAGGTCCCAATAGTTTATTTTTGCTTTTGTTTCCTTTGCCTCTGGAGACGTGTTGAGTAAGAAGTTGCTGCAGCCGAGGTCAAAGAGGTTTTTGCCTGCTTTCTCCTTTAGAATTTTGATGGCTTCCTGTCTTAACATTTAGGTCTTTCATCCATTTTGAGTTTATTTTTTTGTATGGTGTAAGAAAGTGGTCCAGGTTCATTTTTCTGTATGTCGCTGTCCATTTTCCCCAGCACCACTTGCTGAAGAGAATGTCTTTATTCCATTGGATACTCTTTCCTGCTTTGTCAAAGATTAGTTGGGCATACGTTTGTGGATCCATTTCTGGGTTCTCTATTCTGTTCCACTGATCTGAATGTCTGCTTTTGTGCCAGTACCATACTATCTTGATGATCATAGCTTTGTAATACACCTGGAACTTTAGGATTGTGAAGCCTCCAGCTTCGGTTTTCTTTTTCAGGATTGCTTTGGGTGTTTGGGGGTCTTTTCTGGTTCCATAGAAATTTTAGGATTATTTGTTCGAGCTCTGTGAGGAATGCTGGTGTTATTTTGATAGGGATTACTGGAAACTCTCCACTTTCAATTCCCCTCTTCATAACTACAGGAGTCTTTTCTTTCTGGATCCAACCATTATAGAAAAGCCCTGTGTGTGTGTGTGAAGAGAGCAGAGAGGTGACGGGAAGACCTGGGCTCCAGGGCCCTAAGGGCTGGGAGAGGTCTTAACTCCTTTTCCAGACTTTTCTAGACTTTGACCTTGGTTTCCTGGGCTAATGGGAAGTGCCAGTTATTGGGTGATGACTTAGTGATCCGGCCACAAGATCTGTGTCACAGGAACTGAGGAAATATCAGTCCATGATAAGGAAAATGACAGAGAATAGTGAAATATGGGCAAGGAGTAAAGAGAGGTCTTAACTCCTTTTCCAGACTTTTCTAGACTTTGACCTTGGTTTCCTGGGCTAATGGGAAGTGCCAGTTATTGGGTGATGACTTAGTGATCCGGCCACAAGTTCCTGTGTCACAGGAACTGAGGAAATATCAGTCCATGATAAGGAAAATGACAGAGAATAGTGAAATATGGGCAAAATACCAGATGAAATTAGAAAAAAAATCAGGAAGTAGCAGGAAGAGGAACTCTAAGTCTTTTGACCCAGAAAAGAAGCATACATGGAACTTAAAAAGGCTTGTCATCCCAAAAGTTTGATATAAAATAACTTCCTTCTCTGAAGTAAATTTGCAGCAGTATACGCAGTCTTTAGGATGAGGATATAATTTATTAATATTTCTCTAATGTGCCCTTGACTTCCTGTCCAATTTATTCATGACAAGACTTTCTATTTTATAAACCTCAAAATAAAGATAGATGTAATCTTTTAAGAAACCCATGTTTCTTAGAGTATTGAAAAGAAAAGTGAGATATTAGACATGTTTTCTTTACTCATTTTTTTCCTTTTGAGGAGAGTACATTGAGAACCAATCCTTTCATTATAAACAAATAAAGTAAAAATTCTTATATATGCATATATATAAATTCTTATATATGTGTATATGTATTTAAACATCTGTATCTATGTGTCTGTGTCTGTATCTATCATTCTCCAACTAGATTATGGTTTAATTCTGATAAAATATACAGAATATAAAGTTTACATTAGCCGTTTTTAAGTGTACATTTCAGTGACATTAATATATTGGTATTATTGTGCAACCATTACTACCATCTATCCCCAATTGGGCTTTTATTAGTATTTTTTTAATGAAGGAAATAAGAGCAATTTTCAGTAAAATTATCATACTACCATGGCATTTGGGACAGATACTAAAGCTGGATCTTTTCTTTTTTATTTTTTTATAAATATATTTTTTTTATCATCACTCAACTCTTTTTTTAATGCTTATTTATATTTGAGAGAGAGAGAAAGAGAGGCAGAGAGAAAGCGGAATAGAGGATCTGAAGTGGGGTCTGTGCTGATAGCAGAGAGACTGATTTGGGGATTGAACTCAGGAGCCAAAGTCAAATGCTTAATCTACTGACCCACCCAGGTGCTTTAGGATCTTATTTTCCATATTCTTAAAATTAACCCTCCAGAATGTCAGAAAAAAACATTTATTTAAAATCTACCTATTCTAGGTGGCTCCAAAAGAAATACGAGTGACAAGACAAAAAACTATTAACACATCAACCTCATCAGTAATTAAAGAAGCAAAACAACAACTACTACCAAAAAAAAAAAAAATCCTGATCCTTTTTCACACATCATATTGGCAAAGAGGGGAAAAAGAGAATAATATCCTGTGTTTCCAATGTGATGGTGGAATAATGCATTTTTGTGGGATATGGTTTGATCTTATGTATCAGAATTTTAAATGAACACACCAGCCATCTTTCTCTTAAGACATAATTCTAAGGAGTTAATCACACATATGCACAAGGATGTTCACCACAGTGTTGTTTATAGAATTAAAATACTAGAAACAATTTAGTCTTTTTTCTAACTAAAGTATCAGATTAAGCTAAGTAAATTACAATACACCTACACCATAAAAGGTCTTGTCATTATAAATGAACATACAGATATAAATAGAAAGATTTATATCACACATGCTGAATGAAAGAGGTGGTTGCAGTTGGGTATGCATAGTAATGACTCCATTTATATAAAAATGTGTATTTAAATATACATGTGTGAGTTTGTGTGTAGATAGACAATGGATAGATAGATACCTGAAAAGTTCTTCACTACAATGTTAACAGTCTTGATTGGTTAGATTTGCTTCCTATTTGGGGTTCTGTTCTCTACTGTATGATCTTTTTTTTGTTTTTACCACAAGTATGTTTTAGTTTTTACTATAAGAAAAAAACTCTTCCACTTTGGAACAAAATTAAATACATCATCATGTTTAAAAATAAATAGAATAAGAGGAGAGGAATAGGTACAACTCTACAAACACAAATTTGATGACGTAGATGGAATGAACCATTCCTTACAAAACACAAACGATCACAGTTCATCCAATCTGAAATAGATAATTTGAATACTCTATAACTATTTTTTCCCTCTATAACTATTAAGGAAGTTAAATTTATAATGTAAGTACTTCCAAGAAAGAAATCTCCAAACCTGGATAATTTCACTGGAGAATTCTACCAAACATTTAAAAACGAATGAACACTGGGCACCTGGATGGCTTAGTCAGTTGATTGTGGAGCCTGCTTGAGATTCTCTCTCTCTCTCTCTCTCTCTCTCTCTCTCATTCTGGCTGCCCCTCTTCCCACTCATGAGCTTTCTCTCTCTCTCTCTCAAAAAAATGAAAACAATTTTATGCAATTTCTTTTTTTTAAGTATTTATTTTGAGAGAGAACAAGAGAGAGAGTGCTAGAGAGAGAGAATGCACATGAGCAATTGCTCGAGCAGGTGAGGGCAGAGAGAGGGAGAGAGAGAATCACAAGCAGGGTCTGAGCTGTCAGCACAAAGCCCTACTTAGGGCTCGATCTCACAAATGGTGACGGTGAGACCAAGACCTGAGCTGAAATCAAGAGTTGGACACTTAACTGACTGAGCTATTCAGGTGCCCCTCTTTTTTTTTTTTTTTATTTTTGTGCATTTTGTTTTGAGAGTAGGAGGAAACACTTCACAATTCATTTTATGAAGCTAGTATTACCTTATACCAGAACCAGGTAAAGACAGTACAAAAAAGAAAAGTACAGATTCATATCCCTAATGAATATAGATGCAAAACTCTTTTTTTCCCCAAAATTTTATTTAAATTCTAGTTAGTTCACATATAGTATAATATTGGTTTCAGGAGTAGAATTTAGTGATTCATCACTTACATATAACATCCAGTATTCATCATAACAAGTGCCCTCTTTAATACCACTGCCCATTTAGCCCACCCCCTTCTCACTTCCCTCCATCAACCCTTAGGTTGTTCTCTATCAGCAAGAGTCTCATGGTTTGCTTCATTTCTCTTTTTTTCCCTTCCCCTATGTTCATCTGTTTTGTTTCTTAAATTCCACATATGAATGAAATAATACGGTAAATACCATATTTCTCTAACTGACCTATTTTGCATAGCATAATATACTCTAGCTCCATCCATGTCATTGCAAATGGGAAGATTTCATTCTTTTTGATGGCTAATATTCCATTGCATATATATACCACATCTTCTATATCTATTCATCAGTTGATGAATGGGCTCTTTCCATAGTTTGGCTATTGTTGATAATGCTGCTATAAACATCGGGGTGCATGTATTCCTTCAAAGCAGTATTTTTAATCCTTTGGGTAAATACCTAGCAGTACAACTGCTAGGTCATAGGGTAGTTCTTTTTTTTTAACTTTTTGAGGAAGCTCCATACTGTTTTCCAGAGTGGTTGCATAAGTTTGCATTTCCACCAATATTGTAAGAGAGTTCCCCTTTCTCCGCATCCTCACCAACACCTGCTGCTTCCTGTGCTATTAATTTTAGCCATTCTGACAAGTGTGAGATGATATATCATTGTAGTTTTGATTTGTATTTCCCCAATGATATGTGATGTTGAGCATCTTTTCATGTGTCTGTTAGCCATCTGAATGTCCTCTTTGGAAAAATGTCTATTCAGGTCTTCTGTCCATTTCTTAACTGGATTATTTGTTTTTTGGTATTGAGTTTGATAAATTCTTTATATATTTTGGGTACTAACTCTTTATCCAATATGTCATTTGCAAATATCGTCTCTCATTCTGTAGGTTGCCTTTTAGTTATTTTGATTTTTTCCTTCACTGTGTAGAAGATTTTTATCTTGATGAGGTCCCAATAGTTCATTTTTGCTTTTGTTTTCCTTGTCTCCAAAGATCTGTCTAGTGAGAAGTTGCTATGGTTGAGGTCAAAGAGGTGCTGCCTATGTTCTCCTCAATGATTTTGATGATTTCCTATCTTACGTTCAGGTCTTTCATCTGTTTTGAATTTATTTTTTGTGTATGGTATAAAAAAGTGGTCCAGTTTCATTCTTCTATAGATGCAAAACTCCTTAACAAAATATTAGCAAATAGATTTCGACAATATATCCAATATATCCAAAGACTTATTTATTCTAGAGCTGCAAGTCTGGTTCAGTATTTGAAAATGAATCAAATATAATCTACCATGTTAACAGACTAAAGAAGAAAATCACATAATTACATTAATTGATGAAGAAAGAGCGTTTCACAAAATTTAACACCCATTCACGATAAAAATTCTCAGAAAAATAGGAATAGGTGAGGACTCCCTCAATTGATAAAGAACATCTACAAAAAACCTACAGCTAACATTATACATAATGGTGAAACAGTGCATGCATGCTTTACCCCTGTATTAATTTGCTAGAACTGCCATAACAAAGGACCACACTCAGGGGCTTAAACAACAGAAACATATTTTCTCACAGTTCTAGAAGCTATAGCAAAGTGTTAACAAGGGTGGTTTCTTATCAGGGTTCTCTCCCTGGCTTGCAGATGTCCATCTTCTGTGGTATCTTGACAGTTTTCCTGCTATGAGTCTGTGTCCTAATCTCTTCTTTAAAAAATTTTTTTTCTAATGTTTATTTTTGAGAGAGACAGACCATGAGTTGGGGTGTGGCAGAGAGAGAGAGAGGGAGACACAGAATCTGAAGCAAGTTCTAGGCTCTGAGCTGTCATGACAGAGCCCTACACAGGGCTTGAACTCATGAACTGTGAAATCATGACCTGAGCCGAAGTTGTACACTTAACTGACTGAGCCACCCAGGGCTCATTATCCTAATCTCTCCTAATAAGGATATTAGTCATATTGGATTAGGGACCACCCTAAATATCTCATTTAATTTATTTACAAATTTAAAGACCCTGTCTCCACACAAAGTCACATTCTGAGGTTCTGAGGGTTAGAAATTTAGTATAAGAATTGGGAGGGGCACAATTTTGGCCCATAGCACTCCCCAGTTTTGGGAACAAGGCAAAGATACCCACTTTCACCACTCTTAAGATACCCACTTTCACCACTCTTATTCAACTATACTAGAAATTTCAGCCAGGACAATAAGAGAGGAAAATGAAATAAAAGGCATACAGGTGCAAAGAAAGAAATAAAATCATTCCTATTTGCAAACAATATGATTTTCTTGATTCTAAAAAATCTACAAAAAAACCTCCTAGAATTAATAAATGAGTTTAACACATTCACATGATACAATGTAAATGTGCAAATATCAATTGTATTTCTATATGCCAGCAATGAATATGTAGACACTGAAATTAAAAATACTGTACCATTTACAGCTCTTTAATAATACTTAAAAAAAAAGTAATACTTAAGTGTAAATCTAACAAAGCATGCACAGGATTTGTATGCTGAAAACTATGCAAAGCTGATGAACGAAATCAAAAACAAACCAAATAAATGGAAAGGCATATGTTCATGGATTGTAAAACTTGGTATAGCAAAGATGATAAATCTCCCCAAACTGACAGAAAAATCTAATGCAATTCCTATCAAAATCTCATTGAGACTTACTTTTTTAGATATAGATAAGATTATGAGAAAAGGCAAAGAAGTTAGAATAACTAAAGCAATTTTGAAAAAGAATAGAGTGGGACGAATCAGTCTATCCAATTTCAAGACTTCTTATGTAGCTGTAGTAATCAAGACTGTGCAGCATTGGTAGAAAATAGACAATTGATTAAAGGAACACCATGATGAACCCAGAATAAAACCCACATAAATATGCCAACTGATTTCTGACAAAGATGCAAAAGCAAGTCAATAGAGGAAAGGTAGCCTTTTCAACAAATGATAGTAGAATGATTGGGTATCCATAGGCCAAAAAAGTGAACCTTGACCCACCTTACACCTTATATAAGAATCAACTCAAAATAGATCACAGACTTAAGTGTAAAATATACAATTATAACATTTTTAGAAAAAAATAGGAGAAAATCTTTTCCTATGGCTAGGCAAAGAGTTCTTAGACTTGACATTAAAAACACAGTCCTGGAGAGGTAAGGTTGATAAATTGGAGTTCATCAAAATTAAGACTTTTGTTCTATGAAAGACTCTGTTAAGAGGATGAAAAGACAAGCTCACAGTGGGAGAAAATACTTGCAAACCATATATCCTGCAAGGGACTAGTATCTAGAATACATAAAGAACTAATTCAATTGTAAAAAAGCAAACAATCCAGTTAGAATATGGGCAAAATATATGAAGAAACATTTCACCAAAGAAGACATATTAGACGGCAAATAAGCACATGAAAATATGCTCAATGGCATTGGCTATTAGGGACATGCAAATTAAAATCACAATGAAATATCATTACATGCCTATCAGAATGGCTAAAATGGGGCACCGGGGTGGCTCAGTGGGTTAAGCGTCCAACATTGGCTCAGGTCATGATCTCGCGATTCGTGGGTTTGATCCTGTGTCAGGTTTTGTGCTGACAGCTCAGAGCCTGGGACCTGCTTCAGATTCTGTGTCTCCCTCTCTCTGCCCCTCCCCTGCTTGCACTCTCTCTCTCAAAATAAAGAAATATTTAAAAAAAAAGAATGGTTAAAATAAAAAATAGTGGCAACACCAAACGTTGCCAGGCAACGGATGGGAAGGATGGCAAGGATGGGAAGAAACTGGATCTCCCATACATTATTGGTGAGAATAAAAAATATTACAGCCACCCATTCTGGAAAATAGTATGGCAATTTCTTGTAAAACTGAACATACAGCTGCCATACAAACCAGCAATAGTACTCCTGGGCATTTATTCTAGAGAAATGGAGACTTATGTACAAAAATCTATCCAGGAATGATTATAGCAGCTTGATTAGTAATAGCGCAAATCTGGAAACAAGCCAGATGTTCTCCAGCAGGTAAATGGTTAAACGCACAGTGGTACATTCACACCATGGAATACTACTTAGCAACATAAACAGAGAAAGATCAATTCACACAACAGCCTGGATGAATCTCTAGAGAATTAAATCCCCAAAGATTATATGCTGTATGATTCCATTTATGTAAAAGTCTGTACTGTGGTACTTATAGAAATACCAGATGAATGGTTGCTAGGGGTTAAGGAGGGAGGGAGGCAGATGTGACTATTAAAGGCCACCATGAGGGCCCCTTATGGTGGTGGAGCTGTTCTGTGTCTTGACTGCATCATTGTCGGTATCCTGGTTGTGATATCGTCATAAAGCTTTGCAAGATGTTACCACTGGGGGAGCTGGGTAAAGGCTACACAAGATCTCTCTTTATTATTTCCTACAACTGCGTGTACATTTACAA
Source organism: Cryptoprocta ferox (assembly GCA_028646485.1). NCBI lineage: Eukaryota > Metazoa > Chordata > Mammalia > Carnivora > Eupleridae > Cryptoprocta > Cryptoprocta ferox. Next base: position 81,182,406 of record CM053567.1, read on the forward strand.
TGACCTCAGAAAGAAAAGTTTAATTAAAAAAAAAGACAAAATCTGCTTGTTCTGTTCTCTGGCTCCCCTTTTCTGGCATTTGCTTTGACCTATTAGGGAGGCCCTGTTCTTATTTTCTTCCTGTGCCCCAGGAACTGTGTCAGTTTACCAGAAAGTATTTCTGATGACTCTTCCAAATATGTCAGGGAGGACAGCTATTTGTCAGCCTATATGGGAATAAGCACAAACATTTCCGTAGCAGATTTCTGTGACTTCTGTGGTTAAAATTGGTGAAATCAGTAAACAACCCTAAGTGGATTTGCAGCATTTTGCAAACTTACTGAAGCTTCTTCAACTTCTCAATGCCCCTGCCCCATGGGGAGGATGCATTTGAATTTAGATGGATATCCATAAGAAATCTATCTTTTCAGTTCACTTTTGGATTGTTTCTTTGTATTCCTTGCCTTTTTTCTTTTTCTATCAGTATTTAAATTTTTTAAATTAAAGAATATATACATACATCTACGTATCTATATATTTTAATGTTTATGCATTTTTGAGAGAGGGGAGGGGCGGAGAGAGACGGGGAGAGAGGATCTGAAGCGGGCTCTGTGCTGACATCAAAGAGTCCAATGTGGAGCTCGAACCCATGAACCTGAGCTGAAGTTGGACGCTTCACTAACTGAGCCCCCTGGGTGCCCTGTTTTAATAATCAAAAAGGAACTCATGTTTATTGATCACCAACATGTTGTGCTGCGCAGTTTACATTTGTTATGTAATTCTCTTGGCGGGGTGGTCACTATTTCCCCCAGTTTTCTAGATGAGGAAATTAAAACTCAGATAGGTTGTGTGACTTATCCAAAGGTCAGATAGCCAGTAAATGTCAGAGGCGGCTTAATGACAAAGGTCTACCCGGCCCGAGTGCCATATCTATCATCTATATATCTCTCTCTTTATCCATCCACCCGTCTATTTATCTACCCCAGGTAGTAAAAATCTACATTGTACATGCTGAGCTGTCACTTTCACATGGGTGGCGTGTTAATTCTAAATTAGTGTATTTAATGCACTCTCTAGGGTGACAAAAGAAGAGTTTTAAAACAAGTGTCTAGCTCAGGTAAATGTTAACCAACTGCCTTAGAGTCTTAAGTGGTTTCTTTGATGAGGAAGAGTATCTATGGCCACATGAAATTTTCTCTCCTGATTTGCTTATGGCGTTTATACGGATGTGCTTTACATCATCTAGCACCAGAGCAAACCGAGGTGCAAACTCTCTAGTTTACAGAGAAGGGAACTGAGTGCTCCGCATTGCACAGTGAGAGTCAATTAGAGCTCAGAGCGATTGTCTCAAGGCCAGTGCCCTTTTCAGCTTAGTGTGTTGCTGTAGAAAGAATACTGGGCTTATTTTCCATGCTCATAACCTCTTTGTATGGGAGAAAGCCTGGGCTAGTGCTTAAGATCACAAACACTGAAATCACCTGGCTCCACCTCCAGGCGATGTGACATGAAACAAGCTATTAACTCCTCAAGGCCTGTTTCCTCTTCTGTAAACTGGGGTAAGAATAGTACCAATCTCCTAGGACTGTGGTGACAATTAGATGAAATATTGCATGCAAGTGCTTAGCACGGAGTCTGGCCCACAGCAAACATCAGATAAGTGTTAGATAGTACAATATTTAAGTAAGAGGTTTGTGAGGGTGTCATAAAGAGATGCCAAGTACTCATGGCGATGGTTTATGTCTAAGGCACTGGAGACAGATAGGCCTGTGTCGTTAAGCTGCCTCTGACATTTATGGGTCGTCTGACCTTTGGAGAAGTCACATAACCTGTCTGAGCTTTAATTTCCCCATCTAGAAAATAAGGGAAATAGAACCTACCTTGCTGAGAGAATAAAATAACACACGTAAAATGCTTAGCACAACCTACTTGCACTCAATAAATAGGAGTTTGTTTTCCCTTTTTGCTTATTGAAGCAGTTACGTAGCCTTCGGTTTGAAATGCTGTCTTCTGGCTGCCAGGTGGCTTCTGGGGTCAGTCGGTATGATTGTGGTCATAATGTAATCTGGAACAAAAGTAGCTCCAAAACTCCCCCCAAACAGGGGAACATGTTTTTTGTCAACCATGCTTTAGAACATATGCGATGTCCATCTCATAAGCAGTGTTTTGGTTATTGTTTTAATACTTCAAGGGAAAGAGTTGCAACCACCTGGAGGGTGTCAGGCTGTAAAGGAAGGTCAGGGCTTTGGGCTCATAAAATGTTGGGCAGGAATGCTAATGGGCTGTGCGCTAGCTGTAGACTCTGGGGACTGTGGGACTCTAGTTGCCGTTGCTCATTCAGGGGAGATTAGAGAGAAAAACATAGCTCTCGAAGGGCTGCTGTGAGTATCAAGCTGTACATAAAACACAGAAAAGTGGAGTGCCTGCGTGGCTCAGTCGGTTGGTTAAGCATCTGACTTCAGCTCAGGTCATGATCTCATGGCTCGTGAATTGGAGTCCCACATCAGGCTCTGTGCTGAGAGTTCGGAACCTGGAGTCTGCTTAGATCCTGTGTCTCTGTCTCTCTGTGCCCCTCCTGACTCCCATCCTGTCTCTCTCTCTTTCTCAAAAATAAGTAAACACTTTTTTAAAAAATTTAAAAAAACACAGAAAAGTAATAATAGCTACTATTTATTGAGCATTTGTTATGTGCCACATATTGTTCTAATTACTGCATTTAATTGTCACAAACATCCTGGGGGTGTGCAGGTACAATCACCACCATTTTGTGGATTAAAAACTCAGGCACAAGGAATTTGTTACCTGCCCAAGGTCACACAGCTAGTTAAGTGATAGAGTCTGGATTTAAACGCAACCATTGTGGTTCCAAAGCCAGCAATTAGCTGCCAAGTGTTACTGTCACAATAGCACATAATAGGTCATAAATAAATATTAGTTTCTCATTCTTTCACCAAAGATAAGCTTGTTGAACTGGGAACCATTTTCAGATTTGGGGAAAATGGTGTCCCCTCCCACTCTCCATTCTCATCAGAAAGAGTGAATCCAGGGACTAACTAATTAATAATGAATGTACTTTTTTTGTATCTAATGATGCAATAATACACTCTAGGAGCAGAGTAGAATTTTTAGCTAGCGCTTGATGAAATATGTATTTCTAACATTTTTATGGAAAAATTTTAAACCAAAGCCAATGGTGAAGGAATGACTGTAAAAATCAAAGCAGATAAAAAAGTTATAGGAAAGGGAATGAATATTTTTCGAGCATCTGTTATATCCGAAGCCCAATGCTGGATGATTTCCCAACCTGGTTGTGTTTAATTTTCATAACATTCCTAAGAGATAGAGATTGTGCTGGTATATGGATGAGGAAACTGTGGTTCATGAAGGCTGAGGAACTTGCCCAAGCTCACATATCCAAAGAGAGTTGGAGCCAAGATTCAAACCAGGCATGTCTGAGTCCTCAGCTGATGGCTTCCACTCCATCTCTGCCTTTGATCCAGGAAATCACAGGGCCATATTCCTAATGATTTTGCTAAGATTTGCAAGTCATGAAGTGTCCTTGGCTGGAATCTTCAGTGCCTGCGTATGGGTTATTCCCAGAAAATCTTGCTCCTAAGTACAGCTGCTGAATGAATTGGGTGTGGGAGAAGGTTCTCTTCCCCTCCAAGCCAGGACAAGGTATTAGCTTGCTATTCTCTTACCACAGGCACTGACATTCTACTGCTTCCTCTGAATTGAGCAGGGGTCCAAACTTGAGACTTAGTTCTGTTCCTCTGAAATGCACACAGGCCTGGGGTGAATGGAGGGCCCATCTAGTAGGCCGTACAGGGGACTATGTATATGAGCCACCAAGGAGGATTCTGGCAAAGAATTTATCCTAAGGTTAGAGTCAAGGCACACCAGTGTGATCTAATCCTTTGCTTCCAGATCAGAGGGGAGAGATGTTTGTCTTCTTGCCAACCCCCACGCACTCTAGTCTTGAGCCATAGGGAGCAAAGGCTGGGAGTAGAAATGTAAAGAATGGTTTGAAAAAAATCTCTGTGATGGGGACCCATGTATTATGTCAAACAACACCAAAGTGGGTCTGAGGAATGTGGAGGCCTCAGCTGCCATGGGGAGCCAGCACCCAACAGGAAGACCTTGAGATGTCTAAGGAGAGGCCAGGAGCCTTAAGGGTGAGTACATGGGAGACACACCCTGGAATCCCTAGAGCCCTGGAGTGGTGGTGGGGCTTGAACTGAATTTGAAGGACCCACCCCAGCAAGTGGGGACGTTTCAAAGAAATAGTTTTGATATTATACCGATCCCATTTCTACTCCCAGGTTGGTATGTAGAAGAAACTTTGGGTTAGGATATGCTATTAGAATGCCTCTTATCCCCAGAGATATAATTTATGACCTCTCAGTCTAATCTGGAGGAGACATCTCACAGATGTTAATTAAACAATAGCACAAATATGTAACTTCAAACTGAGATAAGTCCCGTGAATGGAAAGTACAAGGTGCCCTGCTGGTGTATAAAGGAGAATCTGAGTGGCCTGGGGGAGGGGTGAGAGAATAATAAGGAGAGGTTTCCCAGAGTGTGTGATGTATGCATGGGGAATGGTGCAAAGATCCTGAAGCAGATGTAAAGTGGTCAGATAAATTACCAACTATGAGAAGAGCAGCAGAACAAGATGCATGGGATGTTTCTTCTCTGATCTACATTTTAAAGCAGAGTTGCATTTATAAAAACAGAAGCTAGTGCTTGAAGGGTCTGTCTTGAGTTGGTCAACTTTGCCTTTCAATGTACATGGAAAGGCATGGTTATTGGACTAGGGGCATCCAATAACCCAGACTCTATGCCTCATTCGCCAACAAGTTGTAGGAGTTTAAGCAGATGTCATAATCTCCATTTTTCTACATATAATTTTTTTAATGTTTATTTATTTTTAAGAGAGAGAGAGAGACAGAGTGTGAGCAGGGAAGGGCAGGAAGAGAGGGAGACACAGAATCCAAAGCAGGCTGCAGGCTCTGAGCTGTCAGCACAGGGCCCAATATGGGGCTTGAACCCATGAACCGTGAGATCAGGACCTGAGTCGAAGTTGGACACTTAACTGACTGAGCCATCCAGGTGCCCCTCCATTTTTCTACATATAGAGGAGGGCAGAGAAAGGAGTGGAGTCTGCCAGATGATCTCTACAAGTCCTTCTGGTGCTTAAAAAAAAAAAAAATCTAATAAGCAGCTTTTAAAGATAGGCCTCTGATATTTAACTTTTAGAGAAAGAGCTTATTCCTTTGACTTCATAATTCCTTAGAAGTATCCAGTCTTCACTATTGACTCTGAGTCAGCCTTAGGAGAATAGAGCTTATTTTACAATCATGTGAGGTCTCATGATTTTATTGAACACATGTCATTCATTACTTCACATCTTGTCCAGGTACTGAGTATTCAAAGGAGAAGATAATGTGTCACCACCTCCACCAAATACCCAGTCCACCATCAACTTGGAGAACATATTATCAGGTAATTACCATTTAGTAAAGTGATAAATGCATTGCTAGAGATATATAGAAGGTGTTAAAGGAAACTGGAGGAAGGCCACCTGACGCACGTGTGAGAATAAAATAGGTGGTTATAATGGGGATATAAAAAATTGATGTGTCAAACATAGTGGATGCTTCATGAATGGATGTAACTGAACAAGTGAATAAATTGTATTGCTGTTATTTTACTTCAAATGGTTAGATGGCTTATTCTAAGACCTCTGTTATTGTTCATTCATGTAATAAAAGGAAAAAAATTAATAATGGTTGCAATTGTTATAATTCTGAAGAGTACCCAGGTGCTGTACATACCCACATGGGTAATATTTGCCTGCACCATATTTTTCCCCCCTAACTTTTCATTAGGTATTTGTTTCTACTATGAATCTTTCCTCCCAGAGACTAGAAAGATTGCCCCTGGCCATTTTCATCTTATTGCGTTAAATTGTGTTTAGAAAGGAATGAGTTCAAAGTATATAACACAAGAGACAGGTGGAAGACTAAAACCTGGGGGAGAGAAATTCAATAAAAGTTTCCTCCCCAAGGATGGGAGCACCAGAGGGGGTGACAGGGGTCTGTGAAATGATGCAGTCATTACCGAGCTTGGAGATAGCAAGGTTGGAAAGATTGGAGTTTTCCCTCACCCTTTAATTTGTTCTGAACACTTGCTATAGTAAAAAATGGGATTGGAAGCCCTAAGTGCAAATCATCAACTTCAGAAGAAAAATGTTACTTTTATGCTGTCCATTAAAACATTTACCTGCTCCATATGCTTCAGCACTTCCAGAGAAAGAGGAATTTGCACAATGAAAATTGAGAGGACATTTCTGAAAAATTGTTTTCCATAAATCTTGCAAATTACTGTGCTCAGATATTCTAGGTTGTAGCCAGACCGACCTCTAGGGAGCGATTATCAGGGAAATAACCATGAACAGCAATAAGATCTCACACAGATCTGACTAGCAACACCAGGATGTGACCTTTTTGTGCAGGACGCATTCATGTGGGCCCGTCTGAGTTGCCAGGAGCACTGTAATTAATGGGGCACCAGAGAATGCCTTCTTCTCTATGAGCTGCTAATTAGTTCTCCCAGAGACACATGTCCCAAACTAGAGCCAGGTGTCATGTTCCGATCCTGCTTGCTGAGTGGAATTGGATGAGTGTGTAAGGGCTACTCGGACTAAATCCCAGGACCACACTGCTGTGGTCCTTTTTTTCCTCCCAAAGTGATCCCACAGGAGGAAAACTATGATCCCCATACCTGAGTAATACCTACGGTTTCTACTTTCCTTTTTTTGGATGGAGGGATGTATGATTTCTTTAGCAATATCACGAGTATCAAATATACTGAATGGTTTGGTTTTGATCTCACAGAGCATTTTGCTGCTTCTTCTTTTCTTTCTTTTTTTTTTTTTCTTTTCTTTTAAGTAGGCTCAGTGCCTAATGTAGGGATTGAACTCACACCCTGAGATCAAGAGTTGCATCCTCTACCGACTAAGTCAGCCAGGGACCCCCCCCACCCCCAGCTTCTTTTTTACTATATCATGTTTTGGGCAGATAGTGTGACATGGAGAATACTACCACTCATGGTCAGGTGGAGGTAGAAACCTACCTGCATGGATGCTATGCAAGGTTGGACAGGTTATGCCCTGCACAAGGATGCCAGTTGAAGGGGCGAGTGGAGTCTGAATCTAGCCCACTGTCCACCTACTCAGCATGTGTCTCTGTGTACATTAGAACCCAGCCATTCTGGCTCCAGAGTTTGAATTTAAATTCTTAACTACACACCCTATGGACCTTATAAACTAATAGTGTACTGGAAACCCTGGAAACCAGCTTTATCATTTACCAGATAACAGTCATTGAAGCCTTAGGAGAATATGAAGGTTGAAGGAAGCCTTTTATTTTTATTATTTTTTTATTTTATTATTTAAAATAATTTTTTTAACATTTATTTTTGAGAGACAGAGAGAGACAGAATGTGAGTGAAGGAGGGGCAGAGAGAGAGAGGGAGACACAGAATCTGAAGCGGGCTCCAGGCTCCGAGCTGTTAGCACAAAGCTCCATGTAGGGCTTGAACCTACGAACTATACTATCAGATTATGACCTGAGCCAAAATTGGATGCTTAACCGACTGAGCCACCCAGATGCCCCTTATTATTATTTTTTATTTATTATTTTTATTTGAGAGAGAGGGAGAGAGGGAGGGAGAGAATGGAGGAGGGGCAGAAAGAGAGGCGGACAGAGGATCTGAAGTGGGATCTGTGCTGATGGCAGACAGCCTGAATCGGGGCTCAAACTCACAAACTACGAGATCATGACCTAAGCTGAAGTCCGATGCTTCATCGACTGAGCCACCCAGGTGCCCCTGAAGGAAATCTTTTAAAACCAAAAAGTGAGTTAAATACTAGGATATTGTCTCTGACTGGTATTTCCTGAAGAATCATCCACCCTAGTACCAATACCATGTTTTCCTTCTCCTATTCAGTAAAACAGTCTATAGGCAAACAGATGGGATTGTTTATTCACATATCTTCCAGGGAAACATGAAGATCTGGTTCACCTGGGTAAAGGTTGCACAGTAACTTATGTTTAACATGAGTGAGAGCAAATTCTGCCGAATCAGTCTTTTCAGACCAACGCTGTGTCCTTGGCAAGACTGCGCTGGAGACACTGTGGGATTTCGAAGCAGAGCCTTAGCCTCAGCCCTTTCCAACTGAGGGCACTTCAGCTACTACTTAGCTTCTGAGCTGCAATTTCCTTAGCTGTAATATGCCTTCTTCTCAGAGTTGTTGGAATTACATAAACAGGTAAAACCTCTAGCACAGAGCCTGGAGCAACGTAATAGGCTATCAATCAATGTTAGTCTTCCCCATCCCCTCTTAAAAATTATCAATGTTCTTGGGACGCTTGGGTGGCTCAGTTGGTTAAGTGTCCGACTCTTGATTTCAGCTCAGGTCAGGATCTCACAGTTTGTGAGTTTGAGCCCCGAGTTGGGCTCTGTGCTGACACCATGGAACCTGCATGGGATTCTCTCTCTCTCTCTCTCTCTCTCTCTCTCTACTCTTCCCCCACGCTCTTGCTCTCAAAATAAATAAATAAAGTTAGAAAGAAATCCTTAATGATTTCTGTATTAGTTTCCTAAAACTGCCATAACAAAGTACCACAAATTCAATGGTTTAAAACAACTTATTCTTACAGTTCTGGAGGCCAGTAGTCCAGAGTCAAGATACTGGCCATGTTCTGTCCAAAGCCTTCCTCACCTTTTCCAGCACCTGCTAATCTCAGATGTTCCTTGGGCTGTGGCAGCAAAACTCTGTCTCATCACAGTCTTCCCTCAGTGCCTGTGTCTTCACATGATGTTCTCTCCATGTGTCTGTGTCCAGATTTCCCTCTTTGAGGAATTCAGTCACAGTGGGTTAGGGGCCATCCTAATAACCTCATCTTAACTTGATTACATCTGCAAAGACCCTATTTCTGAATTGGGTCACATTTGTAGGTCCCATGGAGTTTGAGTGTCGACATCTTTTTTTGGAGGACACAATTCAAGCCATACCAATTTCCTGTCATTGTAGAAAAATCATAATTAATAGTTGTTTAATGACTTTAGAGTTATTTCTACTCTTGGAGACAGGACTTTATATTTTTTGTAAAGGGGGGAAATTTCCATTAAATCTAGGTGGCGGTTTTGTTATAGGAGGTGAATATATCAACTTAGGTTTGGTGCAAAATTCCTTTGTTTTGGGAAATAACATGAGAAGATACTATTTTTCTTTTAAGATTTCACTACAATCATTTTTCCATGTTGGAACATGGGTTTTGTAGTTTTCATAATTGATATATGATATAATTGATGTACCACAATTTATTTTCTGCTTGTTGGGTATTTATAAGTCTCAAATCAAGAATGTCTGATTGAGGGGCACCTGAATGGCTTAGTTGGTTGAGAATCCAACTCTGGATTTCAGCTCAGGTCATGATCTCATGGTTCAGGGGATTGAACCCCAAGTGGGGCTCCACACTGACAGTGCAGAGGCTGCCTGGGATTCTCTCTCTCCGTCTCTCTCTGCCCTCCCCTGCTCATGTGCATGTGTTGTGTGTGCACACACACACACACACACACACACACACACTCTCTCTCTCTCTCTAAAAAAAAATATTAAAAAAAAAAAGAATGGGTTGAAGCAAGAATTCTACTGATGTCATATAACTATACACTACTGCTAGACCAGTTTTTTTTTGGGGGGGGAGGGGGCGCAAGTGAGCAAGGGACAGAGAAAGAGAAAGAGAGAGAGAGAATCCTACAAAGGGCAGAGAGAGAGAGAGAGAGAGAGAGAGAAGTAGGGCTTGTGTTTTTATCTGAAGTGGGGCATGAGCTCACCCAAGGTGGGGTTCCTGCTCGCCTGATGTGTGGCTCGAACTCACAAACTGTGAGATCATGACCTGAGCTGAAGTCAGATGCTTAACAACTGAGCCACCCAGGCACCCCTAGACCAGTCTTCCCAAATTGGTGCCGTATTCTTGACAACTGTGCATCGGAAACATAGTAAGTTCTAGAGTCAGACCAAGAGTCACATCTCAATCCCCAGGCCTTTCCAGCTGTGTGAACTTGGCATATATAAAAAAAAGTGGTAGAACAATATGTAAAATAAGCATAGATTTATATTCATATAAAAAACTGTATTTTATATGCTCAGAAAAGAATCTGGAAAGATCCATACAAAAACTGTTAAGCAAGGCAAGGCCTGAGAAGTGAAAATAGAAATGAGGTGAGAGAAGGACATTCACATTTTATTACATGTACATTTATATTAAAAATATTTTTTCAACAACCATGTATGTTTCCTAACTTTTAAAGAACCAATTCAAAACAAACAAAGAGGGACAGGACACTTGGCTGGCTCAATCAGTAGAGCAAATGACTCCTGGTCTTAGGTTGTGAGTTCAAGCCCCACGCTGGGCATGCAGCCTGCTTAAAAACAGAACAAACAAAAAGAAAAGCACCAAATTTTTTTTTTTTTTAAGTAGGCTTCATGCCCAGCACAGAGACCAGCTTGGAGCTTGAACTCACAACCATGAGATCAAGACCTGAACTGATATCAAGAGTGAGACACTTAACTGACTGAGCCACGCAGGGGCCCCAAAACCTACTTTAAAAAGCAGGTAATCGTCGGGGCACCTGGGGGACTCAGTGGATTAAGCATCTGGTTCTTGATTTCGGCTCAGGCCATGATCTCACGGTTCGTGGGCTGCAGCCCTGAGTTGGGCTCTGTGCTGACAGTGCGGAGCCTGCTTGGGGTTCTCTCTCCCTCTCTCTGTCTGCCCCTCCCCTGCTCGGGCTCTCCCTCTATCTCAAAATAAATAAATAAACTTAAAAAAAAAGCAGGTAATCATTTGGGAACTAAGGGAATGTAACATTTTGAATTTACCTGTACCAAGTACTCTCTATCACTTACTTACCAACTGCAAGAGATAATAAAGATAATCTTTATTCCTCTTACTTTTGTCTCCAATTATAATTTCTTTGTAACCCACCAATAGTCCACTCAACTATCTGCGTCTCTTTATTTCACTTCCTTTTTAGAGAAAAAAAATCAAACCAGAAGTATTTTTTTTTCATTTTGAAAAGTAAATATATGCTTTTATAATTGCTGAAGAAGTATTTGGAATTTTTGCTTTTGTTGTTGCTGGTCTTGTTTTTTAATAGGCTTTATTTTATAGCTAAAATCTGATTTTGCATTGTAAGCAAATGTTCTTACTTTTCTAAAAAAAATTATCCTTTGTTTATAAAGTTCTGGAAAATATATAGTCAGTAAAAATTTCAGAATGATTGCAAATCTCCTTGGTATAATAGTAATGATTCCTCAATTATTTTTTCTATACTTCTGTTGAATAAATTTTGTCTTCTGTAAGAATGCATATCATGGTTTCCCTTCCCTTCCTTCCTTCCTCCCTTCCTCCCTCCATCCCTCCCTCTCTCTCCCTCTGTAAGCTTTAAGCCCAAAGTGGGGCTTGAACTCATAACCTCGAGATCAAGAGTTTCCTGTTCTGCCAACTGAGCCATCCCCAGGTACCCCTATCATGTGTTACTTTTAATATCTACATTGGAGAAAGCAGTGTATACAGGCATTAAAAGATGAAGTTTCTTCCACTATAGTCTAACAAATACTTATTGGAAAACTAGGAAATTAGTGATGTATCTAAGAAATGAAATGATTTTTAAAAAATGTAATTTCCTTATCTTGTTTTCTTCAGTATCTTTCTATTGTTCTTATTCATTTAATTTCCAACTGGGTTAGAGGAAAGGTCTTTATGAGAGATCATTCCTGTTCAATTTATGCTCATTGAAAGGTTCCCAAAAATTGTCCTGAAAAAAATTATATTTGATTTATAAATTATGTATTAACTCAAACTAATAAGATCTGTTTGCAGGTAAGTATAAGAAGTTTCATCATCAATTATTGACAGGTTGAAACAGATCATTTAGTGTTATTTGAATACTTGACAGGTTCTAACGAGTCAAAACAAGAACTAAGTTCAGGTTGAGAGGTCACTGAGAATATTTCGAAATCATTCGCACGTCACTGGTGAGAATACAAAGATGGTTTAAATGACCTTTTGTACGTATATGGTCGCACATTGATTTCTGTAATGCTTTTTGTGGCTGCCAGTTCTCATTATTCTTTAACACTTTTACCATCATCAACTTTATTTAAAGAGAATTGATTAGTCACCTAACCATGCATAGATATTATGATGGCATGCACGGATGATACCCAGAGAGGTCCATACGCATAAACAGAAATCATGACTGCTGGTAACATCTGATATTGTGCCTTCTGTGAATTAAACAGCATAAACATGGCTTCTCCCTGAGTTTATAGATAAAAGATGAGACCCAGATAATTCTGTGTTGCTTCAGTGGATTGAAGACTTACAGGTTCTTAGGCATTTTGGATCCCTTATAACAGCAAACCAGAAACTGGCATATGGGAGATGCTTAATAAATGCTTGCTGCATTATGAGATGACCTTCACCTGGGGTATCTGCATGGCTCAGTTGGTTAAACGACTGACTCTTGATTTTGGCTCAGGTCATGATCTCATGGTTTGTGAGTTTGATCCCCGAGTCGGGCTCTGCGCTGGCAGTGTGGAGCCTGTTTGGAGTTCTTTCTCCTTGCCCCTCCCCGTCTCATGCCTGCTCTCTCTCTCTTCCAAAAATAAATAAATAAACTTAAAAAAAAGAAAGAAAGCAATGAAAAACCCCATAAGATGACCTTCAACTGAATGTGAATGAAAGCATCTAGAAAAAATCTCTGAAAAGTAGATGTAATGCTTGGGCCACATGCTAGAATATCAACTTGAGTATCTATTTTTTTAGAAGAACCAAAAATAAATACATATCCTTTTGTGTAACTAACAGGGTTTTGGAGATTGAAAAAGCAGAATAATTAGATTTTTAAAAAATATTTAAAATTTAAATTATTTAAATTATTCTTTTAGAATAATGTGGGATGAATATATAATTTATTTTTGTATCAGAGAGATGTATTGAAAGATTGAGAAATATAATTCCTAGGAAAATAATGAAATTTCAACATTAGGAAATCCAATAATGCAATTAATTATTACTCAGAGAATAATCAATAATCTTATTAGATGCTGACTAGATAGTTGATAAAATTCAATATGCTTTATTTTAGAAGAAACTATTAATAAGCTTTGATAAAGTCAGAAACCACTGCAAATATCATAATAATGAGACATTAGGAGATTTCCATTAAAGATGGAACAGGACAGAAATTCTACCATCACCATGTTATTTTGGATTTCTGTTTCATACCCTACTCAGAAGCATATTCCCAATGAATTAAAAATCCAAATATTGGGGCACCTGAGTGGCTCAGTCAGTTGAGCGTCCAACTTCAGCTAAGGTCATGATCTTACAGTTTGTGAGTTCGAGCCCTGCATCGGGCTCTGTGCTGACAGCTCAGGGCCTGGAGCCTGCTTCAGATTCTGTGTCTCCTCTTTCTCTGCCCAACCCTGGCTTGCGCTCTGTCTCTCTCAAAAATAAAATAAACATTAAAAAAATTAAACACTTAAAAATTCAAATATTAAAAAGCTTTCATAAAAGTACTGGAAGGAAGTATAGGAGTTTTTTTGTTTTTGTTTTTTAAAAAATCATCTTGGAGGTGAAAATTGCCTTCCAAAGAAGTATCAAACCTTAAAAGCCATAAAGCAGGGGCATCTGGGTGGCTCAGTTGATTAAGCATTCGACTTTGGCTCCGGTCATGATTTCACCGTTTGAGCCCTGCATCTGACTCTGTGCTGACAGCTCAGAGCCAGGAGCCTGCTTTGGATTCTGTGTCTCCCATCTCTATCTCTGCCCTTCCCCTACTTGTGCGCCCCCTCTATTCCCCCTGAAAAAAAATACATTTTTTTAAAAATCTGTAAAGAAAAGATTGACACACCTGTTGTCAGAAATATTTTTTAATCTTCTATTTAATGAATAATGCATAAACAAGACTATGTCAAATAGAGAGAGGCAATGTTATCACAGAACTATATGAAAACCATAATATATAAAGAACTTTAAAAAATGTTTATTTTTGAGAGAGAGAGAGCGAGCAAGAGAGAGTGAGGCACAGACAGAGAATCCCAAGCAGGTTCTGTGCCATCAGCACAGAGCCCAATGCGAGCCTCAAACCTACAAACTGTGAGATTATGACCTGAACTGAAATCAAGAGCCAGAGGCTCAACCTACTGAGACACCCAGGTGCCCCTATTCAAGAGCTTCTTGAAATCACAAGAAAAAGTAAGACTCCCATTCCTCAGACAAGGGTGAACACAAGGCAGTTTCTAGATAAAGAAATACAAATGGCCAAGAAACCTTACTTAAACTCACAAAAGTCTGGAACATACAAATAGAAACAGCAATAATATGTGATTTCATCCCCTGAATGCACAAAAATAAATAAAAATATACTATATTCAATCAGTGGGAGTGTTCACTGTTACAAGCTTTTATGGAGAGCAATTTGGCAACATCTAATGAAGCAGTAATGCTCCTAGACATTGATATAGTAGTATATGTCACTGCAGATGGATATTTATTGCAGCATTATTTGCATTAAACAGCAAACTGGGAAGTGGTTGAATGTTTTATGGTACAGTGGTAACTCCATTTGCTAAGGAGGGTGAAGCAGTGTTATGTGTGCTGATATGGAAGATGTTTCTGACTCCATATTAAGCAACTTTCAGAACAATATGTTTAGCACAATGTAGTATGTGTAGAAAAATAAAATTCATAATACCTGTATGTATAAACAGACACATATACATAAAAAAATTCTGGAAGGGTACACTGGGAATATTCCTCCCTCAGGGATGACGTATGATGGAGAGTTTCACCCCTGTGGGACTTAGGGAAGGAGAAGAATTGAGATTTTGATTTTTTTTTACTCTATATTCCTCTATATTATCTGAATTTTTAAGCACAAATGCATATTTGTAGTGTAAAAGATTAAGTATGAAAAGAGAGAAATGTAATTCATATAATGTATAGATTGTTGTTTTTCATAAGCAGATGTTAGTATGTAAGCAAGGTGTAGGAAATTATGTAGCACTTAAAAATCACTTTCATCCTTTCTTCTTTTTAATGTTTATTTATTTTTGACAGAGAGACAGAGAGAGAGAGAGAGACAGAGAGAGAGAGAGAGAAAGAGAGAGAGAGAGAGAGAGAGCATGAACAGGGGATGAGCAAAGAGAGGGAGACATAGAACTAGAGACAGGTTCAAGGCTCTGAGATGTCAACAGAACCCGACGCAGGGCTCGAACCCATGAACCGTGAGATCATGACCTGAGCCGAAGTTGGACGCTTAATCGACAGAGCCACCCAGATGCCCCCAAATCACTTTATTTCTTTTTCAATGTTTATTTGTTTATTAGAGAGAGAGAGAGAGAGAGAGACTGAGCAGGGGAGGAGTAGAGAGAGGGAGGGAGAGAGAATCCCATGCAGCCTCCATGCTGTGAGTACAGAGCCTGATGTGAAGAAGAGACTCAATGTCAAGAACCTTGAGATCGTGACCTGAATGGATATCAAGAATTGGATGCTCAGGGGAGCCTAGGTGGCTCAGTTGGTTAAACCTCTGACTCTTGATTTTGACTCAGGTCATGATCTCACAGTTCATGAGTTTAAGCCCTGCTTCAGGCTTTCTGCTCTCTGCACAGAGCTGCTTCGGATCCTCTGTCTCTCTGTCTCTCTGCCCTACCCGACTCATGCACTCTTTCTCTCTCTTAAAAATAAACAACATTTAAAAAAGAATAATGACAAGAAATAAAAACATATCTTAAAAAAAATCAGATGCTTAACTGACTGAGGCACCCAGATAACCCCCAAAAACCACTTTCATCATAGGCAGGGGAATTGTTTTCTCCTTGATACAAGATTTTTATTTTCTTAAAATGTCAATTAACATAATTTGCTATTTGTTAGCAAATATGCAAAATTTGTTAGCACCTTGGAAAGGTGTCTTCTGGGCCTTTAACCCTGGATTCTGAAAAGGAAAAATGAGTATAAGCAGAGCTCAATTAAATGCAGAGTTTTTCTTACTGGAAATTTAGTATTAAGAGAAAAACTAAAAACAAAAATAAAAGAAAATCCTTTATTTATTATTTATTTCTTTGCTTGTATGTGTGTGTGTGTTTTAAATTTTTATTTTAATTCTCTTTAGTTAACATACAGATGTTAATATTGGTTTCAGGAGTAGTAGATTTTAGTGATTCATCACTTACATACAAAACCAGTGCTCATCACAAAAAGTACCTTTCTTAATACCCATCATCCATTTAACCCATCTCCCCATCCACCTCCCCTCATCAACCCTCAGTTTGTTCTCTATAGTTAAGTCTCTTGGAGTGCCTAGGTGGCTCAGTCGGTTGAGTGTCCAACTCTTGATTTTGGTTCAGGTTATGATCCTGGAGTTATGGGAATGAGTTCCGCTGCTCAGCATGGAGCCTGCCTAGGATTCTTTCTCTCTTTCCCTCTGCCTCCTTCCCCTGCTGACATGTTCTCTCTCTCTAAAAAAAATAACAAAAATAACAAAATAATAATAAATAAATAAAGCATCCTTAGAGAAAAAGTCTCTTATGGGTTGACTCCCTTTTTCTCTTTTGTTCTCTTCCTTCCCCTATGTTCATCTATTTTGTTTCTTGAATTCTACATATGAGTGAAATCTTATGGTATTTGTTTTTCTCTGACTAGCTTATTTCATTTAGCATAATACACTTCAGCTCCATCCATGTCATTGCAAATGGCAAGATTTCATTCTTTTTGATGGCTGAGTAATATTCCAGTGTGTATGTATGTATGTATGTATGTATATATATGTATTTATATATATGCATATATTTATGTATATACACACACATATATACCACTTTTTCTTTATCTACTCATCAGTTGATGGACACTTGGGTTCTTTCCATAGTTTGGCTATTGTTGATAATGCTGCTATCAACATTGGGGTGCATGTGCCCCTTCGAATCTGTATTTCTGTATGCTTTGGGTAAATACCTAGGAGTGCAATTGCTGGATCGTAGGGTAGTTTTATTTTTAACTTTTTGAGGAACCTCCATACTGTTTTCCATAGTGGCTGCACCAGTTTGCATTTCCACCAACACTGTAAGAGGGTTCCCCTTTCTCCATATCCTCACAAACACCTGTTGTTTCCCGTGTTGTTAATGTTAGCGATAAAGAAAAACTTTTAAAGGTATTGCTAGTTGGTTGAAGTCTGTTACCGTGTATGATGGGCTACTGTGAATTTTCAAAAACACTAGAGGTTGATTCCTCCCCACCCTCTCTCTCCCTCCTTCCCACCTTCCTTGTCTCCTTCTCTTCCTTCTTTCCTTCCTTTTTTTTCATCTCTTTTCAATATTTCTGGTCTTGGGCAGGCCAGAAGAAGGTGGACAGGTAAACTGAAGTTATGCAATGAGATCCACATGTAGAAGGTCAGAGGCCGGTCTCACAGTGTACTGCATATCCTTGAATTTCTAAGTACCCTTGCGTGCACTGTGATAACTTGGATCAGTCTCCAGGGAGCCAGCCAGGAGGTAAAGGGAAGAATCTGGGACTAGGGACAGGGAAAGCACATGGCTAAGACAGTACCTAGTGGGGGTGTCCAGCTGACCCAACGCCAGGCGTCAGAGTGGGAAGGTGACATGGTGCTGGCACACAGTAGCAGGAGACTGAGTAAAATGATATCCGGAACCAGGAGAGTGGCAGAAATCCCAAGCTTATATAATTCTCCAGAAAGATTCTTTTCTGAGAATACTTCAAAAGAGACATTATGAATTATTTCTCCAGAAGATGTTCTGGCTAATCAGAATCAGAGTTCAGAAAGAAGAGAAGGAGGATATCCGTCTCTTCCCATTGAGCAGATCACTTTCCTGACTATTAGCAAGCCCGTTTGTACAACATTTTTGTACCACAAGAGTGAAATCATTACTTTCTTCAGGCAGGTAGTTCACTGTTTCTAATGTCAAGTTACTTGTTACCTCTTATGTTTTTTTTTGTAGGTTACAAGCTCCCAATAATAGGGAGACAGGCCATCATCCTGTGTTTCTTGGGATGTTTTGTTCTATAGCACTGAAACATTAATCTCTTCTCTAACTTGAGTTTTCTAACACCTCTGTCTCAGCGTGTCTGTTCCCCTGGCACCCTATTTCCTATACATACAGGATTCTGAGAGTAAGGTTATTACTCTTAGCAGAATCTATTTATAATCCCACAGGGCTGGCAGGGATGTTGAAATATTGTTAGAACAATACTGAAGTATAAATCTTGCTCCCTCTATTGTCAAGCCTTCAGTATAGGTCAATCATTTGCTATTGCTTGACCACGTTTCGATGGCTTTTGGTATCGATCATAGGTCATTTCACTGGTTTCAGCCAACCCAGCATTTTTACTATTGTATGTGACTTTGGTTACCTACATTGGCTCATAGGGGAGGAGATGCTCTGGAATCTGAAGATGCAAGGTGTTTATTCAAAACTCTCTCTTATCTCACTGTGACTGCATTTTTTGTTTGTTTTGTTTCAAACAATATCGCCCTGACCGAGGTCTCCAAAGTGTGGCTCTTTTTCCTTTCATTTTGATTGTCATTTATTTCTCAGGTGTTCTTGCTTAAAACCTTAAAAAAACCCAATACCTCATGATATTTCTAATTTTACACATATTTCTAAAGCACTGGGTTCTGACTTTTGCTTTGACTTTTACTGGTTTCGTGAGCTTGAGAGTCCTCCTTATGGAATCCTTGTTTCAGTCCACAAGGAAGAGAGTTAGTAGCAGAAGATCTTTTTTTTTTTTTTAATATGTAGTTATTTTTCAGAGAGAGAGAGAGAGAGAGAGAGAGAGAGAGAGAAACACAGCATGAGTGAGGGAAGGGCAGAGAGAGAGGGAAACACAGAATCTGAAGCAGGCTCCAGGCTCTGAGCTATGAGCACAGAGCCCCACGTGGGGCTTGAACCCATGAACCATAAGATGGTGACCTGAGCCAAAGTTGGATGCTTAACTGACTGAGCCACTCAGGTGCCCCAGAAGATCCTTGACTGGGCTGAAATCTGCTTCCATAGGGTATGCTTCTGATTTATCCAGACTTTAAAGAGAGAGAGAGAGACACTGAGAGAGATTGATATTTGGTTTTCTTTACCATGAAAGCGTAGGAGGCACAGGGGTAGCCCAAATGTGGGTTGCTGTGACTTGCTCTGTGATCATATCTGCTTTCTTAAGCAGAGCAGAGGGCTCTGGGCTCTGACACACCACCTACTTCCTTCTTGGCTTTGGAAATTACCAGTGAGGCTGAGTTAAGTTATGGTGGACACTCTACTAGTTGGGTAGAATTCAGAGTCATACTGGGTGAGACGTCACACACACACACACACACACACACACACACACACACACACAAGCCAAGATTCATCAGAGAGCATGTACAGGGCAGAAATGGAGGGTAGTAAGGGTAGTAAACATTTATCCTAGGAGCTCCACTCCTGGGGAGATATCCATGAGAAATGAAAACCTATGTCTGTGCACAAACTTGCACGTGGATGTTCATAGGAACATGGTTTAATAATACCCTCAAAGTGGAAATAACCCAAATACCATCAAAATGTAGTATGTTCATGCAAGGGAATATTATTTGATGACAAAAAGGAGTGAAGTCTGGCATGTGCTACACGAATACGGATGAACCTTGAAGACGTTATGTGAAGTGAAAGAAAAGCCAGACACAAAAGGTCATGTATTGTATGATTTCATTTCCATGAAATGTCCAGAACAGGCAAACCCACACAGGCAGAAAGTAGATTAGTGGTTTCTTAGGGCTGGGGAGTTAGGGGAGAATGGGGAGTGACTCCTAATGGGTACGAGGTTCCTTTTACAAAAATGTTCTAAGATTGAATTGTGGTGATGTTTATATACCAAGTGAGCATACTCCAGACAATTCTACACTTTAAATGGGTAAATTGTATAGTATGAAAATTATATTGCAACAAAGCTGTTTTTATTTTTATTATTTATTGTTATTATTTTTAATGTTTTATTTTATTTTTGAGAGAGAGAAGAGATAGCATGAGTGGGGGAAGGGCAGAGAAAGCGGGGGACAGAGGAACTGAATTGGGCTCTGTGCTGACAGCAGAGAGCCCAATGTGGGGCTCAAACTCATGAACAATGAGATCATGACCTGAGCTGAAGTCAGTCACTTAACTGACTGAGCCACCCAGGTGCCCCATTTTTATTTTTAAAGAAAGAAACAGCACATTTGGAAGGAACTAGTAAACATACAGCACTGGCAATAGACGTGTTTGTGGCAATCAGGAAGCCACACCTCAACCCCATTTCCTTCCTCACAGTGTCTCCTGCCTACCACTCTCCAACTGATCTTCCTAAAGTCCTGTGGGTCTTGCAACAGAACTGTTACTCAGAACTAACATTGATTCCCCGCTGCCTAACGGATTCCGGGTCTCAAATCCACCTTTCAACCTTGTGTCCCACATGCATCCTTTGTTCCCAGTTACCTTGTCTCCTCACCTTCTGCCAAAGCCTCGCATGCATTCCTAGTCATTCACACTGTTCTGCCAACTTGAGGTATCATCCTCCTAGCCTTCACTCTTTCTGTTTCAAAGATAAACCAGTACGCATCCCACCATCTTCCCTGAGTGCCCAAATCCCTTGAATAAAGGATTCCTTTCTCCAATTCACATCTTCCTCATTGTCTGCCTCACTTCTTTGTCACAACATAGACACTGTGTGCGTATAAAAGTGTCACACATTTTCTTGTATGCATATTTCCTTCTCCCTCTTCACCAGTCATATGCATTTATTTTTGGGGTGATGGAGGAGTAGAATGGGCTTTGAAGAATCCCTGACACTATTGCACCTGTCCCCAACTCACCACACAGTCAAATGATAAATTCCAACATATTAAAGAACTAGGGATGACAAGAAACAAAATGGTCTTTTATTTTTTATTATTTTTTTAAAGTTTGTTTGTTTGTTTATTTATAACCAGTAGGGGAGGGGCAGAGAGAGGGGGGCAGAGGATCCGAGCCACCCAGGTGCCCCAGAGTAGTCTTTTAAAAACATTGTTTTCCTCAGGACACCTGGGTGGGTCAGTCGGTTAAGTGCTGGACTCTTGGTTCCAGCTCAGGTCACGATCTCACGGTTCATGAGTTTGAGCCCCGCTACAGGCTGTGCACAGTGTGGAGCCTGCGTGGGATTCTCTCTTTGCCCCTCCCCTGCGCATGCGTTCTCTCTCCCTCTCTCTCTCTCTCTCTCTCTCTCTCTCTCTCTCTCTCTCTCTCTCAAAATAAATAAATTTAAAAAAAATATTGTTTTCCTAATGCTAAAAGAAATACATTTGAATATAGGACATTTGGGAAATAGAGGAGAGCACACAGGAAAAAAAAATCGTCCTTAATTTTCCTGTCCAGAGGTAGCTAACGTTAGCATTTTCTTGTATAACATCGTATACACATACACTTGTGTAGCAGTTTTAAAATTAAAAGGGGCAAAAATGCATTTTTTTTTTTTTAATGATTGGATTCAACCTGCTTGTCAGCTTTCATTTCTGCTGATGGAGAGGATAAACATTGTCTTTTGGTTAAATATTCACTCAGATTTAGGGATCTCCTTGGCCTTTCCTCTTGCCCTTGTTCCTATCCTGCCAGTTTCTCTTCATATTAACCTATCCTGCACGTGGCTGATTTAGTGAAAGGATGTCTTTCCAACACACAGACTTCATCATACTGCTCTCTCTTCCCACTTAATGATCTTCAGTGGCTCCTATCACTCCCCAGAAAAAGTCCCAACTCCTTAGCAAGCCTCATAAAACCTTCACAGTCTAGTCCTGACCTCTTTTGCATCTTGTCCCTTGCTACTTCTGCTAATGAATTCTGCCCTCTACACACCAGAGAATTTGCTTTTTCCTTCAGGCCTTTGGTTCACTCTGTTTCTTCTGCAACTTCCATCACCAAACAAATATCCTTCTCAATGCTCAGTTTAAACTTTACCTTCCTGGGTAATCTTGCTTGACTCATTTATGTTAAACTAATCCTTCCCTTAATGTACTCCCTTAGCACCTTGTATATGGCTGTATTTCTGAACTTATTATGCTGTTTTAGAATCGGTGAACTTATTTCCTCCTCTGGAATGTGAACTTATTCAAGCTTACTTTTATTTATTTATTTATTTATTTATTTTTTTTGCCTTCCTGAGTAATTATACCCAGAACATTGAAGGGACTAAATAATAGTTAAACATAAAATGAAATAATATCTCTCGAT
Source organism: Cryptoprocta ferox (assembly GCA_028646485.1). Taxonomy (NCBI): domain Eukaryota; kingdom Metazoa; phylum Chordata; class Mammalia; order Carnivora; family Eupleridae; genus Cryptoprocta; species Cryptoprocta ferox. The sequence goes on from CM053567.1 coordinate 81,204,748, forward strand.
ACATATGTACTGGGTGGTTAAAAAAATACCAAAATAGGTAAGAGATGTGGAAAGGAATGTAGAATGCCCAGGTAAGGAAAGATAGACTGTGTTATTTGTTAGGGGGTTATTCACAAGGTGGCAAGGAAAAGGTAAGTGTCCCTTTCTGACTTCTCATTGAACTCAGAAGGAGAAAGTCATTGAATCTTCACACAGATGTGACTGACAAGGGACCACTATTGCACATTCTGTAGAACTAATTCTAAAGCAAGAGCATGGCTTTTCAAATGGTTGAATGCATTTATCTTAAAATAAAAACATGTACAAATGTTGACTGACAGATGGATGGATAAACAAAATATGGTATATGCAGACAATGAAATATTATTCAGCCTTAAAAAGAAAAGAAATCCTGTCACTTGCTACAATATGGATGAATCTTGAGGGCATTACACTAAGTGAAATAAGCCAGTCACAAGAAGACAAATACTATATGATTCTGCTTACATGAGGTACCTAGTAGTCGGATTCATAGTGGTAGGAAACAAATGGTGGCTGCCAGGGGCTAGGGGCACAGGAAAATGGGAGTTATTGCTTAATAGTTTACAGAGTTTCAGTTTTGCAAGATGAGAAAGTTCTGGATATAAACTTTTTTTTTATATATATAAAAAAGTGGAGGTGGTTGCACAAGAAGGTGAATGAGGGGTGCCTGGATGGTTCAGTCAGCAGAGCGTGCAACTCGATCTTGGGTTATGAGTTCAGGTCTCATGTTGGGTGTAGAGACTACTTAAAAAAATAAAATCTTTTAAAAAGTTTTATTATTTAAAAATTCTTTTTAATGTTTTATTTATTTACTTTTGAGAGCAAGAGAGACAGAGCATGAGCAAGGGAGGGAGCAGAGAGAGAGGGAGACACAGAATCCAAAGCAGGCTCCAGGCTCCCAGCTGTCAGCACAGAGCCTGACGCGGGGCTTGAACCCATGAACCGTGAGATCATGACCTGAGCCAAAGTTGGATGCTTAACTGACTGAGCCACCTAGGCGGCCCTTAAATTTTTTTTTAACTTTATTTTTTGAGAGAGAGCATAAGCAGGGGAGGGACAGAGAGAGTAGGCAACAGAGAATCCTAAGCAAGCTCTGCGCTGACAGTGGCGAGCCCAATGCGGGGCTTGAACTCACGAACTGTGAGATCATAACCTGAGCCGAAGTCTGATGCTCAACTGACTGGGCCACACAGGCGCCCCTAAAATATGTATATTTTTAATATTTATTTATTTTATTTTTGAGAGAGAGAGAGAGAGAGAGAGAGTAAGCAGGAGGGGAAGAGAGAGAAAGAGAGAGAGAATCCCAAGCATGCTCTATGCTGTTGGCACAGAGCCTGACTGGGAGTTCAAACTCATGAACTGTGAGATTATAACCTGAGCTGAAATCAAGAGTTGGATGCTTAACTGACTGAACCATCCAGGTGCTCCCCAAAATAAGATCTTTAAAACCAAAAACAATATGAATGTACTTAATGCCACTGACCTTAAAAATGGTTATACTTAAAATAGTTAAAATGGTATATTTTATGGTGTGTGTGTGTGTGTGTGTGCGTGTACCACAATTAAAATGTAAATAGATAGGGAGCGCCTGGGTGGCTCAGTCAGTTGAACATCTGACCTTTGCTTTCGGCTCAAGTCATGATCCCAGGGTGGGAGTGTTGAGCCTTGAAATCAGGCTCTGTGCTGAGCATGGAGTCTGCTTAAAATTCTCTCTCCCTCTGCCCCTCTCTTCTGCTTACTCTCTCTCTCTCCAAAACAAAACAAAGCAAAATTTAAAAAGATAAAAAAACGTAAGTGCACATGACCCACTGTTTTACTTGCTGAGCAGAAAATCCAATTTTTGTGGAGTCTGCAGCTTATAGAATTTAGAAACCATTTTATTGAAAAAAATTACAAAAGGAAATTAGGTAAGAAAACAAATATTTATTTAGAATGAGACCAGGAAGGGATCGTGTACGTGAGAGGTCCTGAAACCTAAGCTTCCTTAGCTTTAAGGAGAACCTATTTCTGCTGATCATAAAAGTTTTATGTTTTATCCTGCTGGCCCTGGGCTGCTGGACACAGAGGAGAGGTGTGGCTGTGGGCTGGGGCGGGGCGGGGGAGGGGAGGTGTTTACTGTGTGTCCTAGTACAATGTGGACTGTAGGCTCACCACTTCCCTGGGCTCATTAATGGCTAGATATGGATGAGATTCAAGTCAGCACAATAATCCATCTCCTCTTCATTTTCCTGGGAAAAGTAAATGAGCGTTCTGGCTGGTGTAGACCAGTTTTTTCTCTGTATGTCCACACACTGTTATAAGACTTCAGTAAACATAGCGAGTCTGTTCTTTGTGTGTGAAGTTAACGCTTTTATACATGTGCCTTTGGGTGTCTTTCTAGCAAGGCTGGTGTGTTTAAATTGGTAGATTGTCAGCCTTTTGGCTCTGGGGTAGGGACAACAAATACACACATAAAAACCAAGAATTGTCTTTCAGGTTTTCAGTTAATGCCTTTTTTAGAGACAAAGAAGGCAGCATGCTGTGGGTGTGGGGTACTGGACAGGCCCCCTTGGGGAGCGAGGAATTTGGCCTGGCACTTTTTGGGGCCGCAGTCCGCCTCAACCAGAGCTGCCTACCATCAGCTCTGGGGCCCCCGAGGTGGTTGGCTCAGATCAGCATGTCGACCTGCTTCCAATCTCTTGGCTTCACTTTCAGTTGCAAAGAATTCCCTGGAAAATGACAAAGTTGAAAATGCAGATGGGGAATTCCTCCAGGAGAGTTTCTGGGAAAAAAAACCCTTCCTTTTTCCTAACAAAGTCTGAACCGTAGAACTCCTCCTTCCTCTGACTCACGTTTAACTGTAACAGCCAAGCAGGACTATTCTTCAGAAATGTTGCTTGCCGGTTATGTTTATTTTCATGTTCTGTCTAAGCCAGAAAACAGAGTTGGTGAGAATTTATTATTTTGATATAATAAGAAATTTTGATATAATTTTTATATTTAACCCAAGATGCATGGTATGAAATGAAGAATAGAGTGGGTCACCGGTAAAGTACAACTTCAAGAATCAGATTTCTTAAATTACTCAGCTACTGTGAGTTATAGATGAATAAACCCCTCAACTAATGAAAGACAGGGCTAGAAGGCTGGGATCTTGAAAAGAAATTTACTGTTTTATCTAATTAGAGAAGCAGTGTATATGCATTGGAGGAACATTTTTATCTACAGAAAAAATGAGAAAAAAAAGAAATATGTCCTGTAATTCTACTGTTCAGAAATAATCCCTATAAACTTTTAAGTCAATGTTGAAGTACATTTGCCTTAGACGTTTGGTATAGATAATAATTTTTATTTATTTATTTTATTTAAAAAACTAATGTTTTATTTATTTATTTATAAAGTTTATTTATTTATTTTGAGAGAGGGGAGAGGGGAAGAGAGAGGGAGAGAGAGAATCTGAAGCAGGCTCCATACTGTCCATGCAGAGCCCCACTTGGGGCTAGAACCCACGAACCGTGAGATCATGATCTGAATCGAAGTTGGTTGCTCAACCGGTTGAGCCACCTAGGTGACCCTAGATAATAATTTTTATATAAAATAAACAACTTGAAAATCTAGAGAATGTGTTACATAGTAGATGCTTTGCATTCAACAATTTAACATTCAGAGTTTTGAATATATTTAGCAATCTGAAAGGTCTGTGACATGTAGAAACACGGTTTTGCTGACAAGCTGGTGGGTAGGAGTGAGTCAACGGACTGGTGAGTCACACAGTGGCTGCCAGGTGCTGGCATCTCAATTTGTCTTTATTTTTCCCTATATGGGAAGAGCAACCAATTGACAATTTGTGGTTAGCACTGCTTAGTGCCTCCCAGGACCCATTCTCTCCTTCTTCAGTGGTTAGACACAATGTTGACGAACTAAAAGAAACGTTCCTAATTTCCTTTGTAAATATGTGACTTAGTTTGGGGCAATGAGAAGTATATAGAATTCCTGGGAAGTGTTCTTTTTCCATTTCTCCTGGGTGGAATATGATCGCTGTGGCTGGAGTTCAGCAGCCACCTTGGACCCTGAGGTTGAGTGCCATTGAAGGCTGACTGTGAGCTGAAAAGTATGCTTGTTCCTGACAATTTTAGGAAGCCACCATGCCAGTCTTGGGCTGCCTACCCCCAGATTTCTTTTCTATGAAAGATATGTTTGTCTTGTTTGTTTATTTATTTATATAGAAATGTTAATTTATTTATTTTGGGGGGGAGGGGCAGAGAGGGAGGGAGGCAGAGGATCCAAAGTGGACTCTGTCTGTGCTGACAGCAGTGAACCCAATGTGGGGCACAAACTCAAGAACTGTAAGATCACGACCTGAGCCACCCAGGCATCCTTCTGTCTTGTTTAAGCCAAAGTAAAAAAAAAAAAATTTTTTTTTTTTGGTTCTTATATTGAGCTGAATGTAATCCTAATGAATACGGGCTTGTTCACTATTATTTACCTAATGTGAGGGGTTGTTGACTAACCTGTGGAAAACCCAGGTGATCTCATTGTGGAGGATAGAGCCAGGAGACATCCTGACCTGGGTTTAGTGTTTATTCATGTCTATTTCTGCCTTGTGCTATCTCCTAAGACCTAGGTCCTGTGGTCTCAGCTACAAGCACAATTCTTAAAAGGTGGGGCTTGCTCGGTGTTTCTGGGTGGATTTGGGCTAGAAGTCCCTCTGACCTCACAGGGAAGGCCACTACTGGCCAGAGATAAATAAAAGTCAAGAGTAACCAGAAGGTGGAGATATCCACGGAGAGGTTTTTGTGTTTCTTAAGGCAGTTGTTCTTTTTTTTTTTTAAATGTTTATTTATTTATTTTGAGAGAGAGTGAGCATGAGCAGGGGAGGGGCATAGAGAGAGAGAGAGAGAGAGAGAGGGAGAGGGAGAGAGAGAATCCTAAGCAGGCTCCTTGCTGTCAGCGCAGAGCCCGATGTGGGGCTCAAACTCGTGAACTGTGAGAGCTGAAATCAAGAGTCATATGCTTAATGGATTGAGCCACCCAGATAGATGCCCATCTAAGGCAGTTGTCCAGGGATACCTAGAATTCCTTGAGACCCTTTCAGAGAGTCCATTAGGTAAAAATTATTTTCATAATACTAACATGTTATTTACCTTTTCCCCAAAATTTGAGAGCCGCTTTAAGGTTTTCCTTAGAGAGAGCTTCCCTCAACCACACTGACTCTTGGCAGTAGCTGAGAGGAGCAGCTGGAGATGGTCATCTCATCAATGGGCTATGAATGGTTCTATATACAGGCTCTCTTCTGGGCTCAGTAATCTTCAGGGAAAACGAACTCAAGGACCTGAGAGTGGAGGAAAGAATGTCAAGTCCAGGCACATAGGTGTTATGGCTGAAGTGTGTTAGGGTCAAGTTCACATGTTGAGTTCTCACCTCTTGTACCTAAAAGTGTGACTTTATTTGGGAGATAGGTGATTTTTTTTTAAAGGTTTTGGTTTGGGAATATTTTTCTTTTTTTAAAAAATTGAAGTATAATTGGCTTATAACATTATATTTAGTTTCAGGTATATACAGCACAATGATTCATTATTTATATATATTAGGAAATGATCATTGCAATACATCTGGTTAACATGCACACCATACATAGTTACAAAACGTTTTTTTCTTGTGATGAACACTTTTAGGATCTACTCTCTTAGGAACTTTTTGTTTTTAATTTATAGTTTATTGTCAAGTTGGTTTCCATATAACACCCAGTGCTCTTCCCCACAAATTTCCTCCACCATGACCATCATCCCTCTTCCCTTTTCCCCCTCCCCCTTCTACCCTCAGTTTGTTTTCAGTATTCAAGAGTCTCTCGTGCTTTGTCTCCCTCCCTCTCCCTAACTCTTTTTCCTCCTTCCCCTCCCCATGGTCCTCTGTTAGGTTTCTCCTGTTATACCTATGAGTGAAAACATATGGTATCTGTCCTTCTCTGCCTGACTTATGTCACTTAGCATGACACCCTCGAGGTCCATCCACTTTGCTACGAATGGCCAGATTTCATTCTTTCTCATGGCCATGTAGTATTCCATTGTATAGATAAACCACATCTTCCTAATCCATTCATCAGTTGATGGACATTTAGGGTCTTTCCATGATTTGGCTATTGTTGAAAGTGCCGCTGTGAACATTGGGGTACAAGTGCCCCTATGCATCAGCACTTCTGTATCCCTTGGGTAAATCCCCAGCAGTGCTATTGCTGGGTCATAGGGGAGTTCTACTGATATTTTTTGAGGAATCTCCACACAGTTTTCCAGAGCGGCTGTACCAGTTTACATTCCCACCAACAGTGTAGGAGGGTGCCCGTTTCTCCACATCCTCACCAGTATCTATAGTCTCTTGTTCATTTTATCCACTCTGACTGGCGTGAGGTGGTATCTCAGTGTGGTTTTGATTTGTCTTTCCCTGATGATGAGTGATGCTGAGCATTGTTTCATGTGTTTGTTGGCCATGTTGATGTCCTCTTTGGAGAAGTGTCTCTTCATGTTTTCTGCCCATTTCTTCACTGGGTTATTCGTTTTTCGGGTGTGGAGTTTGGTGAATTCTTTGTAGCTTTTGGATACTAGCCTTTTATCCGATATGTCATTTGCAACTATCTTTTCACATTCCATCGGTTGCCTATTAGTTTTTTTTGATTGTTTCCTTTGCAGTGCAGAAGTTTTTTATCTTGATGAGGTCCCAATAGTTTATTTTGGTTCTTGATTCTTTTGCCTTTGGGGATGTGTCGAGTAGGAAATTGCTGCAGTTGGGGTCATAGAGGTTGTTTCCTGCTTTCTCCTCTAGGGTTTTGGTGGTTTCCTGTCTCACGTTCAGGTCCTTCATCCATTTTGAGTTTATTTTTGTGTATGGTGTAAGAGAGTGGTCTAGTTTCATTCTTCTGCATGTTGCTGTCCACTTCTCCCAGCACCACCTGCTAAAGGGGCTGTCTTTTTTCCATTGGATATTCTTTCCTGCTTTGTCAAAGATTACTTGACCATACATTTGTGGGTCCACTTCTGGGCTCTCTATTCTATTCCATTGTCTATGTATCTGTTTTTGTACCAGTACCATACTGTCTTGGTGATGAAAGCTTTGTAGTAGAGTCTAAAGTCTGGGATTGTGATGCCTCCCGTTTTGGTTTTCTTCTTCAGTATTACTTTGGCTATTCTGTTTTTTTTGTGGTTCCATACGAATTTTAGGATAGTTTATTCTAGCTTTCAGAAGAATGCTGGTGCAATTTTAATTGGTATTGCATTGAATGTGTAGATTGCTTTGGGTAATAATGACATTTTAATGATGTTTATTCTTCCGATCCATGAGCATGGAATGCTTTTCCATTTCTTTATGTCTTCTTCAATTTCTTTCATAAGTTTTCTATAGTTTTCATCGTACAGGTCTTTTACGTCTTTGGTTAAGTTTATTCCTAGGTATTTTATGGTTTTTCGTGCAATTATGAATGGGATCCGTTTCTTGATTTCTCTTTCTGTTGCTTCATTATTGGTGTATAAAAATGCAACCGATTTCTGTATGTTGATTTTGTACCCTGTGACTTGGCTGAATTCATGGATCAGTTCCAGTAGGCTTCTGGTGGAGTCCGTCGGGTTTTCCATGTAGAGTATCATGTCATTTGCGAAAAATGAAAGTTTGACTTCTTCTTTGCCGATTCTGATGCCTTTTATTTCCTTTTGTTGTCTGATTGCTGATGCTAGGACTTCCAGCACTATGTTAAACAACAGTGGTGAGAGTGGACATCCCTGT
>CM053567.1:81213017-81328923 GCA_028646485.1 Cryptoprocta ferox
GCACAGACAAATCAAACAAACAAGCAAACCAAAAGGGGGAAGGAAGTAAAGAAAAGGAAAGGAAAGGTAAGGAAAGGAAAAAAAAGAAAAGAAGAAAAGAAAGAAAAACAAAAACAAGGGGGGAACAGAGACAGCAAAAGACTATGGACAGTCTAAAAGTGTATAACCAGCCAAGAGGAGAGATAAGAATGAGATAAGGGAAATATATCTAGATGGCACAAGAAAAAAAGGAGAAGAAAAGAAAAAAAGGGGGGGGGGGAAGGCAGCTCTCCCGTGCAGATGGGTGTGGTGTGGTGTAGGTAGGTCAGGTCATGGGGGCTGGTCCCCGAGGCCCCGCCATGGCGGTTGCAGGGAGAAGAATGGTGGTGTCCCAAGCTCTGCTGGAACCAAGCATTGCAAGCTGCTCTTTTGAGTCCGATCTCCCTGTGCCACAGGCAAGCCAAATTGTATTTTCCAAGCCTCGCCTTGCTCCCAAATCCTAGTCCATGCAGTTCAATACTACCACCGGAGATGGGATGCGCTCCCGCTGGCGGCTGACCTCCCATCTGGGATCGTGCAGGGGGAGGGAGCCGTTTTTCTGGTGCCGCCTGGAATGGGCGCTGCTGCCACCGCACCCAAGGAAGATTTCGGCAGCCAGATGGGACAGATTTCTCTCCCCGCGCCCAGGGGTTATATATGACAAGTCTTTCTCTCTCCTGGGGCGAGTTTTTTTAATCTCTTCTTTAGAGACAGTTCTATGAGCATTTTCAGTCTCTCTTTCTCTTCCCCTTGTCTCTCCGGGGCACAGCGTGCTCTCCCTGTGTTGGGCTGGGGCTCCCACCCCCTGCACCTCCGGGGGCCCGCCCATCCTCCAATTTCCCAGTTCACAATCACTCACTCAGGCATCTTTAAGATTGTCTTCTTTTGGAGTCTGTGTCTTCTCTTCCCCTGCTTGCAGATCAGAGTATTGTCTCTTCAGTCCTTGTCAGTTCAATAGATGCGGGTGGGCGAAGATTACAGAGCTCCCTACTTTTCCACCATCTTGCCCAGCCCCCCCCCCCCTTAGGAACTTTTAAGATTTACTCTCTTAGGAACTTCCATAAATAGTATTATTAAAATTTTTTTAATGTTTGTTTTTGAGAGAGAGAGAGAGAGAGAGCAAGTGCGAGTGGGGGAGGGGCAGAGAGAGAGGGAGACACAGAATCGGAATCAGGTTCCAGGCTCTGAGCTGTCAGCACAGAGCCCAGTTCAAGCCTCGAAGCCATGAACTGTGAGATCATGATCTGAGCTGAAATCAGATGCTAAACTGACTGAGCCACCCAGGTACCCCAAGGCAATATAGTCACTCACCTTCCACCCCTTATTATATATGAATTTCTCCCAACTCCTCCCTTTTTAAATCATAAAAGAAATTTTACAAGATACAATTGTTACCTAACGTTGTGTGTGTGTGTTGTTGTTAACTGTTTTTCCATAACGTGGTCCAGGATCAAACATAGGTAAGTCATTCTACTTGACTATTATCACCCCATTATCATCATCGATACTATCACTGAAAGTATTTAAGTATGTATATGATTATACTGTGCTAAATGTCTGTCATCAAGTCTTACTGTTCTTGTTTCTGATGTACATCTTGAATTTGATTCTTTCCATTCCACTGGCACCATTATGGACAAAGATTGGTCTTTCTGTTAGGCAGTGAATACTCAGAGTAAGGCCTGGGGTAGTTATTCAAATGTGGTCTAATTTATACTCTTAGGTGGATGAAGCCTGGGCATTCCAGGTATTCATAGACTTGATTATGTTATGTTACTTATTTGCGTAAGAAAAACCTACTGTTTCCTCCTGCTGCCAAAATAAAGTACAAACTCTTTTACATAATATTCAAGGTTTCTCATGGGCTGACTGTACCTAAGCCTTCACATCATCTAATCTTTCCTCACCACCCTCCATGCTCTGGCTGCATTGTATTAATTACTCTCCACATGTGATGGGTATTTTCATACCTCTGTGCCTTTGCTCTTACTGTTTCGTATGCCTGGAATGCCCTTCCTGTCCTGGATTGATCTTATTCATCTTTCAAGTCTTGTGGCAAGTAATAATAATGATAACACTAATAATTAAGCACTTGTTATATGTCTGGCACTGTTTTAAGCACTTTACATGGTTTATCTCATTTAATTTTCACAACAGGTATGAGATAGGTATTATCTCACTTATAGAAGTGCGGCAGGACTTTGATAAAAACATCAGGTTACTTTTCTAATTTTGGTGATTATGGTGTTTGATGGCTTTGAACAATTTATAACTTGTTGAGATTTCGTTTTTGGTTCTATATAGATATTTAAAAATTTCTTTTCTTATAAAGGAACCCAAATTATACGGTCATCAGGCTCCCCCCAACCTGGTTATCGACTTTCACTGATATTTTTTCTCTTATCTGTTGCTTTTTCCCCTTAAGAGCTAGAGAATAGCCTTTCAGAGTTTCAGAGAGTTATGATGATGTGTAGAAGGTCACAAGGTTGGACTTGAGACCAGGCGTAATTCAAATTTGTGTCTCAGTAAAATGACAAATCATTACATATCATGAATCTTTGGAGCTACTTGAGTGTAACTAGCATCCCGATGTTGAATTAGCAAATTACAAGAATTTAGCACAAAGGCTTTGTCCTGAGGGAGAGTTATCTGATCTCTTTTTTTTTTTAATTTTTAATGTTTATTTATTTTTGAGAGACAGAGACAGAGCATGAGAGGGGGAGGAACAGAGAGAGAGAGAGGGAGACACAGAATCCGAAGCAGGCTCCAGGCTCTGAGCTGTCAGCACAGAGCCCGATGCAGGGCTTGAACCCACGAACTGTGAGATCATGACCTGAGCCGAAGTTGGACGCTTCACTGACTGAGCCACCCAGGTGCCCCTCCTTTGACAAAGTAATCCAATGCTAATTTTAGACTTCAGAATCTCCCAAGTACCCTTATTTTGTGATTGGATATCAGCTTTCAAATTTCTGGTTTCACTGCCTCAAAGAAGAAAGGGCCTTTTGTCCTTTGGAACTAGAAAATACAAGTCAAGATTTGACAGGGCCAGCCATTTTTTAGATAGTTAGTAATTCTTGGTTCTTTTAGTGTACTCGGAGAAGGCTTACTGAAAATGGAACTATTTTTTAAAAAATGTTTGTTTACCTTGAGAGAGGGAGAGTGAGCAGGGGAGAGGCAGAGAGGAAGGGAGAGAGAGAATCCTAAGCAGGCTCTACCCTCAGCACGAGGAGCCAGATGCAGGGGTCCATTTCATGGGAGATCATGACCTTAGTTGATATCAAGAGTCCATCCCTTAGCAACAGAGCCACCTAGGTGCCCCTAAACAGAACTCTTTTTCATGATGTAATCCCTATTTCAGCAAGCAGATATGGTCTGGCTATTGATATGTATATCTATTTAGAAAAAAATTTTACCTCATTGATAGAATAGACAAGGTCAAAGATGGTGGTGATCTCCTTTATGAAGAAATGCCCAAGTTCCTCCTGTGGAATATCTGATGTATTTTTCCTTGAATCTGGAGATGAATAGTGGGTGTGGGTGAGAAACTTCTCACTTCTCTATATATTGGTCACTGTCAGTGACAGATGCTAACAGGCGATGCCTGGACTCTGCAATGACCTTGACAGGATAGGGCTGGCCTTACCTTTGTTAATTGTCATAGGTGACTGTACACCAGCTTTTCTGCTGTAATTCATGCTCTCTTTGTGGGCTCTGTGGATCAGAGAATGTAGGCATGCATCCCTGATAAATAGCAGTGATGCAAGGCACCAGTGACCCTGTACAGAAATCCCTCCATTGGCAAGTGAGAGTCTGTGTAACATGACACCGATCAGCACCATCTTCTGTTTCTCTTCCATATTTACCTTGCATCTGAGTCAGAATGTACTTCCTGCTGCTCATTAGAAGCCGAATGGTACTCGGAACAGTTCATGATTTGGGATTTTGCTCGGGGGATTTCCTTGACCTGGAATGCCCCTTCTTTCTTTTTAAATGTCAAAAATTTTATTCATTATTTATTCATCCCAACCAAATAGGGCTTGTTCCTTCTATAAGATTACCTCCTCTTTTGAGTCCCTGCATTAGCTCTGTATTTACATTTCAGTTAAGGTGTTTGCCTCGCCTGACCGTGTCCTCTTGCTTCCTCTTGCTTCCTCTTGCACGAGGTTTGAAAGCTCTACCTGCATAGCTTGGACAAAATTCCTGGAATGATAGGCTCCTAGAGTTCAGAGGCAGCTGGTCATTGCTGATCCCTTTTACTTTAAAGTGAAAATTACTTTTCTGACCTCAGGGAGAAGCCATATTTCATCTCTAAGGTGTTATGACCCTACCTTGTCCCCATACAAATTGCTTTTAGGATCAGCATGTTTCTTTGGACAAAATGTGCCTTCAAACAGCCCAAATTTTCTATCTAAAGAGAAAACAACCTTCCTCATCATTTCAAACCTTGAGACCTCTATCAGCTTTGCGTTTCCACCTGGCAATTATTAGCATATCAGAATGGAAGTATTTAAAAGTCATGGTTATTAACCTGGATCTTAGGCCCTCGCCCAAATTTCTGTACTTCAAGTTCTTTTATTACACACTAGATGTCACTCTCTACCCAGCGAATTCCAGAGCCAGGTGTCGTGGTGAGTTAATTAGAAAAGAAAGCTATTTGGAAAAGAGTTTGTAAGTGGCTGCAAAACATATTTTCAATTACTTCCAAATAGGACATTTTCCTCCCACAGTTTGCAAGGGGCATTTATTATTTCTTTGGTAAAAAGAAAACTTCAAAACTCATTAAAGGAAAGAAGAGTAAAGTCAATGGCAGTCTTTTCTGCATCCTGCCCTGTGGGGTTTGGACAGGTGCGAAGCTGAGCTGATATGCGGCTCGCCTCTGAAATTCTTCCCTCAGCAGGGACAGAGCTGAACAGCAGTGTTGGCATTGAGTTTATTTCTAGAGATTCAAGAATTCCCTCACCCATTCCCCTCGATGCCACCTCAGAAAGGACCCTTGAGTGCAGAGGAAGCATTCTTGACTTGATTTCATTTTCTTGATTTACCTGACCTTTTCAGTCATGACACATATGTGTGAACCTTTTAGTTGGATTGCCCCGCGAGAGAAACCTAAGGAATTACAGCTGCATAAAGGAAGTTCAGTATTTTCAGGTTGTTTAGGCTGAAACAGTAAGCAGTGTTTGCTGCATGATTGCCACGTCCCCTTTATTCCAGAAGGTTGGCTAAAGAGGGATTGTCTTAGAACCAAAGAGGGAGGCAAGTCAGTGTGGTGTCACTTTAAGTTCTGTCATGTGAAATTTGTTACACCACTGTTGCCCCCTGAAATTACAAAACTTCTTTACAATTTCAAAACTTCAAAGGGAAACAGGGAGCATCTTGGTGGTTTGCTGGTGATATTACTCCACATGGCTTTGGTAAATCTAGGGTATATGAATTGGCCAGTGATTCCAGAACTGCTTTTCATTAAAAATAATTTTTTTAAATGTTTATTTTATTTCTGAGCGAGACAGAGTGTGAGCCAGGGATGAGCAGAGAGAGAGAGGGAGACAGAGAATCCGAAGCAGGATCCAGGCTTTGAGCTGTCAGGATAGAGCCCGATGTGGGGGCCTGAGCCAAGATCTGTGAGATCATGACCTGAGCTGAAGTTGGAGGCTTCACTGACTGAGCCACCCAGGCACCCCCAGAACTGCTTTTCATTTTCAGTAACTGAAACTTTTTTGATTTAAAGGGGTTCTCATCCCCAGAATTCCCTAAACAACAATATCACTAAAATGATAAAAATAAAGGTGACAGTTTAAAGTATAGGGCTGAGAGAGAAAGACAGATACCATATATTTTCACTCATATGTGGACCTGGAGAAACTTAACAGAAGACCATGGGGGAGGGGAAGGGGAAAAGAAAAGTTACAGAGAGGGAGGGAGGCAAACCATAAGAAACTCTTAAATACTGAGAACAAACTGAGGGTGGATGGGGACGAGGGAGAGGGGAAAGTGGGTGATGGGCATTGAGGAGGGCACTTGTTGGGATGAGCACTGGGTGCTGTATGGAAACCAAATTGACAATAAATTATATTAAAAAAAATAAAGTATAGGCCTGAAATTTCAAGTGTGAACTGACTTGCTTTCTACTTCCTAGAAAACTGTGGGCCAATTTAGCTTGTAACCAGAACTCACCTGGCAAAGATTTGCCGCGTGTTTGACTGACTGACATCATTTTGCCAGAACTTTGAGATCCAGTTTGCATGTACATGCGTATGCACACAAAAGGATACACAAAAATTTGAGAGGTTTTATGAAAAAATCATGTTCATCAAATTAAATTTTAGATGTTTATGTGCTTTTATATATACATTTTAATGTTTATTTTATTTTTGAGAGAGAGAGAGACAAAGTGTGAGCAGGGGAGGGGCAGAGAGAGAGGGAGACACAGAATCTGAAGCAGGCTCCAGGTGCTGGGCTGTCAGCACAGAGCTGGACTCGGGAACTCAAACCCACAAACTGTGAGATCATGACCTGGGCCAAAGTCGGATGTTTAACCGTCTGAGCCACTCAGGTGCCCTGAAGTTTATGTGCTTTGAATTTAACAGCATACTCAGTCTTGGGTGAAACTGGGTAGCTTGTGGCTGTTCCCAAACCATTACTCCTAAACCATAATCTGACCACGTTTGGATGCTATTAGAATGTGACTCAGTCAATTTTCATGTGTATGCCTATGTGCATGTTGACATTTTGAGAATAGTTCGTGGTGTTCTTGTTCAGGTCTCAATGAGAATGGGGTTGAATTACACCTAAAGCTTTTCTTTCCCAAATCACAAGTTTACGTATGTAGAAAGTCCTCAAAGCAGAAGCAATATATAAGAATATAAACAGCATTCACTCCTCAAGTATTTAGAGAGTAATTACTATCTTTCTCATTATGAAAGTAATACAAATACAGTGTAGGAATTTGGAAAACATAGATAGGCATGCAGAAGAATATACATCCCATTTATAATTCTACTCTGCAAAGATTTCAATATTTATATTTTGGTGATTTACTAATACTTGGTTGATACATTTCTAGTTTTGTCATCTACATGATCATGTTGTACATACTATTTTGTAAACTACTTCATTGTAATTAAACATTTTTCTACAACATAATTTCTGAATTTTTTTTTTTTTAACTTAGAGAGAAGGGGTGGAGAGAGGGGCAAAGGGAGAGAGAGAATCCCAAGCAGGTTCTATACTCAGCCTGATGTGGGGCTTGGTACCACGACCCTGAGATCATGACCTAAGCCAAAATCAAAAGTCAGAGGCTCAACCGACTGAGCTACCCAGGCACCCCTACAACATAATTTCTATAGGCATCAAAGTGTTTTTGTTATTTACATAATTTTAAAAACCATGTCCAACATGGTTGAAGAGTCTCATAGCTAATCACATGTATATTCATGATTACTTCCTTAGGACAAATGAAAGTCTCAGGGTCAAGGACAGGAATATTTTTACGTTTCCTCCCTGTTGCAGATGACTTTCTTACCTTTTTTTTTTGACCTTCTTTTAATTTTTTTTAAAATTAAATTTATTTTGAGAGAGACAGTGAGTGGGAGAGGGGCAGAGAGAGAGAGAGAGAGAGAGAATCCCAAGCAGGCTCCACGCTGACATCATGAAGCCTGATGTAGGGGCTCTAACTCACAACTATGAGATCATGACCTGAGTTGAAACCAAGAGTCAGGCGCTTAACTGACTGAGCCACCCAGGTGCCCCTTTCTTTGATCAGCTTATCTTTTAAAAGTCAATTTACATTTATTTTTATTAATAATACACCAATGTTCCTGGATCTTTGTGCTGTTGATGAGGGAGCTAGGGGCAAGCTGAGGGCAAAATAGAGGCTAATAGTACTCCCATCCCCACCCTCCCGCCCCTCCTCAGACACTCCAGACTACCCAAGAACAAAGGAAAGGGATTTAAGTGCTTGCCATGGTGATGTGGGAAACTAAGGCAAACAGAAAATTAAATTCCCTTACTGCCTACAGCCCATTGACAAGTCCTTGAAATAGGCAGAGTAACCTTGCACCAGGAGCTCAGCTGCCTTGATGATGACATTTTCCTGGGGGCAAAAGAGAATCTTAGTTTAACATTATCCCAACCTAGAGGATCCTGGAAGTCTACTTCCTTTATCTCAACTGCCCCAAGATATATGCTGGCAATCATACTCTAAGCTTGCCTGAGGCCGGCTCCCCACCCCTTACATCTGAAGGGTCTCATGACTGGGATTTTATTAGATGATAATAAGTGGCGTTTCCCTAGCAACACCTAGCCCCTCAAGTTCTGGAAACTTTGCTTCCCAAATACCTTAGAGACTTACTCTATCCCTGACCCCCTCCCAACCTGAGGGTATATCATGAGTTAGCTGTTACAACCCCAGGACAGGTCTTCCTGCCCATGGGTCCTGTCCACATGCTTCAATAAAATCGCCTTTGTGCACCAAAGACATCTTCAAGAATTTTTCTTTGGCGGTTGTCTCCGGACCACTCCACTGTCACCCCAAAACTTCATCACTGTTGCCTTAGAAATCTTTTTATAGTGACTTCCAATGCTAGTGTTCTTAATAAAAACCAAACAGTTTTGTTTAATGTCAACCTTAATATAAACGCCTTAGCACATTAAAAAAGGAAATTTTACATTAGATTAAAGGGAGAGCAAATAAACAATAAAAAGTAATAGTATTGCATCTCTGACTGTGTGCATTTATTACAGCAGGAACAGTTTAGTTTTAATTACTGGTGATAAATACTTCATAGTCTACTAATAAACGTCCTGCAGTATATCTTGAAAAATGCAATAAACTCTTTGTCAGGTGAGAATTCACTATAGTTCTTGGCCTCTAAATCTCTGTTGAAAAGAAGGATAAAACTGCCATTTTTCCTACTGAGAATTATTGGAAAGACTGATAAGGAAGTGAGACTTACCAAGGTTCTGAAATAATTACTGCCATTAGGACAAAATTGGGAAAATTTACCTACATGTTAATGGAGCACTTATATTAGTCAAGTCAGTATTTTGCAAAAAACATTTTTAAACATGAAGCACAGTGCTTAAGTGATAAATGAAAAAGTTAAGAATAAGTTGGTTTGGAAATCAAACCATTTTAATTCAAATAGCTGCATTTGAAAATGTATTGCTGGATAAATAGATTAGGAATGAGTTTGCATGGAGGGGGGCTTTGACATACTGCTCTTATAAAGTTGGCAAAATCCTGGAAAAATATTAAAGTCAGAGAATATTCAGGTTCTAATTTTTATCTGCACTGCCTTTAAGGATACTCTTGGGAATCAGGAAACATTTCTTTTTATTCATTTTGTGGAAATTTCTTACTCATGTCAATGAATTAAAAATGGAAATAGCTTTTTTTTAATTTACAAAAAGGATACACACTCATTGTAAAAATATTATACAACATAGAAAAGCATAAAGAAGAAAAAATATCATTAAAAGTACCACAACACAAAGATACACATTTTATGCAAATGTAATTGTGTAACATTTATTGCTTAATAGATTCCTTTTTATAGAAATATATGTTATGACTGTATTTTGGTGTTAATATGTGCACATCTATAGCATTCACTTTACATTTTTTTTATTTTTAGAGGGAGAGAGTAAGAGAGCACAGGCAAGTAGGGGAGAGGGCAGAGGGAGAGAGAGAGGGAGAGAGAGAGAATTTTAAGCAGGCTCCATGCTAAGTGCAGTGCCCAACATGGGGCTTGATCCCACGATCCTGAGATCATGACTTGAGCAGAATCAACAGTCAGATGCTTAACCGACTGAGCCACCTGGGCATTCCTACAGCACCATTTTTAATGGCTACTTAATATTCTATTGTAGAGATATGCACTAAATCATTTTAATTTATTCTCTTAACATCCGAATTTTAAAAAATGACAACAAAGATCTATGCTTCTGTTATATTTTTCCCTGAACATTGCAGAGGTGCATAAAGTAAAGGGTGAGACTCATTTATATCTTCTCTTCTACAATGAATTCCACTTCCCAAAGGTACCCCTGAAATATGATCTCCTCCCAAAAATGTATAAGAATATACAAGATTTTGAGGTACCTGGGTGGCTCAGTTGGTTGAACATCCTACTTGATTTCAGCTCAGGTCATGATCCCAGGGTGGTGGGACTCAGCCCCACATATTCAGGCTCTGTGCTGGTGCTGAGCATGGAGCCTGCATAGGATTCTCTCTCTCTCTCTCTCTCTCTCTCTCTCTCTCAAATAATGAAAGCAAAAAATAATAAAAATAAGAAAATATAAACATTCATACATTTCCCCCCAAATAGAATCATTTTATGTTCTATAATAAAAAAAAAACCCAACATACTGTATACATATTCAGATCATTATGTATACCATTATCTAATTCTTTTTTAACATCTGCATATACACTATGGATTTACTATAATTGATCATACCTATACCCAATAGATGGATGTTTAGGTTATTATGATTGTTAGAGACTCTAAGTAGTGCTGCAGTGAACAACCTAGCATATGCACACACACACACACACACACACACAACACACGGGGAGGGGCAGAGAAAGAGGGAGAGAGAGAGAATCCCAAGCAGGCTCTGTGTTGTCAGTTGAGAGCCTGACATGGGGATGGATCTCACAAACTGTGAGACCATGACCTGAGCCGAAATCAAGAGTTGGACGCTTAAGCGACTGAGCCACCCAGGCACCCCTCTCTTATTGTTTTGTGAGAGCTCTTAACATGTTGAGAAAATTTGTCATTTTTCTGTCGTGTGTGTTGTAAATATTTTTTCAATCAGATTGTCATCTGCTTTTAGATTTTTTGGTGCTGTTAAAAAATCATTCAAAAGTTTAAAATATATGATGTAATTAGGAACTCAAATCAGCTTTTTCAACTCCATATAAAATTCTGACTTGACATGACACATTCTACCAATCTCTTCCATCTGCTTGCTAAATAAGGAAAGACTACAGGAAAAGGAATTATGGGTTGTTCTATCTTTCCCTTTTCTTCAATGTCATAATTTTCAGTGGTTGGCTAAACAGATGTAACACAAGCGGGAAAGGATATGACAGGGTTCCGTGCTTGTTCTTCTCGCTTACAACACTACTGACTTCTTTCAGTCCCCCCAAATTTCTTCCCCTGGTTTGAAAAGAAAATGTGGCTTCTTTTTGGGGTCCTCATGTAACAGAGTCACGCTGGACTCCCATGCCTCATGGGAATGCTGGAATTCTATGCACGGGCATTGCTAAGGGTATATGTGCATGGGTGGTAAGGAATGGTGTGACCCCACATGAACACGTGTATCTCCTCTGCTCATACTCATACTCCATTGTCCCATTGGATTTCACTTACAAAGCACAAGTTCAAAGATAAAATTATTAGGAATTTTTAGATGACAATAATGGAGCATGAAATCAAGTGTGAGGTCCTTTAGAGTGGGGGCTCTATGTGACTGCTCAGGCTGTCGTCCATAAAACCGGCCCTCTGGGGACCCCTTACTAGTTTCTGCTGGTGGCTGGGCTCAGGGACCAGGATGCTAGGGAGAAGAAAGGGACTCTGATCTGCCAGTTGGTGGTAAAAAGGACCCATGACTCTTATAATTAATACATGACACAGTCTCATATCTCCAAAGAACACTGCTCCCTTTGCAACTCAGCTCTTCCCCCGCACATGTGCACACACTTTCAACTGCCTATGACATTTCATTTAACACATTTTGGCTTATTTGAGCCATGTCTGTAGTGGGGAGATGGGGCGGGGGTGGTGAACGGTGTGGACAGCACATCACAGGCCCCAGCCTGCTCCTACTGGAATAGTCCCAAGCCTTGTACCTACTGGCCCATCTCCACTCTCATACAGAAATGCCTTGAAAAAAAAAAAAAAAGAAAAAATCGGAAAATTTTATAAACACACTTATAAAATAACCTTTCTTCCCAAAAACATATTCGCTTTCTGGCAGAGCAGCTGTCTTTATTCTACCCTAGATACAACTGCATTCCGATGACTGGTGAGGGACCCTTTATAAAAGTTTGTAAAATGCTGGAAAAAGCATCCAGAAAAAAAAGACACCGTGCAAGCATAAGGCACTGTTATCACTTGTTTGAAAGTCTGTTTTGTTACCGAATATTCTTCTCTGGTGACATATAGATCAGCATGGCTTATTATAAGCAAGACCATGTGTGGCTTCTCATATTCCCATCACTTGCCTGTAGAGGGTCCTAGTCTTACTGACTTTCGAATCAGAACAAAACCATCCATAAAGCACTAAGAGCCAAACACCGAGGCTAGGGGGATTTGAGTATTCTTTCTTTCCCCTACCAGCAAGTGAAGAATCTAATGCCCTAATCCATCAGATCTCCCAGACAGAAGCCACAAATCTTTTTTGTTTTGTTCAGCATATTGCCACAGTGACAAGTTCATATTACAGTCTGTCTGGAATCTCTCTTGTAACCTCCCCAATTCTCAACAAGTTCACAAAAAGGGCTGAGGCAAATAACCCTGGAATGCAGGTGATTGTTTATTTATGTATTTACCTTGTTACATACCAGTCTATACCCAGGGCCCTTCCAGAAGAGCTTCATAACAAGTAATAGTAACTGACATTCATCACACTCTGAGCTTCTCTTTCCATTTCCTGTGTCTTTAATAGATCCCTACAGAGGGTGGGGAAGAAATCTCAGGCTACTGTCAGACAATTGTATTACTTTACTCTCTCCAAGCTCATCAAAAATTCTTTTGCTGCTGTTTGAGTGAAACGTATTTTTTGACAAAATGACATGGGTGTCATTTGTAGATATCTTTGCCAACATTCGACCACCATTTTCCTTGACCTCACATCATGCTGATCCATTCCCAACATGCGACAATTCTCCCGAGAGTGCCTTCTGGACCAGGGAATGAGGCAAGGGATGTAATAACACCGTTTTGCACTTACCGTCACTGCTCAGGAAACTTCGAAGCACACACCAGTGTAAGCTTTCTCCATTTCTCTGATAAAAATAATGAAAAGTGCTTGGGTTTATGATGATAGACTCTCTGTAAATTCTGATCAGGGTAGACAGATACATTTATGGGAAGAAAGTTTCTCCGTATAAGGGAACATTTCCAGTTCCTTTCTGCTGGGGGCCATGTTCTGTCTCTTTCTTCCTCCCCCCTCTTCCTCCCTTTTTCTTGTTTCACTTTGAAACTTTTCGAGATATTTCAAAACATAAGAATATTTTGAAAATTGATTATTGGATCATGGGGTTTGCTTCAATGTGACAATAGAGCAGTCTTCGGAGTGCTTGGAAGGTCTCAGTTACAAACTCCCTCCTTGGTTTTGGACATTTTCCAGATTTAGTCATTCATTTCAAATATGGCCATGCATGCAGATGGTCCCTGACTTATGATGGTTCGACTGACAATTTGTCAACTTGATGATGGTGTGGAAGTCATATGCATTCGGTTGAAAGCCATTCTTTGAATTTTGATCTTTTACTGGGCTGGTGATATGCCCTGTGAAACTCTCTCATGATGCTGGGCAGTGGCAGTGAGCTGTGGCTTTTAGTCAGCCATGCAAATAACCGGTCCACTCACAACCATTCTGTACCCACACAGTCATTCTGTTTTCACTTTCGGCACAAGATTCAGTAAAGTACATGAGATATTCAGTACTTTATTATGAAATAGGCTCAGTGTTAGAGGGTTTTGCCCAAATGTAGGCTAATGTAAGTGTTCTGAGCCCATTTAGGGCAGGCAAGGCTAAGCTGTTTGGTATGTCACAAATGTAGTAGTTAATACATTTTTGGCTTAATGATGGGTTTATTGGGTTGATCCTAAGTCAAGGAATATTTGTATTTGTATTCAGATACAAATGGAAAGGAGGGTGGAGCTGCAGTGGGGTGAGGAGAAGTTTTAAGGCTCAACAGGTCTCCTCAGAGGCCAGCCTCTCTTCCCTTCTTCCCCCTCCACACCTCTTTCTGCTTTCACAATAACCTGCACAGAGCTCAGTCATTGCACTGGCCACTTTTTTTTTTTTTTTTTTTTTTTGGCATTCACTGTATTATCTGGAATTGCCAGGGCAACTATTCAACTATTGTTGAAGTTCAATGGGCAGACTAAAAATAAATATTTTAATTGTAGTGATTTTAAAAAGCGATAATAATTAATTCAGAGTCATACTAATTTCCCACTTAGTAATAAAGCTCCTTTTTATACTACATTTTAAAATTCTTTTAGTGAGAACACATAGAAATGAGTATCGGTAGGGGATCCCGTTGTGGGAAGCAATTTGGTAAAAAATCAGTGAGTGCAAATCTGAGTGCCTGCCTTGGTGCTTTTGAGAGAATGCCCTTGTTCACTCAAACATTTGGAAGCACATGGGGTAATCTGAGGGACTAAATACTGATTTCTCTAGTCTGCATCCTTTAAAGATGTACTATGTACAGCTCTGTTGCTATTTTTTAAGTGTTCTGGATTCTGGATGATAAGGTCCTGACTTTATCATTGAAATAGCCAATCTTTTTGACTTTCTATTTTAGGGCTTGACAAGCGAGAAGAATTTCAGATCTTGAACACATATTAAATTCAGAACAATCAATTTTGGGCTCACTCATTTGCAATCCTTTTTGTATTTTCTCCCTGTGGCTCGAAGGGTGTGTCTCTTTAGGTTGCCTCCAGATAGATCTCTGGGGTTCCTCCCGTGGATGCCTCCTTGTACAGGGTTTCAGCTTCTGGGAGGATGCTGCCCATCTCTGGGTGCTCAGGAGTGCACCTGGTTTTTGCCTCTCCTTCCCGGGGGTCCCCCGGGTAGCCTGGAGTGGATACTGCTTGTAAAAGCCTGTCTCTGTTGATCAGCCCTCATGTTGTTACCTCTTTCTGTCATAAAAGATTGATTAAACACTTATTCTATGCCAGATTTTGGACTAGAAATTGAGGACACAACAGAGAAAAAGATTAGGACTTCTGGACTGGTAAAATTCTCAAATTTCCGTAGCTCTTGTTGATGAGGGTCTAAGATTTGTTTATCTTCAAGATGACAGTTTTTTTCCTAGCATGATTTCTTAGGTGAATGCATAGG
This sequence comes from Cryptoprocta ferox, assembly GCA_028646485.1. Classification (NCBI taxonomy): domain Eukaryota; kingdom Metazoa; phylum Chordata; class Mammalia; order Carnivora; family Eupleridae; genus Cryptoprocta; species Cryptoprocta ferox. The sequence goes on from CM053567.1 coordinate 81,228,117, forward strand.
GGGAAAAATAGAAAAATTAAAATGGACAACTGAAAAAAAGATCATGAATATTTTGAGCCTTCTTTACCGTCCCTAAAATTATAGCCACATTCAAAATACATAGATTTATAAATTTACACTTTCAGCATACTGTGTTACTCTGAATGAAACGATATGCTGTTATTACTTTGTATGTAGAGAAAAATAATTGTTGTTCCTTCCTACTCTTAAATATCCTTCCCCAAAGTGGATTTCATCTATGCCACATAGTCATATATGACACCAGTTATTTTCATACCAATTACAAAGAGACAACTAGAGACTAAATTTTATTATGTAGATTATTAATTTACATGTTCTCTTCTTAGAGGGTGAGGATTCTGTTTTCACATTTGAGTAGCTAGAGCCTACTATAGTGCCTAGAACATAGTAAGGATTTAATGAATGTTTGCTGGATAAATAAATGAAGGCAAGCAGGATTATCTAGGAAGCTTAAAATAGGATGAGCCTTTTCTTGACTGTGGTGTATGGGATGGAAAGAAAAGAATGAACATAGAAAGCTAAGGGTCTCCTACACATATTGCATGTTTATTGCCCCCTATTTATGCGAAGGACTTTGCATCTGTGACATGCATGAACTCTCATACTTAATTTCATGAAAGAAACAGCATCAGTTTCATTTTACAAACAAGGAGACTGAAGCTTAGTGAATTTATGAGACATGTTCAAGTCACACAGCTGATTACCTGCAAAGCCACCACAGGAAACCAGGTCAGAAGGCAAGATGCACTTCAGATTTAGTGCTCTTAATTATTAAAATGTACTGTACCTTAACAGACATTACATGTTTCAGTGCTTTGTTTTATGCAAACCTGCGGGCAGGGTCCCTCCCTGACCCCTCCCCTCACCCTCTGGCATATCTTGTAGTGTCCCTCCCCACCTCCCCCATTTGCCAGGATGGTGAGTCTGCAAATATTCGTGTTGGGAGATAAAATATCAAGGTGTAAGTCTTCCTAGAAAGTCATATTTAGTTTGAGGAAAGGAAAGGTATAAGTTGATGAATTCTCAATTTTATTTACTGTTAGGGTTTTTCTTTTTTTCAACATCTGGTAATAGGTCTCTTTGCATTCAAACATAAATCCCTAATGGTTTATTTGAAAATGAAGCTATTGCCTTATTTCAGGAGCACGGAAGATATGCATGTGGTGGTGGGGGGAAGGTGGGGAGATCGAGAGAGAGAGTGAGAGAGGTATGAAAGCTTTCTTGTGCTTGAGTGTAGTATCAACCAGATTAAATGTAATATCAACCAAGTTTTTTTTTTAAATGCTGGATTTTAAAATAAAATCTCTGATTTGTTTCTGGGAGTTTCTGCTGCTTCTTTGCCTTGAGCCTTATTTATGCATTCATTCATTCATTTAAGGGTTACAGCATATATTCCTGAAATTCTGGATGATGGAAATATTTGCCCTTTAAAAACAGGAGCCACTCTGGGTGCAGACTGATGTTTCCCTTCAAATATGGGTCAGAAAATTTTCTTGAGGAAAAGGCCCCCCTCCCACCTTCATCCAGTGCTTTTGACTTTGAAACACATCAAGGTAAAGGGCAGTAATTAATTAGCATACTAACTTAGATCAGGTCTATTACTTTCTGCATGGGGGTGGGGGACATTTTCTCACCCGTTTGGGTTTGGAACAGCCTACAATGGATATCATCTGCTCCTTGATGTAAGGAAGGGAGGCTAAAAAAAGGCATTAAAAACATCTTTTCCCTTATTTCACTCCCCTCCTTGCGTCTGTCACAGACCCTGCCGGACTGACAGAACATTACACAAATAACTCTTCTTCTTAAGCAGTGACGAGGTAGCAGTAGGAATTTTTTTCACTTAGAGTCTATCAACTGAGAATTGATAAAGTCATCACAGAACAACTGTAGTTTGACCCTGACCTGACAAAAGAGATCGAAAATGTCTCGTGTGGAGAGAAGCGGAGGGGCGGGGTGGGGGGCTGGGAATATCATTGGCTCAGAAAGAAGCTGCAAGGTGGTTAAGGGCTGACACCCAGGCACTCCGCCGAGTGAGTTTAATAACTGAAAAGTAAATAATGAAAGGGCAGTCAATAAACAATTGTGGTTTAATAAATTATTCATTTTAACAATACTTCCAGCGTTTGCCCAGAGAAGGCAGAACCCTCCGACTGTTTCCTTCCAATCGGCTCGGCGGGTCTGACCCTGCCTGGATGCAGAGCTGTTCACATTCTGGACAGCAGAGGGCGTTCGCATCACACCGAAGAAAGGGCGAGTCCAACCCCCTCCCGGTGCCTATTTGCGCTCAGGATGAGAAAAAGGAAGAGAAAAAGGAAGAGAGGGAAATGTCGAGCAGAGGTACAGAACAAGATAGAAAACGAGTGGATAGGCATGGAAATGAAAAAAGATATTTTTCACAGGTAGATCAAATCCAACCCTGTACTCAAGCAAGGCATGAGAAAATAAATAGAAAAGAGTTGTTCTTTATTCCATGGTTAAAATGACTTATTTATTTGAAAACTATGGGATGACAGATTTGGAACAGTCAGGGCAAGGGCAAGGGTATATTTGAAAAATCCAACAGATTTATTTCCATCTTGAAAGCCGAACTCTGATTTTCAGGAAATACTCTCAGGAATCAAGTGGTTCTCTTGGGCTTCACTGCCAGGGAACAATCAAAACTGCCACACAGCTGCTGAGGGGCCCCAGGCCACTTGGAACAAAAACCTACCACACTTTAAAGTATGCCCTGCATGGAAGTGAATCCCTAATATCAGTCAAACTCTGTGTTCATTTTCTGTGCTCGTGGCGCTGTGCTACCGCCTTATTTTATTTATGAAACGGTGTTACATAAGGCAAGACTCCTCTTGTAGGTTGAGGAGGGCCATTGTACTCCCTGGGATATTTACTGTATACCTAAGGCGCTGAGGTATAATCTGTCCTCTACAGTAATGCAGATGCTAAAGCGAATGGTATTTATTTATAATAACGCGCGAGGCAGCCCACGGGGAAGTGTCATCTTGTTTGTAATCAATCCCAGCGCCAGGCTGCTGTGGCAGCACAATCAGGCTCTGCATTAAGTGACAAATTGGCTTCGTCTTCTTATTCCGACTGTCATTTTTCTGCAGTGGAGATCCATCATTTCTGCTACAAGGCCTTGGAGCTCAGTACGCACACAGACACACATAAATGCATACCCTGTGACTGTGCTCAGGAAAAAACCCATTACCTCCCATATGCCCCCGGAAAAATCCCCTTTCCTACCACTGCCTGTGGTGAGTGTTAAGATGTGCAAAGGGCAGGTGAAGTGGAAGAGTGTGCTTGCGGTGAGGTAGATGTTGATGCATCTAGTGAAGGTGGGTCATTATTGAACTAACATTGGTGTTCTTTGATTGATTTCAGCTAGGAGCTTGGTGAGAGAGTGCATGTCTCAATCCATAAGACCAAGTAAGCAAGAATATTTCAAAGGAGACTTTTTCATTTTAATTTTAGATGAGGTCTTCTCTCACCTTGTGGCAGACAGACTCTTAAGGTATTCACACTCTTGTGACTCTCTTCCCTTGAGTGTGGGAATGACATGTGACTTACTTCTAACCAATAGAATATGGCAAAAGTGACAAGATTATGTGTACATGATTACATGATCCTGTTATAGGATCCCATCTTGCTGGAATCTCTCCTCCTGGCTGGCTTTAAAGAAGCAAGAAGCCATGTAGGGAAACCCCACGTGGCAAGGAAATGCAGTCGGCCTGTAGAAACTGAGGGCTGCCTCCCTTGATATCCAGCCCAAAACTAAACCCCATGGTCCTACAACCACAAGGAGCTGCATTTTGTCAACAACCTGAATGAGACTGAAAGCAGATCCTTCTCCAGTTGAGTCTCAGATGAGATTGCAGCCCAGTTGACACCTTGATTGTAGCCCTTCTGGGACTCTAAGCAGATGATCCAGCACAGCTGTGCTCAGGCTCCTGATCCACAGAAATTGTGAGATAACAACTGTATGTGTTTTTAAAGCTACTACCTTTGGGGTAACACTGTTACACAGTAATAGATAATAACACTCAAAACTATATCCCCCCCCTTCCCCATCACTGTACCATCAACCTGTCAAAAACTGAGCTACTTCTAAAGTGAGCTGAATGAATTTTCGTGCTTAATCAATATAGGCATACCTCATTTCATTGTACTTTGCTTTATTGCACTTTGCAGATATTGAGGTTTTTTTATTTTTTATTTTTTTTTTAATTTTTTTTTTTTTTACAAATTGAAGGTTTGTGGCTACCCTGTGTCAAGCATGTAGTTTGGTGCCATTTTTCCAACAGTATTTTCTCACTTCATGTTTCTGTGTCACATTTTGGTAATTCTTGCAATATTTTAAACTTCTTCATCATTATTATATTTGTTATGATGATCCATGATTAGTGATTATGATTTGCTGAAAGCTCAAATGATGTTTAGCATTTTTGAGCAATAAAGTATTTTTAATTAGGGTATGTAAATTTTTTTAGACACAATGTTACTGTACACTTAAAAGACTACAGTATAGTATAAATATAACATATATGCATTGGGAAACCAAAAAATTCATTTGACTCACTCTGTTTTGAGATTTGCTTTATTGAGGTGGTCTGGAATTGAACCTGCAATATCTCTGAACTGTGCCTGTATCAGCTTAGGCCTCTCTCTCTCTCTTTTTTTTTCTTTTTAGTTTTAATTTAAATTCCAGTTAGGGTATGCCTGGGTGGCTCAGTCAGTTAAGTGTCCGACTCTTGGTTTCAACTCAGGTTATGACCTCACAGTTTTGTGAGTTCAAGCCCCGCACTAGGCTCTGTACTGGCCACATGGAGCCTGCTTGTAATTTTCTTTCTCTCTCTCTGCCCCTCTACCACTCACACTGTCTCTGTCTCTCTCAAAATAAATAAATAACCTTAAAAAAATAAATTTCAGTTAGTTAACATACAATGTAATATTAGATTCAGATATACAATATAGTGATTCAACACTTATCAGCTTAGATCTTAAAGGTAAATTTGCCAAACCATTTGGAATAGGACTTGCATTCTGTTTAGAATAAATCAGGAGCGCCTGTGTGGCTCAGTTGGTTAAGCATCTGACTTTGGCTCAGGTCATGATCTCGTGGCCCATGGGTTCAAGCCCTGCGTCGGGCTCTGTGCTGATAGCTCGGAGCCTGGAGCCTGCTTTGGATTCTGTGTTTTCCTCTCTCAGTGTCCCTCCCCTACTCATGCTCTGTCTCCCTCTCTCTCTCCAAAGTAGATAAATATTAAAAAAAAAATAGAATAAATCAAATGTTAGGTAGAAAGTGAAAATAATTTGTAATGAAACTGAACTTGTATAGTTAACCAGTGACTAGTGTTAGGACTGAATCTGGTTATAAATTAAATTATGGTTATATGGTTAAAGGAAGAAGTTCCCATAGAGCAGGCAAAAGTGGGGAATATGCAGGTTGGGTGCACTTGGTTCTTTTTCTAGTGTCTACTTTATGTTAAGTGATTGATGCATTTTGAAGTTGAGAGTCTTGATTGATGCTCTAGGGACATGCAGTAGTCCATCATTTGCTGGAGAAAGAATACCCATAACAATGGAGGAGAGAAAGAAGAGAAATGGTAGGTGGTTTCAATCAATTAAGACAATGTAAAAAAAAAGTGACTACGTTCAGCCAAGTCACTGGGAGTGGAGCACAAGGGCTCTTTGAGAACTATCACACCTTAAAGGCAACTTCTACCAAACAGGGGTAAAGCACCACAAAGGCATTCCTGCCTTTGCTTGGATCACTCTTCTTTTCTTGAATGTTCTCACCATATACCATACTATCCAATTCCTTTAGCCCCAATCAAACATTAATACCCTCATGAAATCTTCCACTTACGTTCTTCATTTCAAACCATAGAAACTCACTCAAGTTGTCTTAAATAATGAAGAATGTTACTGGTTCATGTCACTTAGTTGTTTATAGGTAAGCTAGTCTTTGTGTGAGTTTGATCCAAAGGTATCATCATCATAACAAAATCATTAGGACACTAGGTTTTTTTTTTAAATGTTTATTTTTGAGAGAGAGAGAAAGAGCAGGGGAGGTGCATAGAGAGAGGAGGACAGAGGATCTGAAGGAGGTTCTGTGCTGACAGCAGAGAGCTGGATATGGGGCTCGAGCTCATGAACTGTGAGATTATGACCAGACCCAAAGTCAGGTGCTTAATGCACTGAGCCACCCAGGTGCCTTGGTTTTTTTTTTTTTTTTTTTTTTTTTTAATTTTAAAGTTCTGTTTCCTTCTGGTTTCCTCATGATAGCACAAATGACTTTACTTCCTACTTTTCAGAGGGAGAGAAAATACCTTTACCCTAAAGTTCCAAGTAAGGCAGTAATTATTGATCTGATGGACATGCTTAGCTGACCATGCTCACCTCTGAGCCTGCCATTTTCACCAGGGATTGGTAGATGCTGACTGGTGTGGACTATGAATGAGGCTCTGTCTCTGGGGTAGAATCCCCTCTCTGGAACCCCATGAATTCCCAAACAGAAGCCAGCGTCCACACAACCCTTATTAACTCGAGGCCATTCTTGTTTCTCTACCTCTGAAATAAAAGTTTAAGAAGAATGTTGAATGAATGACCAAATAATGTTTTTGGCAAGATAGTATTGTTACTTATTTTATCTAATTCCCCATAAAGTTAGGATGTTTGTTTCCAATTTTGATCCTTCCACATTTCATGTGTGAATTGCAGGCCTTTCCTAATTAGAGTGTATGCCTATTGAAAGTGAGGGCTACCCAGCCCTCGTTAAGTACTTGCTCCAATACACCATAACCAGTGGATGCAGGTCATTGGGTTGAGGCCTTGTAGACCATCCTCATACATTTTCATCAGTCATTCCTACTATAGCTTTGAAATTTTTATTGTGGAAATGAATCTGATGGAACTCAAACATCATCTTTGCTTTTTTATTTTTTTAAGCTTATTTATTATTTGAGAGAGACAGAGACAGCACAAGTGGGGGAGGGGCAGAGAGACAGGGAGAGAGAGAGAATCCTAAGCAGGCTCAGCACCGCCAGCGCAGAGCTCAACATGGGGCTCAAACCCAGATCCATGAGATCATGACCTGAGCCGAAACCAAGAGTCAGATGCTTAACGGACTGAGCCACCCAGGTGCCCCCATCTTTTCTTTTTTATGTCATACTTATTAACAGATATTGAGAGATAACTGAAATCTCATTTTTGCATTCCTTCTGAGCAAACAACTCCATACGGTATAGGTTGGTGGTTAAATTCTCAGGTTCTGGAAACAGGCAGACCTGGGTTTAAATTCTGGCCTGTCACTTCATGATTTTATTTCCTACAACAAGGTTTTATTTTCTCTAAGCCTCAGTGATCTTATTTTAAAAGTAGGGGAAGCCATAGAAATAGAAAGAAATGGACAAATCATATGAAAAGAGAGCTCACCAAAAGGAAGTATAAAAGTCCCTGAAATACATGAAAAGATCTTGAACCTTACAAAAGAAAATTAAAGCTACATGGAGATATTATGTTTGTAACCCACCAGACTGGATGAACTCAAATCTTTGACAATACCTCTCTTGTCAAAGCCAACGGGAAAACAGGCACTCTCATGTATCATTAGCACCGCTGCTGTGTCTCCTATGGAGGGCAAATTGCCAGTACCTGTCTAAATTGCAAACACATATATCTTTTGGTCCAGAAATCCACTTTTGGGAGTTTATTGTATAGATACACTGGCATACATATGAAATGGTATATGTTCAAAATCATTCACCATAGTATTTTTCTTAGTGACAAAAGACTAGAAACAATTCAATTGGCTATTAATATGGAACTGGCTAAATCAATTGTGATGTGTCAATACAACAGAATGCTAAGCAATAGTGTGCTGTAGTATAAACCAAGAAGGAAGTCTTTCGATTTCTAAGAATGGAAAGACTGACAAGACTTTGGTTAAATGGAAAATAAAACAAGGTGTAGAACAGGTCGTAGAGTGCATTACCTTTGGTGACAAACAAGGAGGAAAAAAATGTGTATTCCTACGTGCTTGTATTGGTATGAAGGAAGTCTGAAGGATATTCTCAGAATTTGAGAAAGTGGTTACCTTTTTAGGGAGCCGAGCAGGGATGGGGTGGGAATAAAGATGCGTCACTCTGTACCTCTGAAGATCGTTTGATTTTTGCAACCTGTAAATGTTTTACCTATTCAAAAAAAATTGAAAAAAATTCTGAGCATTTCCAATGCTTTTCCCTCTCACGTATTTGGGGAGCATGGGTTGCAACACTTGTGTGGACTCATTTATCATTTATACAGCACGTGTACTGCCTCTTGCCTTAGGCTGGAGGGGATAGCTTGTAATGGGAAAGAGCATGCCTGGAATTTGGGCTCAGTCAAACCTGGATTCCTGTTTTGGATCCATTGCTTACTTGCTGTGTGATCAAGACAAACTACTTCATCTCTCTGAGCTCTGCTTCCTCACTTGGAAAATGAGGATGCACTTCAATTTCCAAGGGTTTGAAGCATCAATCAGGTGTTAGTATCATGCTTAGTGCGGTGGATGGCAGTTACTAACTAGTCCCTAAATGAGGGGCTAATATTAAACCACAACCTCCACATGTCAGAGACTTTTTGATTTGTATTTTTGTTTTGTTGGTTGCTCTCTTCAAATCGGTTTTGAGAATGTTTTGTGCAAAACTCAGAGGGCTCTTCACGAACATGACATGATGTGGATGGTGACATACTTGCCGTTTCTTGAGGGATGGCAGGGAGACAAGGATTTTCATTTTTAACTCATAATTAAAAAGAATAAGTCCTCACCTAGGGCTGGAACACAAGGATAGAAAGTGCTGCTTCTTTTCTCCCTCAGGGCATGACCTACCCTGCTTTCCAGCATCAGCAGGGAGTGACAGTACAGCCACTGTGAAGACAGAAGCTCCCAGTGAGCTGGCTCCCAACAGGAGGGACCCGTTGGAGGCTCAGCAGGTGAGCCTGAGGTGCAGGTAAGCATTCTATAGACCATTCTTTTCACACTGATGCTGGGACCTGGGGAATATCATTAGTTTAACAAATAATTATGGGCGCCTAGCATGTGTCTGGCACTCAGTTATGAATCTGGAGAAACAAAGACAAATGAGATTTGGTTTTTGATCATAGGTAAAAGCGATCCTTAGAACAGGTATCCTTTGTTTACTGTGTAGGTTGAAATATGTGGATTTTCCCCAGCTCCTTTCTTATCCTTTTAATTTAGATGTTTTAGATTTAGCTGAGGCCCTCCTATTTTCTGGCTCACCTAAATGTAAAACATTTAGGACCATTAACCTGATGGTTCAGATGCAAAGATACTCAGACAGGGAAGAACTTTTGGTGATACAGGGGTACGTTTGGCTGGATCCGTGCACAAGAGCCGTAACAGTAAGGCAGCCACATCTGAGAGCAGGGAGAATTTATTTGCATGCAACCCTCTGTGTCCATGCAGGGCAGGGGACAAGAGGCATCGTCAGCCTAGTGAGATGAGTTTATGACTGGGATTCAGAGCTCCTGACCTCTCGTCCTCATGCTGACACTTAGGACCTTTTGCAAACATAAAACTTAATGGCACTTCTGATTTTCCCATTTGTCAGAGTGAAGCTGTAATGATAACAGGAAGAGGATGGCATACACATAATTGAGGGTTTCTAAATTAGAGGACTTTTAATGCCCAAAATACTGCTGAGGTGCTTCGATGGTATAATACCAAGAAATTGCTGGACTTCCTTAGTGCTGGGGATAACTCTGCTCCCTCTTCTGAGATGGCTAGTTCAGTGTCTACCCAACAGATTAAAACTGAAATAAAAGGGAATATTAGACCTATTACATACCGCAGGACTCATACATAATGAATTTTTCCTCCTTCCTTCCTCCTTCCTTCCTTTGTAGCAAGGAGTATTTGTATGTCCAGCAAACAGTGGGTCGGAAGAGTGTCTTACTTGAGCGCTCTCCAGCGCAAGGGGTGGAGGTTTGGCTTCCCCGACAGCCACTAACACACGGGCATGGGGGATGATGCTCAGGATCAGTGAGACCCCTCTGTAGTGCTCCCTCCGTGGCAGCCGTGTGGGTGACTGAGTGGCATGAGGTGGGAGAGGAACAAAAGCTTAACAAGGTTCTGGGTGTAAGAGAACAGCAGCACCCCACTTCCACCCCTCACCCTGCCTGCACAGGGGCTCTCAACCTTTTAACAGTGTTCGGAGGGCACTGCATGCTTTCCCCGGAGGTCTGGGAAATGGAGCAGGGAGGCCCGGAGCCCTGGCCTCAGATGGATGGCCACGCTCAGACAGGCACTGTGTTTGAAGCACCTGTCAGTTTCCAGGCATCTCTTGAAAAGCATCCTTCCTCACCTCCACTGCTGCCTCACAAAGGGCAACTTGTGCCCTGAGATCCCAGGCTCGGTACTGGGTGGCTGGTGTCATTTCCTGCATCGTTTCTGCGGTTCTCTCTGTGTACTTTGCCAGCTAGAACAAAACAGTGCTGCTATGGAAACTGCAAACACCAGGCAATCCTGGCCCCTGCACTTGGCAGCCCAGCCGGAGAAAGATAATGGCTTTTGTTGTTATCTATTGGATGCTGATGCTCAGTCGCTTGTACCCTCAGGCCCTAACTAGGGACATGCTGACACTGCACCACCAGTGCTCTGTTGTAAACTTCCCCAGCCTTGTGATGCAGGCTGCAGATAACAGTACAGCCAGGCCTGCTCATTATCCTGATGACAACCGGGGGGCTTTGTACTTTCTGGACAACTTCTGTGGTCTCTTCACTACCAGGGGTCCTAGAGCTCTCATAGTAGCCTGCTCAGCTCACCTGCAACTTGCCTAGCCCCGCATACTAGCAACTCTAGCATCCGTTTCTTTTCTCCCCACCCCCGAGACTCTTAAATACATTGTCCTGGAGACAGCTGTGACTCAGATGCATTATGATGGGGCTGGAGCCTGGGTGGTAATGCTCGTCCCAGCAGGAGGGGCCCACGATATTCAGAACAGGTGGTTGGACATTTTCCTTCCCAGAATAAATACAAATCACAGTCCTCTAAACACACATTTCATACAAAACTGCAAAGATTATTAAAACTTCTCTGTTGGCTGCAGTATTTAAAAAGAGGTCAATTTACTATATCCAGCATTAACCGTAATAATTCTAGGAGAGCAGGAGTCTCAGAGATTAAATAATTGGATGCGAGAGCCTTTCACCCCTGTGTTGCCAGGTTAAATCAAACACAGCCTGTCAGGGAGTAGGTGTGGACAAACACAGCTGTGTTTAGAATGTGCTGATGTCTTGGTCTACTTTTCCAATATTTGCGCTTTGAAAAGAGCTTTCTGCTTGAAAGGCAGCCTTTCTTGTGCTTGAAGCTCACATGTGCTGTAGGAGAAAGTTATTCCATCTCTGTGTCTGAGATTCTCAGGGACTGGCTTTCCGATACTCTGAGATCGACCCTCCCCTCCCCCCACAGCAACACCCATTTTCTCTGCTTTCAAACTGCTCTGTTCTGGAAGAGATAATCGTGGAAAAATCTTCTGACCCATTTGCTTGCAAATGCTTTTCTTGGGTAAGAAATATTTGATATTCTTAAAGCTCTTGCCATATAAAGTAGGGTGATTTTCAAATTCTATTTGATCCTTCTAAAAGCTAGCTAGCCTTGTTCTCAGAAAAATGGTAGTACAGGCACACACAAAAAATAGTTCTAATTCCTGACTGTTATTTCACACTTGTAGGTTGCTGCTCACAGGGGTGTTTGTATGAGAGAGAGGTGGGTCAGTGCGAGGCCATAATCACTAATGGTACTCCTTTTTTCCTGAGAGAATGGAGCAAGGACAAATCTCTGGCTAAGAATTTAATGGAGTCCTTGCATATGGTAATTTTAAAGCTTGGGGCAGGCCTTGGTATAGTAAGAGCTGTAGTCAATGTATGTGTGTGTGTGTGTGTGTGTGTGTGTGTGTGTGTGTGTGTACTTATCAGTGGGTTGGGTTCTTGCTGACCATAGAGGCACAATTTGAATTTGAGGATTTGGGGATGGGGGGGAGGATTGGTGACAAGAGAGAGGTATTGCTCTGACTCATTATAAGATATTAACTTCACTGTGAGATCACAGCCTTGCAAACTATAGGGCAGGAGCTCAAGAAATCATATTGTTACGGAACCTGGTCTGGATCGCCCTGTGGAAGAACCAAGTGGCACTCAGAGATCTTGGAAGGCAGGAGGTTTATTTCACACTGGGGGTTGGGGGGAGTTGCTCAGAGGAGATAACTCTCCAGAGAGAGGTCTGAGTCCCGGCCGAAAGCATAGGGGACAGTTTATAGTCTGTTATTTCTGCATTAGTAGTAATTTGGTACGTGCGCACGGCAAGCGGGGCGGAAAGAAGAACCCAGAAGGGGAGTCCTCAGACAGGGACTGGAATTCCCCATCCGTCCTGTTGGCCATCTTATAACATAGTTTTTCGCTATCAATACAGGTTTGAAAGAGGATGCAAAATGGTAATGTGATGGCACAGGCCAATGTAGTGGGCGCTTCAGTTTCGTTTGGTGTGCGAAGTGTTTGTTTTTAATTTGAAGTGGTTGACAAATCACAAAACTTCGGCAATTTTATATAGAAACCCAGATTTCTATCTTCTTTTAAGTCAGACTGGAAGATCTGACAACACTGGCCCGCAGTCTGCATGGGAACAGTTGGGGAGGCTGGTGCAAGCTGCTTCCTTTAGACAAGGCATACCTTACTGAGTTTGCCATGGTTCTGTACCCAGCCTGCTCCACTCATTGGCATCATCTGTTTGATGTCCACTGTAGACGTTGGAGTTTGTGAGTCCTGGTCTGAGATGATCTTGCTGGACTCTTCTTTGGAACTTGAAGTGCCAAAGTCATCACTGACTGTTCTGCTAAGGTCTGACTTCTGTCTTTGGGGCGTTATTGGAGATGATTGGCTCAGATTTGATAGAGGAGGGAGGTAGATTCTGGAGTACCTGGGGGTAGGGGTGTCTTGCATGGTAAATGAAGAGTGGGTCTGAGGTGTATCTGTATGGGTGATCAATGCTATGCTGTGCTAACACGTAAGCCCTGGATTCACAGTGGCTTAACACAATAAGGGTTTACGCTTTGCTCTCTGCACATGCTCTGTGGACAGCCTTCCTCTGTCTTGGGCAGCCTTCCTCCATCTTGTGGTGATGCCATATCTGAAACAAGGACTTTGTGGCAGGAGAAGAGAAGGAGTGGAGACGATCAGGCAGATGGTATCAAGGCCAGACCTGGATGTGGAAGACAACACTTCCAGTCATGTCCCATTGTCCAGACCCCAACCATCTGCCCTAACATTAACTGCACGGTAGGCTGAGAGTGGAGTCTTTCTGTGTGCCCAGGAGGAGCAAAATGAACGAAGACTGGTTAACACGTAGTGTTTTCTCCCGCAGAGCAGAAAGGAAAGATGTTTTTGAGAGGTGAGCAGACCTGAGGCTAGGAGAGCAGTGTTAGGAAGTGGGCCGGGCCCCTTGTTGAGGGGGAGTTAGTTTCCTGGGTCCAGGGGAAACACCATCTTTAGCATAGAACTTTGTGTTCTTTTCCAGTGTTGTAATTCCCTGTAATTCCCCCAACCTTTTAGGGAAATCTGATACACATCCCTATGTGGCCTCAGGTTGAGTGATGCAGAGAATAAAGAGACGGCACAATAAAAGGAGGTGCTGCCTGCACACGTCCCTCTCTGCTGGCTCCCTTAGAGAAGCAGCAGCATCCATTTGAAGTCTGTATCAGGAGTCCCAGACAGTGACCAGGCATGAGGTGAGTGGTGACCTGCCCTAGAGGAGGGAGCATTTCCCAGTAGAGATCTCAGGCAGGAGGTAACTGAAGCCTTGCTTTGTTAATGCCTACTAAAGAAAGCTGACCTTTGAAAGAGGGATGCTAATTGCTTGGGTTGTGCTTTACCATAAAAAGTAGCTCAGAGCCCCGGTCTTATTGGTAGCCTTTAATATTGATTAGTACCATTGATTGAGAGCCCATGCAGCCAGATACTTTGCAACCTCACCTCATTCATCTTCACGACAATCTGCTGAGGGAGATGGACTTCTTCCCATTTAACAGGTGAGGAAATAGAGTCTGAGAGGTTTTTTTTTTTTAATTCTAAGGCCACAGAGCTGGTGAGTGGCAGACCCAAGAGTTTCCCCCAAATCTGTTTGATTCTAAAGCCAGTCCTATACTTTCATCACCAGCAGTGGGCCCATTGCAGCCTTCATTTATGAAGGGCAACAGCCAAATGTTTTCTTTAGCAGTTAACACTCCTCAGGGGATCCTCAGTGAATGGTCCTCTGTTCTGGATTAGGCAGTGGGGTTGCAGCTGGAATCGAGAGTCCTGCTCTGTGTAATGTTTTAGAGCTAGATGTCCTAAAATTGTGGGAGAGCTTACACAGGAGCAGATTATAAGGCTATTAGGAGTTTATATCACTCCTTGATAGTATAGATAGTGTCCTGGAGATTCTGGCCTAAAATAGATGGATGAAAGAAAGAAAGGAGGAAGGAAGGAAAAGAAGGAAGGAAGGAAGGAAGGAAGGAAGGAAGGACTGAAAACAGGAAGGAGGATACAGTATATGACACATACACATATAAATTGTTTAAACAGTTATTTGAACTTACACACACACACACACACACACACACACATACATTTAAAGTATCTGTATTTTTTACATGGGCACCTGGGTTGCTCAGTTAAGCATCTGACCAGCTCAGATCAGTGCAGGAGCCCACTTCAGATCCTCTGTCCCCCTCTCTCTATGCCCCTCCCCTGCTCACACTCCCGTGTGCATGCTCTCTCTCTCTCTGTCTTAAAAATAAACATTAAAAAAAAAGTATATATATACATTCTTTTTACAAAAATAATATTCAACTCTCATACTATTTTGGTAGCAGGTTTTGAGTATTGTTAAATGTGTTAGTGCTGTGGGGAGGCTGAGCACCAGTAGTCATGTGCTCGTTGAGATCCAGGTCCACCATGATAAAACCTAGGAGCGGGAGGGCTCAGCTCCAAGGTGGGAACAACCAGATGACCCCACAGGCCTCTGTGTGTGGAATAAGAGTGGCCTGCCCCGAAAGGTGGTAAAACATGTATCTTTCTCGTTCTGCTTTATAAACAGTTTAATAGGATGATGGCTTGGAATGACCTGGGTAATATTGGTGATTTTCCCTCTGCACGAGCTGTTGGTCTCTGTAGGTCCGTCTCCTTAAAAAAAACCCAAACTCTGCTGGGGCAGGAGTCCTACAGATGAGTGCACAATTGGCAGTGTTGGACGCCGCCCCCTCCCTCCCTCCTTCTCTCCTTCCCTCCTTCCCTCTTTGGTTCAGCACCTTGGTCTTCACAGTACCCAGGCTTTTACATTCGGAAAAGGAGCAGTAAAATTTGGTTTCTTTGGCCTTGTATCTGAGGAGTGCCTATCAGAGTAATGCACAGGGCCTTAATGGCTTACAAATGAATAAAAATCAATGAGTGGATTAAACTGACACTGGAGGTTGAAGGTCAGTGAAGTAACAAGTTTTTCATAGTTTCCTCCAAGTACAACATTGAAATGACCTCATTTCAGGTGTTAGTTTAGGGCTTTTGCTTTTTAAATAAAGGCTTCAACCTGTTCCGTTAGGTAAGTCAGGCTGCATTACCTAAAATATGCTGTTTTCTGGCTGCGGGGGAAGGGAACAGAGGGCATGTTGGAAGTCAGAGAACATCCCTGACAGTTAAAGTGGAATCAATACCCATTTCTTCTTGAGACCCAAGTGTATCGTTTAATTTCTAGGCATGGAGAGAACCCAGGCATTCCAATTAACAACTCATCTTTTTTTTTTTTTCATATCGAGTGTAATAAAGTAAACACTGTAAACTTGAAAAAGAGAGAAGAAAGAAAAACCATGAAATAAAATGTTAAAGGCAGAAATCCTGTTGCCCTAAGGCTACTTAGGCGATTTTATTCAAAACAAAGGATAAGGTAAACTTGTTATCTGAAGTCTAAACTGAGGGGCGGGGGGAGGAGAAGACGGTGGGGGCAGGCGGGAGAGGAGTGCTTCAGGGAGGGGAACCAGGCACAGTGGGGGAGGGGGGCTGTAGGCAGGAGTTCCTACACCTCTTCCCCAGTGGATGAGAGTCCTTCACTGAGGAAGCTGAGAGGAGGGACTCACTGGCTCACTGGCACCTGTTATTTGAAGGTGAATAATTCTCATTTATTGATGTTTACTAATTCCAGTGACTTTAGTAGTCTTGAATCCTTACATTTCTTTTTTATTTTTTTAAGTTAATTTTATTTATTTATTTATTGAAGGCTTACATTTCTTAAGATGAGTATTATTTCCTCATTTTATAAGAGTAGAAATTGAGGCTCAGAGAAGTTAGGAAACTTGCCCACTTAATTGTTAACACAAATAGAGCGCTTTTTATGCACCTAGTCATGTTCTAGGTACATTATAGGTAGAAACTTACTTAATTTTCATGATGTTCCTATGATGTAGGCCACTCTTATTCTCCCCATTTTACAGATGAGGAAACTGAGGCACCAATGGTAAAGTGACTCATCCAAAGTCACGTAGTTAATAAATGGGAGGACCAGGATTCAAACCAAGTCTGTTTGACTCCCCAGTGTCCTTTTCTTCCCCCCTATCTCGCTATTGGGCAGCTCAAAAAGCTGAAAAATATCACAAAGGTCACAAAATCCAGAAAATAATGTACTATTTTTATTACTATATTTTCTAGGATACTTTTATGTTTTTCTCCTACTTTTTTTGGTACTACTCTTTGGGTGCCTCTTTACAAAACAATGACTTTATAATACAAATTTTTATAGTGCTGACAGATAATTCAGTCCTTCCTTTAGCATGATTGACCAGAGCTTTTTATTTTATTTTCTTAGAGTTGACAATACATAAATCATGTGATGTCATACAGTTCAACTTGTTGTTTAATAGAACTATAGGATTTTAGCCTATGATAAAGGAGTTATATAAATTCTGTTTTGTACAATTCTCATCAAAAAAAAAAGAAAATATATCTAGTGTATTTATAACTGTATATCATGGATTATTGAGTATATTCCTGACAGAAAAGAACTTTTGTTTTGACCAGGCTTCAGTGAGAATTGAATCCTCCAGTTACAATTTTACATATCTGAAAATTAAAATAATTTTCCATATACTGGCTTCTAGTTCCCTACCCTTCAAATCTTGTTTCTCTTCTGCTACCCACAAACTTCTGGTGGGCACCCACCTCCCAGCTGGGTGCTATAGATAGGGTGACAATATATTCTGGTTTATCTGGGTCAGTCCCAGTTTATACTTGTTGTCTTGGCATAATTGTTATTATTATTATTTTTATTTTAGAGAGAGACAGTGCTAGTGGGGGAGAGGGGCAGAGGGAGAGAGAGAGAGAATCTTAAGCGGACTCCACATTCAGCTCGGGGCTTAATCCCATGACCCTGGGATCATGACCTGATGATGAGCAGAAATCAAGAGTCGGATGCTCAACTGACTGAGCCACCTAGGTGCCCCTTGGCAGAATTATTAATGGGGTCTTTCCATCCCCTCTCAAAAGCATCCTGGGGTGGGGGAGAAAGGAATTCAAGCAGCTCACCTGTGATCCATTCCTCCTCTGATTCCTGGGGTAATCCTCTTAAAAAGTAAGGCAGTGGCCTTGTGCCATCTCCCTGTAAACATGCTGATAATTTGACTCCTGATAGACTAATGATATTTGATAGGAGTATCCTTATATATGGGATGTTCTTACCTGAATATTTCTGATTTAAGATTACTCATGGTCAACAAACCTAGATGTTATAGATTTATAAGGCATGATCTGTGGGGAAGATTGTGTTACCTGTACAACTATCTAGGTAGAAAATGGGGATGTTTCATAACCTAAAAACTCCCTACTGTGTGAGGGGATGCATAAACCTCATCTAGAGACCCCATATATTATTACTCTGGGCCAGAGGACATGTGTCTGATGTGGGAAGGAAGGACCTGGGTAGTCATGCAGACCTCATTCTGTTTTGTCTATTTATTTTTATCCTTAAAATTACTAGCACAGCTTGATTTGGGGTAAGTCTCTGATTTGAGTGAGTCTGATTTGACAACCAGATCCTTTAGGCTAGCTCACCTAGTTGGAACAATAGATAATAGGGCATCCTAGCTTTAGGACACATTCTCAGTGTCATATGACCTCTGGCTTTACACCGTTGTGTAGTGATGTTGGGTGCATCAGCACTGAAGGAGTTTTTCTGGAATCCTATCAACAAATTGACTAGGCACAGAAATAACTAGCCACTTCCCAGGTGGTGCTGTTGTTGCTATTCCGGGTCCCATGTTTTCAGAGCTCCTAGTTTAAAACCATTGATTGGGGGCGCCTGAGTGGGCTCAGTCAATTAAGCGTCCAACTTCAGCTCAGGGCATGATCTCGCAGTTCGTGGGTTCGAGCCCTGCTTCGGGCTCTGTGCTGACAGCTCGGAGCCTGGCACCTGCTTCGGATTCTGTGTTTCCCTCTCTCTCTGCCCCTCCCCTGCTCATGCTCTGTCTCTCTCTATATCAAAATAAATTAAAAAAACAAAAAAAATTAAAAACAAAACAAACCATTGATTGGACTCTCTGGGTCCCTGTCCCATTCTTGGGTCTTGCATTGACAACAGGAGTCTGGGAGTCTTTGATACCTCACTTCTCAAATGCTGCCTATGATAGCTTTTGGGCCTGGCCTTTTAGGATTCAGTATAAGTCTATTCGACCTCCCAGAACTACTGCATCACCACATTTTGTAGTCCCAGGCTCCTTTGATGTCTTTTAGCATCGTTTACACCAGGAACATTTAATTTCCAGGGGACCCAGTCAGAACAACCACCCAATAGACCCTCAGCACATTTCTGCTGTTTAGAGATACGTGATTCCACCAAGGCTGTTGAGGACACAGAGGACCCAAGAAATAGCACCATTTTCCCTTCAGCCCTGCTGTTCAGCATCGCATATCAGAGAATTCATAAGGAGATTAAGTGACCTAATCATAAAATGCCAACAATAGATACTCCAAGGTTAGATATAAAGTCTTTCCCATTATCAAATTCCCAGGAAGAAATGAAAGTTCAATAATTAAATGTTCTTGAAATTTCAAGTCCAGATACGGTAAAGTCCAAAGGATGTAAAATTAGAAATAACTATCTTTGTCCTTCGGTTAAGCACTCTTATGTTAAAAGGCCCCAATCATTGCCTCCAATTTCTTATTCTGCTACGTCACTAGAACCGCCACCTCACCCCAGCACAGATGCCAAGTACAATGAAGTCAAGTTGTGGTAGCCTGTACCTCTTCTGCTAACACCTCCCTCATGGTCTGAGAGCCTTCGCTGAAGGCCAAATGGCCTAAACCTTTCCCTAGTGGCTCGTTTGGCTTTGTCAGAATCTGGGGTCTGTGTAAAGCCGGAGTGCAGGGAACATTTGCTCGAGGCCACCATGCATACAGCCTTCCTTCCAAGGAAGCAGTCACTGGCATGAGGACAAAGCCACCATAACCTGCAGATGAAGGAAGAAGGTTTTCCCATGAACATATACCAGTGGGCTTTAGTACTTGGTGTGGGCTTGGAAGCGCACAGACCTAAGGTTCCGTTCCCAGAGAGTCTGATTAAGGTTTGGAGCGGGGCCTGGCAATCGGTATGTTAACAAGCACCTCAGGTGATTCCCATGGAACTTTGGTCTGCTGCATTTGATTGCAAATTCTTTGAATGTATTCCCAGTTTATAGCACAGCATCTGGAACTTATTAGGAGCTCAATGAATATTTGCATACTGAATAAATCACTTTGAATCTGAAAGGTGAGAAGGGATGGTAAAAAAAATCTGTGAAAGAATTTCCTACTGTTCTTAACTGTACTGATGTTCTTCTGTGGCACTGTCAAGGAGAGAAGATTCTTCTTTTTCTTAAAACGTATTTGTTAGTACATTTTTAGGTTTTGATTGAGGTGGGGCTGGGAATGAGGGGAGGAGGGGACATTATAAAGTCAGTTGCTCCTAAAGTTACTGGGACTCTATACATGTAACAAATTATCACAATGTATCCTTGAAATATATCACACTTTTATCTATAATAATACCTCAATAAGGCCAAAAGAATTCCTGGTACTGTAGGACCCAAAGTTATGTCAAGCTGTTTGTCAATGAATATCCCCTTCTATAGTGAGTGGTGGGTACCATTAAATAGACCCTGCACTGGATGCAGAATCTAATTTATTTTCTCATTGCTTTATAGTCATAATTTTATGCAGCTACGTCTGATTTGAGCTCCACTTTGACTTCCAGCTGTATTCTGTTGGCCCTTATCACTTATGCTCTGATTTTTAAAAACTTAGGAATTATGTGTCAAAGTCTTGTCTCCACGGAAGTTTCTGGCATTGTGTCATGCTTTACTCTTTCTACGCATCTGCTGCACATCTCTAAAACAGATCATTAAATCTCTGCAGCCAATTTGATTTTCTAAGAAATCACTGAAAATCCTTTGATTCAGGAACTTAACCAACAGCAACCTGTATAGAATGAATTTTGAACGTTTATGTGCCCATACTATATATTTCTCAGAAAGGCACATTTTGCTTACCTGGGCCTGCTAATGAGGACTCAGACAAGATAAGTCATGTTTTTCTACTTGTTGGAAAGTTGTCACTGGACTTTAGATAAGTAGTTATGCAGCAAAATGTGATCTGAGTTGCTTGGCCTTGCAGTGTCATAAAGGTTGATAAAGTAATCCTAGTGTATGTGAGAGTGTGTGAGAGCAGGTGTGCCACCAGTAGCTCTCAGGGAGATGGGGTAAGGCTCCTGAGCCACCTAACCATGGCGTTGCACGCCTGAGCCCCTGCAGGTGAGGCTGGCTGGGTCCACTGTAATGTGAGCCACTGTGCAATCAATCACTCTGCTCCTTCCTTTTGTTTCCGAATCTCCCATTGTGAAGGGAAAACCCAAATTCTAAGACATTTTGTACACTGCATTCTTTGGAGCATATTCTAAATCTTTCGGACTTTTTCCTTCCACCTGTGAAGGAAAGAGCCCAGCTCTAAAAATAATTCTGGGTGCTGACACTGTCACAGTAGAACACAGTCCCTATCCCCTTAGTTCCAGGGTAAACAGATGCATATCTTGTACATTGGCCAATCACAGAAATTGGGTCTCAGCCACTGCACTCATCTGTTATCTCTGCTGGTCTTCTGCAAATCCATGCAAACTATAACCCAGGGATAGTTGATTTTCATCAAAAAACTTGTTTCCCATCTTGTATCTGCATTATCAGTTTATTTACCCAGAAATGATTTCATTCCATCTCTTCACTAGAGGTTCTCAAACATTAGCATGCATCAGAATCACTGCGGAAGTCTGTTAGCACATAGCCTGCCGGGTCCCACCCCTGAATTTTTGTGTTGGTGTCTGAGAATTTGCATTTCTAGTAAGTCCCCAAGTGATTCTGATGTGGGTGCTAGTCCAGGGACTACACTTTGAGAACCACTGCCCTAAACCAATTTTATTGATTCTGATTAACTTCTGTGATAAATTTAAAATATCATCTGGGTAATTTAAATAACATCAGGTGGAAATGATGTTTAATTAAATTAGGTGAAATAAATTAAATAGATTAGGTCAATTTAAAATGCCATCAGATAAATTTAAATACCATTGGGTAAATTTAAAATATCATCAGTCAGAGATAATAGTTTACCCACAGATCCTATGAAAAGGGGCAAAAAATCAAGAGCGAGTAAGTGCTTTGGAACCTCTTGCTCCTATAAATTTTTAAAAAATATATAGGAAGTGCTTGAGGCAGTGAATTGTGCACATTTGTGGGTTGATGCAAGTACAAAAGAAAATAATAATGTCATGGTGAATTATTTTTAATTTTTTAAATTAAATAAAAATACATAAATTTATTTATTTTGAGAGAGAGAGCATGCCCAGCAGGGGTAGAGAGAGGGAGAGAGAGATAATCCCAAGCAGGTTCCACATTGTCACAGTGTGGAGCCTGATGTGAGGCTTGAACTCATGAACCATGAAATCATGAGCTGAAATCAAGAGTCAGTCACTTAATCGATTGAGCCACCTAGGCACTCCATTGTTATGGTGAATTATGATATCAGCTCAGCGAAATTATGGCTCAAAATATAACACAACCTGGTATAGATCCAATATGCTGAAAGGCAGGGGTTTATTCTACCTTTTAGCTCAGAAAATGGTTATTGAGGGTCTATTATATGCATGATATAATAAACATAATTAAACATAATTGTGTCGGTTAGATGACACACCCGTGGTTCTAAGAGTTTGTGATCCAGGCTGTGAGATAAGTCAGAACTACAATACAAGGCATAATACAAGTGCCATAAGACAAGCTCAAATACATTATTTTGGATGTTCAAAGGAAGAAAGGATCATTTGGGGCTGGGTTGTATGATGAAGAATGAGAAAAAGTGTGATAGAAGGGGAGTCCTTTGAGGGGACAGTGAACTTCCCAGGATATGGACTGTGACTGTGTATTTGAGGGTATTGGTGTGGTGCCTGCGCAGGTAGGTGGTCACAGAGAGTTTGTGGGCACATGTCTTGAGGGATGAAAATGACTTTGATAGGTGGAAAAGGGTGGGGGTCTTCAGAAGAAAAACAGGGAATTTTAAAGGAAGGTCAAGAGAGGGCAGGTACAATCTGGTCAGAGGTGAAGGGCCTTACGTGCCAGGTTGAGAAATTTCAAAGTTTTGGGGGGAACTCCTGTGTTTTTCTGAACTGGAGAAACAATCTGGTAAATAAGGAGAATGAATTGCAATAGGCTGAATAGAACGGGTTATGTTCAGTAAACATTTGTTAGTGTGCTAGGCTCTGTGCTACATACTTCACATGGAACATACCATTTCATCGACATAACGACTCTGTTGGGTAAGTACATTATTGTTCCGATTTCACAGATGAGGAAGCAGAGGCAACTCCCTGAAGGGAGTTGCCCAAGGTCTCATCATTACTAGCAGATATTGGAGAAACACTGAGGTGCTAAGTAAGGAAGGTGATGGTTGCATGAGTCCTCAGCAGGGGACCCACTCCCGGGATAAAGCAGTATTGCAGGGATAGTATCCATGGGGCTAGGCAATGGCCGATTGTGAGAAGAAAAGGAGAAAGACAAAGGTGATTCAGAAGTATTGAGGCTGGACAACCTGGGGAGAAGTGTTACCATTACCATGTTTTCCAGTCCTGACAATGTTAGTGTCATAAAGAGGCTATCTTGTTTTTGAAATAGGAGTGTAGAAAACAAAAGGGAGAGAGAGATGTGGCTGAAAAGGATGTGAGGAAAGTGAGAGTTATTAGCTGAAGGGGGGGCATGCTGTGAGGACATTGCAGACTGTGTGAGGGGCACAGACATAACATCCACCTGGGTCCTATTTTCAGCACCACCAATGCTCCAGAATCTTCCCTTATCTCTGACTGTCTGTGCTATGAAGTATAATTGCAAATGGCCACAGTTTCTTTGCACTTCTGTCCATAAAGAGGTATAGTCTATTTCCCCATTCTTTGGATTTGGTCTGTCCTTGACCACATTTAATGTGGTTGGTGTGATGTTGTGCAAGTTCTAAGCCTGCTCCTTGAGATGGACTACACGTTCCACTTGCTCTCTTGAAGTGTGGCCCCCATGTAAGGAAGCCCCTACTAGCCTTCCAAGGAGGACCCTGGAGAGCAGAGATAAGCCAGCACCAGTTGAGTCTCCAGACAGGTGAGTGAGGTCACCCTAGCCCACCTGTCCTCACCTGAGTCAGGTCAAAACCAGAAAACCACCCAACCAAATTTTGGAATCATGAGTGATTAAATGATTGTTATTTCAAGCCTCGAAGTTTTGGAGTGGTTTGTAGCAAACTCTAGCTGATTCACCATGTCACCTGATGGACCCCCTGGTCAATATCATCAATCGTGGCTTTCCCAGCCTTGTGCAGACCCACAGGATGCTAGAGTTATTCTATCACCCTCACTGCAAACACTTGACTCTTAAGTCTGGAGGGCTTAAGTTCATTTCTTCATGTTTTCTTTTCTTTCTTTCTTTCTTTCTTTTTTTCTTTCTTTCTTTCATGTTTATTTATTTATTTATTTATTGTGTGTGTCTGCGTGTGTGTGTGTGTGTGAGAGAGAGAGAGAGAGAGAGAGAGAAAGAGAGAGAGAAACCAGTGGGGAAGGGGCAGAGAGAGAGGGAGAGAATCCTAAACAGGCTCTGCACTGACACACTGTCAGCATAGAGCCCCAGTTGGGGCTTGATCTCACCAACAGTGAGATCATAACCTGAGCCAAAATCAAGAGTTGGATGCTTAACTGACTGAGCCACCCAGACGCCCCTCATTTCTTCATATTTAAAAAAAAAAACAAAATAGGAAGCCTGACTTAGTTTGTCAACTCGATAAACCTGGGAAAAAATTTCTCCTGCGTTCAATTGTTAAACAACTAGATCACCTTGACTTAATCTTGATAAGAAAATTTCTCATAAATGATAATTATTGTTGCCCACATTAGTGATTTCTAATTTTTAATGAGCATAAGTATAACCTGAATAGCTTGTAAAGTGTGTATTCTTGGGCCCCATCCTCAGTGATGGGGATCGGGAATCGATATTGGTGATTAGGGTGATAAGGGTGATGAGGTGATAGTTCTAATGCAGGTGCTTCACTGGTCACACTTTGGCAATATTGGCCTAAATATTAAAGATTGACTCTGAAATAATCTATGTCTCCTTTCTGGGCTTGCGCTGTGATTTGCCCTTAATTACAGGGAATTGGAGGCATTTCCTGAACCAGGCCAACTAGTAAACACATATCAGTATGCTGAGAATGCCAGTCTCTCACACTTAGGCCATATAGATGCCAGATTTACTCATTTAATTCCCTCTGTTCTCTTTGATATTTTTACTCTAAATGAGGTATATTGAGGGAATTAATATAATGAGGGTCCTGTTCTGCAGGCTGCTTCTTTAACTTTCATCAATCATTGACATTCTTATTCCCACTTACCAAGGAGGCTTGAAAAGTTACATAGCAAGCAGGGGGCAAAATTAATTGGTGTCTAGATTTCCTTAACAGTTCTGTCTCCCTTTCTCTTATTGTCATTCCTGAAAAGTGTTGTTTGGATAAGACATATTCAAAATATGTATAATAGAGAGAGAGAGAGAGGGAGAGAGAGAGAGAGAGAGAGTGAGAGAGAGAGAGAGAGTGAGTGAGTGATGGAGAGGGAGAGAGGGAGAATCATAGGGAGAGAGGGAGAGAGAGAGGGAGAATGAGCTGAGTTAGGTAAGAAAAAGAGAGAATGTGTAAAATTATTAAAGAGTAATGTTTACAGTGGTTATTTCCTTTCCTTTCAAGTTTTCAAGTTTCAGGAAGATTTGTGCAGAGTTGAAGAAATGATACTGTTCCTTGGGTTTGCATATAGTGTCAGTTTGCATGGTTCATTTCTGACCAATTTCTCCACTGGGCAACTCAGTACTTCCTGCAAGTTGGTGACAGTTGAAGTGAGAAGAGAGCTGGGAATCTCTAGAAGAGGCAGATTTTTCCTGTGCCCAACCAGTACTTTTTAGATTCACCTTTTCATGCGTTTCCTCACCTGGCTAGAATACAGAGCTTTTTCCCTCCCATTGGTGATTTTTTAGGGGGTTGATGGTCTCTGTTGGCAGTGTAGTGAGGGTTTGAATGAAACAAACAAAAGTAGGGAGACCATCAAATAGGGGAAATACTCTGATTTTTCTTTGTGGTAGAGGGATCAAGATATGTGGGTGAAAACGGGGAGAAACAAAGCGAGTAACTTATCTAAGGCATGGGTCCTCCTACATCAAATCACATCCAAACTATTTCTAGAGCATTTCAAAATAACTAGTAACTTAGTTAATTTCAAACATACATTCAATTTAGTGAACCAAGAATCAATCCATGTGATTGTCTGATTGGGTTAGCCTCTCAATTTGGCTAAAGCCATGGTTTTTCAACCTGAGGTGCTGTGTTGGGGGTGGGGGAGTGGGAAGGAGGGAATTCCAAATCAGATTCTACAAGGGAAATTTCTTCTTTCCTTCAAAACACACATGCTCGGGCTTCCCTGTTTTGGATGCCTTTGGGGTTCTGAAGAGGGACCTTATTGAGAATCTTTGAGTTAAATAGCCACATTCAGGCAGTTTGAAAGGCCTAAGATAGTTTCCTGTCCTCCGCAGTTTTAATCAAAAAATGAGTGAACTGATGGCTGATTTTCTAAAAGAGAAAACGTGCGACACTATGCTGATCCTAAATGATTGGGGGATAATTTCTTTTGGGGAAGCTAACATGGGCTGGGTGCTTCATGTCACGTTTCAGGAAGGCATTGAAGCCTACGGCACAAACGTGAACTCTGGTTCATTGGAATCCTTTATTTCTCCTTCTGAACTTCTTCACTGAAGCCATTTTCAGGCTGGCTCTGACAGTGAGAGGCTTTTGAATGTTTGTTTTATGATCTAAAAACCAGCCTTGCCCGCAGAATAGTAACTCCCTGCATGACAAGGCTGTGTGCCATCCGGGGATTTTCTAATGGCTAAGCCGCATTATGAACCAAGATTTATGATCACCTTCCCAGTCAATTAAAATTCCAGATATTACTAAGGCAGAATTCAATTAAGGTTAATTGGGGCTTCTGAAAACTGCTTTTCCAAAGGGAAGCCGTGATGGGATTGTGACTCCTAGTGGGTTTCGATCAGTTTTAAATAACTTTCCGTGCCTTTCTTTTCTTGGCACAAGACCCACCCTCCCCCTGCTGCCTGGCTCCTGTGATTATCATTCGATTCAGATGTTGATTTTTCTGTCATAAGTTATCACGGTGACTTATTTGGTTTTGGCTTTGTCTTTTTCTTAAAGATCGAAAAACAAAAAACTGGAACAAAACCCTAGAGCCTCTCAGCAGACCAGAACCCTAAGAAAACGGTAACCTGTGTTGTGCAGAGATCACAGTGGTCTGACATGAAAGAAATATAGTCATTTGCAAGATGGTGACGGCATTTCAGAAGCAATTATCCAAACTGGAAAAATAACCCATTTCTTTTCCTTTGTCATTAAGGTGGATGAAAAGGCTCACAAACATTGTCAAAGAGAGGGGAGAAGGAAGCAAGAGGGGGAGAAAACAGGTGCAAACAAGAATTACCATGCAAGTCAGGCTTTCTATTCTACCCTAAATTTTATTTTCTTGTCGTCAAGGGCTATTGTGACAGTTCTTAGCACAGTTGATTGAACTGGGAAAACACATGGGACGGGGCCTTAGTCACCGAATGCAGAACATGTATTCCGTAGCTCACAGAGCAATCTGGAGCAAGGAGTGAATAATAATTTCAGCAGTTTATTTTCTCAGAATTTCCAACCTATTGTTCATCACTGGAGACTAATAACACAAAGCTAGAGCAAAATTTTGTTTTTGAAAAGAAGAAATGATAAGTGCGTGAATCGGGGAGAGACATCGCAACTGCTCAGATGTTCTGTTGTTCTCCCGACTAGCACAGCTATGCATTTGCCACAGGCAGATAGAAGCCCCGTCCGAGGCTGCCTGCTTCATGAATTAGCACCTCCTTCCTTGTTTCTCACTCCCTCTCACTGTACAACTGCTCACAGGAGCTCACATACTGGGGACACTTTCGTACAGAGTGGCTTTGGACATGGCCTCGCTTCTGTGGGAGCAGGGGAAGGATTTAGGGGAGGCAAGTAGTAAAAGCTGCCAATTTGTGTAATTTACTCCTCTGTGCACCTCAGCAGATGGTTAAAACAACCCTGTGGACAGGTTGTGACATGTGAAGTTATCTACATGGCTGGTAGATGTGAAAATTAACAGGTCTGGGTAGGGTAGCAGGTTTTAAGTGGACTTGATTTCAGTGACTCTTTTATTCATACGTAAGGGTAGCTTCAGATTTGGCTTCTGCTCCCTCGCAAGAAGGACACACATTGGAATTGTTTCCTAGGGACGGTGGTGGTGGCGTTAGTGTGGTGTTCCCACCCATTCCTTCTATCTGTGGAGGAAGCGCAACCTGGGAAGGAAGGTACCTTTCTTTGCCAATTTCCTGTTTCCTCTCTTTTTTAAGGCAGGCTGGAGAAGGACAGACTGGAAAAGGAGAGAGTCTAAAACTGTACAGAGGTTAAGGGGGGAAGTTTCTGTAATCAGAAATCTGGGGTATAATTATAAGATAGCCAGAAGAAAGAAACATGCAGGTGGAATGAGTCTCTAGAGTACAGTACTAATGAATTCTCTCTGTTCCTTATGGAAAAGAGCCACATTTGTAAAATTAAAAGTCAATGCCTCTTTGATGAGAGGATTTGCTGGCTCTGCCATCCTTTTTTTCAAATATTGTGTGCTTGGAAAGATGAGTGAGGAAGCTAAACCTCTTGTCAAGGGCATCGGAGCAGAGCAGACAGCTGGCCTTCATCCCTTATTTCAAAGCCCTGTGAGCCTCTCTCAGAAAGAACCCGATAGGTGCTACACGTGGCTGTTCTGAGCAATATGGCCTTCTCTACACGGCATTGACACATGCAGGCAATTCAGAGGGGAAAACATTTTAGTTATGCCAATCTTTTGGCATTGTATAGCCAAAGCAAGTGCTTGACTGGAATTTTCATTCTTTATTCCAATGTTTGGGGGCCATGCTGAGTTCGCGGTTATGTATTTCAGCTGACATGAAGTACAGGGGCAGCAGAGCATGGGGCCATGATCTGTCTGGTGGTAGTGTCCACTGAAAAACACTTATACTTTGATAGGACACCAAGAAACACTTACTTCATAAACCTGCAAGGGTACCTGCTAAAATTTCAAACTTTGTAGTTGATCCTTTGAGTTATATAAGAAATGTCACTGATTAGTAGTCACCTTGGCAAACCAGAAACAGGCCTGAATGGGAAGTGGGGCAATTGTGTCCTGCGGCCAGCTTCTGTAGGCTAGATAGATCTGATGGTTAAGTTTTCTGGATATTTGTGAGCTGGTTCTTAATCATAGCCACCATTATTATGAATTAAATGATATAAGCTACAATTCAATAAATTATATTAGAGACAAAGGTACGAAATACTAAAAACTCATCATTTTCTAATTATTTTACAATGATCTGTGCCTTGAAGCTATCTATGTCTACCGTGTCTGTATGGTGGAAATGCTATATAATGATGTACTATTTGGTATCTCTTCCCAACTCCCCATTTGGTGACATCATGTTGATTGTTTGAAATGAACCATGGTGGTACTATTTACATTATTGAAGCGGCAAATCTTACAAATCAGGGCATTTTTTCTTTTAGAGATGGATTGATGAACGTTTACCAGCACAACACTGTGTGTGTGTGTGTGTGTGTGTGTGTGTGTGTGTGTGTTTGTGTGTGTGAGTGTGCGTGCATGCACATGCATCTGTTGAGTTGGGGGCTGGGGGTGGTGGTGGCTTAAGGACTTGTGTACTAGATAAATGAAAAAATTTGTTTTTAAGTTGGGTGAGCATCTTAGTTCTGGCTGCTATAACAAAAATACTATAGACTGAGTGGCTCAAACAACAAACATTTATTTCTTATAGTTCTGGAGGCTGGGAAGTCTGAGATCATGGTGCCAGCATTGTCAGATTCTGGTGAGAATGTGTTCCTGGTTTCCTTACATGGGGATGACAGGGAGAGGAGGAGGGAGAGAGGAAGGGGAGAGAGTTGGAAAGAGAGGGAGGAAGGTGGGATGGGGGGGAGAAGGGAGTGAGCTTGAGCTCTGATGTCTCTTTTTATAAAGTCACTGATCCTATCATGGGGACCCCACCTTCATGACCTAATTCCCTCCTCAAGGTCCCACCTCCAATAACCACACTGGGGATTAGGGTTTCAACATATGAATTTTGGGAGGACACAAACATTCTGTCCATATTAGGGAGAAAAAAATCTCAGCAGGGCCAGGCAGGGTGAGGTAGGCTATCAGAGACCCCGAGCTTCCCTGGAGAGAGATGCTATCCAAGGACAGGAGGCTTCTGAGAGAGTGGGATGGAAGGATCCAGGATAAATACTCAC
Source organism: Cryptoprocta ferox (assembly GCA_028646485.1). Taxonomy (NCBI): domain Eukaryota; kingdom Metazoa; phylum Chordata; class Mammalia; order Carnivora; family Eupleridae; genus Cryptoprocta; species Cryptoprocta ferox. The sequence continues at coordinate 81,258,159 of CM053567.1, forward strand.
ACTTTGCAGTTCTGTATGGGGCAGGCTGAGGTAGGAAGGAGCCTTCCAGAGCTGCTCTCTTCTGCTTTCCTACCCCCTTGTCCCTCTCCATCTCAGCATTGGTTAATGGTCTTTACAAATACCTAGCCTAACTCTGACAGACCCTGGATTCTGTGGTTCAGGTTACGTCATGGACTAAATGATTATGTCCCCCAACAGTCATATGTTGAGGTCCTAATCCCCAATGTGTTGGCATTTGGAGGTGAGGCCTTTGGGAGAGAATCCCCATCAGATTGGCATCTTTATAATAGAGGAAGAGACACAAGAGTTCTCTCTATAAGCACACCTGGAGAAGGAGGTATCTACAAGCCAGGGAGAGAGCTCCCTTTAGACACCAAATCTGTCTGCATCTTGATCTTGATCTCCTCAGCCTTCAGAACTACAAGAAATAAATATCTGTTGTTTAAGCCACCCAGTCTATGGTAATTTGTTATAGCTGCCCACGCAGACTCAGATTATAAGCACCATTTAGTACAAATGGAATGAGGGTGATTTCAAAGGTATTAGCCTATTTGCCTCCATACAATGAGGGAAGCATATGAGGATTTGGGGCCACTGTGCACCCAATAACTTCATTATTCACAGGCCCAGTAATAAGAGATTTTCCATATTTTGGAACCCACTGTACTTTTCTCCTCATAGCCTTAATTTTCTTTTTATAATATTTAATTTTCCTCCTTTATCTCTTATTTTATTTTGATCTTCTCTCTCTTTTTCTTCTCTCTGTTTTTCTCTACCAGCCCTTATCTTCCTTTCTTTTCCTCCTAATTATATAATAGAACTAGAGTATTTTGAGTTCATCCTCTTGTTTAAAAATATCAACATCACCCTTTGTTATTTGCTCATTAAAAACTTGCCTCCTCCTGAAATTAGGTGCCATTTACTATGCTGGGGCCCTCAATGATTTCCTGACTCAGTGGCCCTCGTGTTCCTCACCCTGGGAGTGGTATGGGGATTGCCGGGGGAATTCTTCTAGGCCAGGCTGGTTGATGTTCTTGCAAAAGTAGTGCAGCTGAGGCTTGGAATCCTAGCTTTCCTTGAAAGGACAGCAATTAACCTTGGCAGTGGAGCAGAACTCACTTGAATTTGTACTTGTAAATCTGCATCTCTCCTTAAACAAACATGATGGGAAGAATCCCAGATTTTCATCAAAAATAAATTAAAAACAGAGTCCTCACATTATGAAAGAATTCTCAGAGAGATTTCTTTAGTGAGCAACTCTTGCTCAGTGTGTTTAAGCTATGTTTTGATTCACGTACATTCATTCCCGATAGATCTTTCCCTAGCAGCATACTGACCAGAAACGTGAGGCACAGCTGGGATAAGCTACAGAGGCGGTTCACGTTTTCAGTGAGTTTATTAACCAATATTAATCCTTATTTCTCATGGCATTTTACTGCTTTTCAAGTTTCCTTCTGTTACGGGGGCATCACGCCCAGGTGAGCCTGTTGTGTTCCTTCTGCCCATCAGGGCTTACGACACAACTCATTTCTTTGGACTCTTGGCTCTATTCTCTTCTCACTTCAGGCAGGGATTTGGGTTTCTGTAATGTGTGGAGTGCAAAAGTAGGTCACTAATGAAATGCCCCATGCAATGGATAAATGATCTGCTATCTGAACAGCACACAAACAATGTTTACCAAAGGGAAAGCCCAGACAGAGAACGAGAGGCAACGTCAAGCGAGGAAGGCTTTCCAGGAATTGTCCAGGATGTCACTTGAGTCTGAGCGTCCTGGCCGGGCCTGGTGTCTGAACTGGGAACTCTGGTCTGGTGGCACATTCACACTAATGTCCCAAGGGCACTGTTGACAGTGGTGGGTGGCCACCACCTTCTTTGAGGTAGAGTTTTCCAGAGGTTAATTGGGGGGATTGGAGCCGTCGGAGCTATTTTTCCAACTTTGTGTTCGCAAGGCTTCACCTCTGGTATATCCTGCTACCTTCCAATGATCTGGGATTTTGGGCCCCAGGAAGAAGGTGCAGATGGAAGTGAGCCATGGGTTCTTGGGAAGTCCTTTCTATAGGGACCAAAATTCTCCTTTGAAGATGTTCTCCATTCATTGCAGTTCCTTTTCCCCTCATCGCCTGATTTGGACTCCTATTGCTACTCTAACAAATTACCACTGACTCGGTGGCTTGAAACAACAGAAATGTTTTCTCTCACCATTCTGGGAGGCTGGATGTCTGAGATCAGTTTCCCTGGGCTGAATTCAAGGTGTTTGCAGGGCTATGTTTCGTCTGGATGTTTAGGTGGGGGAAATCTGTTACTTACTTCTATATTCTTTTTTTTAATTTTTAAAAGTTTTATTTATTTATTTTGAGAGAGAGAGATATTGAGCAGGGGAGGGGCAGAGAGAAGAAGAGATTGAATCCCAAGCAGGCCCCATGCTATCAGTGCAGAGCCTGACACAGGGCTCGAACTTGTGAACTGTGAGATCACGACCTGAGCCGAAATCAAGAGTCAGATGCTTAACCAACTGAGACAGCCAGGTGCCCCACTTATTTCTAGATTCTGATGGCTGCTCAAGGCAACCACATTGCCTTCTTTTCTGCCTGTGTCAAATATCCCTTTGCCTCTCTCTCTCTTTTTTTTTTATGAGGATACTTATGATTGCATATAGAGCCCATTGAGATAATCCAAGATAACTTCTCCACCTCAAGATCCTTAACTCAATCACATCTGCAAAGGTTTTGCCAAGTAAGGTAACATTTACAGGTTCCAGATATTAAGACTGGATATCTTTGGGGCCGTTCTTCACTACAGCACTCCCTTGAATTTTCAGCAATACTATGTTTCAATGTTAGTGTAGCACTAACCATTTGTAATTATTGAATGGTATTGGAAAACTCTTCCATGGACTGACTTCCTGCCAACTAAAGGCTCCGTGTCCTCAAAGCAAACAGGTGCGTGTGTATGTGCATGTTTGCATGCATGTGTGCATGTATATGTAATAAAATACCTTGGCAAAGAGGAGCATTTTAGCATAGACATTGCTTCCAATCATCTTTGCAAGGTGATAATAAAAATAAATAGTAACAATAAAAGAGCAGAATGACTGAGCCAGTTTTATTACTGTATTAAAATTCTCTAATGATAATGCACTCCCCACTTCCTGCACTCTGGGCTAAACATTCCCACACCTGCCACCTTAGTACACCATTGCTCTGGCCAACTTAATTAGTAAAGAAGTGAACTCCAACTTTACTGATCAGGCTAGGCCCAGAGAGGTAGAGAAGACTTGCCGACAGAGGTAGGTACAGAGTCAAGACTGGTACTCATGGTTCCTCACTCACAGTTCAGGGCTGAGTTCAGTCCCTCCAGTCCCATGACTGGCTTCCCCCTTACTGAGCTATGAAGACTCCAGAGGTTCAGCCTGACCTTCATGCTCCTCTTCTGAGCTGTCATCTTCTGCCCTTTCCAGGGGACTTTCCCTCCTTCTCAATTCAAGTTGTAAAGTAGGAGTTTCTTTCTCTAGACAGAGAAGGCTTTCCTCCTCCCAGTCTGGTTTTCAAGTAGGAGGTCCTCTGTCTAGCTTTCCTGGTTCCTACAGCAAGGAACCAAGGAGTATCCGGTCCAAGGGCCCTAGTGCTGCTCACCATGGGGAAGTAGAACAAGGGACAAGAACCAGCCACAGAAATGTAGCAAAGATTCTAGGCACCTTGTAACAATCTTATGGCAGTGAGTCATATCCATAGTTCTGTGCTCCCTCTCTTAAAAATTGTGTGGGGGAATTCCTCTGAGATGTTCTCAGGTGTCCTTCTTATTCTGTCTGGTCAGTTTTAGCTACCCCAGTGCAGATTAGGCTGGATGCTGCCCTAACCCTAAACCCTAACTCTAAACTGTAACCCTAAACTGCTCAGACCTATGGGGCTAGGGATCTTCCTGGTCCTCCTACCTAATCTTCTGAGGTTTGGGAGCCTTATGTTGGCCTCAAGTTCCCTGAGATGGCTCTTGTGAATTGCTTTGCACAGGTGCTTTGTGCAGGCTGCCTGTTCCTCTCTCGTGACATCCACTTCCCAGGACCTTCCTGAAAGCATATGCACTGAGTACAGAGCCAGGTAGAGGCCACTCCTTCTTGCTATTTGGGTTACGGCCCACCCCCCAATGCAGTGGCTGGCAAGCTCAGGTAAAATACTTATGGACTCATTTTCCTAGGCTAGAAATAGACTTCTGTGGCCTTTGACACTAAGGGACACCAGGTGGCCATCGTTGCCCATTTAGCCTACTTCTGTGTACTCTCCTCCCCCCTGCCTAGACCATTTCTCTGGTAGGGGCAGCTCTCAGGAGGGAACACCCTCAGGCTTTCTTTCCTCTAAAATGAGGGTGAATCCAAAAAGAAACTGCCCATGTGCATTGCCTCCCTGAAAGCCCCATGCTGTTGCTCCCAAGGCCCAATTCATATTTTAAACTTTGACTCATCTGTATGGACATTGCTTTTTGGGATGGGTGGAGTGGAGCAGGTGCTACCCTGTGGGCCATCTTTTGGTACTGTTTCCAAATGCCTGCCTTCTTTCCTCCCTCCTGTGGTGATCTTTCGGGTTCTAGCCCGGATAATTATACTTTTCCTGTCTTCTCTGGAGAAGTTTGACTTTCCTAAATTGAAACCCAGAGCTCTTTAAGATTTAATCTTTCGCCTTTGGGGGAGACTCTCACCCTTGGACCTCCTGCTCCCTTCTGTGGCTACTTTCTCTGCTCTGTTTTTTTTTTTTTTTTTTTTTTTTTTTGCCAGTTGCCCCTCACTGGCCAGTCCTTGAGTGGATTCTGTATTGGCCTAATGTCAGCATCTTTTCCTCCCACACTAAGCCGATGTGCCTACCTTCTTGACACAGCCTGGCACCACAGGGAGAGGCCATCTTGCTTTACAGAAACCCTCATCCTTTTCATCTTCTCCCTCCTTGCCACTCCTCACATCAACTTCCTGTTCTCTCCACCCGGTGTTCTCAGCTTGGTTCTCAGCTCCGCGAGGGCAGCAGCTGACTGCTCAAGCTCCTCCTGGCTCAGGTCCCTACAGGCAGGGGCCACCCTTGCGTTATTTCCCTTCTGTTTTCTTCTCTCCCTGCTTCCCTCTTCCCCATGCCCTCGATGGAGCAGTCCTTTAAAACTGCATCTTTAAAAAAGAAAATACTTCAAAATACAGAGACAATAAAAGACATAATACCCACCGAGGGACCAAGAGATAATTTCCTCACATGCATTTTTGCACAATGTTGGCAAAGCTACTTCTCAAACAGCTGCATTAAATACTCCCCACCACAGGTGTGTGCTTAATGTGTGCTTAAATAACACTCAGAATTGTAATTGCCGAGAGGTCTGGGACTAGCCAGGATGTCTACCTGGATTTGCTTCTTGTGAATCCAGGGTGCAGAAGGCCTGGGACTGGGGCTCCGGGGCTGGCAGGGGGTAGATATGCTTCTGCTCAGCAGCGTGGAGGAGGCAGCCTGGGCTCAGGGCTTCTAGAAGCGGCACGCGCTCTATGACAGAACAGTCCTGAATATCAACTTGTGGTTAATTTAGCCACTGTGCTATCATTCTCCTGCTTCACAGATGAGAAAAACGAGGCGCTGAGTAGTTGAAGATTAGATCCTAAGTACCTCAGTCCCCTCATCTCCGAGATGAAGAGGATGGACTAATGTTTCTCCTCATTCTAAAATGGTCTGATTCTATAAAATCACTCCTTCCAAATTTATACACTATTGCTGATGAGTGCGGCTGCCTCTCTAATTTTCGAGGGATGTGAAGGGTTTTCTAGCAATCTGCAGGCTGAGCTGAATGCCTCTTTGTGCTTTCCGTTGCGGTCTAAAAGAAAATCTTTGGAATCGTAGCAGAAAAAAAACCCATCTGAAACAGTCTCAGAAAAAGAAAAGTGCCTTCACCGTAGCCTCTGTTCCATAAAAGGAAAAAGATCTTGACATTTTCCCAGGAGTGAATAAGCAGGTGCAGCAATTGTAAGAGTTAATGGCAAGGTTTCCCGAGAGCTCTGGGATAAGGACAGGATCATGACCGAACTTCTCAATGAGGTTTTAAAGAGATGATGTACAGGCAGGAATGTAGGATGCCATTGTGTTTCTGGGGTGAGGAGCAAAAAGGCTGTATTGCATGTCTCTCATTGTACCTTTTTCCTTAGTAGGCTGTGGATCTATCTATGTCTCTATACATAAGTCTCTCTCTCTCTCTCTCTCTCGACCATTCCATGTAGGAACATATGCACATATATGTGTACCTATCAATCATTGTGTGTGTGTATGTAGATACGTATGTCCATTTGTCCGTCAGTTCTTCCACCCATCCGTCTGCCTGTCTGTCTCATTTTCTCACTTGCTCGCTCTGTCTGCCTCTTCTCATTTTTGTCTCATCAGGCTGAAATTACTTGTCTTCCCAGTAAGGATGAATAATGAAGCAGTTTTTCCCCACCCGCGATATGTCAATCTTTCTCCTGAGTGGACTGTTCAGATAGTTTCATTGAATTAAAATTCCAAGTCTGCCCTGAAAGTTAAAGCCTACATCTCTAATGCTTCCTAAGGGTTTTCAGAAATTCCAAGACAGGAGATCACAGCTGCTGATGGTGGGTCCCTCTTCTCTGAAGGGTCTCGGAGGCGTCCCCACTCGCCTGTGGGCAGTAGCAGAGCCCACATCTTCCCATTCAAATTGTCCTGGTCTCCTGAGGTCTGGGTGGAATTTGGAGGTTGAAGAATCCCACCGAACATCTCTTAATGCTTTCTCCTCCTTACGGAGCTTGAGGTCTTGGAAAAAATACATGCATTTCCTAAAAACATAGTTATGCAACCTACAAAAAGCATTTTTGAAGAGCAAATAATCTATCTTAGTCCCTTGGCCCTGCTCATTTGAAGTGCTGGAATTAAATAACTATAACTGACATTTATTGAGAGCACAGGTACTGTTCCAAGTCTTGTACATGGATTAACACACTTAATTCTCACAGTCACCCAATGGGGCAGATACTATTAATAGCTCTGTCTTACAGGATGGGGGTTAATGAGGTAACTAATATCTTTTCGATGGTAAGGCACACATTTTACTTGGGAATTAAATAGACAAGGGAATCTAAAAAGTGAATTTCTGTCTTACCCACATTTTACTTTTAAATCCCCTACTGACAGGCAAAAATAATTTCAAAATAATTTAAAAAATAGGGCAATAAGAATAAATAGGGCAGGGAAAAAACTGAGCGATGATTACTGGATTCATGGTCTGCCAGGGTCGAGGGGAGTGGAAATGATGGACATCACTGCAAGTTCATCCTCAGCTACTTGTCTGGTCTTGAGAACTTCTGGAAGGCAGATGGGGTGCCTAAGCTTTTTGTCACAGGTCTTCTGAACCCTACAGTGCTGATGATGCCCCCTTTTCATCTCCGCCACCATCTCCTCCAAGAATATAGACTTGGTGGAGAAAATAGGATCTGGGTATCCATCTATGTCTAACTTCTGTTGACATTTACTCTTAAAATTCATCAGCCACGTAGTGGCTCCTGAGGGGTGGAGTGGGCAGAAGGAAAAGGGAACCATAAGGATGAGTTCTCCATGCCTCTGCCTATTTTGCTTTTGTGTCTGTTGGGCAGGTACAGGGTTGCAGAAAGGGAGGGGACTGACCCTGAGTCACCGCTTCAGTGAGGCTGGTGGCATCTCCATTGCATTCAGTCAATAGCGTAAGCTGCTATTTGACATCCTTCTGGACAGCACCATTAACTGCCAGCGCTTTCAAATGGGCTAAACTTGGCTTCTGTTTCTAAGCCTTTAAATCAGAGCAAGGCGAAAGAAGGCCCCTCTAGTGCAGGATATTGACAGCTTATCTAAATTTAGAGGCCATGTGGAGTGTGATTTCGCATATGTCCCTTCCTGATGCCAGTTGGCACCACGGAGCTCAGCGCAAGCCCTGAACATTTTCATGCTGCTCCCCCATAACACACACACGAACACACACTCAGCAACCCCCCCCCCCGCCCCCCGCATGTTCCAGACAGTGTGCTTCAAGCAGGTGACTAAGCAGACACAGCAAAAGCACTTTACAGATGTGGTTGAAAATGGCTCCTTTCAGAATGCCATGAGATCCGGCTGCAGCTCTCTCTCTGGGGATCTGTGAGGAAATGCCATGTACCCAGCACAATGTTCTGAGGAACAACAGTTCCCGTGCTGGCCAACTCTGTCCTCTGCCAAGCCTGTTTAGAGTGGGAGCTCTGGACCTTTCACTGCCAGAGCCTCTCATTCTCCTCAAATTCGGAGACGAAAACATTTGCGAGACCTGACAGCATATGGCCACTAGATGGGGCCAAAGGTCTGTGAAAGATTTTTCCTTTTTTTGGGGGGGGCCACCTAAATCTGTAATTCCACCCTTAGCTGAAGAATCCTTGTAGAAGAGAGAGAGACCTTGATCATAAATCCCACACGCAATAACAGGTTCATAATGCATCCTAGTGACTACATGTTGTATTTTTTTCTCCTTGAGAAATAAAATTTCTCTTTCAATGGAGAAGGATATTCCTTAACATCTAACATGTGCTAATGTTAAATCTCTTTCCTAAGAAGCCAGCAAACTAAGCCTTTAATGTGCAGTGACCAAGACATCTGGGCAATGTCTACAGTGAAATGCGGATTGATAGCTTGAGGGACAGAGAACACATAAGCCACAATCTTGGCAGCTTGGATAGAGAGGGTTATTTTTCCCCTAAAAAAATGAACATTTGACTTGTCAAAAACATTTTCTTATTGATCCACTGAGACAGAATCTGCAGGTTAGAGAGACTAGTTAACAGAAAATCTTCACTTTGGAAGGGGGGTTCAGGAAAAAGCAGAGACTAGTTTCTTCCCTTTAAGAAGTATTTGCCTATTTGAGAGGGAGTTTAAGAACAAAAGATTAGTGGACAGAAACACATTTCTTTGTTGCCCTGACTCTTATGTTCCCACAGTTCTCCATGTTCCCTAGGCAATAGGAACAGGGGAACATCAACAATAGAATCTACATAAAAACAGCACTGTAGGTTTACTTACATCTCAACTTTATTCTTAATATCAATTCTTTGCTTAGCAGTGCCATACAACAAAAAGGGCTGGAATTTCCTGATTGTGATTGCAGCTGTTTGTACCTTACTGATGAGCTCTTCATATGCTGACTGTTTATCACGTACAAAATGTATGGATAGCTAAAAAAAAAAAAAAAAAAAAAAAAAAAAAAAGAGCCCAAACCCCCAAACCCCACATACCTAAACTTAATTTGATGTTGAGTTACAATTCCTTTGAAATCTCTACCTGTCATAGATTTCCAGCTAGTTCTCCAAATTAGTTTCCTGGAACTGCACGAGGAGGGCAGATGCCTTGTGTGTCTTTTTCACTCTTTTATGCCCAGCTCTTGGCGTTGTGTTTGGCACATGGTAGGTTCTCAGTCTACTTGCTCAGTGAAAGAATGGCATGAAGGCTTGACTTGGGCTTAGCATGGAATGAAGAGATTAGTTTCATTTCTGTGTTTTGTAGGGGTCACATTCTGAGATATGTCTATAGCAGATGACTCAGAGGTAGATATTTACCTAGAGACCTTACAAGCTTATGATTGGAAAAAGTAGGGTAAAAATCAGGGCATCCTTATGACAAAAATGGGGACTAACTCTGCTGCATTTCAAAGAAATCAAATCAAGATTCCCAAAGTTGAATGTGGCACCGTTATTTTTAACAGGTTTGTTGTTCTTATTACTGTGTATCATAAATAAAAGACACTTAGTCTGTCACATTCCTCCCCCCACCCCTGCCGAGTTTAATGGTGTTTTCTGGTTTCCATCATGCTAAATAGTCATCCCATATTTAGTCCAGGCCCATGTGGCCATTTGCAAAAGTGATGCTGGTGAATAATAAGGCACACATTCATATATAGATCTTAAGATAACCAATGCAGAAACTCTCAATGAAGTGAGAGAAGGGTTTTTTTTCCATTGACATGTTTTTGGTCAAACTTAGATTTCCAGAAACAGAATAATACAGGAAGCAGATGGATGCATTCCAGGCTTTGTGTTTATCTTTTATATTTCCAAAGACTTTTTACTAGCAATGCCTCTCCTCCCTTTCTCCGTCCTTCCCCCTGCCCACTCTCTTTCCTTCCCCTCCCCTCTAGGCAAGAAGATAGTTATCTGTCTTTCCCCTCAAGATGAGGTATATCGTGGTCTTTGGTCTTCAAATCGGTAATGGTTCTGTCTCTTTGGGTTGCATCTCCTTTCAGTGATGTGGAGCCACATGTGGGTCAAGCCTGGGGAATGTACTAGGCCACAGAAGTTGGGATATGACCATAGCAGAATCAGAAATGTCTACCTCCTCCCCAGCTGCAGAGACCCCTGACCCAACAGGAAGGGAGCCAGAATTGGCCTCCAACTCCTTCTCCAGCCAAATTTCTTTCCATTTTAATCTTCTGTTGGCTGTCAGACTCATGAAGCAAGCTGAATGCAGTGCACATCTCTACTGGGTTTTCACATTTCAACCATGCTTTCTTCTGAGCTACTCACTTTGGTCAGAATGTAAGGAGATAGCTGCATAGAACATGTACTCAATGTGGTCACCTGAAGTCTCCTCACTGCTCTGGGTAGCACCTCACCTGGTCCACAAGGGGTTTTGTTGGGTACTCAGAAGGCTCAGAGCAGCACAGCTTTGTCTGAAGACATCTCTATGGATATTCTCATCCAAACAGTTCTTTCTCCTTCCTGCCCTCTTGTCTTATCCTCATCAGAATACAGGGATCAAGAAGGAAGGGGAAGGGTTCTGGGACCATCTCTGTGAATCTGCTGGGAGTGGTCTGTCCCAAGCATCTTGATGCCAATTTTGTGGCACCTCAGTTGAAATGGAGGCAGAATGAATCTCATTCTAATATCCCATTCCTTGAGGACTGAATGTTTTCTGTAAGAAAACCACATGTGAAGAGGTCTCTGTCAACTATAAATTTCTGTGCACATGTCATTTATTAGCATCACTATTCTCTGTTAATCTGCTAATGGAGTCTTTCTACCACCACCCAGAAGTATTAAAAACCCTTTCTGGTTGGGAAATGTCCTTTCTTAAATTATTTTTTTTACATTTATTTATTTTTGAGAGATGGGGGAGAGAGAGAGAGACAGACAGACAGAGCGCTAGTGGGGGATGGGCAGAGAGAGAGGGAGACACAGAATCCAAAGCAGGCTCCAAGCTCTGAGCTGCCAGCACAGAGCCCAATATGGGGCTCAAATCCACAAACTATGAGATCATAACTTGAGCCAAAGTCAGACGCTTAACCAACTGAGACACCCAGGCACCCCAGTCTTGCTCAGTCTTAAACCTTTGTTCTGTTAATGTATGGCAAAATCTTCCTGCCTAGATTTAGAGCAGAAAACAACAAGAAAAAACATTTTTTTCCTTAAAAGTCGAATATTGACAATGTTTTTCTTGTTCTGTTGTGTGTGACTCATGCCAGGCTACCAATAAAGGGTTTTGGTGAGTCTAATTCGTGGACTAAACATACTGATTAATAATTTGAAGTGTTCCCATAAATACACTTCAAGACGGAAAGCGTTTCATAACATCATCCCTTAAAGAAAACCACTGTTTATATTTGCTATATATTCTGCCATATTATTCTAGGCATGTGATGATATGTGCAAATGTGACTTGTAATTATGGCTATATTATTATTATTATTATTTTCAAGTTTATTTATTTCTTTTGAGAGATAGATAGAGTGAGTGCATGGGATATTGGCAGAGAGAGAGAGAATCCCAAGCAGGTTCTGTGCTGTTAGTACAGAGCCCAATGAGGGGCTCAAACCCAGGAACTGTGAGATCATGACCTGAGCCGAAACCCAGAGTCAGGACACTTAGCCGAGTCAGGTGCCCTTATGGCTATGTTATTTACAGAAATGGGATCTTACTAAGGGGACTCTTTTTGCATCTTGTGTTTTTTACTTAACACATCTTGGACATCTTCCCAGATTGTTAGCTGTAGATCAACCTCAGACTCTCTAGGGGGAGGAGGAGAATGATATTCTGGCAAAGCTGTTGAGGCAATTCTGATAGCTAATCTTACCCCACTCCCTGGGTGCTGCATGTGACCCCTCTATGATTAATACTCTCACTCCTCTGTGTGGTGGCCATGAGCACTCAGCTTGATGCCATAGCAGCATACTCATTGGCACGTCTTTGATTTTTTAAAAACATTTTTTATTTATTTTTAAGAGATAGAGAGAGACAGAGACTGAGCGGAGGAGGGAGAGAGAGAGAGAGAGAGAGAGAGAGAGAGAGAGAGAGAGAGAGAATCTGAAGCAGGCTCCAGGCTCTGTCAGCAGAGAGCCTGATGTAGGGCTCAAACTCATGAGCCTTGAGATCATGACCTGAGCCAAAGTCAGACACCCAAGCGAGTGAGCCACCCAGGTGTCCCATGGCACTTCTTTGATTTTTGAAAACATTCTCTACATCTGTCTCTCCCTCCCTTCCTTTTTCTCTTCCTTCCCCTCTTCCTTCTTTTCTTCTTTTCTTCCTTCCTCCCTCCCTCCCTTCCTCTCTCCCTCCTTCCCTCCTTCCCTTCCTTCCTATCCCCTCTCCCTTATCATTCCTTCTCTCTTTCCTGTATTTTTTTCTCTCCTTACTATTTAAAAAACCACTTGAATATAAAGAATATGATTAATGAACAAAAGGACGACAGAAAGGTTTTTCTCTACCTTTCCTCCCCTGTAGATAGAACTGTAACTGAATTTTGATCACCCCGAGGGAGGACACGCATTTAAAGTGCCCACCAAATAGCACATGGCCATGCTGTCTATGGAATGAGGCAGTACTGCTGCTGTGCTGGAGAAAAGCCTCCAGAGGAGCAGGGGTCCAGGAAGCAGGCTGTGCGGGGACCCTGAGGACTGAGCTGAGGCTCCTTTGATTCCTTTGAAAATAGCGCTCCTCCTCTGCCAGTGCTATTAAGTGTCTCACAAGATATATTTGTGCTTCTGCCCAAGAGCATAGGCGGAGAGAATGCAGATAAAACCAGAGCCACTATGGGACTTCTGTGATTTCGTCACAAATCCTGTTGGTAGGGAGAGGAAATGACCTGTGCCTGGCTTCCCTGTCCTCCCCCAACTTCCACCAGTTGATTGCTGGTATTTTGCCTTTGATAATCAGGCTTATAATTCCAGGCTGGAGGTAGGTGGTGCCTCTGACCCAGCACTACCTCCATGCTCACACAACCTGGATTGAAACCTTCATGGTAGAGGCACCGTTAGAATTTCAGGCTCTCCTTGAAATAAGGGAAGTGGTTCAGCAAACAGCTCTCTAACTTCAATATTCTGTCTCTGTCTGATCAATAAGGAAAAATTTTTGACAAGTCTGATGTTCAGTTTTTAGGAGGAAAATAACCTTCTTGAGCTGAGAGAGGAAAGATTTATGTGCCAGGGCAAGAAGATCTTGCCTTTCACCCTGAACTTGTGGAAGGAGATTTTCAGGTAATGGCTGCTTGGCTTTCTTTTGCCTCTGTGACAATGTCTTTCTATGAGGGCCTTTTTCTTAAGTTCAATTATCAAGGCTAGTAGTAAACATTACAAACCATGACACTGGCAATCACAAAGAAGAAGAAAGAAGATTCTTGAAGAGTGCATGGCATCCTTTGGGTTTCTTAGGAATAAGGGACACCATTATATTATGAAGTTTCAGAAGGAGTTACTCTGACCCTCAAATGAGATTTCCATTCAGGAGAAGATTAATTCCCCTATATTCCTCTGTCTAGTGTTTTATTTGGTAACTCTTCCTTTCTATCTTACCAATGAGGAGTTTAAGGTACTGATAGGCTTGCTAAGTATCAAGGACCTATGGTCATCTGCTTGTTAAAATCTCTTAATCTCAGGGCGCCTGGGTGGCTCAGTCGGTTAAGCAGCCGACTTTGGCTCAGGTCGTGATCTCGCAGTTCATGGATTCGGGCCCTGCGTCGGGCTCTGTGCTGACAGCTAGCTCAGAGCCTGGAGCCTGTCTTCAGATTCTGTGTCTCCCTCTCTCTCTGACCCTCCCCTGCTTGCACTGCCTCTCTCTGTCTCTGAAAAAGTAAAATAAAAAAAAATAAAATAAAATCTCTTAATCTCAATTTTCATATTCTTCCTGGGTTGGAGATGAGAAGATATTGTAGATGCCCAGGAGAATTTCAGTACAGAGGCAGGAAACCCACCAAAGTTTGGGAGTGCCACCTCACAGGGGCCGTTTGGCCTGGCCTTACCCTCTTGCCTGGTAGTTCCCTGAGCAAAGAAGTCAGGTTTGATGACTTAGGTGGACCATTCTGCTTCCTGTTTCAAGAAGGTGCGTGGGATACAGGATGACAAGCCGTGGTCAGATAGGATACTAATTGTGGGCTCCCAATTAAGTGGGATGTACAGAAGGCATTTTTTTACCCTTGGAAGACATAGAAGGGAGACTCTATACACCATTCGGAAGTCTGTACTTCCAAGAGGTTTGGGGGAGGAGTTTTCTCTCTAGGGGAGACTAATTCCAACTCTGAGCCAGATGAAATGATTGACTGGGAGTGTGGATATCTATTCAAGGTCTGAAAAAAGAAGGCCAGGGCTTGACAACTATGGAACTAACTGAACCTTGTTAGAATCAATGCCTTAAGCGGAATTGAGCAGGTAGCTGGAGCCCCAGCCAGTCGGGTCCTGGGACTTGGGCACTTTTGTTTATCAGCTGTAAGTCTAGTTTTGTTCAATGATGATCTGATAGTGGTCCTGCATGCTGATTGGCTGGGGGATGTTCTCTTCTCCTACAATGAAAAGATAATCAATCATGTTACTGGCTTTTGTCTTGGCGAAGGTATTTAGATTTCAGCCAGCTGGTTAGCTGCCTCAAGGCCACCTGCTTGACTGAAAAATAAAGAATCAGTCCCTTCTCCTTGCAAAGGAGGAAGTATTGACTTGTGTGATAATTTTAGGTGGAGGATTAAATTTGGCCTCTTAGGCTCCAGTTGCAAATTCAATTCAGATGACTGGTTCTTCTTTTCATACATCATTGAGCAATCCTGTGTACTGCCATGGCTAATGTTCCTGATGCTGATTGTCCCTTCACTTTAACAAAGCACAGAATCCCAAGCCCACTCTCTATTTCGTGTGCCTCCTGGCTACAGGAACATAATGAGGAAATACACTCTTTCTGCTTAAGTTAAGAATACTACTCTTAAGCAGCCATGCTCAGAGGCTCTCTCCAGTAACAACATTTCTCTGTAGGAGGGAGTCAGAACAGTGATGATTTCTCTGATGACAGTTTGTAAAATATACCAGTTTCCTCTTGTACATTTCAAATTTACAGTGCAGTTCGTCATGCTTCTGGTGCCATTTGGCTGGAACATCACAATCTCAGATGCCAAAGTAGTGAGCAGGGTCAGTGTGTATGAGCTAGCCAAAAACTGGATTCATTTTTTGACACCCCCATTTTCCACATCAAGTCTGTCAGCAAATCCTGACATTTGATATCCAAGACATTTCTCCAAACTTCTCACTTCACTCGCTCCATCGTCACTAATTTCCACCCAGTAAAAGCATTCGTCATCTCTCACCTAGACCACTGCAATCACCTAAGTGGCCTCCCTGCTTCCATTTTTGCTTCTGAAATCCATTCTCCTCACAGAAGTTAGGGTACTCTTTCATGTTTACTTATTTTTGAGAGAGAGAGAGAGAGAGAGAGAGAGAGAGAGAAAGAGGGCAAGAGAGCAAGCGAGCAAGGAGGGACAGAGAGAGAAAGGGAGAGAGAGAATCCCAAGAAGGTTACTCACTGTCAGCACGGAGCCCAGTACAGACCTTGGACCCATGAACCATGAGATCAGGACCTGAGCGGAGGTCAAGAGTTGGTCGCTTAAGTGATTGAGATACCCAGGCACCCTTAGAGTACTCTTTAAAAAAATTGGGTCACAGAGCTCCCTTTGTTATAAACTTTTATTAGTTCTCATTATAACTAGGCCAAAGGGAAGTTCTCCAACTGAGTCTTCAGGACCTTATGAGTTCTGGTCTCTGCCCACCTGCTGACTTTATCTTGTATTTCTCTTCTCTTACCCTGTGTCGTCATGTCTTGAAAACGTCAAGTTGCCTTCTGTCTTTGGACTTTTGCACTGGGTATTCCCTGTGCTTGGAATGTTCTTCCCTAGCCAATATCTTCATAGGATATTATCATTTTATTCCATTTTCAACTTAAATGTCAACTCCTCGGAGAATCTTTCTTGACTATTTAAAAAGTAGTCTCATCCTTCTGTAGCATATTATCCTGTTTTATCTTTAAAATAGTCCTAACTCCTACCATACATTTTTCTGGTTTATTTGTTTATTGCTTGTCTTCTTTACTGGAATATAATATTTATTACAAATGTGTTCAGACTATGCCCAGTGCCTAGAACAGTGTCTTATAAATAGCAGGTGCCCAAGAAACAGTTATCTAGCAGGTGCATGAGCAAAGAAGAGATTTTCCTAAGTGATACAGGATGCTTTAAGTGTGGCCCTACCAAGAATTAGGAGATGAAGCTGAATGACTTTTTGCAGGTTTATTTTTGATCCATATTCTGAGCTTCTAAGTTATCAGATATTTTCTGAGGCCTAATGTCTGTGGTGTTGTTAAATGTACTCAAACAATGACAACCTCTTATCTGGAGGAGGTAAGAGACTGACCTCATTCTCAGCTGATCTGGTCAACTGAAAAGCAAGATGTACTGTTAATTTTAGGATCTATTATATGTGACATTTTTGTCTTGCTAAAGGTTAGGGGCCAATAGAAGAACTGGAGAAGCCTGCTAACCAGTGTTTCTATATTCACATTTGGAAATTAGTTGGCACTGGGGACAGTCTGTGTCCTCACCCTGATTTGAGGTCTAGGTCTTGTTTTTCCAGGAAGGGCTGGTGTCTATGCTGTGTCCTCAGCATCTAAAATATCTCATTCATGCATAAACAAAGGGCAGGCATGATGCAGACAGGATGAATCCCTGAACCTCACAGACAGGAGAAAAATGTAGAGTCGTGATACTTAAAACATTTCTCAGCCTTAGTTGTCAGCCCTGGTACCCACTTCAGCACATTTCTGAAATGAACTCTGCTAAGGCTGGGTCAGTGACACCATAAAAAAGAATTTTGCAATTAAAAAGGCTTAAAGGGATCACTGGCAAGATGGCCTTTTTTTTTTTTTTTAACAAGTTGCTTAAAGAAGTAAACTCAGTAGAAGTATTTCCTTACATCAGTTTTGCCCATCAGTCAAAGTGAAGGGAAGCTAGTCTGAGAAGAGCTGCCATTCGAGAAACTCTACCTGGCAGTTTTTAAAATTCAGCTTTTGCTTGGGAAGCCATTTAACACCTGACTTTGGTGGCCCTTAATGTTTGATAATCTACAGAGAAAGATAATAGGATTAGGAAATAAGATACAGATAAGACAGCTCATTGGAAAAGTCCTAGATGGTAGTGATTTAAAATATTATATAACAAAGGAAAACAATCACCTCCACCAAATCAAATGTACATTTATTGCATTTGACCCATCTGGGTCTTAGGAATTAGATCTTACTGGCTGTTTAATAAATGAGCCAAAATATCCCAAATCAAAGACAACAAATTGAAACAAAAAGGATCAAGAGTCGTTAGTGTCTGGTATGCTTTTTGTGTTCTAAGGGGAAGCAGCTATTTTCATGAGCCACAATGTAATGATAAGTGACGATAGGAGTTGACTTGAGTTCAGACTCTCTCTTAAATGGAAGGCAAGTAGAGTGTGATAATAATGAGATAATGAGAGATTATCTCGTGGGATAACTTTTCCCATGGGAAGAGTTTTAAATCAGAAAATGGACTGCTTCTTTCTGATAGTTTGCAATTATCAAGACCACGTGCATATACACAGAGCAACAATGACCACATAACTCTGTGAAGGGATGGAATGGCAAGTTTAGAGAGTGTTTGAGCTGGGAGATCTCAGAAAGCATCCAACCTGAACTTCCTCCTTTTGCCAACAAGGAAACTGAGATCTGAACGGATTAAGTGCTTTGCCAAGTGCCACACAGATGGTTAATGAATGACTAAGTGGTGACCCATAGTCTTTCAAGAGAGAATGGAAATTAGAAAAAAAGCCATTATTTCTTATGCTGATTATGCTGTCTTCTTCTTCTTCTTCTTCTTTTTTTTTTTTTTTTTGATTATGCTGTCTTCTAAAGGCTGTTTTTCTCCTATGAGGTGGCATATGTAATGAAAGGACTGTGGTGTCTGAGTTTGAACACAGGATCTTCTACTCTCAGCTGTCTGCTCTTGGGTAAATTATTTAACCAATCTGGCTTCCTGTCCCCTGATCTTTGGAAAGTACAAACATAGGCACTGGCGAGCCTTAGAGACAATATATGCATAGGCTAGTGTATAGTAAACACTTGCAAATGATAGCAAATATTATCATTGTATTCAAGGAAATATTGTTTACTAGTTGAAAGAGTAAACACTGGGGTTAGATTGACAGGCTTCGAATCCTGCCTCTACCACTTCCTAGGCCTGGAGACTCAGAAGTTCTGCAAACTTTGGATCCTTCACTTTTAAAATGGAGAAAACAAAAGTACCTAGTTCATACATCTATTGTGGTGGTTTAATGATATAATTCATGTAATGTGTTTCATAGTGTATTGAATATTGAAAAGTTTGATAAACAGTAGTCATTATTATAATTATTTTAAACTTAGCCATAGAGGATATAGGGCAGGAGTCAGTAGACTTTCTCTATAAAGGGTAAATAAGTTAATATCAGGTGTTGCATGCCATAGGCACTTTGTTACAACTATTTAAGTATGCTATTGTAGCAGGGAGGCAGCCATAGGTAATATGTAAATGAATGAGTATGACTGTGTTCCAATAAAACTATATTTGCAAACACAGACAATGATCCGGACTTGGCCTGTGGACCGTAGTTTGCCAACCCCCGATAAAGTGCAATTAAGAATTCCTGTTCCATGGTTTCTGGAAGAAGACACCCTGTTGATATAGGTAAAGAGGGCAGGTGTCTTTTTTCATGAAAAGAAGAACTAAATAATTCACCTTTGGCACACATTTCCTATCTTCAAATCCTGTTCGTGGTAGAATTTACTAATAGCAGGGCAAGAGAGTCTCTTTTTTGCCTTCTGGCCACAGTTTGCTTTCTCCCTCAAGACATGGCCAGTCAGGCACATAAAGAGGCAAAGAACCTGAGAATCAGCTCATCCAAAGATCCATGGTACACTCAGTTTCTTTGCTGTCCTTGAATCCCATGTCATGATGCCAGCGTGCAAGATAATGGATATTACTTGCAAATCCTGTGTGTTTCTGCTACTGGCATGATTTGCACAGTCTCCTTCACAGATGCTAGGGGTTTTCTTTTCCCCTGTTTGTGGAATCCTAGGTGGTTATGTCCTTGCTTTGATTCCTAAGACCCTTTGCGAGAAGAAGGTGCTCAGAGACAAGGTATTTTTGGCCTTCGACACAGCCTGGTGATCTTTTTCCTGTGGTTCATGAACCTACCAGGCAGAAGGTCAGATGCCCTACTTCTGGAAATGATTAAAGGTGGAACTTTGCTCCAGAGTGGAGGTGTAATCTTATTAATCTGGTACCAGAGTACATTTTTCAGAGAGAGAAAAGAGAACTTTAAACTTGGCCACTTTCACACACAATATCGAGACCATTTATTTTCTACCCACTGATCTAGGTTCTGGGACTGCAAAAAAGAAGCATCTTGGGCAGCTGCAAAAATTAAGGAACAAACTCTGATAAATAAACACTCAGTTGCTTTATACAAGGCATGATGATTGCCAGCAATAGTCTAAATGGTGGGGAGCTAATCATTAGGGTGAGGCTCCAAGACTTTATCAACGGTAATGATACAAGGTTAAGTATTCCCCACAGAGCACATGACCAGAGAAAGCTATTTATGGGGAAAAAGGATCAGGTCCTTGTGGTCTCAGCAGAAACTGTGACCAATTTTCTCTGGTTAACGTCGGGGAGGGCAGTTAAAAAGCACTACAACATTTGGTTGAAAAGGAACGTTCTCTTTCATATTTCCAGCAGTAAATCATCATGCTATTTTAGAACCTTCATAGACAGATATTGGTAATTAACTTTCCCAGAATTTCCCAGGATTTCCCAAAATCCTCCATACTATAGATCTTTAACTCTCTGAGGGGGCATCACATTTGTCATTTTTAATCAGAGCTCTGGACAGTTAGTAGGATATTACCTTGCCTGTGGTCAATTATGATAATTTTCATATTGTTTAAACATTTTTAAAAATGTCGATTTATGGGGCACCTGGGTGGCTCAGTCGGTTAAGCCTCTGACTTCAGCTCAGGTCATGACCTCATGGTTCGTGGGTTCAAGCCCTGCATCAGGCTCTGTGCTGACACCTTGGAGCCTGGAGCCTGCTTTGGATTCTGTGTCTCCCTCTTTCTCTGCCCCTCCCCCGTTCATGCTCTGTCTCTCTCTGTCTCTCGAAAATAAATAAACGTTAAAAAAATTTTTAAAAAAAGTTGATTTATTTTTAAGAGAGAGAGAGAGAGAGAGTGAGTGCGGAGGGGTGGAGAGAGAGGAAGATACAGAATCCACAGGCTCCAGGCTCCGAGCTGTCAGCACAGAGCCCAACATGAGGGCAGAGCCCAACATGAGCCCATGAACCGTGAGATCATGACCTGAGCTGAAGTCGGACGCTTAACCGACTGAGTGACCCAGGCGCCCCTCATATTGTTTTAATTATGTGAATAGTGTTCTATAGGTATTAAAGTTTATTATTTTCTTGGGCATGATTTTATTTTGTTCTGTCTAGACTAGAGTTGACATTCCTTCAAAACGAACTCATTTTATATTCCGTTTCTTCATGTGCTACTTTCTGATTTCTGAGCTAACATTTAATTATCTATTAAATTAATTTTGTATTAATACATGATAACTTAATGTACAAGCTTTTAAAAGGCATGCACTTTTTAAACAGAAGATTCTGTGAGATACAGTACTTTAACCAAAGAGATGATGCGTCAATCACATATTTGGTGTGTGGTGGTGCTCTGTGAGTGGTGCTGGTGGGGACAGTGGGAGTGGAGAGCAGCACCTTATCATCTCTGAAGCCCTCACCAGATAGCTGGCTATGCAGCTATGAATAAAGCCAAGTGCCCCTGTAGCAGACAGGTAGGACCAGTCAGAGGTGAGGCAGAGGGGGGCAGATAATGTGGAATTTCAGTGAAACAGATTGTAAGAGAGCTTTCTTGGTCATGTCAGATCCATCCAAAAATTCCAAAGGGGCAAGAGCCTATAGAGACCATTTAATTTGGCAAAAAAAGTTTGACTTCATGATCTTAAAGAGTAATTTCAGCTGTGTGGTGGACGTGAAAGCTGTATTTTAGATATCGATGGAGAGAATGAGTTGTAAGTTAGTGTAAAATACGGCAATGTTTGCAGGCAGTTGCAAGGCCAAGTCATGGAAACAAAGCGTGAGGAGAAGCGACGATCCTAGCAGTCTTGCTGGTGTCATGGTGAGTGCACAGAAGAGGAGGGGCTGGAAGCCATGTCCCCTGATAGCTTGGGAGGATTTTCCACAGATGGGGAATGCAAGTATATTGGATGACAGAAGGAAAGGGACAGTGGAGGCTCAGTCAAGGATGCTGGAGAGGCAGAAGGGTTTTGAGAAAAAGAGAGATCATTCTTTTAAGGCTGTGAGGGAAGGATCTCGAGGGAGATAAAGAGCCAAGGGAGGCAGATGGAGGACAACTGCTGAGGTGCTATGTTCCTCTGGAGAAGCCATGTTCATGGCAAATGAAAACACCACACACATGCGCACACACACGCACACACGCCCGCGCATACACACACACACAGCATGCTAACACACAAGAGTGAATGATGTATAGAAATGGAATACTTCTTACTTGGCAGATTCTTCTTTGCAAGGGGTTAATCTTATAATGATTGCTATGACCAGCTCTTGTGGATTTAGGGAGATGGAGAAAAAATTGTTCCCATTTTTTTATTTTATTTAAGTCTCTTTTAAGTTCAAGACTTGTTAGGACTATTTTGGTGCAATTCTTTGCCTACACAATATAGATTATGGTGGAGATAGCTGGATTTCATGGAGACATAAGATAACTATCCTTCTTCTGTTCTTTCTTTTACAAACTGGTTTCTTTTTTTTAAGTTTATTTATTTATTTTGAGAAAGTGTTGGAGGGGCAGAGATAGAGAGAGAGAGAGAGAGAGAGAGAGAGAGAGAGAGAGAGAGAAAACCTCAAGCAGGCTCCACACTCACATTGCAGGCTTGAACTCATGAACCTAAGTTCACTCACCATGAGTGAGATCATGACCTGAGATGAAACCAAGAGTTGGACTCTTAGCCATCTGAGCCACCCAGGCACCCCTACAAACTGATGTCTAAATGTTGAGCACATTCCAGGACTAAGATCTGTAAAGTAGCCTTTACAGTTTTACTGAAGCTACCTAGTGACCATTTCAAGATATCTCTTTAAGATGGGACGACACAAATAATGAGAAATCTACCAACTCCATGTCTGACTCATGTTTGGGGGCTCAGTGGATAGCATGTACATTTTGTAAACTCTCTTATACTGTTATTTTGGTTTACCTTGTTAGGGAATTCTAGGGAAAAAATAATAGTGTTTTACAATCACTGTACAAAAAGACTCAGAATCCTTTAATTTCATGTTTACAGTGATGACAAGCCTTCATTTCTGTCCCAACAGCTTATTCCCATCTGCAGTTCAGGACTGAGAGCTAATAGCTAAGATGATCCTCTTCTTGGATTTGTAATCTTGGGATAAACGCTAGGTCTTAGAAATGAAGGAGTAAATTCATGTATATCCGAAGTTCAAACATCTAGAGAGCTCACATTAGCAGAGCATATATCTAAAAGTGCTGGCCGGTGACAAACAATTTTCATAATTGTCACCCAACAATTTGGAATAATCCTGAGGTGCTGTCTGGATTATCAGAGAGGGATTCCTTTTATTGGATCTTAGTATTTGATTTCTTAGTATTTTGATTTCCTAATTTGCTGAGAACTGACAGAGTATGGTTTATTAAACCTTAGCCAGAATACTTGATTAGCAGGGACACTGAATTTCTAGCCATTTTGTATGAATGGGAACAAAGGGAAAGAAAATCCTACCATATTCCTTTTCTGGCAGAGGCCACAGAGGTGGTGAGAGAGAAAGTCCCTTCTTTTAAGTAAAGCTGTAAGCTGAAAAAATGGGAAAGGAGGGGTCTACCTGGTGTGACCACCTGAGTGCAACCATGAGAGAAAATAACCCCCACAAAAGGGTTCTTTTTTTTAAGTTCATTTATTTTGAGAGAGACAGAGGCAGAGTGAGTGGGGGAGTGGCAGAGAGGGAGAGAGAGAATCCCAAGTAGGCTCTGCACTGTCAGTGTAGAGCCTGATGTGTAGCTTGAACTTGTGAACCGTGAGATCCAGACCTGAGCTAAAACCAAGGGTCTGATGCTTAATTGATTGAGCCACCCAAGTGCCCAAAAAGGGTTCATTTCTAACATAGGATTGCTGCTTATGTCACAAAGGCGAGGGCGAGTAAAGCTGTTTCTCTGGTCTAATTCCCCAGGGAAATCTGAGTGAGAGAGTGTGTGTGTGTGTGTGTGTGTGTGTGTGTGTGTTGGGGGGGGGCGTCTCTGAGGGAGGCCCTGCCCCACCTGCCCGGACATGCCTCGCTGTTAATCCTACACAGAGCCCTCTCTTCTGTTAGTTGTTATTTTCCTTCCTCACCTCTGGACATTTCAGCATATTCATTCGAAACATCATCACAGGAGAACTCGACTTTGACAGAAACCCCTCTCAAATTATTTTTTTTTCCTGTTCTGGCTTGCACTTGAATAATTCTCCATCAACAGCACGTCTGATTGAGTTGGCATCACAAACCCTTTTGTATGCTATTTTTTTTCTTCAAGAAATATTAAAGTCTGAATAAAATTGGAATAGCTGCCTGGTAATGATCTCATTATATATAAATACAGAAGTGCTCGCAGGAGAGATAATGACTCCAAGATGCAGGTATGCGGCGAATACCTATTATCTTTCGAGGAGTGGGCCCACATTCAACCCTCCTCCACAGCCCCCCACACGTCCCTTTCAGCTTAAGGTTCAAGTTGCAGAAAACAAATGGCTGATTGAAGCTGGGAATAGGGTTTTTTCTTTCCCCCTTCATGACATATGTTAGGAGATGAAAGGAACCTGGGCTGTGTGTTTACTCTTCATTTGGGACTTTCACATGTTCTGATTGATCGGAAAGACAAAAAGGCAGAAGGAGAGACATTTGGTGCTGGCTGAACACCATATCCATTCTCAATGTGAAGTTTCCTTGTTTGGTGAGGATAATTGTGATGAGGCAGTTCTGGGTATAGACGCCACTAAAAGATTTTTAAAAATAACATGCTTGCCACCCAGTTTGAATTCTTATATAGCAAAAGAACAAACACAGATGGTGGTGGTAGAGGTGGGGACTGGGGTGGGAAAGGCCCTTCTAAAGTGGGAGTTTACTAGTTATTAGCCCTAGTATATCTTTCCTGGATGCCAGGGCATGAGCAGATGAGTTTAGCACATCACAGAGGACCACATATAGGGTTTGATTCCCAATATGAGCTTAGCAACCCTGGAAAAAGTTTACTCCCTGTGATTAGCATCAAAAAGAAAAAAAAAAAAGAAACTGTGTAGGAGAGAGGGTAGACTACATTGCTCTATCTGTCCCTGTTAGGTTCTAAAGGGGTGTTTATCTAAAGGGGGATTGCCACCTGCCATCTTAGAACAGAAAGAGAGATGGTGTGGAGGAGGTGTTCTTGACTGTTTCTAATGCCTAGGGTTATAAGGCTTATTTTTTCTTCTGATGTCCACATTAGGCATGATCAAAATACAAAATAGCATCATAAGCATAATTCTTTGGCAAAAGGATAATATGAATGGCAAAAATATTTTGCTCCTGGTTAAGTCCTTCATACAATGTAGGGGGTATGCTGTTGAGCAATGACAATAAATTCCTACTGACTGAGAGAGAGTTACAGCCATAAAATCTAAAGCAGAAAGAGTCCTGTGTGGCCTGAGGGGGGTCCTCTGGAATCACATGGGACCATTCTTATTGTGAGGAGAGTTAGGACAACTATTGTTGGCCACCAATGAGTCCACATAATACATATGCTATTTGATATACTGCTAAGGTTTTCCCTAGTTTGTTTGTTTATTCTGGGTACAGTACACTTTATTGATGGTGCATGACAGGGTTGGGCTCCCGGAGTCCCTCTCCTTCTTCAGGGGGTCTGGAATGGAAACTAAGGAGGTTGGGAGATTCCCAGTGTATTGGGGGATGGGTTGGGGCAAGGACTTTCCAGCAACTGAGGGCCTCTCTCTTCCTCCTGCTCTGGGGGCTCTTATTCCTTGGAAGCCATGGGGACCATAACATCCACCACTTGGTTGCTGTAGCCAAATTCACTGTCTTGTCTTGAAATGAACTTGACAGAGTGGTCATTGAGAGGAATAGCAGCCCCAACATCAAAGGTAGAAGAGTAGGTGTCACTGTTAAAGTTGTAGGAGACAAACTGGTCCTCGGTGTAGCCCAGAATGTCCTTGAAGGGGCTCTCTGATGCCTACTCCCCCACCTTCTTGATGTCATAGTATTTGGCAGCTTTCTTAAGATGGCAGGTCAGATCCATGACTGACACATCAGGGGTGGGGACAAAGACAGCCATGTCAGTGAGCTTCCCATTCAGCTCAGAAATGATCTTGCCTACAGCAGTGCCAGGAGAAGCAAGGGTGATGTTCTGAGTAGCCCTTCAACTATCCATGGTCTTTTGAGTGGCAGTGATGGCATGGACCGTGGTCACGAGTCCCTTCTTGATGCCAAAGTTGTCATGGATGACCTTGGCCAGAGGGGCCAATCAGTTGGTGGTGCAGGGGGCATTTCTGACAATCTTGAGGGAGTTGTCATACTTCTCATGGTTCATGCCCATCACAAGCATGATGGCATCAGCAGAAGGGGCAGAGTTGATGACCCTCTTGGCCCCACTCTTCAAGTGAGCCCCAGCCTTTCCCGTGGTGGTGAAGACCCCAGTGGCCACAACATACTCATCAATACCCCATTTGATGTTGGCGGGATCTCGCTCCTGGAACATGGAGATGGATTTTCCATTGATGACAAATTTCCTGTTCTCAGCCCTGACTGTGCTGTGGAATTTGCCATGGGTGGTTATCATACTGCAACATATATACCATGTAGTTGAGGTCAATGAAATGGTCATTGATGGTGACAATATCCACTTTGCCAGAATTAAAAGCAGTCCTGGTGACCAGGCACCCAATACAGCAAATCTGTGTACTCTGACCTTCACCATCATGTTTCAGGGACATGGCTGGCACTGCATCAGAAGATGTGGCTGTCTGTCAAGTGGGGAGGAGCAGAGAGCCCCTAATTAATTTTGTGTTAATATTTGTAATGCTTTGGCCCCAAGTAAAGAATCTTTTTTCTCCTCTTCCAGTGCTATAAGCACCACTTGTGCTCTGACTTTCTTGCATGATGACAATAGAATTTGAATTGTTTGTAGATATTGAGTGTTGGAACCCCACCTTCTTGTATTTTTCCTCATATTTTGCTTGTGGAGCAGTCTAGGATAAATCCCCAGTTCTGTAATTATATGTCCTCTGAATACCAAGTTATATTTCAGGATGCCTCCATGTTTATGGTAATGATAAATCATCATCATCAGCTACTACCCTTTTTTTAATGTTTATTTTTGAGAGAGTGAATGAGAATGAGAGCAAGTGGGGAAAGAGCAGAAAGAGAGGGAGAGAGAGAATCCCACCAGGCTCTGCACTGTCAGCACAGAACCCGATGTGGGTCTCGATCTCACAAACCCTGAGGCCATGACTTGAGCCAAAACCAAGAGTCAGACATTTAACCAACTGAGCCACCTGGGCATCTCATCATCTACTACTCTTTGAATGTTGAACATGAACCAGGCACTGTGCTACATGCCTTATACACCTTATCTCATTTGACCCTCACAACTTTGGGAAGAGGACACCATTATAGTATTTTACAGATCATGTCATAGGTAGTGGCTCGATGATCAGTGGTAGAAGAATTGGTTTGTGGCTATAAATATTTGGAGGCTGTGGGGGCAGGAGAGGAAATGATTTACATAGAAGAGAGGTCTCTGAAGGAATCTCTTATTTCCTCAATCCCTATGCATTTATTTAACTTGTTCTAATGATGACTTCAGTATTTAGCCTCCATTGTTTTGGATACCACAGAAATATAAGACCCAATATCTGCTTTCAGGCACCACTAATCTAGTAGGTGGATAAGACTAGAACATGAAAACACTACACAGAATAAATCTGAGTTAGGCCTCTTACCTACCCTTAGGCCCTTCCTGGGCCTAAGCTTATTTTTAAATAATGTTTTAATTTGTTATTTAAAAGTTTATTATATTTTTATTATATTAAATTTTTATTATAATTTTATTTTTTATTTATTTTGAGAAAGAAAGCAAGAGAGTATGAGTGGGGAGGGGCAGCGACAGGGAGAGAGAATCCCAAGCAGGCTCTGCACTGCCAGCACAGAACTCGAGGTGATCCTGTGAACCATGAGATCATGACCTGAACTGAATCTAAGAGTCAGACACTCAACCAACTGAGCCACCCAGGCACCCTCCACTTAAAAAAATTTATGAGCAGGCTCCATGCTCAGCCCAGAGCCTGATGCATGGCTCCATCCCACAACACAGGGATCATGACCTGAGCCAAAATCAAGAGTTGGACGTTCAACTAACTGAGCCACCAGGCGCCCCCCCCAAGCTTCTTTTTAAAAAATAAATGATTGGACCAGCAGTTCAGAAGCTTCACAAACTTCTAAAATAAAGGGCCAAATTGTAAATATTTTAGGCCTTTTGGACCCTATTGTTTTTTTCTTGACTACTCAACTCTGCTGTTGTAGTATGAAAGCAGCCATGGACAATGTGTAGCAAATAAGCATGCAGTGTTCAAATGAAATGTTATATATACCAACACCTGCAAATAAAAATCAGGTGGGCTGGATTTAGGCTGTTGCCCACCCCTGCACTAGCTGATGGCTATACACCCTCTCTGCTGAGAAAGTGTTTTGGTTTCTTCACATTCTACATTGATTTCAGCCTCGGAGCGTGGAGACATTTCTTTGGCTTTTCCTTCCTCGAGGAGAAGTATATAAAAAAATGGCAATAGAAGTGCTCCTGGAGAGGCACCAGGAGGGATTCCCAGCGATGTTCTGATTGAAATCACAATGGGAGGAAGCCATTAAAAAAGGTGGGGAGAAGGGTCCCATTAATCAGAGATGGGTACTGCTGTTTTAGTTGGAGATCTGGCTATTAGCTCAGCAGGAAGACAAAGGAGACAAGATGAGGAAGGCTGGAAACATGGCTTTCCCAGAGGCAGAATGCTAAAAAATTATCTTTAGAACAAAGTTTTTTAATGTAATTCCTTATATGAATCTTAGAATCTAAGGCATAGTCAGGAATGAAATTTTGTTTTGAGAAACAATCTAACATTGCAATCTAATAATCTGACACAATCTAACAATTACAACAGTCTAACACATTTTAAATATAGATTTGATTTTTGTTGAATATTTATATATACATCGATTTGAAAGTTCTCCCATTTATTATTTCCATGTAATTGAATGACTGAATTTATCCAAGACATTAAAATGAAGATCTAATCATAGGACACTTCCTGTTGCAATTAACAGAAATACCTTGCTCAAATTGACTTAAAAAAGGGAAATATTGTCTTGGAATACAGCATAGTCAGGGGAATCTGGGCTTCCTCTGGGAGCAGGGTCTAATTCAGAATATCAATTATTCTGAGGTCCTTAGTTTCTTGTCTCTTTCATTTCTGTCTTCTTCTGTGTATCAGCTCATTTTAAGACCAACTCTTTCCCGGGTAGTAGGATGCTAACCCAAGACTCACCTTATGTTACCAAACACAGAAAAGGGGCAAGACTTCTGTTTTTCAAAAGCTGTAGCATAGTCTCCTCATGTCTCCTTGGTCCTAATTGGGTTATGTGCCCATTCTCAAACACATTTCTGTGGCCTCAGCCAGTTAGGGCCCATAACATGGCTAGGATGGTGGAGGTGAGATCCTCAAAGAATAGTTGTATTGCATTTATTAGAAATAAGTGGATGGTTGTTGGGTAACAAAAATAACATGTCTAGTGCAGTAACACTTTATAATTTAAAAAAAGTTTTAGGTATTTATTTTGAGCGAAGCAGTTGGGGAGGGTTAGAGAGAGATGCAGAGAGGATTCCAAGCAGGCTCTGCTCTGTCAGCATAGAGCCTGGTGTGCAGCTCGATCTCATGAACAATGAGATCATTTCCTGAGCCGAAACCAAGGGTCAGATGCTTAATAGATTGAGGCACCTAAGCAGCCCCACACTTTATAATTTTTAAAACACTTTTATGGGAATGGTTTCATCTGATTTTATAACAGTTTTATAGGAATATGTTTGTCAGGTATTATTTCCATTTTCAGATGAGAATATGAGGGCTCAAATCACATGACTTGCTCAAATTCACATAGTTGGTGAAAAAAATTATATTAATTAACTTTTCTATCCTAGTGATGTGACGTCTGACCATTTCACAACAGAACTCTTACCTCAACCATTTTGGACTAAATACCTATTAATGACATCTGAAATTAAATTAGCATTTTGGGCAAAGCACAATGGCTTATATGATTTTATGGCAAAGTAAGAGCCTCGCTGATTTTTAAAATGTAATGTACCTATAATGGCCTTTTCTACTTAACTACAAGGTTACACTTATCCCTGTGATATCTTGTGTTACATTTTTGCCATTGGTCCAGCCTGGCAAGAACTTTTGAGACATGTGGAATCCAAAATATTAACTACCTCTCCCAGCTTTGTGTCATCTTCAAGTTTAACAATATGTCCTTCTATATAGTCTTTTAAGTAATTGCTAAAAAGGTGGAGTAATAAGATATATCTAATATTGATTAATTACTGATTTTAATCTGGAATGAAATCTCTCGTGACATGTCACACGATTCTACATTTGGCTTTGTTCGATATTTTTAGAAGTGATCTGGATGGAGGCTAGACTGATATATGAAAAATGTGAATCACTTCACAGATGGAATGTGTCATCTCATTTGACCTCTTGTCTTATATTTATAATATGAGCAAAGTTTTGATCGAGAACATCACCTTTTGAAATGAAAAGCTAAATTATTGGCCTGGAGTCAATGGTACCTATGATTCTGTGAGACTCCACTATCATTTATGCTGGATTGAGTCAGAAATATTGTGGCCATTCAGCTAATGTTAAATTCCTGCAAAGAAAATATTAAGATAATCACAATGGTGATCAAGCATCACATTCTGTGAAGATTTGGTAACAAAGAAGGAGACAATACATATTCCCTCAGTGACTTAATTTTCTTTTTCAGATTAGAAAATTGAAATTCTGGAACTCAACTGTAAGTGATACAAGGATTTGACCAGAAATATTATCTAGGACTAAGGCTTCTCAGGCAGGGGGTGGTGGTGTGTAGGTTTCAGAAAAGCAGTGAGGCTTTTACATAGACATGCTCCCATCATTTAGCTTGATTTGGGTTTGGCTCAAGAAACTTTAAAGGAGGATGAGTAATTTTTATGAATATTAGGATCAATTATTATTATAGTGGAAGCAAGACTGAGAAACATCACTGTACAACTTAATTTCTCTAAAAAGGCTCCTTTGGAATTGGTTTCAGTCCTGGGGCAGGAAGGCAGGCTTCTTTTTTTTTAATGTTTATGTATTTTTGAGAGAGAGAGCATGAGTGGGGGAGGCACAGAGAGAGAGAGGGAGATAGAGGATCTGAAGCGGGGTCTGTGCTGACAGCAGCGAGCCTAACTCGGGGCTCAAACTCGTGAACCACGAGATCATGACCTGAGCTGAAGTCAGATGCTCAAAGACTGAGCCACCCAGGTGCCCCCAGGCTTCTTTAGCCTCCTCTGGGAAGGTGTGGAGAGGGGTCCATGTTGCTTTCTCCCTGAGGACCAGTCCTGCCGCAAAAGCCTTTGCAGCCCCTTTTTGTCCCAGGTGACCATTTTCTCCCCATGATGATCTGAGCACAGCTGTTCCTGTCTCTGCCTCACTCCCCCACCCCTAGGTCTTCTAGAAACACCACCCTTACTTAGGTTTTTCGCAGAGAAATTTTGTTTTCAAACTAATGAATAGGTTTCAAAGAAATGAATGAAAGCTCTTCTTTTTTTCTCTTTCCCATTAAGTGATTAGCCATACGTCTGGAAAATACTGTTTATATTTAAAAGGAGAAATATTTAGGGAGCAAACTACCTTCACCTTTTCCTAAGTGCACTTGGAAAACAAGAAAACAGCAGCTGGTTCTCCTCTTGTTAAGTGCTATGACCTGCCCCTCCTCTCCCTGTGTTCCCCCTCGGCCCCCCTCCTTCATGACACCCCTTCCTTAGCTACAAGAACAGGTTATCAAGGTGATAATAAGTGAGAAAATGTTCCAGCCTTGTTTTAAGCCTCAGCCACATCGCACTGCTTAAAAGAGGTTAAATGCTTGTATGAACCTGTGTTTTCCATCCCCCGCCCGGGCCATGCAGCCCTAAGCCAGACTGATCCGGCCTCCTCTTGCCCCCTCTCCACAAGAGACTCGGTGGTGCAGGATGATTGAGGTGGCCTCAGCCTCCCTAGCAGCTGCTGACTTGCACTTGGAAATTCAATCCTCTCAAGGTAATTCCTCAGCTTATAAAAAACTTCTAGCAATGAATTCCGAATTTGATGCCTCCCACTTCAAGCAGGATAACGGCTGGCTCACTGACTTCCACAGACACCAGGCTCAGGATGCGTGGGGAGCCTTGTATTGTAAGAAGTAACTTTATAAGTAGGACATTTGTGGTCTCATCAGGAGATGTCTAGCTATTTCTAGAACATCACTCTCAATCTTCTTTCTCTTCTGAGATCTGCCAGATTCCAAATGATTTGGGGCCTGTCTGGGCCCCTTGTAGGCTGCAGGTGGCTTGACTTTGTACATCGGGGAGAGGAAAACTGTGCTTCTGTCTTCTCTTGCGTGGAGTAGCTCTCATTGCTTACAGTGGCACTTTGGGACTAAGGTCGAGAACCAAACTGTGAGAAAAGAAATGGAGTTACCATTTTACTAGGTAACCCTGTCACCTCCTGCAAGCTGGTGTGGAGATGTGCCTTATTGGCAAAAGCAGATGTGACTCCAGTCTGGGAGAAATTTCTTTCAACGCAGGAAGGTGGTTCAGAGATTATGAAATAACTATTTGCCTTTAAGATCCTTTGGGTCATTAGTCTCTAGAAGAATTCCCCCTTCTTTCCCTTCCTTGCCCGCAAAGCTCGTGTCCCCAGTAGCGGGCAGTCTCTGGCTGTGGTTGGAGACGTTGCTGTGACAGTCCTCTGCCTCCTCACAGGAACAGCTCTGTTGTGGGAGGATGTGAATGTCCTTGTTGTTTCCTAAAGCCTCAGCTCTGAGTTTCAGGATATGTTTTGGCAAGTACAAAATCCAATAGTCATTGAACCCTTGATAATCTTTTATGCCCTGTAGAAGTATGTTTTTATTCATCCGTTTCTTCAGGAGGTAAGAAATAAAGCTGTTCCATTCTAGGCATAAATTAGCATTTATAACAATGCAGTGCAAAAAATGTAATTTAAATAGAACTGATTAGAATTTTGATAGGGCACCTAGGAACCTCTAAACAAATGCTGATCTGGTAATGAGTGGAACAAGTCATTTATTTTAGTGGTTCAGCTATCTGTTCAATGATTGGGTCACAGTTTCCCAAACATATACGGTGACTGTTCATTAATTATTCACTTCCCGCTCGGTAATTGTCCAATTTAACTACAAACTGTGAGCTTATAGGCAAAGCCACAGAAGACAGCAGAGGGAAAAAGTAACAACCTAGATTAAAGTATATTTTCTTTTTGTAATAACATTCACTAATTCAAGGACTCAGAGAGAGGTGAGCTATTGTTAGACTTTGGCCTTGGTCTTGTCTTTGTGCAAAGGACTTAATTGCTTACCATTTGTTAAGCAGGGACATTTAAGCTCCAGAGTGCCGAGCTTTGCAAATGAGGTTGTACAAGTTGGCATTCGGCCTGTCTTTGCAGGTATAGTCCCATCTTTGAATCAGTGTGCAACGTGTCATAAGTGGGACAGATGAGCTTTAGAATGCTGTCAGTTGAATCCCATGTTTCATCAGGTGCGTCATCCCGGAAAATGTTCTGAGT
Organism: Cryptoprocta ferox; assembly: GCA_028646485.1. Classification (NCBI taxonomy): domain Eukaryota; kingdom Metazoa; phylum Chordata; class Mammalia; order Carnivora; family Eupleridae; genus Cryptoprocta; species Cryptoprocta ferox. The sequence goes on from CM053567.1 coordinate 81,291,461, forward strand.
CGATCTGAAGGTTCTTTTGCAAGATTTTCTTCCTTTGATATTTTGCAGGTTTTCTTTTATTAGGAAGATGCAAATGTTTCCCTCTTATTTCCTAAGGTAGTTCAACTTACATCCTGAAAGTTCTTGATGAGACTGCTCCCCTTGCATATATTAAATGCAATGTTCTGTTTCACTTATTGATTATCTTCATTGGTAATTAAAATTAGTTTACCAGCCCTGTTATCTTGATGTAATCTTGATATTAGTTAGGTGTCACTTTCAAGAATGCAGACTAGAAATTAAATCCCAAGAAAGGTAATATATTAAACATTCCCCCCCACTCCCTGCCTCAGGATATAACATTGTTTTAAAGGAAGAATCATCAATTTATTGTAGTTTTTTTTTAAACTGAGACAGAGAGTGAGGGGCAGAGAAAGAGGGAGAGAGAGAATCTCAAGCAGGCTTTATGCTCAGTGCAGAGCCTGATGTGGGGCTTGATCCTATGACCCTGGGATTATGACCTGAGCTGAAATCAAGAGTCGGGTGTGCAACCAAATGAGCCACCCAAGCGCTCCCCATGCCTCTTTTTAAAGTAAAGCCAGAAGGAATTAGATATACTATTAGCGATTGAGGATATTGTTTTCTACAGTGATGGTTTTGGTTCTAGTGGATTATGCTACTTAGAAATATGCTAAGAGAATTCACTACCTTGAAACAAGCAAATGGCGAATGGATAAAATATTGTGTTTGGAGTAATTTATATTTCTCTGGCTAAGTTAACTTTTGAGCAGTTAACTAGATTATTTCCCTAATGTGAACATGACTGTTCATACTAAAACAATTAATTGGACAATTGTTCTAGTGTGAGCATATACTCTTTTAATTTTTTTCTTCTCCTCCTGTCACCTCTGTTTCCGCACATGCCTGGATCTCTCCAGGAGAGAAATTTCAACAGTGTGATGTCTATGCGAAGATTGTAAGCTCTCAAAAATCATAGCAAGAAACTATCACTGCACATTTATTCTCAGCAGACCTCCACATATCTTTGGATTTTTATGTTGTGCTTACTTTACAATCACTGAATTCCATGTTATAATGTCTCCATTATTTTGGTGGGCATATTAGAACTGATTGTCTCTCTCAGCAGCCTGAGCTGCCTCGTGTGAGGTCTCCACAGCTTACCTTATCATAATATTGAAAAGCAATTTCTCTGGACTGCTGTGAACCAATGCCAGAAATCCAAAATGCTGCCATAGTCATTAAGTGATTTCCAATTAGTTAATTGGTTTCACAGGCTGTTTCATTCTAAACTGCACCTTAAATGAAAAGGCAGAACCATCCATTTTTGAAAGAGGAAAAATCCTGGGGCCTTTGGGTTTAAAAATCCTAAACAGAGCATACTTGGAAAGAAAGTTGACTAAAAATATCAGTCCTGCAGAACAGAAATATTATTATTGTTACAGAAATAAATGGAACCTCTCTCTTGGCTTTCCCAAATTGTCTAGGGTTGATGTTGCCCACTTTAATGTTGAATGGAAAGAAGTTAGGTAGATGATCACAGAGCAGCATGGAACATGGAGAATTTCTAGTTCAACCCTGATTCTTCCCTAGGAAAGCTTCCTGGGCCTCTGTGTTGGGTGCCCTGGGGATGTGTCTACTTGCTGCTCTGGGCCGCGATCTTAAACCTTACTGAGCAGGAGGGTGAAGTCCCTGAGACTGGTTAAGAAGCTGCTTTGTGGAAGGAGAATGCAGGTGCTTTGTACATGGACTGGCAGAAGGGACAGGATGAGGGAAGGTGAGAGGTTGGTCTAGAACATCTCTAGTCAACATGTGTATTGTTAATGGTGGGGGCTGTAAACATGAGTTTTGGGCAATAATTGACTTACACAATAGGATAAATATTTACCCAATAGGGTAAGTAGGGTAATAATTACCCAAAAGGGTAAATCAGTCATCTATTTTCTCTGATAGAGAAACTTTGGCTTTAATAGTAGATAGAATGCATAAAAAATGAATGCAAATTTTCCTCTCTATTAGACAGAGGTGCAATCAATCAGCTAAAAAGCAGCAGAGTGTAGCGGTTAAATGCATGGACTCTGGAGACAAGACGTCTGGGTGGAAATCCTGACAGTCAATTTCTAGTTGTGTGACTTTGGGCAAGTTTCTTGACCTCTCTGTGCTTCAGTATCCTGGGAAATGGGGGAGAGGAATGATACCATCCTCACAGGGTTGTTATGAAGAGTAAATAGGTGGTTAAAATTCACAAGTCCCTGAGAACCATTTCTGGCACATAGTTTGTTAGATAAATCAACTTTTATAACAATTCATGTTTTAAAAGATTCACCTTTTGGTCTCTCTGTTGAAACAAACTCTTTCATCATATGGTTAATGGACCTATGAGAACTAAGACTCAAAGGAAGGCAACCGACAAGATGTTGTCTACCCAGTCAGTGAGTCAGTCCATCTGTCCATTAACTATGTTTCTTGCTATGAGCTCTTTAAGATAATTTCTTTCCCCCAAATATTTCTCTTTTTATTAAAGAGCAATGTGTATATTAGAGAAATAGAGAAGTAGATTAAACTGGAAGGGTAGAGGAGACAGTGATTGGAATACTGGATCAGAGAGAGGCAAAGAAATTCTGTGTGTGTGTGTGTGTGTGTGTGTGTGTGTGTGTGTAGGAGAGAGAGAGAGGAAGAGAAAGGGAGAGAGAGATAGAGAGAGAGGGAGAGAGAGAGAGGAAGGCAGAGACAGAGTGACACACAGAAAGAGGCAAATATAGAGACAGAGACCAGTTGGGTAGAAACAGAAAATTTTCAGTGAGAGTGGGAGAATATGCATGGAAAAGTCAGCACATTGCTCAGAAGGAAATCAGAGACAAGAGGGGAATAAGGGAGACAAAGAAGGGACCTGAGGTTAGAAAACCCTGACTGGCTCCGGTGCCTTCCTGTCTGCTTTAGAAGCAGTTGGTTCATCATTTCAGCAGCCTGGAGCCCTTTAGTAATGACTTTATGGATTAAAATTTTAAACCAAATTAGATGTGTTTACAACACAGCACCCACGCTGAATTGATAACAAGCTGCCAATGTTGGGCTCACAATTATCCCGGAGCTCTGGCTTGTACTGTCTGGTAGATGGTCTTGGTGTTTGTCTATGTGCGCAAAACTGCAGCCACCCTTTCTCCTGTGTCATTTCCCCCACTGCCTAAGGATAGCACTTTTAAGTGATATGCTGGTGGGCATAAGCAATGCATTTACAGCCACATATTTCCTGGTCTTGATAGTAACTTTGTTAGAAATTTGCTTTCTTTGGGGGTGTGTTTAAAAATTTTATTTTTATGCATTTACAGGCACATATTTCCTGGTATTGATAGTAACTCTGTTAGAAATTTGTCTGCTTTCTTTGGGGTGTGTTTAAAATTTTTATGTTTAAGTTTCATCATGTGGTGTATCTAGTTTAATTGAAACTATGGTTTCACAAATATGAAGTATGAAATCTCATAATTATACAGGATTTTTGAGGTTGTGTGCATGGAAAGGGGAATATTTTCAGGGATTTTGAGTTTTCCTACCCCTTTCCACAGCAATGCCTCCATTTCTTATCACCTAGTCATTTCAGAGAGGGAGAATCTTCCCTTCCAATTTTATGGAATAGAATATAGTATTTTCTACTGATGTTTTTAAGAACAGGAGCTGCTCTTTCAAGTTGTTAATCAGAATAAAGGAAAGAAGGCATTCAAGGGAATACTGCTTGGTCCTGTTTAAAGAGTGCAATGTGTTTTTCTTGTAATGAGGTATATTGATAGGCTTATTTCCATGGTACATGAGGATAGTTAGGACTCAATAAATGTTAATCAGCCAACTAAACTGTTTCTTCCCTCAAGGAACTTATGATCTACTGAAACAAGACAAATATAGTGCTTCTTTGTCATTTAATACTCTTTGCCTTTTATTTACGGAAAGTAAAATTTCAAGAATTCCCATCCAAGGAGCCTGAAGAAGTTTGGGCTATTATACACTTAAATTCATCCACAAGCCAATGAGAAAGTTTGGTTGGAGTTATTACTTGAGCAATAATAATGCTTGTGAAATGGTTCCTTTATAAAAAAGGGTTAAGTGTTCATGCTCCAGGATCGATCATGTGATAGGCCACAAAACAAGTCTTGATAAATTTAAGAAGATTGAAATATCAAGTATCTTTTTTTTAAAAAAAGATTTTCTTTTTAAATATATATATATCTATACTCAATGTGGGGCTCAAACTCACAACCCTGGATTGAGAGTCACATGCTCCACTGACTAAGCTAGATAGGTGCCCCTCTAGTATCTTTTCTAAGCACAATGGTATGAAACTAACATCAATTACAAGGAAAAAAACTGGAAGAAACAAACATGTGGAGGCTAAATAACATGTTACTAGACAAACAATGGGTCAGTGAAGAAATCAAAGAAGAAATAAAAAAATATCTGGAGACCAATGGAAATGGAAACATTACAGTTCAATATCTTTGGGACGCTGCACAAGCAGTTCTGAGAAGGAAATTCATGGTAACATGGGCCTATTTCAAGAAGGAAGAAAAATAATAAATAATAAATAATCTAACCTCACACCTAAAGGAACTAGAAAAAGAAGAACAAATAAAACCCAAAATTAGTAGAAGGAAGGAAATAATAATGTTCAGAGCAGAAATAAATGAAACAGAGAAAAGAAAAAAACAACAGAAAAGAGGAATGAGACTAAGAACTGGTTCTTTGAAAAGATAAACAAAATTGATAAACATTTAACCAGTCTAATGAGAAAGAAAAGAGAGAGGACTCAAATAAATGAAATGAAAGAGAAGCTACAACTGACAGGGCAGAAATACAATTATGAGAGTACTACAAAAATTATATGTCAAATAATCCTAAAATTTGTATGGAACTACAAAAGACCTCAAATAGCCAAAGAAATCTTGAAAATGAAGAACAAATCTGGAGGTATCACAATCCTAGATTTCAAGGTACATTACATATCTGTCATAACCAGGGGCAGCTGGTGGCTCAGTCAGCTAAACGTCCGACTTCGGCTCAGGTCATGATCTCACGGTTTTTGAGTTTGAGCCCTGTGTGGGGCTCTGTGCTGACAGCTCAGAGCCTGGAGCCTGCTTCAGATTCTGTGTCTCCCTCTCTCTCCGACCCTCCCCGCTTGAGCTCTGTCTCTCTCTCTCTCAAAATTAAATAAGCATTAAAAAAACAAAAACAAAGCTGTAGTAACCAAAGCAGTATGGTACTGGCAATAAAACAGACACATAGATCAGTGGAACAGGAGACAACCTTGAAATGAACCCACATGTACGTGGTCAATTAAACTACAACAGACGAGGCAAAATATCCAATGGGGAAAAGACAGTCTTTTCAACAAATGGTTCTGGGAAAACTGGACAGCTACAGGTAACAAAATGAAATTGGACCACGTTCTTATACTATCCACAAAAATAACCTTAAAATGGAATAAAGACCTAAACAGAAGACCTGAAACCTATAAAACTCCAAAAGAAGACAGTACGGATGTTTCTCAAAAAATAGAAGTGCCATATAATCCAGTTATTCCACTTCTGGATATTTACTGTAAGGAAACGAAAACACACATTTGAAGACACATATGCACTTTGATGTTTACTGCAGCATTATTTGCAACAGCCAAGATAGGGAAGCAGCTCAAGTGTCCACTGATTGATGGTTGGATAAAGAAGATGTGTGCACACACAATGGGATATTACTCAGCCACAGAAAAGAACAAAATCTTGCCATTTGTGGCAATATGGATGGGCCTGGAGGGTATAATGCTAAGTGAAATAAGTCAGAGAAAGGCAAATAACATACGATTTTACTTATATGTGGAATCTAAAAAAAATGGAAGAAACGACAAACAAAACAAACAACAACAAGAGAAACAGACTGGTAAATATAGAGGACAAATTGGTGGTTGCCAGAGGGCTAGGGGGGTGGGAGGTAGGTGAAATAGGTGAAGGGGATTAAGAAGTACAAACTTCCAGTTATAAAATAAATAAGCCACAGGGGCAAAAAGTACAGCATAAGGCATAGAATCAATAATATTGCATACCTTTGTGTGGTGACGCACGGTAACTACACTTCTGGTGAACATTTCATAATGTGTGTAATTGTCGAATTGCTGTGCTGTACACCTGAAACTAACATAATATGACATGTCAATTACACTTAAATAAAAATGAAATAAAATAAATGGAAGCAAGACCAAAAAATAAAAATAAAAAAGTTCATTTCTAATGATAGCATGGGAGCTAAAGAAAGGTGGCTGCTACTGATGGACCTGAAATGTTTGCACTGTTGTTCCCCGGGGGTAAGGAGCGGGGAGTGAGTATCGCTGCGGCAGGACTTTGCCATCTGTTAATCACAGGATTTAAAACCACAATTCAATTACATGGGATTCCATGCTAATATTCCCCTTGTCAAGTGGATTTTCCATTTCAGAAGGTGGCAGGATCCCACTGCATAGTCAGTGCATGTCTAAAAGCCTGATTAAATGTGTTGTGGTGCACGTGGAACATTTTAGTCTCTGGATATTATTTATATTGAGAGAGGAGCATCTTGGGGGACTGGAGATGCATTAAACCCTCACACTTAACGGATGATCTTTTACTTCCAGACAGGCTGCATGTTGCTGTTTGGGCTCCAGTGGCCCTGGGTAAGCTCTTGGCTTCCTCCTGACCTGCAGTGAACCTGTTCTCCTGGCTCGAGACACATTAGAAATAATCAGAATGCACTTGTTTGAATCGATACTGGGCATTAAGCAGCCCCTGGGCTTTATGTCAGGGTCTCTGATAGGAATGGTTATCCTCCGGTTGCACTGGGGTTTGGGTGTTAAGAAATTTAAAACTAAATGGGTTAGAAGTTTAACCCCTGGATGTGTTTAGTCTTCTCAGTGTTACTTGGCTCTTGAGCCTTTAGGAAGCTCCCTGAGCCAGTAGGAGGGAAGATGATAGATATCCTCTGTTAGTCTTTTATCCCTTCTCAGTGGTCTGCTTCTCACCTTGTGCTCTCCACCTGGAGTGACCTTCCTTCCACCTCCAGATGCCCCAATTCAACTCATTCTTCAAGAGCCAGCTAAGGGGCGCCTGGGTGGCTCAATTGGTTAAGTGTCCAACTTTGGCTCAGGTCATGATCTCACTGCTCGTGGGTTCGAGCCCTGTGTCAGGCTCTGTGCTGACAGCTCAGAGTCTGGAGCCTGCTTCAGATCCTGTCTCCATCTCTCTGCCCCTCCCCTGCTCACACTCTGTCAGTCTGTCTTTCTCTCTCAAATATAAGACATAGAAAAAATTTAAAAAACATCTAGTTAAAATGTCACATTGGTCCCTTCCTTCACTAATTCTTTATGCCCCCTCTTCCTCCAGCCCCCAATAAAACCCAGGAAGCATAGTAGCATAAAAAAGTTTGGATATTGGATTTGATAAATCTGAGTTTACATTCCGGGTCTTATAGTTACTAGGTGTGTTTTCCTGGGAAGGCTTCTCTTTTAGTCTTGCTTTTCCTTAACTATAAAATGGGAATAATAACACTTCCCTTTGGGTTTTTAGAAGGATCAAATTACATTAGCAAATATAGGGCCTATACTCAATAGATGTTAGTTCCTTCATCCTTCATAGTTCATTCAGATAACTGTAATTTTTAACATTTTGGGGGTCATGGATCTGTTTGAGAATCCACTGAGAGTTGTGATCTCTCCTCCCAGAAAGAAAAATACATGCAAAGAATTTCATGAAATTTCAAGAAGTTTAAGGGTCCCTAAAGTCCCAACAAGAACTGTTTAGGAGTGGTTGATTCCTAGGTCAAACCCGTCTCCTTCTAGCCAACTTTGAAAGATCCATACAAAGCACCTGAAAAGGGACTTGGCACTGAGGAGGGGTTAAACCAACTGGTGAGTTTCCCTTTTTCTTAAATTGCAATCAGAACATACCCCATGCCTGCAGTAAGTCTATCTATAATTTTTCCTTATATTTAGTTTTGAGAAGCTGTCATGTATGAGTGACAGAAATACCTCTGAGCAGAGACGCTAGTCCTTGACTGACATGTCTTCCAGCTGGCCTGCCATACCTGGTTTGAACAAATTTGGCCTTTTCAGAAATCTTTCCTTTCTTGTCGGACTCTACCCTGCAATCCTGTGCGTGCCGCTACCCAGCCAGGCGACGTGTTTTGCTGACATCTCTGTCTTTGCTCTCTGTATGGAATTTATCGCAATTATCCTTTGGTTGGTCCCTATGTCTGTATTTTGGCAGGCTGCCCTGCCTTCCATGCGATAACTGCTTTGCAGACAGTATAGGCAGAGCTCTGCCAGAGCCTAATGTCAGCCCTCATCAGATGCTGTCTGGGTTCAGGGGTTACTCACACCTATCCCTCCCCTTTGCCAGCTGGCTGGGGCAGGTTTCCCTTGCACAGTGTCTAAAAGCACAGACTGATGTGCAAGTCTGGCTGTGATCCAGTTCATTGGAACAATGTTAGCAGTGAACCTGGATAATTCAGGCACCTCAGAATGTTTTTTTATAGCCTTCACTACCTGGATTGGTTTGTCTGGCTGTGTACAGCAAGTAAATGAACTAGATAATCGCCATATTTCTATTCCACTCCGTGCTGTGTAGCCTGCGCCTCTGGAAACAAAAGTTTTCTCTACAACAAAGTCACTTCTCAAGAACAATTGTGCCCCCTGGGGGGGAATATCTTTGTCAATGTGTGCCAAAGTATGACTAACCAAATTGGCTCAAAAAGCACCTTTTCCCTGTTTCACTTTCACTTGATATTTTCTCTGATAACAACGAAAACCTTCACAAACAAACATCAAAGCAAAATCTTCTCCCCTGCCCCACCCAGAGAACCACCCCAAAACCTCTCATCAATGAGCTTCATTCCAAAGCTACAGATCAGGCTCTATTTCATTAGTCTCTGGCTACATTTTGAGCATCTGTATCTGGGGGGTTAAGGATGCTGGGGACCACTGTTTCTCAAACTGTAATGTGCATTCAGATCCCATGGAGGTCTTGTGAAAAATGCAGATTCTGATCTGGTGGATCTGGGGCCCGAGATTCTGGCTGTATACCAAGCTCCCGATGAGCTAGTGCTGCTGGTAGGCATACCTTGGAGGGGCGCTTCTGTGGCCTCTGTAAGGCACCAGTGCATGGCGACCAGGCCAGTCCCAACATATGCCAACCTTGGGGCTCACTGGCCCTCTTCTTGGTCTGCTCTTCAGGCCGATTGTATTTTATTTTTTTCTTTTCTTTTTTAAAATGTTTATTTTATTTTTAAGAGAGAGAGAGTGCATGTGAAGAAGGAGAGGGGCAGAGAGAGACAGAGAGAGAATCCCACGTGGGCTCTGCACTGGCAGCAGTGAACCTGATGTGGGGCTTGAACTCACAAACCATGAGATCATGACCAGAGTCAAAATCAGATGCTCAACCAACTGAGCCACCCAGGCGCCCCTGATTCTATTTTCTTATAGCAAATGCAAATAGAAAGTCTCTGGTCTTGAGAGAAGAGCAAACAAATTTTCATGAAATCACGGTGGACTCTACCTAAATATATTACCCACAAGAAACCTCCTCACTGCAAGTCCTCACTGGCTTCTCACTAGCAATTTAAAGTTCTAAGTAGAAAATTGTTCATCACTCAAAATTTAGAGCAGCTGAGGAAAGTGCAATGAATGTAAATTTTCAGAGTCTCTAGTACTTACTTGAGGCATCAGAGAACATATTTTTGGAGTTGAGTTCGAGACAAGGAAAATTTGAGTTGTACCCACTCATTTTCTTTCTTTGCTGCTATTAAATACCAACCTTTTTCTGTTTTGTGTCTCTTAGAAAATCACCTGAACTCTTTTCTGGAATGAATTAGGTATATATGAACAAATTAATTATGTAAACATTTATTCTTTCAATATGGAGTCTCTACTATGTATAAAAAAATTGTGGTATCGACTTTGCTTCTAAGTTAATAAAGCAAGCCATTAACTTCCGTGAGTTTTCATTTTCACATATGAATGATGAAGGGCTGGACAGATGATCCCAGGTTCTCTGGTATTGTGTCATTCTAAGCACCAGGGAAGCTGAAGCAGTAAACATTCTGCCTGTTTGTGGCTTTTTAGTATCCAAGAAAAAGACTTTTCTTAGCTCTTTTCTTTCATGGCAGCGTAGAGATAGCACACATCATTCTGGGTGTGTGTTTCATGGCCATAGGGCGATGTGTGAGGAAAGGAAATGTTTCCCTGCGGTAATGTTGCTTTTTTTTCTATCTTTTGAGCGAGGGAGTATTTCTATTAAAGAAAAATCCTACATAGAACTCCTAAATGTAAAAGTGAGAAATGTGAGGGGTGTCTGAAGTCCATATGTGGCCCTTCCCTTTGCCTCCTGATATTCTAGGTCTCTGTGGAAGACAGGTGGAAAACCACTGGTCTCAACTAAGTTCTCCACAGTCCAAATTCCAAATCATTCTGTGCTGTTTCTGCATAAATAATGCTGGTGGAGGGAAATCTAATTTAGGAAACCAATGTTTGGGGAGGTCTGAGGAGGTCTTGGTAAAGAGAAATGAGGTATAGAGAGGCTCTTTCCTTCTGAAGATGGTGAGGGAAAGGGAAATGGTCTGGCAACTGTAAAGCTGACCTGATTGGGTCTTAACACCTTATGGTTTCTTCTGTGCAAGGGATGGATGTGAGTTTTGTAATGGAGAGGCTGACCCCTGAGCTTGTCTTGAAACAAGAATGAGGGGCAGGCAGAGAGGGAGAGAGAGAGAGAGAGAGAGAGAGAAATGTAGCCAGCCTTTACTCTCCAGGTCTGGTGGGCAGGAAATGAAGCAGAGCTGCTGGGAGCCTATGATGGATGGCGTGGAGGGGACTTTCCTGCCCTTGTAGTGCATCCATTCACACTGCGTTGATTTGGAAGTCCCATCTGCAAACCACAGAGGCTGAGTTTAGACTCTAAATCAAATACTTTTGACTTCACTGCCTTTGGTGTCTGTGAAATGCTTGAGCACTGAGTGAAAAGAGGAATCCTAGTTTTCATTTAGGTCAGTAGAGCATAAGCCCTGCTATGGCCTTTGGACAAATGGCTTGTTACTTCACATGTATTTGAAGTAAAAAAACCCATATTATATATGTATATAATATACTCTTTTTCTTTCTTACAGGATGAGTAAAAGTGAAACGTTCTTTTTCTGTTGTGAAGGCTGCTGTCTAGTTGAGTTGCTTCTCTAGCAAGAACAGTCAGTGTCATTAATTTTTTCCCTGTACTGTGTGGGCTGTGGAACATGAAACTGACTTGATTGATCACATTGCCACTTCGGAGGCAGGTGGGTGAGTGGGTTGGTGAAACACTTCAGAGAGTTAATGCATTTGTGTAGTTATCAGTAGCTTCGCCCTTCAGTAGATGAATTACATTTTGGATGGGCATATGTGTGAGGGGCTAGGGTAAAAATCTGGATGCAGAGAGAGAGAGGTGGGGGGAAATTGAGGGAGAAAATGACTCTGCCTTGGCCACACTACAGACATAATTGTGAGACAGGTGATGGATGCTCACTGTAAAGTGGAGCATGGGCAGGTTGGTGTGTGCCTGGGGCAGGAACCAGGATGGGAAAGAGATTGAAAGTCATGTCATATAAGGAAAAGATCAAAGACCAAGCCTATTTAATGACAAGGGAGAAACTTTGCTTTTGTGTGTAGCCTATATTTTGTCTTCAGTTCTTAAAAGGCTGTTGAACAGAAGGCTTTGGGGTTATTTTGTGTGGCCTCCAAGAAAGGACTGGAGCTTATTTTGGCTCCATTTGAGGGTGGAATGTTTCAACGGAATGGGGTAGATTTTTATGGAAGTGAATTTCTCCTTATGTTCCCATTCAAGCCAGTGCTCTAAGGGAAATACATGGTCTGGGATGTATTTAGCCTGGATGACCTCTAGAAACTCTTAGAAGGCTGTCAGACAATGATTCCATCACATTTCATAAATTTCCTTCCCAACTCCAATAACAGCTCATGAACAGCTTCTAGCCTGGCTGAAACTAGATATCCTGCCCTGAATGGAATCTACTTTCCTGTGGCAGTGGAGTCATATAGAATTGGCCTTTTTGTCTTTAAGAAATAAGAAGATTAAAACTCTTAGTTTCTGTGTAGTTTTGGTATAGGAGAAAGAACACAGAACTTGAAACCTAGAGTGAGATCCTAGCTCATTTTCTTGCTGTGTGATCTTGGGCAAAGCCTCAGTTTTTAAATTAACGTAATAGAGGTAATGGTTTTTTTTAAAATTAATATAATAGAGGTAAAAATCCTTATGGATTGTTTTAAGCATTAAATGAGGTGATATATGTAAAATACTTGAGACATGGATGGGTACATAATAGTCACTCAATAAATAGAAATTATTCCCTTTAGTCTCCCAGACAATTAAAAATAGTGCAGCCACTATGTGGAACTTGAGAAACTTAACAGAAGACCATGGGGGAAGGGAAGGGGAAAAATAGTTTCAAACAGAGAGGGAGGCAAACCATAAGAGACTCTTAAATACAGAGAACAAACTGAGGGGGTTGGGGGGGAGGGGAAAATGGGTGATAGGCATTGAGGAGGGCATCTGTTGGGATGGGCACTGGATGTTGTATGTAAGCGATGAATCATGGGAATCTACTCCCAAAGCCAAGAGCACACTGTATACACTGTATGTTAGTTAACTTGACAAGAAATTATATTAAAAAAATTGTACAGACTGTAAGAAAAGAAAATGACAGGCCAATATTCCTGATGAAGGTAGTTGCAAAAATTCTTAACAAAACTCTAGTAAGCCATATCAACAGCACATTAAAAGAATCATACACCATGATGAAGTGGGATTCACCTGTGGGATGCAAGGATGGTTCAACATATGCAAATCAATAAATATGATTCATCCACATTAATATAATGAAAGATATAAGCCATATGATCATCTTTCTCAGGTAACAGTCCATGAGGCTGCTTAGCATCTGCCTTTTGCATCACCCTTCACTTAGGGTGAACACAGGTCATGGATTCATGGCCCATGTGAAGGAGGGATGAATATAGGGGGGATGGAGGGATGAAGTGGCAGAGTGTTGGATGTTGGTATGTGAGTAGTTCAGAGTAGAACAGGGGTCTTTTGTGGTCCTATTTGCCTCTGAGCAGTGTGTGTGTGTGTGTGTGTGTGCGCGTGCGCGCGCATGCATCTGCATAGTTTTCCTTCTGCTTCTCTTAGACTCAAGCTCTCTCTTGCATAATTTCCTCTAGCCCAGTGTTTCTTAAACTTCAGTGTGCAGCAAAATCTCCTGGAGATCTTGCTAAAATGCAGATACTGATTCAACATATCCATGAAGTGGCCCAAGATTCTGCATTTCCAACAAGCCCCCTGGTGGTGCTGAGGCTGCTGGTGTATGGACTACACTTGGACCAGAAAAGTTTTAGTCCATGTGAATGCTGCCTGCAGAAAGCCTCTGGAGCCATTTCTAGTTTGTTGATGACTTTGGAGTTCTGCCTGCCTCCCTGTATCTGCCAGGATTCCCCGAGAATGCTTTCTTATCATATGTTGCTAAGGCTTGTTGTTTGTGAATACTATGTATCTCTTTTTCTCCAAAGATGAGGTCTACGAGCACTCTATAAAGGTCCATATTTGGGTTTCTTATAGCAACGCATCCTTTTCTCAGAGTGGTGCTAACACTGCTGGTGGTGACACCCTAAGTACAAACCTGTTTTAGAAAAGAAATTCATCTTGTTAGAGGGAGCCAAGCTACTTACTAGGCAGATAACGTTCTGCAGCTTGCTGAATTGATGGAGAGAGGCACTGGGATTCAGACTCACCTATTTTTCATTCTTTGAATGAAGTCTATCTTCTGAATTACATGAGCCATGTGAAGCAGGGAAAGAGAGCAATGGTTCTGGAAACAAAAACAGAGTTCTTATCTTTTAATACAGGAGAGAATGCCTCGGGATATTATTATTTGTGATTTATGGGGTGCATAGCAATATGACCAGTGTCTCACCATAGCAGACAGAAGACTCTGACCCTCTGCCTTTGATGAACTCTTGTAGCTTCCCAGGGGCAATTTTCTACTGTAGAATAGCTGCTACATTAGAAAAACTCTGGCTTAAAAAATCATACTGAATGAGCTTCTAGGAAACTTGGTTTCTATTTCTAGTCCTACCACTTACTTACTCTGATTTTGTCCAAATTCCCTGCACTTTCTGACCTGTTAGTAAGTCAGGTTGATCCCACTTATTATCAATGTTTGCTTGTGAAATATGTTGAGGTGTTTATTAGCTAAATTAGTCTCAAATATTTGTGAAAATTCACTTTTCCTTCTGAAACTATATCAGCTTCCACTGATAAGATCAAACTATGTAAATGAATAAAACTAAACAGAACAGAGAGGACCAGAGCCTTTTGTAAGCAAGGACGAGAATGTGTTTCCTTCCTTCCTTTCTCTCTCCCTCCCTTCTTTCTGGGTGTAAAAAAACACCTTATTCTGAAATAATTTAAGATTTAAAGAAAAGTTGCAAGAATAGTACAAAGGATTCCTGTATAAATTCTACCCAGATTTCCCAAATGTTAACATCTTACCACATTTGCTTTCTCTTTGTGTGTGTGTGTATCGGTATCTATGTTTTTTCTGACCCACTTGAGTGTAAGTAGAAGACCAGATAGATGTCTCTTTATGCTTATATATTCAGTGAGTATTATAAGGATATTTTCTTATATCCAGAGTACATTAATCAAAATTAAGAAATTAAATTGACCGTACTACTAAATCTGGACTTCATTCAAATTTTGTCAATTGTCTTAGTAGGACCTTTATAACAAGACAACAAAAATATGTTTCTTTGGTCCAGATCCAGATGAGGCACATGCAGTGTGTGTGGTTGTCCTGTGTCTTTCTTGTCTCCTTAACCTGGGGCATCAGCCTCATCTTTCTGTCTTTCAGAGGGAAGGTAAATTCTTGATCTTAAGAGATCTCAGGTAAGTTGAATAGACAAGTGTTACTTTATTTTAACAAGCAGTCATAGAAGGCAGCTAGGAGGCCTCGAGGTTAAACTCCGGGAATATTAAAGTTGTTTTCTAAAGCTATGAAAATAAGACCCAATTATTATAAAAATTGAAACAATGTAGAAATCAATCAAGTCAAAATAAAAGTCCTCCCTCTAATCTTACTTTTACTCAATAAACACCATTAAAGATTTTTGTGTATTGTTTTAGAGTTTTTCTATGCTCATGAAATATATACATGTATAATATATGTGTTTTAATAAAAAATGGGATATTACACACATTCTTCTATAAATTTCTTTTTAAAAAAATTAGTATGTCATTGGCACCTTTCCCTGTCAGTCTGTGCACATCTGTGGGGGTGACTTTGGGCATCCTTGCTGGGGAAGCCAAAAGCTGAGTTCAAAGTCTTCCATCTTGCTTTTGGTGGTAGCTCTGATTCACTAAAGAGCTGGGAGGTAGCCTTGTGCACTGTGAAAGAACACATCTTGTCCATAGCTAGTTTTTCAAGGAGATAAGGAGAGTTTGGGGGAAAAACCTCCTTTAAAATTTTTTTAAATGTGTATTTATTTTTGAGAGAGAGAGAGAGAATGAGCAGGGAGGGGCAGAGAGACAGGGAGACACAGAACCAAAGCAGGGTCTGGCTCTGAGCTGTCAGCACAGAGCCTGACACAGGGCTTGAACCTATGAGTCTTGAGGTCATGACCTGAACCGAAGTGAGATGCCCAAACGACTGAGCCACCTAGGCACCCCAAAAAACTCCTTCCTTGGATTCTTGACCCTTTCTGCCCTTCTTTTTCATGGTGCCTTGAGATCCTTCTCTTAATTTATGGACCTTTTTGGAAAACCACATTACAGTGACTGTAGCCAGGGAAGGCTTGATCATAACTTGAATAATACAGCCTTAGTGCCCACCCACTGAAAACTTGAAGTGAAGTATGGAAAAATACTTCAAATAACATTTTTAGTTCATAAAAATCTGTCTCTTTTTCACTGCAGCTACAGTCCATGATGACATGATGTGGTACACACACACACACACACACACACACACACTGATATGCACACATGTGCACACACATTTTGTAAAGTTCCTGTGATCACATATCTGAGCACTATCCCCGTGGGTGTTAATTTCTAACTGTTTAGATACTCTTTTATCTGCATCCCAGATTAGAAGTGCAGCTGTTCTCCAGTCTTAGACACACTTGCCTGATCTTGAAGTGACATTAGGGGGTTTCTTGCAACTGTTTTGCTGAAATCTTTAAGAAAATTGGTTTTGGCTGGCTTTCTTTTTGTTCTGGAGAAGATTTTTTTCTGGACCTTTCTGACCTTTAACTTTATTCGTTCTTTGCTTACTCTGACCTCATGGTGTCTTTAAACCCAAGAGGACAACTAGACAGTGATGGTCCAAAGTTATTTATGAGCTTGATGGTTGTGTTAGTGGGTTTTCCATTTTGCCTCTCTTCCTGCAGCCCTTAGGCTGAAAGCACTTTGAAACAGGGTCTGTTTTCCTATAACTGCCTTCTTGCACTTGTTGGGCAAAATCAGAGCAGTGATTGAGCCCTCAACACCCTTATGGCGCTGCAGAGTAATAACATTTATCACACTTCTTGTTTAAGCCCTTTAGAGAATGACATTTCACAGTGTAATTTTGCTTCACAGATTTTTCCCTTGTGAGTTTTAACTTTCAGGGTAGAATTCTCTCTTATGGCTTCACCTTTTTCCTATTTTGTGTATCTGTGAGAAGTTGCACAAATAAGGCTCCTCTCAGCATTGCAAATGGAATCAGGTCATGCTCCCTAGTACCCTTCACCTCAAGATTCCTGATTGTTTCTTCCTTATTTGTTGTGAGCAGGCCCAAATTGCTTCACCTCTAGCTGCCCTTTTCACTTTATGAAACAAGCAACTAATAGCAACGCAACTCTAAAAATTCCCGGATGACCTGTATTTTGCTCTTTTTATTATCCCTTAAGAAATGTCTCCGTAATTGAAATCTAGAGTAGCAGAGTTTTGTGATCTTGTCATTTAGCATTTTACTTATGTTTGCCTTATTTATACTGTGCCTTTAAACCCCAGAGTGGTCAAAGTCTGCCCGGGGAACTGCAGGACTGAAATCAAGAATGTCGTCATTAATACAAAGGCGAGAAGTTAAACAGAGGTCTCAGTGCCCACACTTGTTTGGGAGTCAGAAGGGGGGAAAGGGAAAGGAAGGGAACAGCGCTGGAACATTTTAGTGGGTAGCAGCAGGGAGAGGCGACACATCTATGCCAAGATTTATAGTGCGTGCTACGTTTTATTTATTTAGGGGCACATAGGTATCTGTATTTTTTCCCTCTACAGTAATTTATTAGTGAGGGCATCCTGATTTAGTAGTGCACAGAGGATCCCCACTGCTAATTCCCCCTTATTTCATATATTTTTACCTTAACTCATAAAGTTCAGCATTGTTACTTTCTTTATCATCCATCTGTATTTCATTGTAAGTCCAACCCTTTTTGATCTATAGTGCAAGCCCTCCTTTTCCCACCTCTTTGTCCTTTCTTCACAGATTGCATTTCTCAGTATTGACATTTCAGTCATTTGATTTATCCCAACAGGTTCCCCGATGCCAACCAGGTCATAATTCCCTTTCTGGCAGCATCACTTCAAGACCTTCCTGGTTATTTCCCTTGGCTCCTAGTATTTGTGGATCGGCACCTACGAGACTTACTGATGATTTGTCTCCTCTTTTAGGTTTCTGTTTGCTTAGATCCAGACCATAGGTGGTAACTTAGGAAGCCTGAGGATATCTGGAATTGTGTGAGATGTGAGCTTTGTTCTGCTTGGTAGGGAGTGCTGGAATGTTCTATCACAAGCATCTTCACAGAAGGGCCATTTCTGAAATTGGTTAAAACAGAAAGATCTGCCCATAAGTGTTCTATTAGCCATTTGTAAATCAAATACCATCTACCTAATTTTCCTGACAGCTTCTAGTTGGGGAGAGTTGGATTATCAGTTTTCAAAGTGGATTATCTTTTAAAAAGAGGAACACACCTGTAAGAAACTCATATTAATTTTGATTAGAGGGGAGCAGAATACTCCTTTTCTTGTGCCATTTATTTTTTTTATCAGTATTTGTGTGGTCTGAGACACACACCACACACACACACGCACACACACACAAGAGAAATATGAGAGAGAAAAAAAATTTCCTTTTGTGAATTCTCATGATGTGGCTTTAAAATACGACATGCTGCATTATCACGAGACCTTCAGTTGTCCTGATTTGCATTAGTGAAATCTATTTCTCATGTCAGACAAGAGAAAGCTGCCTGCATTTTTCTTCCTGGTCCTTCTTGCTTTCTTTACGGTTTCTATGATTCTACATAGAGGGAGGTTTTGTGGCTTGTGTATGATATTAGAAATTAAGAAAAGTAGCTTTGTCCTTAAATTGAGTATAATCTAAAATTTACCCATTATTTAAAATTGTAATGCCATGAAATGCACTCATAATTCTCCATTTCATTGCTTTACTGTATAAGGCATGTGGGGCTGGGTCTTTCAGGACTTTTCTGGCTGGGGTTCATAAAGTTGATCCTGGCTCATCACATGATGGTAGATAAAAGACTTTCTGATTGTGGGTAGGAATGACTATCAAAACTTCCCTTCCTCATCCTGTCATTGCTAAGGATGCACTGACAATACAGCACTGTGGTGTCTACTTTCCCACTGTTCCCTCATCTGTGAAATAAAGGAGTTCAATAAGTCTCCCAGTCCTCAAATCGAATTTAAAATGGGCTTTGGTTGCACCTGGAGAGATTAGGGTAGCCATGAGGAAGAATTGCCTGTCTCAGAGGGTGTCAAATTGCTCGAATGTTTATATAATAACATTTTCAACAGACTTTAAAAATATTTTAATCTCTTTCAGAACCTCTTTCAGAGGTTCTCTCCTCTGCAAGGCAAGAGGTTCTCTCCTCTGCCTTCAAGTCCACAACTCAGTTCTGCAGTAGGGAAGACCAGAACAGGTAATACCAGTTTATAATTTCTGATAATGATACATGGATTCTGCCCAATATCAATGTTCTATTGATTAAAATCTTCCTGGAATCCTGTGCAATAAGTCCAAGCTTATAGACAGGATGACTAAGTAAATAATAGTAAAGCAGTGACCAAGAATGTCAAGAGAAAAAAGCATGGGGAAAAAAATCTTATAATGGCTATATGTTTAACACCAGAGGTAAGTGATAAGAAATTGACTTAATTTCTTTTAAGAAAACAATTTTTGTAAAGGAACAAATTACAAAGAAAGAGAGAAGAAGTAGAATTAAGACTTCAGTTTTGAATAAGAGACACCAATGGGGTCAGATATGAGGACATGAAGGGAAAAGTAGTATTAATATAATTTTTTTCCAAAACATCAGTAGGTGAAGTCACTAGGGAAATACAATCTGTATTTCCCAAAGTTTTACATTACTTATCGGGCACCAGGATTAACAATAATACATATATGGCTGTTGGAATTACAAAGTAGAGTACGGTAGTGGAAACAATATTTATCCCTAATGTCTAACATTTAGAATCATTTTTATAGATCGAACCAAACCTTACCAATGGGATTTATGGAGAATTGTAGAGAATTTAATTATTCTTTTATAATAGTATATACACTCTGCAATTAGAAATATTACTGAAAGTATTGACGGAAAATGCATAAGCTGATGGCTTTTAACAAGAACAGAAGAAAAGATACAAGAAGAAAACTGACTCCTTGTTGAGCTATGACTTCTCAAAATGGCTTCTCACTTTTTTTTTTTTTAAAGGCTGAGAGAGAAGTACTATTTACCATTCTATAAGGGGCATAATTTATTTGCACTGATTAAAATGATCAAGTATGCAGTGACAGCTCTTCATATTCCAGGTAAATGCTTCCTTTGTGCTTTTCAGACAAGAATTTCTGACATGATGTGGGAAAAGCTGAAGTAGTCAGTCTTTGGGGTATATTTTTATTCAGGAGGTGGCTTGAGATGGATTAATGACAAATCACAATAAATTATTTATCAGATAATAAGTGTGATAATTGTTCTTATTTATCATCAGTATAACTTGCCTTGTTCTCCTGTCATGCTTTCAATCAAACCCTCCCCAAAGATTTGCTGGGTAAAATATACAGCCAAAAGGTCATTCCAACAATTTTTACTCATAATGGCACACTGATTATCTCCTAATTGGAAAATGTAAACTAGGGGCTCTGTAAGTAATATGAGTGACCCCTGCATTTCAAACACAATGAGGAGAGTCACTCTGTTCCTCATTCATCCTACCATGGGGAACAGTACAATTTTCAGTAATTTTGATGGTCCCCTGAATTAATTGGAAATAACTTTTTTGTTTTCCACGGAGAAGGAAATAAACCCACATGCCCAAATTTGCTGAAAAAGTAGAGATGTAAAATACCACTCACTATCTACTGTCCTGCTGGCAGCTAATCCGTTGAAGCTTAATTGTAATTATCCACCAGGTCTGGGGCCAGAGAGGAATACTGATTACTGCTACGTGCATTTCCATGGGCAAGACTGTGTATTGAGCCTGTTGCAAAGTTTCAAGTAAATTTATTTCTACTGGCAGCTGTAATGGATCATTGGTCATGGACTATTTCTGGACTTGGTGCAATGGCAGAAAATAATTCCAACCTACCTGGGCAGAATTCCTTAAAAGTTCACCATTCCATTAAAAGGAAACTGATACACAAGTACCCCACTCTCTTGAGTCGGTCCAAATGGTTCAATTTGGACCTGTGGTCCAAATGGCCCAGGGTTATTTTCTTATGCGTTACCCTTTACCCAGAAATCCATACCCAGCTAGACAGCTGGAGAAAGTTTCTCCAACTTCCTTAATGAGAACAAAGTCCACATACTTCTCTGTCTCTCCCCTCCCTCCCTGTCTTCTTCCCTTCCCTCTCCCCCTTTCTCCTCCCTCTCACTTGTTTTTGGGTCTGACCCCGAGGTGATAGCTCAGACAGGGCCCTCTCTTAATGCTGGATTTTCCACTGTGTACTCTGTCACACAGGTCTTAGCCTCTTTTGCACATGCTGTTCCTTTGTGGCTCTGTGAAGCTTGACCAACCCATGTGTTTATTCCTTTCTGTCTGCTTCTCCTGTATGATCTGGGAGTTTTCATGCATTGGATTGGATCACCATCTTTCCCAAGTTGCTTAGCATCTTTCCATACCTCCTTTCTATAGGGTTCCTACTAATATGGTAGGGCATGCCCCTCTAGACCCACTTGCTCTGTTCTTATTTTGATTTTAAGCCCCTGTACCATGTTTTCATACCTTACACAACTTTCTTTGGACCCTTTGTATTGTGTCTCATATTCCCAATCTTGCCCTCATTCTTGGACACTATTCAGTTGCCTCTTTCTAATGTTACACATTGGGAGAGCTGATTCACGTCTGCCCCCACAATTCAGTTAGCATAAGAGATTGAGCCTTCTGCTGTACCCCATAGTGGAGCTTTGGCAAATATCAGTTTTTGCTGATGGTAGAGGCTACCTTCTGACTCTCAATAATCTGGTCAGTGGCCCAATTTTCCAAAAGGGACTTGATCGTTATTTCTGTGATTTTATTAGTTTTTCATGAAGTTGGCCTGCCCCATATAAGAAATAGAAATTTTTAGTGAACTGAGTGGTAGTGGTATATTCTCAAAGAGTGCCATGCAGATTTTTATTTGAGTGCTCTTTTGGTTCTGGTACTGATTGGGATTTAGTGACTCCAATCCTGTGAGCAAGGCAAGCAGTTCTTTCTGTTGATCAAATGTTTTGAACCCCCAAATTAGGACACATGGATGAACAACAGAAGAGAGTACTTGAAAACTTGGAAAATCTAGACTGTTGTGTTAGATATCTATTGTTGTGTAACAAGTCACCCCCAAATTGAGGTGGCTTAAAATAATAAACATTTATTATCTGACACAGTTTTTGTGGGTCAGGAATTTGGGAGCAGTTTAGCTGGTGCAGGGTCTCTCATGAGGTTGTAGTCAAGATATTGGCTGAGATTGCAGTTATCTGAAAGCTTGACTTGGTGCTTCCAAGATGACTCACTGAGAAGGCTGCAGGCAGGACTGTGTTCTTCACACATAGATTTCTTTATAAGGCTGATAAATGTTCTTACAATATGGTAGCTGGCTTCCCCAGAGCAAGTGGTCCAAAACAGCAGGGTAGAAGCTGTAATGTCTTTTACAGCCTAGCCTTGAGGTCACACTCTATTATTTCCACAATGTCCTATCCTATTATTTCCATAATATTCCAAAAGTCAGCCCTATTCATTGTGGAAGGGGACCACCCAAGGACAAGAATACAGAGAGGTATGGATCATTGGGGACCATCTTGGAGGCTATTTACCACAAAAGTGTAGACTCCTTTATTGGTGCCTCACACTACTCTTGTTATCTTTCCAACCATGCTTGAAATGTCCTGGGGAGGATTGTGCCTTGCTTAGCTCAGCTGAAAGAGGCTCAGGGCACATTATGTCCTTTGAACTCTCAAATCAGAAAACAAAAGGCTCCGATGACCATGATGGTTAAAACAAATTGGGGGTTTAATTTATTCTTTTTTCTGTCTTCTCCCAACCTTGATGTTTCTCAATATGTATTCCCCAGAGTACTAGTCCTGTGAAGTGCTCTACCAAAAATTATTTTGCCGTCAAATTCAGAGATTCACTATTTTCATGGACTGATTGATGACTCTGAGAACTCTTGCAGTAGAGATTCTTGTTTGATTTTGTTCAACCTAGAATTTCTCATGTTTATTTGTCCACAGATTTTTTTTTTCATTTTGTCGTAGCTAAAAACAACCTCCAAAAACTAGTGTTCTTTAAATTATGCATTTTGAAAACACTGGCCTAGATAGTTAGATGTCCATAACCAATATTATTCCAGAACAGATTTAAGGTAGTTGTAATATAAAAGTAGCACATCAAATCTACCTAGAATCATATAGTTGAGTATGCCTAGTAGACTGGAGCCCTTGAAGGGCAATCTTATATCCCCAATATCTAACTCAAAACATGAAACTGTTTGCTGGGAGACCCTCAATCAACCATCCATTTTGCTATGGCTAAGAGCATGCACTTTGATGTTTCTTTACGCCTATATGAAATCTCTATTGAAAACTGGTCCTCAAAGTGTTTCAAAGAGTGTTAACTTCTTCCTCCAGGTGGAGGAGATTTTCCCCACCTACATATAAACTCCAAGAAGCATTGCACTGCTGAGATTAAGCATCTCTTAGCTGGTGTATTTTATGGCTGAATTGTTTGTCTTGGTATGTAAGCCTCTGGGGCATAACCATTTCTTCTTATGAGTCTGGTATAGCACTTAGCACACTGTCAGCACTCAACCCAAAATAAATCATCATAATAATAGTCATAAACATAAATCAAGGGAGCACAATTCAACTTATTTATAGCCTTACAGGAGAAGCACAATAGAAAAAGTGCAGTTATTTTCCATCATATTATCCTATATCATTTCCAAGCAAAATGTCATATTGTCCACTAGCGTGTAACCAGGTAATGAAGGATTCTGGCGTAACCTGCAAATTCCATGGGGCCAGAGTTAAATGATGTGAGGCTAGAAGCTTATGTTTCCTAAGTTTCTATAATTAAAATCTGAATTTCTGGGGCTTATTAAGGTAATATTTATCATATAATTATGTTGACATTTTAAAAAGGAAAAGTGCTTAAGACAAATTATGTAGTAATATTTAATCACAAAAATCTATTTGTTCTGCTCATTTCTTCAAAGGTCTTCTCTTTGATCTCCAAGGTGAAAGCGTAAGCTTAATGAAGATTTTAATCTAATGTTTAGTATAATGAATCATAGTGGATTAGTTAGTGGGTTATCCCTTCTATATAATATATATGGTTCTTTTACTACATTGAAATTCAGGTCACTCTTATGGTTGGGCTTGCCATTCCAGATGACTGAATATCAAAATATAGTAGTCACATTTTCCATTTTTTTTAACATGGGGAATTTGGAAAACACATCTACGCATGCATACACACATACACACACTCCTACTCACCCCTCCCCATATATGTAAAAATATCAATCCTCAATATAACCATCTTCAAGCAAGCCACTTGAATGTTTTGATAGACTTCTCAGGCTTTATTTAAGCATATACTTTAAAAAGACATACAAGTAACATATGACTACATTTTACTTTTGTGTTTTTTATTCTTTTTAAAAATGTTTATTTATTTATTTTGAGAAAGAAAGAGAAAGAGAAAGGGAGGAATTGTGAGATCATGACCTGAGCCGAAATCAAGAGTTGATGCCTAACTAACTGAGCCACCCAGGTGCCCCCATTTTTGTTTTTTATTAGAACATTTTAGATAGAACTGAAGTTCTCTTAAACTATCATTCAGATCTTGCCCTCTCTTTTGTTAACAGCATTCCCTTTTTTGAGTGCTGCCTTTTAAATGGTATTCATAATCATGAATTTGTTCTATATTCTTTCAGATGATTATTTTTTGCACTAACATACATATATATGTATTTCTATGAAATATACAGTATTGTTTTGTAACATAAAACACACGTTTCCATTATATTTTATGTATTTTCATGCAAATTACTTTTATTTTTATTTAGTTATTTTTTATTCTTTTAGAATGTTTTTTTACTTCTGAGAAAGAGAGAGTGAGCACACGAGCAAGGAAGGGGAAGAAAGAGAGGGAGACAGAGGATCCGAAGTGGGCTCTGTGCTGACAGCAGAGATCCCCACATGGGACTCAAATCCATGAACCGTGGGATCATGACCTGAGCCGAAGTCAAATACTTAACCAACTGAGCCACCCAGGTGCCCCTATGCAAATTACTTTTAAACAAAACTGTCAATGGCTATGTGCACATATGCACACACTCATACTTTAGTTTATTCATTTTATACACTATATAATATTTCACCTATTGAATATACATTTTGTTTTACAATTCCATAATTTCTACTGCAGTGAACATCTTTGCATATGCCTAGAGTGGTTTAAGTTTTTTTTCATTTTTATTTATTAAAAAATGATATCTAGAAGTTTAAAAGCTGGGTCATGCATATGGACATTTTTTATTTTAACAGGTGGTGTAAAGTGAATATTTTAATTTACACAGCCAACACTAGTGAATAGATCCCTTTCTTTAAAAAACCTTGCCAATGCATGGTATTTTCAAATGTTAATACTTCTTCTTACCTGATTGATGCAACAATCATTAGTGATTTAACTTTCATTTCCCTGGTTATTAGAGTGAACCTATTGTCATATGTTTCTCGTCTATTTGTATTTCTTTTTCAATGAATTGCTTATTTGTATTCTTTATTTTCATATTTGATTGTCTTTTTCTTATTAATTTGTAGAACTTCTTCCTATATTCTGGATACAAATATTTTGTCTTTCATATTTGTTTTAAATATCTTTCACAATCTAGTTTTTGTCTTTGAATTTTGTTTAAATGTCTTTTGTTTAATGTAGTTTAAAATTTTCAGGTAAAATGGGGAGGCTGGGTGGCTCAGTCAGTTAAGTGTCTGACTTTGGCTCAGGTCATGATCTCACAGCTCGTGAGTTCGAGCTCTGTGCTGACAGTTCAGAGCCTGGAGCCTGCTTCAGATTCTGTGTCTCCCTCTCTTTTTGCCCATCCCCTATGCCTTCTGTTTCTGTTTCTCTCTCAAAAATAAATGAACATTAAAAAAATTTACAATTTTCAGGTAATCAAATTTACTTATGCTTTTCTTTTATGGTTTTTACTTTTTTTAAGTTTAGAAAGACATGTTTTGTTTTGTTTCTTTTTAGTTACAATGAGTTTGCAGTAATTCTGGGTCTTGGCTTGATCAGATGTGAAATCAATGTAGAATTGAAATTCAGTTAGTCAATAACTAGACTTAATGGACTTAATGGAGAATCGCAGAAAATATCCAATACACGTACCCCATTAAAAAAAAAGCAAGGGTGCCATTTTCTTTTTTCATCAATGATTTTATGCCTGAGCTTATTATATTTAGCAGTTGGATTCCCCTCCTTTGATTTCCACCATCATCTAATCAGACATTTGGCAATCTCCATTAAATGGCTTTCTCATTCTGTCACTAAAATTTTAACAGCAGTTGTTAAATGAAACAAGAGAAAGCTGTATTCACCAAGATGTACTCCGATTGCAAGGGAAAATGGTTTCAGAATGGGAATCAACATGGTTATGTCACATGAGAAAAATTTCCTTCCAACTTTCCTTCTTTATGTACACCTGCCACTCCCTGTTTTTACAGTAGGTTTTCTATATTCAAGCACCTTCCAGGATGCTTATCCTTTTCTGCTTTATTGGGATTTGTTCAGAGTAAGATATCAAGTAGTGAGACATTTGAGTTAGAAGTTTGCAAGGTCTAAAGTGAGTGCTGCCCTAGTTTTCAGTAATGGAGATGGAATCTTAGTGAGACGGACAGACTCTTGCCTTACCACTGTGCCATGGGGCCAGCCTCCATATGGGTTACACATGCTAATGTAAGAGCATGTGGTGGATTGTGGCCACTTTGGTAGTTTTAGGTTTGTTTTAGGTATCAGTGGATTGACAGGGTGGCATTGAAAACATCTTTTTCAAGGAGAATTTCAATGCTACTATATGGCTAATATTAATACTGGATGTTTTTAATGAAGATCTCTCATATGTCTTATATTGTTTAATCCTCACAATAAACCTGAAAAGTATTATTTTTAAATCACAGCTTTATTGAGATATACTTCAAATACTATACAATTCACCTACTTAAAGTATTCAGTTAAGTGGTTTTTATTATGTTTATGGAGTTGTGAAACTGTCACCACAATCAATTTTAGAATGTTTTCATCATCCCTCCATGAATCCCCATACTCCTTAACCGTCACTTCACCATCCTCCCACCCCCAGCCTTAGACCACCATTAATCTACTTTCTGCCACCATAGATTTGCCTTTTCTGGACATTTCATGTAAATGGAACCATTTAATATGTCATCTTTTGTGACTGGTTTCTTTCATCTTGTGTGTTTTCAAGGTTCATCCTTATTGTAGCATGTATTATTTTATTCCTTATTAATGCCGAATAATACTCCATTGCATAGATATACCACATTTTGTTTATCCATTCATCAGTTGATAAAAATTTGAGTTGTCTCCAATCTGATAGGTGTTATTACCCTTAGTTGATAAATGAAAAAGCAGTGTCAAAACACTCAAGCGATCTATCCACTGTCACATAGCCAGTGTCAGTAGTGTAGATTAAATCCAATGCACATTTCATAATTTAAGAATATCTGCTTTATTTCACTTTCTTTTTGTTTGTTTCAAGAATATTGCTATTAACTTGATTCCTTTGATGCTAAGTCATTTTCTTTGATCCCCCTGGGTAGGGACCAACTTCTTAGTCACCATGAATGTAATAAGATTTATATACATCAAAAGCTCAACACAGATATTCTCCAAGTGCATATACTTCAGAATCCCACTCACTATTGTCCCACTAACCTGTTAACTTTTGACAGTTTGGTAGTTGATGACAGTGAACAAATTCCTGGCTGATATGTTAGTTATGATTTGAAAGCAGGGAGGAATAAAATGTCTTGAAAGTTTTCCTAGTTTCCAATTTAACAGATTTAGAGACCTCTGCTTCCTTGCTCAATATGTTAAATGTGGGAGAATGTCTTAAATGTAAAAACAAATGATGCTAAAGGTGAACAATAAAGTTTGTGATTCCATAGCTTATTTTAAGGTTATTTCATATCTGGTATTTAGCATAGTAAAATGGAATTATTGAAATTGAAGTTAGACAATGCAATAAATGTCTCTCATATATGAAAGAAAACATCAATTAATTTAAAAGTCCCCTTGAGACTTACTGATCATTCATGCTCTGCCAAATAAATTATTAAAGATCAAATGAAGTGGTCAAAATAGTCCATATTCAGCAATATTAGTTGAAACAAATGATTTCTGTTACCTGGTTGTAGGGCAAGTAGGAAAACCTGGATCCATGTTTTTTTCTATTTGCGAGGTACTTTACACATCAGCGAATTTTCAATCCTTTCTTTTTGGTCTTTCACTGTTGCTTGTTATTTATTTGACATCAAATTTATCTATTAGAGATTAATGAGTTAGTGCGTTTAAAATAAATAGTAAAACAGAACCAGAAAGTACTTAGTGTATATCTGCACGTGTCTAAAACTGATAAAAGGGGATAATAATATGAAGAATGTACATAATAATTCAGTTTTAGATAGGCCATTAATCTAATTTAGCTCTAGGAGGAAATATAGAGTCCTGACTTCTTTGTCTTGGGTTTCTATATGTTCAGCAATTTGCCTTTTTTTAATGAATATAATTTATTGTCAAATTGGCTTACATACAGCACCCAGTGGTCATCCCAACAAGTGTCCTCCTCCAATGCCCATTACCCATTTTCCCCTCTCCACCACCCCTCCATCCACTCTCACTTTGTTCTCTGTATTTAAGAGTCTATTGTGGTATGCCTCCCCCTCTCTCTGTTTGTTACTATTTTTTTCCCCTTCTCTTTGTGAAGTTTGGTCTTCTTATGCTTCACTTGACTAACAACTATCCTTAAGACTCGGTCGATGGCTCTGGCAGGAGATCTCCCTGACATCCTTCCTCAATTCTCTTTTGATTTTCCAAAGTTTCCAAGGATATTGTAATGATTTGTTGCGTGAACTCGGTTAAATGTGAGTTTGACTATATCTTGCTTTCCAATGTATTCCTAGTGTCCAGCAAACCTGGAAACATAATGGATGAACTATAAATATTTGTTGAATGAACTAAGCTTGTGTTTCTGTGAGACTATCCGGTGTTCTTTCATGCTTTTCTGTCTCATGATCCAGGCTAGACATTTTTCTGTTTTTAGCTATGGGACAGTTTCCTGATCACTAACATCTTACAAAAAACTGCTGTGCATGAGAAAGATTATAGGAGAGCTGTCTTGGTTGAAGCAGGAGTTGAGAAGCCAGAAGCCCTGTTTTTCAATCTTCCCTCTCCTGGCTCTGTGAAAGGGGTTAGGGGCTGGGGAGAGGACACATGTCAGAGGAGTGCCAAGGGTCTTGGGATCACAGCTGAAAACCCTCATTCCAGAGTCTTAAAGAGATTTAAGGTTCTACTTAGGAATAGCTATTGCATATTCATTAGTCCATGTCCTGTTTGAGAAAGGTAATGATCCATAAGCTTATAGAAGAAGTTTGAGAAGCTTATAGAAGACTAAGTCTAAAGGAAGCTATATATTCATTCAATTCTCTTACCAATCAGATGATGAGTACCTACTATGTACTAGGAATATAAAACAGTGAGCAAAATGGACCACAATATTTTCCCTCACAGAGCTTATATTCTGGTAGGGGAAGATAGACAATAAAAAAGGTAAGTTATGTAGTATGTTTGATGGTGATAGGTCTATAGAGAAAAGTGTGAAAGGAGTACAGTGTGTGTGTGTGTGTGTGTGTTGGGGAATGCAATTTTAAATGGGATAGTAATGGAAGGTCTAAGTGAGAAAGTGACATTTGCATATAGACTTGAAGGAAGTGAGGGCATGAGCCATAAGCCATCGGGGACAATAAGTACAAAGTCCTAAGTGAAAGCGTGCCTGGCATGGGAGAAGAGGTTTCTCTCTTCCGTCTCCTTTGCATGAATTTCCTTAGATTATAGAGAGTCATAGAAAAATTTTGATCAAGGAAATGATTTGGTTGGATTTTCTTCTTTCATATCCTACCTGTAGGCAATAGGTAGGAAGGTACTTTCATTATGAATGATCTAAGAATAACTTACCCAATATCATGGAATTCAGTTTTGTTTGGCCAATTAATTGTTTGACTCAGATAAATGCTTATTTGAGATGTAAATGAATTGTCTTTCCATTTCTTTCCCTATTCCTGCACAGAAGGAAGAGTTAAGAATCTCTTTTCTTAAGAGGTCTTTCAAATAGACTAGAGTCTTATCTAGGGTAGTGTAGGAGAGGCCTTGCCTGAAGGCAGATCAATCTCTCAAGTCTCATTACTGCCCAAAAAATCTTTGCAATAGACTGAACCTCTCCAGGTGATCTCAAATTCTCTCTATTAACCAGGAGAAAGTCCCTTGGCACTGTCATCTGTTCAGTTTTCCCTGCATCAGATGCAGAGAAAATACTGGGGCGTCACAGCCCTTAGGGGGTGTCGGAGCACCATTCTCCATCGTTTAGACTGTGAGCAGCATCATTAGGGTGATGTTGAAGGAAACGAGTCCTGAGAGGTTGCTGTGTGACCACATTTGCTGTAGACCCTATTTTCTAAAATGCTTCACTAGTTTCTTTCAAGGGAGGTTGTTATCTGCTACTCTAAACAACTTGCTTTGTAGCCAAGTCACTTGTGGGGAGGACAAGTTATGAGGCTTGTGAAACAGGCTGGTGATGGGAGTAACAGAATGGCGTCCAAGGGCCTTTAAGTGCTGTTCGAATTATGGTTTTGTTTGAGGCCCCGTGGAGTATCATGTTTATGTTTTATTTAATGAGTGCCTGACACTGAAAAATGGATGCCATACAACTTTCTAGTGGGATGCTGGGGAACGTGAGTCAGAACACCAGAGCGGAGGGGAGCTTGAAGTGGAGGAGATATACCCTGTCCTGTCATTACCAAGCTCATCCTCTTCAGTTATGTTCACCTGTTAAACGCCTCGTGCTGTGGCTCCCCTGAGGCCCAGCCTTGGGTAAATGCTTGTTACTGCTGGGAGGTCGTTGGTAGTGGTGCTGGTGGGGGGCACCATGAGGGGATAGATGGAGGAGGAGACTTGAGATGAATCATAAAAAAAAGACCTCATGCTTACACCAATACATGTACTTCATGCAAAAGATGAATTCTTTTCATTTATTAAGATATTCCACGTGAGCCCCTTATTAAAGGAACTGAATGGCAAATTATTTGTAAAACAATTTTTTCCTAATTAAAAACGAATTTCCTTAGTGCTTATTGCCTGAAAACAGGAAACAACTGTAAGACACCTTGTTAGATGTCACTTGAGCTCAGCTTAGGGATGTGAAAAGTACTTGGCTTTAGATACCAGAGAGACCAGGTTTGAATCTTGAATCTACCATTTGTAAGCTCTGTGACTATGGATAAATCACTTTTCTGCAGAGTCTTAAACTGATTCATGGGCTGAAACGGGGGTGATGTTTTTTCTCACACTGGATTATTGTGATGTAAAGTATCTGGCCCATGATAGAGATAAATGTTATTTCATTCTGTTCTTTCTCCATTGGTGTGCAGTAACACACCAAATTAGTCTGAACAGAAAACATCAACTTGGTTTATCAGAGAAATTGGCCAGTTGTGGTAAAGAAACCATTCCTTCCTCAAATTGTTATCTATCTATCTATCTATCTATCTATAATTTTATTTCTTTAAAGTAAACTCTGTACGCAGCATGGGGCTTGAATTCACAACTCTGAGATCAAGAGTCACATGTTCCACCGACTGAGTCAACCAGGCACCTCTCAAATTGTTTTTAGTGCTTTCCTTGGACTTTTATGACTTATCCTCAGGTCTGAAATCACCTATGATTATTTCTGAATTTAGCCACTGAAATAGCCTCAAGAATTTCTTCTGCTTGGGCCCTGCTCATCTCTCAGAGCCTTGGAATTGATGCCACATTGGAACTCATCACATTTACCAATATGTCAGCCTGTCGTATTGGATTTTGGGTTTCCTCTGAGTACCAAAATTCAACATTTGATACTGAGTCAGTTCCCTCATATTTGGGAAAAAGATTCATGTAACTAATAGATTTTATAGAAGCTGGAAAATAGTAGAAAAAACGTTTCCCAAAGTTTATGTGTTCACTACATTTATTTTCCCATAGACCAAATAAGAATGCCATAATTCTAAGACATTGGAGTTGACCACCCTGAAGGAACTCCAACAATGGTGGGCACTGTAATAAAACACAGGAAACTGGCCCAGATGTTACAAAACAACATAATATTTGTCATTTTGACACTCTTTGGGGTGGGATGGTGCTGCTCAGTTTTCTGCTATGAAAGAGATATATCCATTTACTGTTATGACCCTAGACTGTTTCCTTCTATAAAGGATGAGTTGTGTGTAGATATTCATTTAAGATATTAAAGTTTCTGTGTCTTAAAGTGTTCTTGCTCTCTTGTGGAAATTCTAAAGGGGGGCAGTGGGTTTCAGCATTTGCCAAGTAGTGGTATTATTGATTTCCCCAGGAATCACCTTGGCCATGAGTGTTGGGTTTGTGACTCTCTGTGGAACATATCAGCATGCTAAACATCTGAAAACACACTGTGTTTATATTTCTTTATCAGGGCAAATGGCAGCATAATGATTTCATTTTGTTTCAGGAGCTATGATGATCGAATAGGTGGAGTCTCTGCTGCGCTTGCTTTCATATTTTCTAGTGTGGTTTCTTCATTTGTCAGTGTAACCAGATTGCTTTATTTCTTAGTATCTGTCAAAAGGCCTGTAGAGAAGGATCAATCCCTCCTTGCTCCAGTAATCCTGTAACTTCATCTTGTGACCAATGTTCTAATTTTTGAACTTGTATCCCCAAATTAGTATTGTTCTTCCAAAGAGTTTTCTGGGAAGGTTAAACACTAAGTCCAGTGATATTGCAAACACTGCTGTATGATCGCTCAAACCATTTCTGGGACTTCCAGAATGGAAACTACCTTCAGAGGCAAAACACTGGTCACATGGACAAGAGTTTACTGATTATCAGGAACTTAGAAATCTAACATCCATATTGATCTCTTTGAAAAATCAACACCATTTGAATGGATAAGCTGTAGTTTGTTTCTGAAAAAAATTAGCCTCATTACTGTATGGTCACAGCTGACAAGGATAGAAAAGAATAATTATAATAAGACAGCCACAGTCGACAGCTTGTGCTAGAAAGCACAGTGCAGTTTTCAGCTTTTTCCTTCATCATCAGCATTCTCTCCTTTTCTAGTCATTATTTCACTCAGTAGTATTTGTTTCTTTCCTCCTTGATTTTTTATCTTTCTGTTGAGGATTTCTTCCAGGATCCCTGAACTGGTAGTCTCACTTGTTTAAGAGAAGCTTTTATATTCCTAGTTCCATGCAAATTCTTTGAGGGTTCAAAAGTCTATTTGTTGTTCTCTCCTTTCTAACCAAGTCCATCTTTACTTCTGGCTCCTGAGGTCATACTGGGCCAGTTACTATTCCCCATCAATGGAAACTGCTAACCACTTTGCTTCCCCATGACACTCACTGAGTTTGTCACAACTTTCCTGCAGTGTTGTATTTGAAATCTGAACTCATAGTAAGAAAAGTAATGCATAATGGTTAAGATTTTGTAGTAGCCTTTTACATGTTATATGGGGATGTGTGTGTGTGTGTTCTCTTTTCTGGATCCTTGTTTTTTTACCTTATGCCCCACCGGTCAAGTTTCTACTAATTACTAAGGCTCAATAAAAGCCTCCACTTCAGAAGGAGAATATTTTTGTAGAGCAGCATTTAGGAGTTTGGTAGCATGCAGAATTTGCAAGAAAAAGGAAACTCAAAGTCAGGAAGACTGATAAGTGACCCAGTCAACCTGAGTCCCTGGGCACCACACTTACTTTTTGCTTCAATAAAGTCTGCTTCAAAGCAATCTCAATCCTTCATCAAAGAGATTTCCAGAGCACTCCCAATGGGTTAACATAAATCTTACTGTTCTCACTCTTTTTTGCCCCCTTCCAAGTTGCCTTTCAAAAAATCAGTCCTTGTGTCTCCATTTCTTTAAATCTTTTATCCTTAGGCTGCTACCAGTGGCTGTATGGATTACATATCAGCAGTTAAGAATATTCCACAAAGTCCTGGCTTGTTCTCACCCTGCAGTGCTTACAGTCACCGATTGTGATGAAAGGAATTTGAAAGGCACAGCCAGGAAATCCTTAACCGGCTCAGCACATTCTCTCTCTGCGGCTTATCGCGCCGTGGATGTTCTTTTGACCAGCCATCAGTCATGTTTGAAACTTTCCCGTGATTCTTGAGATATGAACCCCTTTGATAGAAGTTAACAATACAGCACATGCAGCACGGGCTAAGGAAAATACTTTTGACTTCATGTTAAAGAAATGCTTTGTTCCAGCTCAGATTTTTAATACTTTCTTAGTGTCTCCTTTCGCCTGGGCAGCCTCCATGGCCCCCTGCCAGGTAAGCCAAGTTTGAGCACCCACGGATGCTTCAGTGGCTGCCATAACCAGAGAAGAAAGGCACCTGGAGGTAGATTGAGAGGAATAAAGGGGAGCAGAAAAAGAGATGGAGCAGAAAGAGTGAGAGAGAGAGAGAGAGAGAGAGAGAGAGAGAGAGAGAGAGGGTGAGAAAATGAGAAGAACATATTGAGTCAAAGATAGAAGTTTTTGAAATGTTTTTGGGAGTAGGAGGTTTATTTGTTACTTGTATCTTACCATGTGTGATTCCTTCCTTGTTTTAAAAAATTAGGCTTTAGGGGCACCTGGGTGGCTCAGTCAGTTGAGGGTCCAACTTCAGCTCAGGTCATGATCTCATGGTTCATGTATTCAAGTCCTGCATCGGGCTCTCTGTTGTCAGCACAGAGCCTGCTTCAGATCCCCTCTGTCACCCCCCACCTCTTCTCCCTCTGATCCCTGCATATACTCTCATTCTCTCTTTCATAAAAAAAAATTAGAAAAATTAAAAAAAATTTAGGCTTTACTTTTAAAAAATTGAATTTTTATGCCTGGTTTAGGGTAGCAGGGCAGATAACTCTGCTATGCTGGTGGGAGTTTAGCTCTGAGATCTGGGGGCTAATATTTAAACATCAAAGAAGACAAGGAGCCCTCATAGCAATCAGGCAGACTTCATTTTCAGTTATTTTAGCTGAAAGAGAAGAGAGGAATCTTCTGCAAAATTATGGGACCCTGGACCCCCATATTATCATGCATTATTGTGAGTGGACAGGGTGTTGATTGCTCAGTGTTATGGGAAAGCTATTTATCAACCGAGCAACATAACAAATAAGTGCCACCTACATCCCTGTGTTGAGGGTTGGAGATTGGAATTAAAATGTCACCCTTTCTTTTATCTTCAGCTGTGGTTTGGAGGCATTTCCCTGGAGGGTTGATTTGCTCCTTATTTCTATTGAGTTGGAATAATTCCATTAAAAGCCTTTTGCTTACTCAAGTAAAACACTCTACCAAGTGAGTGGCATTTGGCAAACTCACTCTCTTTTCTTGATTATTCTGGTCTATTGATCTGTGTCTCTGGAGAAATTCTGGAAACTTCCAAGAAGTCTTTTGCAGTTTAAAATATTATCTTCCTGGTGATTAACTCAAATCAGAGGCTAATAAGATGAATTCCTTCCTTGCATTGGTGATCCCACTTCTTCCTCACGCCCATCAATCCTCTGGCTCTCAGAGAACTTAGAAATGAAGAAGTATATTTGTCACCAGTGGGTAGCAAGGCAATGGAAGAATTCAGATTGGCCAGACTGAAATAAATGCCTTTGCAGGAAAAGCAGAGGGCACACGGTTGGTTGTAGGAAATTGGAAAGAAAGAATTTGCATGCATATGGTGGAAAGATAAATCTATTCTGAATTATATTCATCCTATCACTGGTAAATTCCATGAGGTCTGGATCCAAATAATCTGCCACTGGGAACAAGGGGAAAAATGAAAATGTCTTTCTTTGTACATTATTTAGGAAACATCATAATTGGCTTTTGAATTCCTGGAGCACATGAAGAAAGAAGGCAGTAAGCTTTTTCAGAGAGTCTACTTTCTCCTGAAGAGCAGAGAGCAAAAAAATGAATGATGGGCTACTTCTAATTTATAATGATGGTTTCATCTCTTCCAGATATTACTTCAGTTCTTGGATGATCGCTTCTCCCCACCTGAATCCTGATTGCTTTTTAAAGATGAAAAAGATCATAGAGGCTATAGAATCCATTTCTAGTCATTACAAGTTTGCAACTTATACATGGCTTCTGATACTAGTTTAAGTTTCTTTGAATAATGAAAATTTTGGCTTGTTTTTATGTTTTTCTTTGATCCATAGCTTAATTGACAAACACTTATAAATAAAGCTGGCTAGTTCATATCTCTTTTTAAAATTTGTTTGTGCTGAAGTCCAGATTTAAGATCACCTCAGCTAAGTTATTTTGAACATAACTAGTGGCTTACTTTATTAGAAGAAACCAAATAGGCAACATGAGAAATACTGTTAATACATATATGCCTTATATAACAAGAACATATGGTGCTTAGCAAGAAACATATAAGATGTCTTATAATATTGAAGTGAGTTATCCTTTTGTACTTCCTGTTGGATTTGGCACTTTTTGTTTTTTAACTTATGCTATAGTTTTAGGTATTCTGAAGCTCTGATCACTTTCATTCATACTTAGAAAAAATTGGAATGCTCCCCGAAAGAAATGGTAATATCTTATGCTACTTTCTTTTAGAAAGAGAATTTGATCTTTAGCAAAGAACAAGGATAAAATCCATGTAGAAATCATCCCCACTGCTTTTGTCCCAAATTTAAGATTATTACTTCTCTATCTGCTTCAGCATCTTTAACTGATGCTTCTTCTTTTAGACAGGGAAAAATAAGGATAAACGGTAGAATATATGGGGACAAAATATAAGGTAAGATGTATTCATTCTCTAGGAGCAGGAACCATATCTTCTTTAGCATGGCTGCCAGCCTCAGCTTGTCTCATTTTGCTGAATATTTAGAAAAACAGCTTGAATCAAAATCGTTTGATTTTGTTGCTGGGATAAATGAGTAAGAAGACAGGATTTGTGAGCAAGTCTAGACTAATAGTTTCCAACATGTGGTTCTGTGTAACCCTAGTCTAGATATATATCTCATGAAGATATCCTATAAAAAGAAATTCTGGGTAGGAGAAAACAGATTGAAAAATATTACATATTATATGTGCTGCAGGGGAGTCAAAACATACATTAGTATATTAAGGACTGTGAAAAAGTCCTATAGGAAAGGAATCTGTAGGAAAGGAATAAACCCTGGGTTTTTCTTTTTTTTTTTTTTTAAACTTTATAGTTTATTGTCAGGTTGGTTTCCATATAACCCAGTGCTCATCCCCACAAGTGACCTCCACCAAGACCATCATCCCCCATTACCTTTCCCCCTTCCCCTTCCCCCCTCAGTTTGTTTTCAGTATTCAAGAGTCTCTCGTGTTTTGTCTCCCTCCCTCTCCATAACTCTTTTGCCTCCTTCCCCTCCCCATGGTCCTCTGTTGGGTTTCTCCTGTTAGACCTATGAGTGCAAACATATGGTATCTGTCCTTTTCCGCCTGACTTATTTCGCTTAGCATGACACCCTCGAGGTCCATCCACTTTGCTACAAATGGCCAGATTTCATTCATTCTCATTGCCATGTAGTATTCCATTGTATAGATGAACCACATCTTCCTAATCCATTCAT
>CM053567.1:81329423-81361677 GCA_028646485.1 Cryptoprocta ferox
TTCCAGCTTTGAGAAGAATGCTGGTGCAATTTTAATTGGTATTGCATTGAATGTGTAGATTGCTTTGGGTAATAATGACATTTTAACAATGTTTATTCTTCTGATCCATGAGCATGGAATGCTTTTCCATTTCTTTGTGTCTTTGATGGTAAATACCTTTGTACCTGTATCTATACATATAAAGCCAACATGAACAAAAGTTCTTTCAGGTCTTCAATAATTTTTAATAGTGTGAAAGGATCTTGGGACCCAAAAGTCTGAGATCAGTGCATTAGAATAACACTCTTGGGTTCTGCCTTCTCCCTCCTTTACTCCTCCCTAGGTGGCAAGAGTGACACAAATGGAGCATATGGGAAAAGTAGGCAGACACACTCAGTCCTTTTCTCTTCCCTTTCTTTTAGGCAATCCTAAGATCTTAAATTTAAGGTTTCCTCTTCTATAGAGAGTGTTTTCTCATCAGCTTTCGGCCACACATCAGCTTAGGGCCTGCTGGCTTATCCTGTGGCGAGGCAGGAGCTGATCCATCACTGCCTGTGATTATGATTGGGCAGATCTCATCAGGAGTGGACCTGGCAAATTCATCGGATTCAGGGAGAATCACCTGTGTTTTCTAATAAGCACTTGATCAGTAATAAAGGAGACATTCAAAAAACTTTGAACTGTTGAAATGATTTTAGACTTATGGGCAAGTTTTCAAAATAGTAGAGTTCCTGTATACCCTTTGCCCATATTCTCCTGATGATAATGTCTTATGTAATCATAGTACAAAGATTGAAAGCAGGAGATTCACAATACATTACAATAAACTAATCCACCTTATTGAGTTTCATTAGCTTTCCCACAAGTCTTTCTAGTTCAGGATCCAATCCAGGATTCTACATTCAACATGACATTTTGATCTCCTGTTGTCCAGCTGCTGCTTCAAGGTCTTAAATGGTTACCTACTCAATTGAGAAAAAAATGGGGGTGTTATCTGTCAGTTAGTCTTGTCTCCCAGCACTTCCAAATCTTGAATCTTTCTGGAATCCTATGGTGTGAAGAGATAGTACTTCCCTATCCTCTTCCCGTATCCTCCATGACAGTACTTTCCAGCTCTCTCTAACTCAGTTACCACAAGACCACCTCTTTTCTAGCTTCGAGAACCTTGTTGATATTTCTGTTCTTGTCTACCCTCTTGTTTCCTGGGCTTTGCTTTCTGGGATACTTGCACTGTCCTTCCCCAGTCTAGAGGCAGATGGCAAGCCCTTGCTCATGCTCTGAAAACGTGAGAATTAATATATTTTTATCCCTTTAATATTAATCTTACTTGGGTTTTAGGAAGGAGCAGAGATAAATAATAGGTTTAATCTCCTTGTTTAATTAGAAATCTGACCTCTGATATATAATCCTCAATTTGTACATTGTTTTCGTTCTTCAATAGAAAACATTATTAAATACTTTTAATGACTATTTGTGCTTAAGTGAAGCGTTATAGTCACTCATAAAGCAAATAAAGACTATGGAAAGATTATGAAAAAACTGAGTAGCTTTTTAACTAACTTTACTGATGTACTTGTTTATGGTAATCAAGCACATGTTGGCTTTGATTAAAATGCTTTTTGTGGCTTACCTTGAATTTCGTAGCTTGGAATCAAAAGCCATGCCCGGGGATTTGCTTTATCATTTAGGCCTGGCTGGTGCCAT
The DNA here is from genome assembly GCA_028646485.1 of Cryptoprocta ferox. Classification (NCBI taxonomy): domain Eukaryota; kingdom Metazoa; phylum Chordata; class Mammalia; order Carnivora; family Eupleridae; genus Cryptoprocta; species Cryptoprocta ferox. The sequence goes on from CM053567.1 coordinate 81,331,107, forward strand.
GGTACCTCCAGCTACTCACCACTCAGAGATCAGCCGCAGGTCTCTCCTAGTCTCCTCCTCTTCCAGTTTCCAAAAAGGAAGAATTGCCGAAGGAAGAAACTATTTTATCTCTGCTTCCCAGCTCCCAATTGCCTTCTATCATTTTCTCACATTCATTTGAAAAGAAGGAGTGAGATTATGGCTTGTGTAATACTTTTCTATAAAGTATTCCACCATCCTTGATTACTTTTCCTTGAATTCAAAAAGAATCAGGTTCTTCACAGTTTACAGTATTTATGGGAAGAGTAAAGTATTCTGTACCCATCCCTTATTTTAAAATTTTACCTTGGCCTGTATCTGTTCCTTGTCTTTATACTTTTGCTCTGTATTTATGTATCTGTAAGTAATGTGGTATATTATTTGTTGTGTCTTTAAAAATATCATCCGTCATTTCCTGTTGGGACGGAGGATGAAGGATGGGAAAGGCAGTGGGAAAAGACTGTGTAGGAGACAGTATCCTTGATGGTGATGCTTTTTCTTAAGTGATAAAGATCTAGAGCACATATGACAAAATATTAATGTTCGTTTGAGTGGTGGGAAGGGCGTTTATTTCATTTGTACTCTTCTGCATTTTTCAAATAATTTTTTTTCAAATTTTAAAACAACCATTTTTAAAAGCTAGATATAGTGTGATTTTAATAGGAATCATAGAGGTTACTTGGTTTTCTGTCATCTGCGAATGAGTCATTTTCCATAAGTGAAATGATTCTATCCAGCTGAAATGGAACTGTTAGGTGTATTAACCGTATTTCCCAGGCTATATCTACCTTGGTAAGGGAGGCTAAAACAACAGCCACAAAACAATCTTTCTTTTTTTTTTAAGTTAAAATTTTTTTTTACATATTTTTATTTATTTTTGAGAGAGAGAGAGGGGGAGAGAGAGAGAGAGAGAGTGCAAGCAGGGAAGGGGGAGAGAGAAAGAGAGGGAGACACAGAATCGAAAGTGGGCTTCAGGCTTTGAGCTGTCAGCACAGAACCCGAAGCGGGGCTCAAACTCATGAACTGTGAGATCATGACCTGAGCCAAAGTTGCATGCCTAACTACTGAGCCACCCAGGTGCCCCAACAAAACAGTATTTCTGCATATCTGTTCTCACTTGGTCTGAAGAAAGTTCAGCTCTCTCAAATTTGGTGAGATTGTCTAAAGGTCTCTAAGAAATGTCTGTCATGTAAACTTCAAAAATGTCTCCTTTCCTGGCTCACTATAATGACAACTCCAGTTACTGAAGATGCCACACTCAGCTGTGTCACCAGTGCCACCTCAGGTACCATAGTGGCCGATTTCATGTTATTCAATACCTGGCAATGAGGCCACTAATCTCTATGCCCTTGATTTTGAAGCTGTCACCATCTGTGGTGACAATGTGCACAAAGTTATTGCTGTCACCACCTAGCCACCACTAGTGCCAGGGTTGCTGATATTTCACAGTCCAAAGGTCACATGGGGCTTCCAGAGGAAGAAATATTTTGGCTCCTATGGGTGCACCCTGCCATGGGTGTGGGCTGGAAGAGAATTTGAGTGACAGTCACATGCTATGCTCCCATTCACTTCTCCCTTCAAAATGAGGGCCATTGACTATATCCTTAGGATGAGTTTTTTCCTAGTAAAGACATTAATCATCATTAAATGAGATCCTTGGTAAGCCTACTCTGCCAGTCCTTTTGTAATGTCTAGATACACTACATTTGAGGAGAATGTACCTCAGATTCAAGCTGGGACCCTGTTGTAAGTTCTGAAGCATTTATATGCATATATTTCAAAGTTTTTATTTTAATTCCAGTTAGTTAACATACAGTATTATATTAGTTTCAGGTATACAATATAGTGATTCAACACTTCCATAAATCACCCAGTACTCATCACAAGTGCCCTCCTTCATCCCTATCACCTATTTCACCCATTCCCCCACTCACCTCCCTTCTGGTAACCACCAGTTTGTTCTCTATAGTTAAGAGTCCGTTTTTTGGTTTGCCTCTCTCACTCTTTCCTCCAACTTTGCTTGTTTGTTTTCTTTCTTAAATTCCACATATGACTGAAAACATATAGTATTTATCTTTCTCTGACTTACTTCACTTAACATAATACTCTTTAGTTCCATCCATGTCACAAATGGCAAAATTTCATGCTTTTTTTATGAGTGAGTAATAGTCAATTTTTTATACATACCACACTCTCTTTATCCATTCATCAGTCAATGGAAACTGGGGTTGTGAGGTATTTATATTTTTAAAAACATGATATAAAAAAGAACTAATAATGTAGATTATTTACCTTTCTTACTTTAAAAATTATTTTTTTATAACCCTAATGCAGGCAATAGTGAAAAGAAGGGATTCCTCAGTCTCCGGGAATTATCTATAAAATCTAAGCATAATAATGATGTTAGATATATGCAAAACATGACTTAAATATAGATATTGCTCAGATCTGGAAGCAGAAAGTAAAACAAAACTGGCTCTATTAACACATCAAAACTCTATTATAGGTTAAATTGTATTAATATGTTATAAGAAAAAACCATGTCAATCATAAAAGGAAGTAGTTGGGCAGTAATGGAAGTTAGTGAAGTCTCAGAGGCAGATACTAGACCTGACTAAGAGGGGTTTTGCTGGCCGCAGGCTTCATCTGCCTGTGGACAGGAACAGGTTTTTGAGGTGAGGCAGTCAGCAAGTCCCTATAAAGATCACTCAATCACGTTAAAGATCAGAATCTTAAAACCAAATACTGTTGATCTGATTCTATAATCATTAAGTCAACAGGTTACAATAAGGTTACCTTGGAAGTTAAATTTCTTATTTTATTTTTTTATTAAAATTTTTTTTTTAACATTTATTTATTTTTGAGAGACAGAGAGAGACAGATCATGAGCAGGGGAGGGGCAGAGAGAGAGGGACACATAGAATTGGAAGCAGGCTCCAGGCTCTGAGCTGCCAGCACAGAGCCCGACGCGGGGCTCGAACCCATGAACTGTGAGATCATGACCTGAGCCGAAGTCGGATGCTCAACTGACTGAACCACCCAGGCGCCCCATAAATTTCTTATTTTAAAGACATAATTTGCCTTTGGGTTTATATATCAGTCTTCTGTAGGCAAGGTTAATGTGAATGCATCCATAGAGGAAAGATCTCTCGGGTTGTGAAAAAACCCAACTATCTGAGCTTGCCAAGTTGAACAAAAGATTCTGTAGCACTGTGTATTCACCTAAGTGCTAACATAGGAATTCTTGGTAGCAAACTGCCCACTCTGATAATACCCTGTCCAGGTACATAGCCCACTGATAAAAGTAATGTAACTACATAAGAGCATTTGAAATACAGAAAAAAACCAGTCACATCCCACCGATGTTACAGTTTCAATGTTACTGTTAACTATTGGTGTATTTATATATAATTGGAGTGTGTGCGTATGTGATGTGTGCATAATTTAGTTCCTGATTTTTTAAATTTAAGTTCCTTTTTTATAAACAGTCATTTAACAAATTTTTATTGAATTGCTATTATATTCTAGTTGCTGCTCTAGGCACCTAGAATAACATAATAAAAAATAATAAAAATAAAAGCTTTGTCTTCAAGGAGTGTACCTTATAAAGTGAGGAACAGGACATAAAAGAAAGATTAACCAACAATATGTCAGGTGATAATCAATGACATAAAGAGGAAACAGATTCATGGAAGGAGAATGATGGGTGTGCTTGGGGAGGGGGTGGGAAGCTTCTTGGAGGAAGTGACATTAGACAAAGGTCTAACTCAACTCTCAAGAGGTTGTGCTATTAAGTGAAAAGAGGGAAAGGGAAGATCTAGATTGAATAAGACTTTCAATTTACTGATATATACTACTAAAAGTCAATTTATTTCTTTAAGACTTAAGAGTGGGTTAGATATATTATGACTATTAAATCTCTACTAGCTCTGGCGTTTTAGAATATTGGACACATTTATTATCTTAGAATATAGGTGTGTGTATTTGTGTGCGCATTCGTTGGAATATACAGGAAAGAGTAATGTATATATTTGAATGCTTCTGTGTGAGAAATACTTGCCTGGCATTCCTAAAAGATTCTAGGTCTTTCAAGAATCTCACTCTCTCTCTGTATATTAGATGCTAAAATAAAGCAACCCACATTAGTGACTTCAGATGTTAGGTATATTTACACTCCTGAGATTTTTCTATCATTTCTAAGATTTTAATTTCTGCATTCCACAAATTAGGGTCTAGGTTCATGTCCTTGATAAAGCTTTCACAATTGCTGGTAAACATCTGAATCATATTTACTATGAGGTGATTTCTGACCTACCATTTCTAGCTAATCCATCTTTCATACAATCAATACTACTCGAGTTTTGTATTATGTGCCAGCTATTGAGGAACTGAGGTCAGAAATGGAAGAGAAAATCTCTGTCCTGATAGAGCCCTGGTAGGGGAAACACTTAAGGGAGATATAATATGGCAGGGCAAGTGCTGTGATGGAGGCAGATGTAGTGTGTGGAGAACAAGGGGCCCAGGAGGGGAGGCAGCCTGTGAGAGATCTATAGTCTTCCTTTTAAATATGTATGTATTTATTTATTTATGAGAGAGAGAGAGCGAGAGCGAGCTAGGGAGAGAATTTTAAGCAGGCTCTATGCTCAGCACAGAGCGCGATACAGGGCTTGATCCATGACCCTGGGGTCATGACCTGAGTCAAAATCAAGAATCAGATGCTCAACCAACTGAGCCACCCAGATGCCCCTCTACAGTCCTCATTTTAAAAGGAGACATGTATTGAGGGTATGTACCATAATTTAGTTAACAATTCCCTTATTTGGTGTATATGACTATTACTTCTAATTTTTCATTGATATAGAATACGCTAAGACCAATTTCACTTCTAAGTAAATCCCTCAAGGAACTGAAAGTAGGGACTTGAGCAAATATTTGTACACCAGCATTCAGAATAGTGTTAATTCACAATGGTTAAAAGATGGAAACAACCAAAACGCCCATCAATGAACAAATGGATGAACAAAATGTGGTATACATATACAATGGAAAATTATTCAGCATTAAAAAAGAATGAAGTTCTCACACATGCTATGATATGGATAGACCTTGAAACATCATGCTAAGTGAAATAAACCAGACACAAAAGGACAAATATTGTGCAGTTCCACTTCTATGAAGTACCTAGAATAGTCAAACTTATATAGACATAAAGTAGAATAGTTGTTACCAGGGGATGAGGGTAGTTATTGTTTAATGGGTACAGAGTTTATGTGGACAATGATGACAAAGTCCTGGAGATGGATAATGGTTGCGTAACAATGTGAATATACTTAATGCTACTGATGTGTACACTTAAAAATGGTTAAAATGGGGGTCACCTGGGTGGCTCAGTCGGTTGAGTGTCCGACTTCGGCTTAGATCATGATCTCACAGTTTGTGGATTCGAGCCTTGTGGTGGGTTCTCCTTAGTGAGGAGGGGTCCTGGGGAGACAACGAATGATGCAATGGGACTCTCCTCAGTGGGAGCGTGGACGTTCCCAGACACCCCTGGAAACGTGACCAAGGGACGCTCCTCAATGGGAGAGTGGACGTTCCCAAACACCCCTGGAAATGTGACCGAGGATGCTCCTTAATGGGAGAGTGGACGTTCCCAGACACCCTTGGAAACGTGACCAAGGGCCGCTCCTCAATGGGAGAGTGGACGTTCCCAAACACCCCTGGAAACGTGACCGAGGATGCTCCTTAATGGGAGCGTGGACGTTCCCAGACACCCCTGGAAATGTGTACATCTCCGAGAGCAGTGGAGACGGACCAAGAGCTGATGGCTAATGGCAAACTTTATTAGGAACGGCATCTTATTTTATACCCTCCTTGCAAGCTTGGAGAGCATAGTAAATGTTTAGTCGGCAGTAAATGTTTTAACCAGAACAATAGGTGCGGATAAGGAAAGGACAGATCAGGAACAGCTTGCAACGGTGCGTGGGTATATCTCCGGTACCATAGTTTCTGGACGCACTTGGCTGGTGACCAGGGAGGGTCTGTCCTGCACGTCCTCCTGGGGCTTTATCAAGTCCTATGTTCCCAGCGTTCTGAGAACAGAAGTCCGATAAGGACAGTGCGTGCACAGGACAGTGCTGAGAACAGAGGTCCGATAAGGACAGTTTGTCCCATTTCCCAACAAGTTCCCCTTTTTTATTTTATGAAAGAAAGGCAGCGTTATGCAATCATTTATTGAGGCCTAATTATTTATATAAGTTGAGCGAGAATAACTGAATTATAAGTAAGTTTTCTCTCCAAAAGCCCCATGGCCAAATCGAGACTAATATAGCTGTGGAACAAGTCCAGTCTTACCAACCTTGGCCCAATTATTTACATAAGCTCAACAAGAATAAGGGTTGTTTATGATGATTTTAAGTTTGCTTTGCTGGGACCTTTTATAAGGAATCTCCAGGTTGAACTTCTAGTAATAGCCTTTCCGGGCCAGAAGCCAAGCCAAGCGCTTTCCAGACAGGCCTGCAATACCTGATGAATTGGGCAAATCCTCTCCATGAGGTCCCAAAGATATGTTGAGGTTCCTGCACCTGCCAGGAAGTGACCTTCTTTACTCACCTGGAGAGGCTGCTGGGAACTCTGTAAGCAAGGTATCCAGCCAGCATTTTCAAGAGGCTTTATGGCTCCATGTTTCATAAAGTCAACCTCAGTTCCTTAAAGCTATCTGGTTATATTTGAGTCTATGCATGACTCTCCAAATATGTCATTCCAGTCAAAGCCTTGGTAAGACAACCAGTAATTTCAGTGAATAGACTCTTATTGAACCCATGCAAACAACTGTAATCGCCATGAAAGGAAGAATACTCATTGAGAGTTTTGTAGAGAGAAAAGATAATTGCCTCAGTTTACAAACCCTTTGTTATTTTCTGCGCCATAAGGCTAACATAGTAGTTAAATGCTGGGGGGTTGGCTGCTCTCGGAGACGGCACCAGAAACTGCAGTATCCTATAATAAACAAGCATAACATTATGAGCAAGGGAATGCTTGAACTACCTAAGGAATGCATTAAACTTTGCCACCATCCTTTGGGGTCTAAACCCTGTAGGCCCCTCACCAATTTAGAAGCCAACATGCCATAAGGGATGTTAGGGATCTGTGTATTGAAGGTAGAAGTAATATCAGCTAATAATTGGTGAATGTCTAATGAAGCGTTACCATGAAAGTTTTACAAATGTTGTTGGATGGAGGCCCATGTATATTTAGTATCATTATATTTATGGGGAGTGATGCAAAATTGGGTGGTATTCCAATTGCATTGCAACATAATTTGGTGTTGCAAAGCTGAGACTTAATCCCCCAGCCATTGTACCGCCTGCTGCAGATCTTCTACTTGTGATTCGATTTCCTGATCAATAGCAAACTGTTGGGTCCAAAGGGTATGCGAGTCTTTTTGCCAAGTTTCAACAAATTGGTGAGTCTGAATGGAAGTTTGTAATGCTATGCCTGCAACAGCAGCGGTAGTGGCTATGAGGATGAGGCCGATTATGGTTAAGACAAGTTCAGCAATGAACTGTTTGGACCAGTGATATAATTTTGATAGTACCTGGTAGGCCAGGCTACCCAGGGGATCCTTATGCCAGGGCTGGGTAAGATTTACTGGTAACCAGAGTCCAGTCTGTGCCTGTAAAACAACCAGAGATTGATTCCTTAAATCTATGCCCAGAGTAGAATTGAGACAATAGTACAATTTACAATCAAAACGGGATAGAAGCTTCTCAGTATCATTAAAAACTATAGTACCAATGGCTAATACAAATGGCATTTTTACACAACAGGAAGTGTGAAAAGTGTGGTTTCTAGTGAACCAATAATTCGTCATGGAGCGCGACGTGCTGGAGAAATTGCCCAAAAAGGTGGCCCATTTTTGTGCAGAAGCTGCCAATTTCCATAGGTTCCATTGCTCAGGTCTCAACGTGGGAGCAAAGGAGGGGGGGGCTAAACCACCCTCATGCCAGGCCATAAGGCCAGAATGACAGATATGGGTAGTAGTATTATGACTTAAACTAAATTGAAGCTGAGTGATGTTAGAGATATAATCACATACCGTTGCATTATAATCCTCTGAACAATTGTTTAGAAATTTACCATGAGGTCCCCAATCTACCCAAGCATATAGGGAGTTGTTAGAAGAAAATATTTTCCCATGAGGGCCCTGGCATTGGGACTAACGGACAGGGGTAAACACATAATGTTTATAGGTCATAGTCTGACATAAAGCCTCATTGGACCTTCCTGTTAAATCAGTAGTGTTTTCTTCTGTGAACTGGAACGTGAGGGCGGTAAGCAGGCCCATAAGGGTCCTGACCGTAGGAGATGGAGGCAAGATATATGCCCATGTCTGTATTTGTGTGGGTAGACAAGAAGGTCCATTCCCAATACATAAAGGGGCTAAGGAATATTCCAAAGTAAAATTGAAGCTTTTTCTTTCTTCTGAAGGAAAACTAGATATGCCAGGGCCCCAAGGAACAGGTGTATAAATGGTGTTGTTACAATACACATTAGGCCAGTTTCAGTCCATTCTACAGGTCGCAGCAGCGGAGGGTGAGGAACATAGGCCCAATAGTTATGTTCAGCAAGCACTACCTGGGGAGAACAGGTGATAACAGCAATCGGCTAGCCAGGAACAATGTTTTAGGGGTCAGCCGTTGTCTCGTAGTCATCACTATTTGTTTCGCCTTTCGGGTGAGGCATTTCAATTGGCCCCAAGTTGGCAGGACAGAAGAAGCCTGCCTCCATCCATAGTTGGGGTGAGTGAGGGTTAACGTAGGGTCATTTGGAGGTTTAGGGGGAGGTGCAGCATTTGCATTTCTGCAGGGAGGCCGAGTATTGGTGGAGGCGCTGTCCAATGAGGAGTGGGCTTGCAGCTGGATACATCGGTGGGGCACCCAGACATGTCCATCATCTGTAGAAACAAGGGAATAACCAGGATCCGCCCACAACAAAGTAGCTGGACTCCGTTCACCCCAATTGTGCAATTTCACAAAAACAGGAATATTAAGATGAGAAAGTGGGGGTAACCAGAAAAAATGGCGCTGAGCATGCGAAATAGGATCTGCAGTAGGTGGCAGGTTCAAGAAGTTAATAACATACAGAGCCAAATGTACAACTGTAACCTGTGGCATTCCTTTTATCCCCCCAGGTATAGTTCCCTCTTTTATTTTTTGCAAGTGTAATTTAAGTGTTTGATGAGCGCGCTCAATGAGGGCTTGACCCTGAGGGTTATAAGGAATGCCACAGACTTGGGTTATAGACCATTCCGTAAAGAAAGCTGCCATGCTAGCGGAAGTATAAGCCGGCACATTGTCAGTTTTTATTTTAGTAGGTACCCCCAAAACAGAGAAGGCAGAACATAGGAACTGTTTCACGCATTGAGTCGGTTCACCTGGGAAAGGGTGAGTCCAAATAAAGCTGGAAAAAGTGTCAATTAACACATGTATATACCGGAAACGACCGAAAGGGAGGTAATGGGTAACATCCATCTGCCAAACCTGATTGGGTTCTGTGCCCCTAGGGTTGATTCCAGGTGGGCCATGGTGTATGTGTAGAGGTCGGCACACAGAAGAAAGAATAACGATGGTTCAAGCCTGAGAATATGGTATCCTATATCGTTGATGAAGTCGTACTGCATTGGTATGCAGAACATGATGTTCTTCTTCAGCTGTTAAAAAACCACAATGTGTAGTTAATGTGTTTGCACAATTATTGCCATATGCAAGGGGTCCGGGAAGCTGAGAATGAGATCGAATATGGGTAATGGAGAATGGTGAAGTCCGACAACCGATAAGAGATTGTATACCATGAAGAAGGGTGGTAATGATGGAAGAGGGAGATTGAAACACAGCAGATGGACAATTCCTCACGGTATGATAAGCATACTGAGAATCAGTGATTAAATTGAATGCCGTAGATTCATTATGCAAAACAATGTAGATAGCATACAATTCGTTTTGTTGAGTAGAAGTGTAAGGTGTAGACATAACATAATATTTAACATCATTTTTGTAAACTACAGCAATGTTATTTTTTGTAGCATCTGTAAAAAATGTGGGACCGTCAACAGAAGGACTGAGGATATCTTGAAACCACCAAGAATGCTGTTTAAAGAATGAAAGTAAGGGATTAGCGGGTAAATGATGAGTTATGGAACGATAAAAATCAGCGAAAGCAATTTGAAAATGTGATGAAAATTTAAATAAAGAGTTGAACATAAAAGAGGTCATGGGGAGATAACTTTCATCAGGATCATGTCCAAGTAAAGATATAACCCGTTGTCGACCTTGTGTAATCAGGCGAGCGATAAGCTCATAGAAGAGGGTAATTTTATGTGGTGGTTGGTGTGACAGGTATAGCCATTCAACGGGATTAGGATATTGATAAAGCAAGCCTGTAGGACTAGTTGGGGTATCGAGAATGAGTAAAGAAAGGGGCAATAACGGATCTATTCGAAATGTGAAAGCTGACTGTAAGTTTTCTAACACCAAATGTAATTCTTTAGCAGCGTGAGGGGACAAAGCTTGGGGACTATCAAGTTCAGGTGAACTTTGTAATGTTTGAAAAAGATGAGTCAATTGACAATTGGGAATGCCTAATAAAGGGCGGAGCTAGTTAATATCTCCTAATAAATTCTGAAAGTCATTGAGAGTTTCATAATGTCGTTGTTTTAATTGAATCAATTGAGGTCGGACAGTCTGTCGGGTTACCTGATACCCCAAATACTCATAAGGAGTCTGTGTTTGTATTTTGTTAGGTGCAATAACAAGGCCTGCCTGTCTCTGATGTGACTCAGCTAAAGATAGGGCTTGTTGAGTAATTTCAGGGTTGCTTCCTACAAACAGGATGTTGTCCATATAATGAATAATATACAGAGTAGGAAATTGAGTCCCAACAGGAAGCAAAACATGATGCACAAACATTTGACACATAGTTGGAGAATTCATCATATACTTATACTTCCGCTTGAGGAAGGACTTTCCAATGAAAGCACTCTCTAGGAGCTTTATTATTAATAGAAGGTAAAGAAAAGGCAAAATGTTGCCGGTCATCTGGGTGCAAAGGAATGGTGTAAAAACAATCTTTCAGATCAATGATAATAAGATGCCAATTTTTTGGAATGCAATTTGAGTTAGGCAGACCTGGCTGTAAAGCCCCTATGGGTTGTATGGTTTATTGACCTTTTTAAGACCTATTAATAATCTCCATTTACCTGATTTGATATAAGAACATCTTTTATTTTAATACCAAAAAGTAATATAAACTTCCTTTTAATTTTTACATATTGACAGAGAGAAGCAAGGAAAAGGATATAAGACCTAAAAGAGTGATTGTATCCAACCAAATCAGAAATCCAAAAGGGACTGTTTAAATTAGAAGAGATTGAAATATAATCAATAATTGGTAAATTTTAGATGTTTCCCCTAGATATCTATTAATTATATAGTTTTGTAAACCCTACAGACAAAAAAACTCATGTATCCTATTATGTAGTGACATAGGGTTTATAAGAAAGATTTGACTTATTTCAGAAAATAAAGAAAATTAAATGTTCTCATATATCTAAGCAGTAATGTGTGTATATTCTTGATACCAACACAAGTTCATGAGCATGTATTTACATATGTGAGGCCAAACCGTTAATCATTTACCAAGAAAATCTTCCTAGAAGGAAAAGCGAGTTTAGGCTCTCTTTTCATGGGGACACTGAGAGGCCCCTAAGTAAGTTTACATTTTTATTTTTGTCCTCTACAATGAATAGTTTCTCAAATAGGACTATCAGCCTGTATTTTAAATTTTTTTATGTTGTTGAGGTTTTATACATTTTTTATACTCTGTGTTGTTATTAATTTGTATTCCTGAAGTAGATTACCCGTATGTTGTTGTACTTACTAAACATAAGAATCTATTTTATGTGAAATGTGAACTGTAGCAGCACAATCACTAAAAGAAAACTTATTTCCCCTTTACATATAGTATCTTTTTCCCTGATGCTTTGCAGGATTTCCTATTTCATACTCGTGAAGAGAAGCTGCCACAACATCAAAAAGAGATTTTCCCCCTGCTGGAAAGGGGCCTAAGACAGCTCTGATTAAGGCCCACACCGGCCAAAAGTCATATGGAATTTTTCCCCTTTTCGCCATGCTCCTTCCACACGTTTTATATGCTCCCATGTTTCCTCATCTAGGGTTCCTTCATCAGGGAACCAAGGATTATGCTCATGGACCACAGACATACAGTTTTCCAAGCGTGAACGGGCCACATGCACACCAGTGGTGCAAAACAAATGATGCAGTAAAGAAATGAAGGTCCCACATTTGCTGTGGGATTGCCCCATACCGGGGTTGTGTCTGACCAGCCTTCTCGCCGCTCCAACGCACGCATTCCAGGTCCCTGTTCCGGTGACAATTGTGGTGGGTTCTCCTTCGCGAGGAGGGGTCCTGGGGAGACGATGAGCGACGCAATGGGACACTCCTCAATGGGAGCGTGGACGTTCCCAGACACCACTGGAAACGTGTACATCCCCGAGAGCAATGGAGACGGACCAAGAGCTGATGGCTAATGGCAAACTTTATTAGGAACAGCATCTTATTTTATACCCTCCTTGCAAGCATGGAGAGCATAGTAAATGTTTAGTCAGCAGTAAATGTTTTAACCAGAACAATAGGTGCGGATAAGGAAAGGACAGATCAGGAACAGCTTGCAACTGTGCGTGGGTGTATCTCCGGTGCCGTAGTTTCTTGATCCACTTGGCTGGTGACCAGGGAGGGTCTGTCCTGCACGTCCTCCTGGGGCTTTATCAAGTCCTATGTTCCCAGCGTTCTGAGAACAGAAGTCCGATAAGGACAGTGCGTGCACAGGACAGTGCTGAGAACAGAGGTCCGATAAGGACAGTATGTCCCATTTCCCAACAGAGCCTCGCATCAGGCTCTGTGCTGACATCTCAGAACCTGGAGCCTTCTTTGGATTCTGTGTCTCCTCTCTCTGTCCCTCCCCTGCTCACATTCTGTCTCTCTCTCTCTCTCAAAAATAAATAAACATTAAAAAATGTTAAAATGGTAAATTTTGTGTATATGTATTTTACCGCAGTAAAAAAAAAAAAAAAAAAAAAAAGAAAGAAAAGCTGAGATGATGTCCTTATGTATATAGGAAATGCATTGTCCCATTGTGTAACACAGATTTCCTGGAATTTGGATTATTTTCTTATTCTTATAGAAAAGCTCTTACTCAAAGTTTATGACATTTAATAAATATCACCAAATTATTTTGTGAAAACAGTTGTGCATGTTCATATTTCTCCCAGGTACATATAGAAGTATTGATACCCTGACCTCTGATTCTGACTACAGGAAAGAAAATCAATTCAATAATTCATAGCACTTCATGGAGGACTGAGCACTAAGTTTGGGATCCACATTAAATTATAAGTAAAAAGTGGTGTTTTGTTTTAATGTGCACTTCTTTGCTTATTAGTGAGGTTTATACTCTTTCGATATATATGTTTTAACCAGATATCTTTCTTATTGTGTGGATTCTATGGTTTCTTAGAATATTTTAAAATTCATATCTCACTTTGTTTAAGGCAGCTTAGCAAAATACATACATAACAGCAGATGCTTTAAAAGTGAGGAAAACTGGAGCAAAGGAAAATAATGGTAGGAAAATAAAAATGAAGACAAGGCAAGTTATTATGTATGAAGTTTGCCAAGAGGTCTGGCTAGAGGAAGGTAACACATTTGTCTCTGAGTTTTCTGGACACCAGTGGAAAACAGAGAAGTAAGATCCACAGCTTCATAAACTCAGCCAACATTTTCTTGCGTAGTATTACATTAATTCCTGGGATAGGATCTAAAAAAGATTCTTCCTGTGGGTTCGTATGGTAGACTGCAGCAAAAATCACAGGAGCAATATTTTCCAACCCACATGATTTTCCAAAACCTCATCACTTCCATACAGGAGGTAGATTCTAGGGGCATTTGGGTGGCTCAGTCAGTTGAGCGTCTGGCTTTGGCTCAGGTCATGATCTCACTGTTCATGAGTTGGATCCCCATACTGGTTTGCTGCTATAAGCCTGTCAGCACGGAACCTGCTTCAGATCCTCTCTTCCCCTCTCTCTGCCCCTTCGCTGCTTGCTGTCTCCCCAAAATAAATAAATTATTTTAAAAAAGGAGGTGGAGTATATTTTCCCCTCCCCTTAAACCTAGGTATTCTTGAGACTTGATTAATAAACTATGGCAGAAGTGAGGCTGCATAACTTCTGAGGCAAAGCCATAAATGGCAATATAACTTTCCGCTGGCTCTCTTTCTTGGGACATTGGCCTTGGTAGCCTTGAGCTGACATGTAAAAATCCTGGCCACCTTGAGATGCCGTACTGGAGGGACCACATAGTGGAGATGAAGAGAAGTACCCAGCCAGTTGAAGTGGAGCAGAGAGATGAGCTGTCCTTGCAGAGCACCGCCTCAGCTATAGATTTCTGAGCAAAAATAAGTTTTGTTTGTTCCTTTATGCCTTTGTGTTTTAGGGTGCTTTGTTATGTAGCAGTAAATAATAGGAACAGTTGATTTAAAGAGAACTGAAAAACTGCAGTGAATAAATAGTCCTTTCTGACATCTGTGTGCCACACACATGTCAGGTGAAGGGCTATTTCCTCATGGGTCCTCCACAGAAGCGGATGCCAGAAGGCATAAAGCCTATCAGTGAAACACTTACATGGAGTTCTGAAACAAAGACATTTGAGTGCCTCTGAGTTTTCCTGCATGTTTCCAGGAACATGTGTCACTCTTCTTAGCTGTATGTCTATGATGTGTTCAACTCATAGATAACATAGGCACATGTTCAGAGTTTCTTCTTAAGGGCCGTTTAACTTTCACTGAGATCATCTTAAATAAAAGTTTTCTGGTAGAGGCTTGTATTTATTTAGTGGTAATCTGTAAGATGTCTTAGACTTCCTTTTTCAGTCAAGGATTTCAGGTAAACTGGAAATAAATTCCAGATACCTGCTGAGTGCTCAAACTATACGCACTTAATTCAAATCTGTTATTGGAAGGGTAGAGGACTATTTGAGAGGTCTGATTCTCTCTCCTCTCTCTGATTAATAAAGGCTGTTAAGCTCCTATAATTGGCAAGCTCTCCATGATTGGGACCCAATTGAGAGCAAGAAAATCTGGGTCTGCCCAGGTAAATTGTGTTGGACTGAAGCTTTACATAGGACCTTCTCCTCCATGTTCCTATTTACTGCTGTTTTGGAACTTCCATTGGATGGTCAATCCCTTTAACAAAGGAGGCAGGCCTTGCTACAGTTCTGGAAGCTGGCAGAGAGCCAGAACATAACAGGTTATCACAGGTAAGGATGTGAGCGTGAACTCTGGATCCAGAGAACCTGGGTTCCAATGCTGCTCAGACCACTCACTAGCTGAGTAACTTCAGGCAAATTATTTAGCCTCTCTGTGCCTCAGTTGCCTTCTCTATAATGATAGGAGTTCCTACCTCATAAAGGAAGGTTAAATGATTTAAGAGTCCCTACAACAATGTATGGCACAGGAGATGTGCTATGTATTAGCTGCCACTACTATTACTACTATTACTACATATTATTATTATTATTTAAAGTTTTATTTATTTAAGTATTCTCTACACCCAACATGGGGGCTCAAACTCATGACCCTGAGATCAAGAGTTGCATGTCCTTCTGATTGAGCCAGTCAGGCACTCCCCTACTGCATATTATTAATGGTTATTCAGTGAAGTCTGTTGAGTGAATAAATGAGTAAATGAATGAATACTACTCTACTGTGTGCTAGATTTTCCATTTGGTATATGTTCCTATAATTTTTTGACTTCCCAGTTCCATTCACCTTAGCTTTGGAAAACCCCAGCCCCACTAGGGCTACTGGACTCCTTCATGGCATCAGGTTGAAGATTTATCCATATAAGTATTTTATTTATTCATTATTGGGCCTTCTAGAACTCCAGGGCTTAGGTCCTCTTGTCCCTTCTGACCTTGATCCTTTAAATGAAATTAGTTCATCCACAGTAAGAATATATATTAGTGCACAGAGGGCTCACTTTTTTTTTTTTTTGCCACTTGTTTAGACTTATTTCTTACTCACATGCCATTCCTTGTTCTCAACTTTCCTTCATCATTTGCTCCCATTGATGAGTCATTGATTTCCATTTCTCCATTTGACAGGCTTTGATCTGTTCTGCTCAACTTTCAGGTCCTTGGGTCTTTTCTTCTCTTCTTCACCTGCAGGATGCAGATGATGGAGCTGCTTGCCCCACCCTTGGTGACCCATATCAGCCAGGATGCACTGATAGATTTGCCACAAGGAGTTCTAAAATACATACCTCAAGGTCATCCTCTCAAACTCCGATCCTATCAGGTTTGAGACCCATCCCACCCCAACTTGGGAGAATTTATTGGAATCCTCCGTAACTTTGTAGATACAAACTAGAAAACACATCATACTGTATTTCCATCATGGTTCCTATTAACACTCCATTGTGTTCCTTTATATATCTATTTCCTCTGATTATATTAAATGCACTTTGATGGAAATAGTTGTATGTTATTGTGTTTATGTGATAGGTTGTTTCTCTCTGTTCTAGATTTGTGTTGCAGGTTCTTGACATCATTTCTCCTTTTTGTGGATTCAGTATCTATTGATGGAAATAAGTGGGGAAGTTTAACCTCTGTGGCTGAGTTTTTGTCATGTCTTGTCCATATTTATAACAGCCTGCTCCACACTTACTTGGGAGTTCCTTTGCTCTTAGGTTTCCATTGTGTGCTTGACATTACACTGGCTAAGGTGTCACAGAATCTTGACTCCTGCTTCAATCCTTTGGCCAATTGGACAGTTTATTTCAGTTTTTTGAGCTTTAGCTTTCTAACTTTAAGAGTGAGGCAATAATATCTCTCAGAATTGTCTGAGGATTTAATACAATAATTCTGGCCAGGTTCACTACTGGTCCATAGGAGAGCTTGGTGAAAATTAGAAAAAGGTATCTGTACCTCCAGGGAGACATAGTCCTGTGCTGGGATGTGTCCCATGTGAGTGAAAGGTGGGCTGGGTTCCCTCACTTACCCTTTCAGCAGGAAGAATGCTTAGGTACAGGCCACACATTGGATAGCTGGATATAGAAATTCCATGAATTTTAAAGTTTAGTTTGTAATGATAAAAATCATATATGTTTGGGAATTATTATGAAGTTCTATCTCTGTCTCTGTCTTTATCCATCATCTGTCTTTCTGTCTGTCTATCTATCTTTCTGTCTATCATCTCCAGTTACATTCTGTTTCTTTCTTCAAAGGATTTGAAGTGGCATTAATTAAATTACAGAATCACAGCTAATAATAGCCTAGTGTTTTCTCATTGGTCTAAATTACTTTATTTAATCCCCATAATGGCCCTATGAGGGGAGCATCCCATCTCTCCTTTTACACATGAGCCAACTGGGCCTCAAACATACATAATAGGCAGTGGGGCTAGGACGGAAACCCAGATTTTCTGACATAAGCCCATGTTATCTTACCAATATCATGCCATCCAATTAGCTTGTCACTGTGATCACGGTATGATAGAACTATTTTTTTTTAATTTTCTGTATTCTATCTCAAAAATTGGAACTGTTCTTCAATAACTGAAACTGAACAAAAATCAGCATTTATTATTAAAAGCACAGTGGAGACATGCAGAGTTGGGTTTCTCTTGGTTTGTGTACTGTCTTTAGCTGTTAGGGAATTTAATTTAATTTAGATGTGAAAGAAGCAGCACATTCAACAAAGGGATGTGGATTACATAGAAATGAGCTATGTTCAAAAGGGCCTCAAATAGCCCGAGGAAAGGGAGAGGAGGGCAACATTAATACCTGCAGCTTAGGTAATCACTCACATCATTTGTTGTGGCTACTGTATATTGGTGTATAAATATATCACATATGATCTTATACAAGGGGGATTTCTATAAGCAACATTATTGCTAAACACAATTGGATTTTAGATAAATCTCACACATCCGTTTCATATCACCCTTTGTTACAGGATTTCAAAATGCTTGTGAAACAGTAAGGAAATGAAACGATATCTAACTTTTATCAAAAGAGCCAGAGTATTGCAATGATGGTTATGAGAAATATGAGTGAAAGGATATCTTGAAATTGCACGTCTGCCACTCAGAAGCATAACCCTGGGCTTCAGAAAGCACTCATTGTTAGCCATTTTCCTTGAAAAGATACATTTCCCTGATTCCTTTTATTGAGATTACTCATGCAGTTCCAACCTCATTTTATTGTTCAGAGACAGCATTGTATTTTTTATGTCAGTGGTATCAAATTTGGGAAAACGTCATAAAGTAAACTGGACATATTTCCATAATTCCAGGCCTGGGGGCATTTTTTTTCCAGAGGAAGAAGGTAATGGTTGCCACCTGAACCCTGGAGCAAAGCCAAAGTCAGCTGGCTTTCAGAACAAAGAGAGCCTGGTCTTCTTGTGACTGATGCTGAAGTGTAAGAAGAGATAGACCCCTTCTTGTAGCTCTTGTTGGGAAACAGGACAAACACCCACACTCTAGTCTAAATTTGTCAGCTCTGTCTTAGGAGACACGATTTGATTTGTGGCAACACTGAATCCAGATTAGAGAGAAGAGGACCCATATGGTGTCTGGCATTTTGGCAAGAAATGTGAGATACGAACTTACTGGTTTTAATCTCAGAGTTATGGAATTATTTTAGGGATGTAAGGGAGCTTTAGGATAGTTTAGTCCAACATTTTGTATCCTATAAGAAATTGGCTCTACAGTGGCTGGATGACTTGCCTAGTGCTGATGCCCAAACCAAGGCCTTTCAGATGCCAGCCAGTACTTCTGTCACCACACCACTCAACCACTTCCTTTTTCCTTCAAGATGAAGACAAATATATTTATTTAAAAAAATCACATAGATAAAATTTATTTAGAACTTTTTTGTATGCTGGCACTGCACTTTCTCCATTATTTCATTTAATCTTCCTGAACCCCTATGAATCCAACTACTATACTATCATTACCCTATCTAATAGATAAGGAAACTGAGGCTTACAGACGTGATTAAGGGCCTTGACCCAAATCACACACCCTGTGAGAGCCAGGACTGCAACCTAGTCTTATCTCTGAGACCATGTTCTCAACCCCAACCTGAAACAAATCTCCTTTGCTTCAGGCTCTTTGCTCTGGGTCACCTGGTGAAGGAGTTTCTGTTGAAAAGTAGCCCAAGTGATGGAAGCCAGGGAGAGAGACAACACTTTATTTTCCAAGTGGTCACTGTCTCCTCTCTTTTTTTTATACTCTTCTTTGTTCTTCTTTCTATAACAGTCTCTCCTTGTACATTCTCAAAACCAGAGGCAACCCACATACTGACTGAGGCATTCCACCCTCAATTCCCATTTCTGGCTCAGGGCATTATCTGCAGTTTTTCTTCTTGTTTTATTTATACGTTTGATTGTAAAGGTCCTTAGGGCAGACATTTTACTGTTTGTTTGGTACAATCTTATTTATTGTATAAGGCTATGTATACCTTGGGCACACGTATAAATATTAAAATAACAATATTACTCATTTCAATTGAAAGAGATTTATAGGTAGTCACTCTTTACAAAGAGCAAGTATTCTGTTCGATAGCTATTGTGAGAAAGGTTATAAGTGGGTCCCTTAGCTTTTCTTAAACTTATGCCCGTTCTTTCTATTGAGGGCAAAGGAAATATATTTCCCCTCTGACTTTATTGGAATTTGACAGCATAGAGAATACTTGTTGCATTAAGAACATTTCCTTATTTTGTTGAATTGTTTGCTGCCTTCATCTCTGTATTTAAGAAAATACTCAGTTTGTGGGTGAAGAACATAACAATGAGGGACTTTGTAGCTGAAAGCATTTCTACAAAGTGCAAGAGCTTGATTTATGTGTGAATATTGTTTGGGGGATGTAAATATACAGTGTGGATTCAGTGTTCATCCCCGCCATCCAAACCACACAATTTCTTTGCATCCAAGGTCACTTGGTAAGTGATACTTGTATGCCTGTGGTTGGGATGCAGGTTTTGCTACATGTGTGATTTAGACATGTCCAACAATAGCTAATGAGCCAAGAGTTGGACAGATTGAAGTCCTCAATTTATTTTCTCAGGGGCTCTGTAGCTTCCCAGGAAGGAACATAAGCAATGCCCCCTACTGGTGTGCAGATGTGTCTGGGCATCTCTGCTGACCTGGTGGAGATACCCACTGAAGTCTATTTGCAGGGGACCATGGACACTTCTGGGAAAGCTCCTGTCTTAAGTGAGAGGAGAGCCAGACATCATGGCGTGAGTCAGGAACAAGTGGAGGTGTTTGAGTACTGCATGCTGCATGTGACTTGGATTTGTCTCCTTGACACAGCCCCCCTGTCCTTGAGGCTTTGAAAGCCAGATTTGTTTAATTGACACTATCAAGAATGGACACAAATTGTACTGCTTAGGCATCTCTAAGGGAGTATCCACAGAGGGAGGTTGTCCATTCTTCGTCTCTTTTCATTGTAAACTACTGCTCATCTTGGCTCTATTAGGTTCTTTGATTATCTCATTCTAGAACATTCAGTTCATTGACCATCACCTCTGTCATCCCTGCTCTACAGAAAGCTCCATGAGAGCAGGGATGGCTCCTGTCTTGTTTCCTACAGTATCACCAGCACTAGCGTGTTCACCTCATAGAGGAACTCAATTAACATACTGTTGGATGGATGAAGATTGGGCGGAAGAATGAAATAATGCTTAAGGCTGCATTGGGGGTGTGTGGAAGAGCTGGGATGAACTCATGTGCATTGTATGGGAGCGGGAAGGACCAGGGAGTAGAGCTACACTGGGCTGTCAACCAACCATTAACTGACACTTCCAAGTCAGAGAGAATAAGGTAAACTGATACTTGGGCTTTTTGTTTATTTATTTTTGTTTTTCATTTTTTAGTATGCATGTCACAGTTGGACTCTACCTTTCTTAGTTTCTGTTATGTGACTTTACATTTATGGCAGCCTCTGAGTTTGCAAGAACAGAGCCTTCGAACGACTTCACTGAGTGAAGCCAGTGCCATGCCACAGGCCTCGGTGACTGAAGTAACTTATGCACTTGCCATTGTTTCTCCATGTCTCAAATTTCAGGAATGTCTCTGGTTGTCAGTGCTGGTCAGTTTCTGGCCCCAGGAGCAGAAGACTTTAACATCCTTTTGCCAGCTGTTCCCACGTTACCAGTTGTTATTTTGATACCACCTGCCAAGTCCTGCCCTTCTCTGGTTACTTTCTTTTTTCTCCTTTTTATCATGGAGCATGTCTCAGGGTTCTTTAAAACGTCATAGCCAAGGGTGGTTTTCACACCAGCAGTAAGAACCAGTTACAGTTACAGATTAGTCCTATGACACATGCTAATGATGTTGGACATGGACACCAGGAAGGAGCAAATTCATAATGAGACCATTAAATCTTATTTCCATCAGAAAGTTGAAAACCTGAGGGATCAAAAGTTCTGCATGATGTCTCTGAGGGAAGAGATTTGTTCTGGCATTTAGGGCAGTGTTCTGGAGATGACTAGACAGTTGAAAACCTAGTGTGTTCCTGCGTAAGAATGAACAGAGATGGCATTTATGGGTTTTGCTAGGACAATGAGGTCAGGATTGGCTTAAAGAAGCACCCCGTGTTTTGGTATTTTCCTAGAACTTCCCTTGCTTGCTATGATCCCGAGCCTTTATCCATACATGTCCCTTTTTCATCTGGAAAACTTCTACTCATTTTTTAACACTTAGCTCCTTAGTGAAGCTTCTACAAGTTCCCAGACAGAGTTGGACCCTGTCCCCTGCCATGTGATTCGTGGATAATGCCCTGCAGGGCACAGATATATTGTATTATTTACCAGGATATAGGGCAGGGGTTGGCAAGATTTTCTGTAAAGGGCTAGATAGGAAACATTTTCAGTTTTGCCAGCCATATGATCTCTGTTGCAACTATTCAACTTGGCTGTTATAAGGTGTAATCAGTCATAGACAACATCTAAATGAATGAGTGTGGCTGTGCTCTAATAAAATTTGATTATGGACACTGAAATTTGGATTTAATACATTCGTCATATGTTATGAAATAGTTTTCTTTATTTGGTTTTTCTCCCTAGACACTGAAACATGTAAAAATCATTCTCAGCTCATGGACCATGTGAAAAACAGGCATGGATTTAGGTTGCCCACCCCTGCTACAGAGCCCGTATTTGACCACATGTCTGTCTCTCCCACTTGACTGTAAGCAAGCTGAGCTCAAGGAGTGGAATCTCCAGGACATAGCAGAGTTCCTGGCACTTAGGAAGGACTCAACAAATTCTTGTTAAATGAATGCTTGTGTGGGAGTATGAAGTAATAATACTTCCCTGTATTTGTTGAGCACTTATTACAGTGTCAGGCATCCTGCTGAGCACTTTATATGCATTTTCTCATTTAATCCTCATTTAATTTTGCTATCTAGAGACATTAAAAGCAACAATTATCATTAGACACTGTGCTAAACAGTGTCTATGTAGTCTCATTTCATCCTCTCAACAACCCTATGGTGAGTACGTACTGGTAATATCCACTTTTACAGCTGAGGGAAATTAAGCTTGGAGAGACTATTTGCCTAAGGTTATCCAGCTAGGGAGTAGGGTGGGGTTAGGAAGGAGCCCGGGTCACCAGACTTGAGCATCCTAACTCCTAACCCCTCTGCTGTGGAGTCCTAGGGGTTGGATACCATCTTCATGAACTTGAGCTTGAATCAGGTTCTGGGACCATGGAAACGCTGGAACAGACATTGGAGACAGCCTTTTCTCCTTCTAGCCATTTGGTTATGTTAAAGAACTACCACAGTCTGTTCTTAACTAGCTGTGAAATGTTCAGAACGTTGCTTAACTTTTCCGGGTTCAAGTCCTTCACTAGTATAGCAAAGAGTTTGAATTATATGCTGTCAAAAATCTCCTCTTATGACAAGTTTCTGTAATTTTGTTCTTGGCCTATATATTGCTTATTGCCTGTCTCAATTCTTCTCCCAAACTTGACTGCAGAAATCTTAGGTCCCATGGGGTTGCTTGGACTTGGAGGTCAGGAAGGGAGAAGGGAAATGTCCATCTAGCCACAAGTAACATTTTTAAGTCCATAAAATGGCTGTTTTAAATATATTTTCGTTTTGACTTTTTCTGATGAAAAGGTAGCTTTTCCAAGAAAAACAAGTAACATTGTCTATAAAAAAGTGACAATAGTGATAGCATCTTCTATTTCTATAGCACTGTTTAAATGTATTTTTTTGAGGGTATTATCTAATTCATTGTTCCAATAGTCCTTTGAGACAGGTAAGACGCTTTTTTATTAGAAGATCCTTTTATGTGGTGTCCGAATGAGGCTTTCTTTGTTGTAAACCAAAGGCACTGAGTGTCCCAGAGAGATTTCAATAGCAGGCCACTGGGTGATCGGTTACTTCCCAGGCTGATGGTCACAATTCTTAAAAAAAAAAAAAAAAAAAAAAAAAAAAAAATCCAGGCCTCTGCCATGCCTTTTAAAAATGTAAAAATATATTTTCCTCTTAATATAAATGTGGCCTTTGATATTTAAAGACCCAATATCTTTGTTTAACTGGTGAATATGAGTCACTTGAATTGTAGGGAAAGATCCAACTCATTCTAAATAACTATTTGCTGAAAGAGGGAAGGGATGGTGGAGAAAATCTTTAGAATGGCAGAGATGATGTCTGTGGGGACTTTCCATGCAATGTTGCCATATCTCTGGGCCCAGGGAAGCTGTGAAGGCAAGCTCTTTGGCTTCTATTAGATTCAACTGTGCCTAAGCAACATCTCTGGTTCGCTATAGAGATTAAAATGTCCCCAGAGGGATAGAGCTATGAAAATAAAATAAAAACAAAAATTTTAAGAAGTCTTTATAAATAAACAGATCAAATGATCTTTTCTGAATACAACTTTTACATTTATATAAAATCTAACACCTTCAAGATGTTTTCGCAGTGAAGGCTCTGGCTCTTAGCTTTGTTAGGCAGTGATTACCACAAAGATACCCTGATGGCCGGGGAAGGTCATTGGTAACATGACAAAAGAGACAGAATTTGTTTTGGGGGACATCTCACCTCCCTTTTGTCACTCACATCCCCAGATCCCTCACACTGTCCTTGACCTCTCCAAACCCATGAGAGTGCCTCACCTGTGCCAGCCCTCCCTCAGGGTTCTAGCCTTCAAAACATCTCTACTTCTGTTATCCTTTCTCCCCTTGCTTTCCCCTTTCTTCTTTAGAGCACTTAGCCCTCCAAGTAGGAAATCCAGTTGAGAAGTAAATTCACATTATGATACAATTCAATGCTAGGCTTTTGAATTTTATGAATCAGGGAAATTTAGAAAGTTTTGAATTGCCATCTTTCTTATTCAGTTTCTATCACAATAATTTCATAAAATAAAGGACAGCTTAATACCTTTGAATTATGATATATATAATCTTATAATAAAAGGTAACTGGTTTAAGTGTCTTACTCTTGATCTCAACTCAGGTCATGATCTCACGACTTGTGAGACTGAGCCCCTTGCTGGGCTCTGTGCTGACAGTGTGGAGCCTGCTTGGGATTCTCTCTCCCTCTCCCTCTCTTTCTGCCTCTTCCTTGCCCGAGCATGTACAAGCGTGTGCTCCCTCCTTCCCTCTCTTTCTAAAATAAATAAACTTAAAAAAAAAAGTTAGTACAGCCTAATACAGGACAGTTGGCAACTTCACACTGACATTTATTTTTTAAATGGGATATATTTTTAGAAGATACAATTCGATAATAACATTCATTTTTATTTTACCATTTTACACGTAAAATTGTCAACTGCACAATCTACATGAAGAGACCCAGGTTGTTTAATGCTTTTACAAATTTTTAAAAATTTTTAAGCATACTCTTTGTCAAATATCCAATTTCACATGGAGGAACTTGACAAAGCCATGTTTTTCTTTTTAATTTGTTCATTCAATATGAAATGTTCTAGGTGAACTATAAGAGAAGCTCGGGGACTATAGGCTTCAAGTTGCCCAGTGCTTTTGTACTACTTCTCTTTGCAGGCTGGAGAGAAACCTGAGAAATGTGACCAGAGTGTCTGGTCATCATGTTTTCTGAAAAGAGACTATAGAGTGAGCACCATGCAGCATCTGCTGGCATAAAGGTCTGTGAAGACTGAGTGCCTCATACCCAACCTGAAGTCATCAGAAATGTACCTAAGAGGGAAGCTGAAGATTGGTAAAAATTCCCACATGCATGTGCCAAATGCTCACCAGCCTTTGGTAACTGTTTGTGTAAAAGACATCACTAAACTTCCAAGGATAATTTGCATTTGAAGAGCTTTTTAACCGAAGAAGTGTCCAGAGCCTTAGTTTTAGTGGGCTCAGAGATCCTTTTGGGAATCTGATGAGAGCCCTAGACGCTCTCCCCAGGAAAATGTCACAAACCCATACATAAATTACACATTTTTGCATATAATTTCAGGAGATTTTTGGATTTACAAAGCTCTAAATAAATGGAATTTGGGAAGCATAAGGATGAAGTACAGCTTCTCAGAAGTGTGGAAGAACTATTAGTGGGCATGGAACCTTTCCTGTGATTTTAAATCATATCTATGGTGGTTACAAGTAACCCTGGTTTTCATATCTCTGAATCTTAGGTCTTTTTAATTGTGTATCTTCTTTCCTATACAACTGGAAATAAATAGGAGGAGTATACCTGTAATCGGATTCGAATAGAAAGATATATTTTTTTGCTCCTCGAGCAAATTAAAGGATTTCTGAATTATAGCAAAATAGTCTCAGCTTATGCCTTGCACAGAAAAATATAGAAGAAATGATTGCCTTTTTATCTTTGAAACCCTCTTGGAATTCAGCCACTTAAACCAAGGGATCCAAGATGGTGATGAGGAATTCATGGTCTGATGTAATGCAGTGACACTGCTGGCATTATTTCATTGATTTATTGATTGATTGATTTTTTAAAAAACATTTATTTTTGAGAGACAGAGAAACACAGAGCATGGGTGGAGGAGGAAGAGTGCAAGAGGGAGACATAGAATCCGTGGCAGACTCCAGGCTCCGAGCTGTTAGCACAGAGCCCGAGGCGGGCTCAAACTCACGAACCATGGTGAGATCATGAGTTGAGCCGAAGTTGGATGCTTAACCAACTAAGCCACCGAGGCATGCCCACTGCTAATATTATAGTTGTCTTTTTGCTAAACTCTTCTTTTTGTCTGGTAGCTGTGATATTGAGAAGGTACAAGCACAGTTAATACTTACATGATACTCTTGGCCTCAAACTCTTTCATGTTTAACAAAATATGTGCTTATTATTAGGTCCTAGAGTTTTGTCTCTGATTCCCCCCCCCCCCCCGTTTTTGGAGAAATTGTTGACATATGTCACCGCATAAGTTTAAAATGTAAAATATGATGGCTGGATTTACACATACAGTGGGATGAGTACCATGAGAGGTTCAGCAAACATTGATCTCATATAGATATTATTAAAAAGAAACAAAATTCTCCTTGTGATAAAAACTCACAGGACGCACTCTCTTACCAACTTTCCTACGTATCTGATAGCAGTGTTAGCTACAGTCATCATGCTGTACCTTAGATCCCTACCACGTATTTATCTTGTAACTGAAAGTTTGTACCATTTGACCACCTTTCTCCAGTTCCACCTTCCCTCCACCATCCACTTGTATAACCATAAGTCCGATTGCTTTTTCTATGTGTTTGGTTGTCTCCGATATTCTATTGGTAAAAAGATGCGAACAATTAAAGAGAGATTGCATTGCTCAATATGCCGCATGTATTATTCATGTGGCAGAGGTGTGATTCCCTTTCTCTTGCTGTGCTAATGCAGACCATCCAATAGGTGGAGTGGGTATCTATAAGCTTTTCTTTTTTATACCAATCTGTTCAATATTAGCAGACAAGGTTTCTTTTGTTGGACACATCACGCTCACACACACACACACATACACACATGTATTTTTTTTGCATTGACTATTTCTACTGTAAGCATATAAAAAGACATAGCATAATATTTTCACACTTTTTTCCCCACCCACTTACATGAGAATTCTAAATTTTTTGAATCTCTTAAAAGCATCTGGACTAAAATGAAAACACATCAGCTAAAAAGACCAGTGTAAATTTGGACAGGTCTTGTAATTATTCTTCTGGATGCCTTCCACACTCCCTCTCTCTCATCTCTTCCCTGCCCCCCACTCCTTGCTCTCTGGGAGTCTCTGGTACAAATAAGAGAAAGTTTGGACTCGGAATGCAGATAGTGATTATTTTCCTCAAAAATAGAGATTGAATTCTATTTTGGCTTTGCTAAATATTTTTAGCCAATATAAGCAAAAAAGATTTGCTTCAAAGCGAGGCTCTTAATGGAACTCCACTTCATCTGGCCTGAATGAAAAAATTTGAATTGGATGGACTTCAACCTCCTAAAATGGCAGCATACCTGACTAAAGACAGTGATGCTATTTAGGTTTAATTGTAACTAGTTGAAAGTAGTGCCTGGAGAGCATGATACAACTTAATTGAAGCTACTAGTTTTCTCATTAAGAAAACAAGGACTGGGAAATCATTGTCAAACTACTGACTTGAGAGCCAGTGTGCCTGTATTTTAGTTTCTGTCAGGAACTTGTTGTACTGTAAGCTTTATTTAAAGAAGGTTTAATTCTTTATTTACAAAGAGAGCAACTGGAATGACCACATTCTTCTGTCAGAGCCTGGCTAGGTGTTCACCTGTCCACCTCCTTTCCCTGGGCACACAGAAAGACCACTTTGCCCAGCCCTGCTTACAGTTGTGTTGGGTCCATTTCAATGGTTTCTGGTCCATGGGATATGAGGGGAAGTGATGGGTACCATTTTCAGTTCTAGTCATAAAAATCTTTTTATAATCACCCACACGCCTTCTCCTTCTGAAATGTGTTGGAGATGGCAGTGTCATACTGTGTGGATGAGAGTCATTGAGGACAGATGCCCCACACTGACTATAACAAGAGTGAGAAAGATACTTTTATCATGTGATGCCATTGAGTGGTTGGATTTGTTAGTTACAACAGCTGGTATTACTTATTAAAATATCTCACTCAATGATCTTTGAGATGCTATTGTTAGGTTATGAGGGAGAGTTGTAAAACAGTTCTTTAAAATTCCCCCTCAACTTTTTATTTTGAAAAACATCAAAAACCTACAGAGAAGTTGAAAGAATCAAACAATGAAACATCCATGTACCCATCATCTAATTTACTCAATTGTTAATATTTTGCTACATGTTCAGCACCTTTCCTATTTAGCTATCTATTTTTTCTTCTTCTTCCAAACCCCTGGAAAACAATCAGTCATAGCCGTCAAGATCTGTAAAGTTTTGATCCAAATTTTATGGTTAAGATGATTTTGGTAGAATGGGCAAGTCTTTTTTTTTTTTTCCTTCAAATTCAGTGCTTTGCATGCAAGTACTTATTTTGAAAATGTGTTTCTGGAAATGAATTTTCATAACGTTTATTATTATGTGAACTTAAGGTTCATGGAATTGATTATATAAGTAAAGATGTAGGAAGAAAATGTCTCTTTTCTTTTCTACTTTTATAAATAAATTCTTACTGAATGCTTACTATGTGACACATTTATGGGAGGTAGCTTCTGACAAAGGTTTCAATGCTCCAAACTCTTGCATCCATACCCTTATGTAATACCCTCCCCTTGATTGTGGGCTGGACCTAGTGACTCACTTCTAAGAAATAGAATATGGCACAAGTAATGGGATGTTGCTACCATAACAAACGACTCTGACTTCTGTCTTGCTAGCCCTCTGTCTCTTGCTGATATCCTCTGCCCTTCTCACCTGCTTGCTCTCATCAAACCAGCTGCCATGTTGGGAGCTGCCCTATGGAGAGGCCCAGGTGGCAAGAAATTGAGGAAGGCCTCCAGTCAACAGCTGCTATGGAACTGAATCTTGCCAACAACCACTGGAGTGAGCTTGGAAAGCAAGTCCACTCCCAGCTGGCCCTCAAATGAGACTATGGCCCCTGCCAGCACCTTGATTATAATCTATGAAAGATCCAGAGCTGGAAGACCCAGCCCATGCCCAGATTGCTGACTCACAGAAACTGTGGAATCATGAATGATAGACTAAGTTTTGGGGTAATTTTTTGAGGCAATAGATAACTAATATAGCATTCTCTCAGCTGATCAGGATATGATGATGGCTAAAGAATGTCTTTAAGGAGCATATGGTTTTAGATTCGGAGGGCAAGATGGCGGAGAAGCAGGGAGCTCTGTAATCTGTGCACACCCGCATGGATTGAACTGAGGACTGAAATGATAAAACTCGGATTTGCAAGTGGGGGAAAGAAGAAACAGACGCAAGAAAGGAGACAACCTCAAAGATGCCTGAGTGAGTGACTGTGATCTGGGAAATTGGAGGACGGGTGGACCCTGGAGGTGCAGGGGAAGGAGCCCCAACCCAGCACAGGGAGAGCGCACTGTGCCCGGAGAGACAAGGGGAAGAGAAAGAGAGACGGAAAACGCACCTAGAACCATCTCTAAGGGAGGAAAAACTCGCCCGTCTCCCCATATATAACTGCCGAGCGCAGGGAGATAAATCCGTCCCATCTGGCCAGTGAATTCTTCCTTGGGCGCAGCGGCAGTGGCATCCATTCCGAGCGGCACCGCGAAAAGCGGCGGCACAGATAAAGGCGGCGGCGGTGCGAAAAGCGGTGGCGGCGGCACCACGAAAGGCGCCTTGAAGAGCGCAGCGGCAGCGGCAGTGGTGGCGCCGTGAAAAGGGCAGCGCAAGCCGGGCCGGGAGGCCGGCCGACTGTGGGAATGCATCTCATCCCCGGTGACAGTGTTGAACTGCATGGACTAGGATTTGGAAGTGAGGCGGAGCTTGGAGAATACGGTTTGGCTTGCCCCCGGCACAGGGAGATCGGACTCAGAAGAGCACCTTGCAACACTTGGTTTGAGCAAAGCTTGAAGCGATGCCATTCTTCTCCCTGCAACCACCAAGGCGGGGCCTCGGAGAGAGCAGCCCCCAAGACCTGACCTGACGCCAAACCACACCCATCCGCACAGGGGAGTTGTCTTTTTTTTTTCCTTTTTTCTTTGCTTCTCCTTCTTTTCTGCTGCCATCCAGATATATTTCCCTTAGCATATTCTTATCTCTCCTCTTGGCTGGTTATATGCTTTTAGACTGACCACATACTTTTGCTTTCTGTCCCCACCTTGTTTTTGTTTCTTTTTCTTCTCTCTTTTCTTCTCTTCTTTCTTTTCTTTCCCTTCCTTTCCTTTTCTTTACTTCCTTTCCCCTTTTGCCTTGCTTGTTTATTTGATTTGTCTGTGCGTTTGCGTGCTTTTGTTCCCTGTGTGTTAGTCTGTTTCCTTTTCAGGGCTACCTCAAGAAACAAGCCAAACTACACGTGGTGGAGAGTCCCAAATATCACTG
>CM053567.1:81362177-81551263 GCA_028646485.1 Cryptoprocta ferox
CATACACAAAAATAAACTCAAAATGGATGAAGGACCTGAACGTGAGACAGGAAACCATCAAAACCCTAGAGGAGAAAGCAGGAAACAACCTCTATGACCTCAACCGCAGCAATTTCCTATGCGACACATCCCCAAAGGCAAGGGAATCAAGAACCAAAATAAACTATTGGGATCTCATCAAGATAAAAAGCTTCTGCACGGCAAAGGAAACAATCGAAAAAACTAATAGGCAACCGACGGAATAAGAAAAGATAGTTGCAAATGGTATATTGGATATAGGGCTAGTACCCAAAATCTACAAGGTACTCACCAAACTCCACACCTGAAAAACAAACAGTCCAGTGAAGAAATGGGCAGAAGACATGAAGGGACACTTCTCCAAAGAGGACATCCAGATGGCCAACAAACACATGAAACAATGCTCAGCATCACTCATCATCAGGGAAATACAAATCAAAACCACACTGAGATACCACCTCACACCAGTCAGAGTGGCTAAAATGAACAACTCAAGAGACTATAGATGCTGGCGAGGATGTAGAGAAACGTGTACCCTCCTACACTCTTGGTGGAGATGTAAACTGGTACAGCCGCTCTGGAAAACAGTGTGGAGGCTCCTCAAAAAATATCAATAAAACTCCCCTATGACCCAGCAATAGCATTGCTCGGGATTTACCCAAGGGATACAGAAATTCTGATGCATAGGGGCACATATATCCCAATGTTCATAGCGGCACTTTCAACAATAGCCAAATCATGAAAAGAGCCTTAATGCCCTTCAACTGATGAATGGATTAGGAAGATGTGGTTCATCTATACAATGGAATACTACATGGCCATGAGAAAGAATGAAATCTGGCCATTCGTAGCAAAGTGGATGGACCTCGAGGGTGTCATGCTAAGCGAAATAAGTCGGGTGGAGAAGGACAGATACAATATGTTTTCACTCATAGGTCTAACAGGAGAAACCTAACAAAAGACCATGGGGAGGGGAAGGAGGAAAAAGAGTTAGGGAGAGGGAGGGAGACAAAACAAGGAGACTCTTGAATACTGAAAACAAACTGAGGGGGGAAGGGGAAGGGGGAAAGGTAAAGGGGAGTGATGGTCTTGGTGGAGGTCACTTG
Source organism: Cryptoprocta ferox (assembly GCA_028646485.1). NCBI lineage: Eukaryota > Metazoa > Chordata > Mammalia > Carnivora > Eupleridae > Cryptoprocta > Cryptoprocta ferox. The sequence continues at coordinate 81,363,302 of CM053567.1, forward strand.
TGGGGAAGAGCACTGGGTGTTATATGGAAACCAACCTGACAATAAAGTATAAAGTTAAAAAATATATATAATATGATGAATATAATGGGGGAGAAAAGGCGCATATGGTTTTATAGTAGTTGCTAGAGTAGTTATAAGAAAACTGTCTTTAAGGATGGAGAGGAGAGCGCTGTTCATTCTGCCAGGTGTTGTTGAAAGAATTTGTGTTGAGTAAGTGGTACTGGCTCTGATTAGGATTTGACTGCATTCAAGGGTGGGAAGAGAACATTTGAGGTGTGGAAAGCAGGATGGGTAGGTGTCAAAGAGTCTGGCAAGTTTTCGAAATGTCAGGTGGTCTAGTGAGGCAGGATCACAGGTGAACGAAGAGGGGTCTGTAATAATACATGTGGGACATGAGGCTGCAGAGATTGGTTTAGGTAGTAGGATTTGTTCTTTAACCAGTGATAAAATGGTAGACTCTGGGTTTGAAAATGTGTCTGCTGAAATTGTTGAAATTGGTATGAACCAAGATGTGAAGAGCACAGAGCACAATTTGGGGCAAAAAAAAAAAAATCCCTTTGATATTTTGTCATTCACATAACACCAAATCAGCACATTTAAAAGATCATCATATTATTTGGTTTGATACTAAAAATGGTTTTGTCTGATTTTTCATGAAGTTCTTTTTGTGTGGGTAAATATAGTTAAAATCTGTTTTGAGGTGATGACTGTGTTAACTAACCTTATTGTGGTAATAATTGGCAACATATACATATATCAAATCTTACATTCTATACCTTAAACTTACAGAATATTATATGTCAATTATATCTCAATAAAGCTAGAAGAAAACACAAAAACAAACAAAAATCTGTTCAAGGAAACATCCCTTTTTTGTAGGTACAAAGGCCTTTCGACAGAAAGCTATAGTCTTTCCCTAGGAATAATGATGGGGAAATCCTTTTTCTTTTCACTGAGTCTCCACATTCACTTTGCCTACTATTACTATATTCTTGAACATGGTGGTGATGGCAGGGATTGGGCTATGTATTTATGTTTAAACTCATCTATGGGGAAAATCAAAGTACCAGAAAATTATTACTGCATTAAATCTCTAAAGGCTATGTAAATAACAGAATCAGATACTTCACAAGTTGATAACCATATAGCATCAATAAGCCCCATATCTCTCAACTACAGGCATTATTAAGGAGAGGACAGTGACTCAGCCTGTAGCAAATACTGCTGGGGGAAAAAAAAGGTATTTTCCAATCTGCATTAAATGGGAAAGTTAAGATTTTGTGCTGGTGCCATTTTTTTGGGAAAAAATGTTCCTTTGAATCATAAACACACCACTTTTCAAATTTCACTAATCTTGCATTCAACTCTTTCCTCGTTAAATGATCAAATAGTTTAGCATTACCCATACTGCTGATATTTCTTCTGAAGTGTTACATTTTTCCTCCCTTGGGTTTATTTGCTTTATTCTGAGCCCTTTCCCCTACTGGTAGCCAATACTAATGGCCTTCCTGGATAACTGATATTTGCTTTATTAGCTGCCCAGCTGGTATTTATATTGGGATGCCCATTTCCACAAGAATCAGCAGGGCTTTTGAGAGGGAGGGAACTCCTATTTGTTGCTGCATTAAGTGGGTCTGATGAAGTCCTGGGCTCCCCAGGGCTGGCCTGGCTTGGTTCAGTCATTGGAGCTCAGGGATGTTGATTCTGATGATGAGTCTGGCTTGTTAGATTCACTTTTTGCACTTCTTTCTCAGTTGGGGACATTTATTCAAGAATCATTGCTATGGCAGGCTGAGTGAATGGGGTCACCTTGGTGTATATGAAACAGCAGCACACATCTATCAATCCCAGATCTGGGCATGTTTAAGCCCGCTGCTTGAGAAGGGACAGACTCATTCCCTTGGTTGAGATTTATCTGATGACTGATATCAATTGCACTTAAATCTCACTCCCCCACCTGGAGTCCCTGCTGATATCTAAGTCCTCTTTTGCACACTTCAAGTATGGTGGATGTAGTTCCAGAAGGAGAAAAGGTTGAGTGGAGGTCAGGTCTATAAAAATATCAGAGGAAACTTGGGTAGGTCTAAGAACACTGTAAATTTTTACCAGCTCCTTTATGTCCTGCAGTCTTACAAAAAAAAAAAAATCACATTTCTCTAAACTAACTCTAAATTTAAATAAAAAATAAAATAAAACCATATCTTTTATTTTGAGTTGCATTCTGCATAACACCCTAACTATATGTTTAACTGTACCAGTCTTAAACATTGATAAAAAGACAGAATTACTTTTTTTTTGGGTTGTGTTTTCTCCTGTGTTGTCACTTATGACAAAGAACTTTTTTTTAAGTTTATTTATTCATTTTGAGAGAGAGAGAGCACTCAAGTGGGAGAGGGGTAGAGAGACAGAGGGGGAGAGAGAGAATCCCAAGCAGGCTCCACACTACCGGTGCAGAGCCCGATGCAGGACTTGAACTCAGGAACCGCCAGATCATAACCTGAGTCAAAGTCCACGCTTAGCCTACAGTCAGGACATAAGAATATAAAAAGGGAAGAAAATCCCAGCATGGCTTCTCATTTGCAGCCCTGTATTTCTTAGATTACTAGATGCTTTAAGTCAAGAAAGTCAGTTTGTTTGAAGATTTGGCTGCTGTTTCCATTTCACAGTATTCCAGAACCAAATGCTTTATGTCCTAGTTCAATATTTCTCTTGTTCACTTTGTTGGTGAACATTCTTCTGTCGGCCACAGTGAAGCGGTAATGTGGTGTCTTTCCTCTTTCAGTGCTGGCAGACACTATTGTTCAGAATCGCTCACAGGCTGTATTGGTCAGGACATGGTTTGATAACAATCAACTACAAACATTTTACTGTCTTAAAAAGGGGAGGTCTATTTCTTGCCCATGCTGAGCGTCCACTATAGGGTGGCTGAGGGACTTTGTTCCATGTCCTCTTCACTCCTCCTTAAGCTACATATTCATTTGGCACATTGTGGCCTTCTGAGTCTTCACAGGTGAATGTTTTACTAAATATTATATCACTGTGTGTTAGAGATTATCATCCTTGGAGCTTCTGATAATCGTTTCCTCTCTGTCCACTCCCTGACCTCATGCTTTAGTTTTCTTCTGATAGAGCAGAATGCCACATGTTGGCACTGATTTCTGAACCAGTCAGGATTGGATAGGTTATTCTATAGGAAAAGACGACTTCAAAATTGCAGTGGCTTACATGACAAAGTCGTATCTCTTACTTCTCTTATACATTTTAAGGGACTCTGCTCTGTCCTCCTGACCCAGAGTTCAGGCTGAAAGAAGCTCAGAATCTGCTTCTACAGTCGCCCAGGGTGGTGTCTTAGTTACCTATTGCTGGATAATAAACAACTCTCAAACTTAGTGGTTTAAAACAACTTGTTCTCTGTTTTGCACCTTGGGTTGGGCTTGGCTGGGCAGTTCTGCTGTTTTTGCCTGGGATCACTTATGCAGCTACAATTAGTTGCTGGGTTTGCTGGGGACTGGCTGGTGCTGGGTGGCCTCAATCATAGGTGTGGGCTCAACTGATATTGTTGGAGCAGCTGGGATGGCTGGATTTTTCTAACCACTTGGGTTTTCATCTTCAAGGAGCCTAGCCTGGGCTTGTTTACATGGTGACATTGTTCAAAAAAGAATGAGAGGCAAAGTTTTCAGGCTTTTTGAGGACAGTGATCCCATTGTTATTTTCACCATGTTCTGTTGGTCAAAGCTGTCATAGAGGCAGCTCAGATTCAAAAGGAGGGAAAGACCCAACCTTTTGATTCAGGAAGACATAGACAATTTATGGCCATTTTAATCCACCACAGCAGAAAAATGGGACTGTGGCAAATCAGATACTTGTTCTGAAGTCTTTTGCCTTGACATGACAATTGTCATTTCTACTGACGTTTCATAAACGAAAGCAACTCATATGATCATGCCTAACTTCAAAGAGGATGGAGAAATGGACTCCTACCCTTTATTAGGAAGGGAGAACTCTGAAAGTATTTGGTAAATGGAAATAATGAGGCTAATAGAAGTTTTCCAATTGTGGAACATAAAGGCTTCTAATGTTAGGGATTGATAAGTTTCTTGAAATAATTTTCAATAGTGTGCTGCTCAAGTAGAAGAATTAACCAGTCAGATTCAAGACTCTTACATTATATATGGGTTGTTCGGAAGACTTTTAGGGTGCTATTTTGTATATGGCGCAAGCCTTTCCTAATGTTTAATTATTGTGTAGTCCTGCATTGATCTTTGCTCTGTTTATCATCATTTTTTTTCGAGGGTAGCATCAACATACTAGACTTCGGATATTGTTCTTAATGTCCTCTCATAATATTTATTACTTATTGATAAGATGGCTCATCAATGTGTCTTTTTATTTTTTATTAAAAAAACAATAACCCAATGATATGGGCATGAAGATGATTAAATGGAAGTCCTACACATAATTGGAATCTCATATGTCACAAGTTTAAATTTAGTAGTAGTATTATTTTGACATGGACTTTGAAGAGACAGCAATAATTTTGAATCCCTGCGGAAGCTGTACTGTTTCAGTCAGAGATGGTCCTTGTTTGTGGAAAGGCTGGTAAGAGATTAAGGTATATAAATAAAAGTCATGGAATGTGCTTGCTGTTTTCTTGATGAGATTAAATAAACCATGTCAGGTAAATGGTTATATATAACTAAATATATATAAAACTAAAAAAAATGGCTTTTTTGCAAGTATGAATTTAGATTGAATGAGTCAGCCTTACAATCTGTTGAGAAGTCAGCTGGCAGAGTGAGGCAGGGACATCTAAAAGGCTAGTGCAGATATGACTATTGTTGTGGGCAAGAGTGAAGGCTTTGGAGTGCAGGGAGTCTGGCTCAGGACCTGGCTGTGTGAGGTCGAGCCCATAGGTCAGCCACATTTCTAAGCCTTCTTTGCAGTTCAGTTGTGGTCATGTGACTGAATTCTGGCTACTAGAATGAGAGCAGGAGGGGCAGGGCATTGCCACTTTTAGCCATGGGCCAGGCATGCACCCTTCCATATGTGATCCCCACTCCCATTCCCCACCTCAGCCAGCTGAGTGGAGAAGGTGGGGGTGGGGGGATGGGGTGGTAGAGAACTGAGATGACAGAAGTTGTCTGGGTCCTTGAATGACTTCGTGGCACAGCCCACTTGCCCTCCCACCCCTCTTACCCCTGCTGCATCAGGCTGAGACATGAGCAACAATGCTGTGATTTGGCAAGCCACTAAGATTTGGGGGTTTGTTTGTTATGACAGCTAGTGTTACTCTATTACATCTGTGGCTTTAGGTGAGGTGCAAGTCCTTATCAACTTTGTTTTCCTCACCTATTAACTGGGGCAACTAATACCAACTTCATGGGATTTTTGTAAGTATTAAAAGAAGTGAAGTTCATAAAGTGCTGGACATAGTGCCTAGCATATAGTAAATAATAAATAGTAGATGTGAATAATAACACTAGTAATAACAAATTGGAAAGTTAGAGTATTTTCGTTTTGAAGTTGGAACCAACTATTTTTTTTTTCAGTTTGTTCTAATGAACTATGAGATTAGTTATGGTAAATAGCTTTGGAAAGACTGAGGCAGAATTAACAGTTTCTTAAATACTTAGTTGGATACCTTAGGCAAAGTGGAAAAAAATAGAAGAGTGCCCTACTTGATTTCTTTCTTTGGTGATGATAAGTAAATCAAACAGAATGGACCAGATAAGGAATATGAAACCAGGAGCTCCTAATTCACTTTATTACTGGACATCAGCATTTGTTTGGTAAGATACAAGAGCTGATAGTGTATGCGAGGCACTGTCAAGGTCTTTGCATGTCTTAACTCCTTCATCCTCACAGGATTCATATGCAGTAGGCACTACTATTATCCCCATTTTACAGAGAAGGAGGTTGAGGCACAGATTGGTCATGTATTAGCTTGCAAATGGCAGGGCCAAGATTTGAGTTAGGCAGCGAGGCTCCAGGGTCCACAATTTTGATAACTATACTACACATTCTCATAGACATCCTCAGGGTAGGTCCTCCATAAATATTTGTTCAATAAATGAATGATGCCACTTGACATATTTTCAGAGGCCCAAATCACGCATGTGGGAATTGGAACCTTATAGATAACAATCAGATCCCTGATACTTTCAAGTATTAAATATGCTGAAATGTGGTGGAAGGAGATGTCAGAGAACCACGCTAGATCTGTCAGATGCTAAGATTAGCCCAACATTCAAGTTGAGTTCATCAGATGGACACAACCTCGGATGGTAAGGTGTGTGCTGTCTGGTTTATAGATATTTGGACTCACTCAAATTGTAGGTTAGACCATTGAGAGTTGAACTGACAAACAAGCATAAATGCCCACCTCCAGCCCTTCTGACTTGGGCTACATGTGCCCTGCCCTGAGCCTTCTCCAGCACTGTTCTGTGGTTGTGGGGCAAAAGAAATGTCACTTGAAAATGAAAGCACAATTTACACTTAACATTCCCCAAATCACACTTCCAAGCTTATCTGCTTTTGCAGCAATTTTGTGGTAGATATCATTGCTTATTTTGTGTTACAAGCTACCCACCATGTTTCTTTTTTTTTAATAAGAGATCATAAGGTGAATGACAGCATAGTTGGCACTATCTGTCTCCAAAGGTGTTTGCACACATATATCTATATATAGATATATACGAGGAGAGGAAATAGACCAAGTTGACCTATGATTCCTTTCTTCCTAAAATTTCCCTGTGTCTGTGTCATAGCTCTGATCTTAAATCTTATTTGGCAAGTCACAGAATGTGCTAGTTTATCAAAGAGATAAAAAATGGCCTATTTTTTGCCTTCTGAATTTCAATGAAAGACGAGTATTTGTCTTCCCTATTGATCTATTCCATTGAGAAGTTCTTGTGATGATTACCACTTTTCTATATTTATAGAGAATCAGCACTTCATAAATGTCAAAAGGCACTTTGCTTTACATAAGTGTCAGTGTTCTACCATTTCACAAAGTTAGCAATTATCATGAGAACCACGTGTGGAAATGGGAAAATAAATAATTACTAAGGGAAGTAATTTTTTTTCTTGGGAGAATTGGATAAGGAGGAAAAGTTCTTTATAATCTGTCTTATTTTGACTGCCTGTCCTTGACCATGGAGTCACAGTGGTATAGGGACTTTGTCATCTCCCCTTTCCACTTGGTTCTGTGCATCAAAGGTCCTTCTCATGGGGCTTGAATATCAATTGGGCTATAAAAATCTTCTGCAATGTGAGATGCTTGTACTGGGACAGAGAAAATTGCATTTCGATCATAGGAATCAGAAAGGGCAACCTTTTGGGGTCCTGTGTAATTATTGTATTAAGGTTTATAAAGAAACTTCTATATACTTTCATGGCAATATAAGTGAAGATTTCAGACAATTTTTAAAATTGGGGGTGGACGGTTTCTAAATAATGCTTAAGAGCTGTCCTGACCATTTGCCCTTGACTGAATTGACCAGCTCTTTCATGTCCAGTAGGCATAATCTGTGCTTTTTTTTCCCTGGTCCTCAATAAGGCTACTTTGAAAAGTTGTCATAGCAACACTGGCCACTGGTAACAGAGAATATAACAGGGTGAGGAGGTGGCCTCCACTGGACTCCAGGCTTTGTTAGTTCATGCTGTTGTGTGCTGGAATGGCTTGTTCAGAGACAACATTTCACTGCAGCAAAAGCGCTCAGTGCTAGAGACCCTAAAAAAGCTGTATCTTGTTCTCAGAATGGATAAGCCACCCAAACCTCCCCTGCTGCCCTCTGTACTATGCTGTCTCCTGTTTAGTGGGGCCTATGTCTAATCTATTGGCAGATGGATTGCCATTCTCCACTAGGGCATTTCCAATCACGTGCTTATCAAATGATGCTAAGTTGGGGCTTACAGTGTTTTCTCAGTAGCTTTAGATAAAACAGGCAACTTTTCAGCATAATGTGGAACCCCCTTACAGTGTTTTGTTGTTGTTGTTCAGTCTTCCAGCAAAGTTTGAGATGTCCTGGGTATTTTTCAGGGAAATTATGTCACCAATACGTGGTTGTTATACACGTTATGGCTCTTGCATTTAATGACTGTGCTAAATGATTTTACTCTCATAGTTCAGAGGGTTAGTTTGCAAAGCTCTGTGTATTTCAGGAAAGTGAAAGGGATAACGAATTCCATCTGTCTTCCTGGCACAGATTTTTGCTTCAGGTTTTCTGTGTTAAGGGTCCTGGGCTGTCACATTTATGTTGATTGACTTTTCATGTTTTTTTCAATGGATGAAAAAAATTTCTGCTTTCATATTTTGTACTTGTTTGATTTCAGTGGTCTGCTTTCTGGTATTTTGAGAAATCTTCAGGATTTGTTTCAGAGTTGCATCTCTTCTAGTCCAGCTCCCTGAGGTCCTATCTGCCTCTGTCTCTTCTGTTTTCATTTTGCCAGCTTTCCACCTTGACCCTATAGGAACATGATGAGCACCTAATACATTTTGATTGTGTTGAATTTCAGGAGGGACAGAGAGAAAGCACAATTTGGATGAATCTATTTTAGTAGAACATCTTTATGCTGAAGTCTTTCAAAGGGTTATGACCTTATGTCAGGAAGTAGAATGGAGTTGAGTTTCTCCTGCTGGTAACTGGCCATTCCCTGCTTGAAATCAAGCACAGATGTGTTGGCTGCAGGCAAAGTGTGTGAACTGACATGATTTTACAGGCTGATCTGATAATTGAGAATATTCATATACTGCAAAGATATCTGTAAGTGCTGTGGAAAGCTAGCAAAAAAAAAAAAAAAGGAAAAAAGAAAAAAGAAAAATAAAAGAAGACAGTAATTCCTGCTCTGGAATAAGCCATTTCTACATTTGAGTATTTCCATCAGATTTATTGCCATTATTATTTTAAATACTCTTATGTAGATTGAACAAAGAATGTATTTTGCCTTTCATCCTAATGATTCTGGTGATATGTGGTCCCTGATTTTGATCAGCAGAGGTAATGCCATGTGAGAGAGCAATGCAATCATAAACGAGAAGGCTGCGAAGATAAACTGCCCTGTCCTGCCCACTCACCTCCATCCTTTAAACACAGATTGACTCTGGGACATGAAGGGACTACCAAGTAGTTAACCTGCACAAACAGCAGTAGAGCTGCAGTGGATAAACTACCCTTTGATGAGAGCATCTCAGTGCTTCCTTAATTACATCCCCAAGGATTCGCATATCTTTAACAACCAAAATGGCCACCTTGCAGTGGCCACATGGAAAAGAAGGAAGAAGAAAAACAGTGGACTAAATTTTACTCGGGGTCTGTGTTTCTCAGAATTCCCACAGAAGGTAGAGAGGAAACCTGAGCAGGGTACAGAGTAAATCAAAAAACATCTTGATATTGTTTTAAATTTCCCTCTTTCCTCTAAACCTGCAATGCCCCACATAACTCAAGAATTGAATTCTCATAATTGAAAATGTTCTAGGGTAAAATGTTCACATTTCCACTTTCCCAGTGGGGAGAAAATGTAACATAGAAAGACTTCCTGGACTTGTCTATAGTTCTGACTCATAGCTCTAAATGGCAAAATTTAAAGATATCAAATGCCATTATGTGTCCAGTTATAGGAGACCATTATAATAGTATAAACAATGGGGTCTCATTTTTTAAAATCTTTTATTTTTTTACATTTATTTATTTTTGAGAGACAGAGACAGACAGAGCATGAACAGGGGAGGGGCAGAAAGAGAAAGAGACACAGAATCTGAAGCAGGCTTCAGGCTCCAAGCTAGCTGTCAGCACAGAGCCTGATGTGGGGCTCGAACCCACAAACCATGAGATCATGACCTGAGCCAAAGTCGGACGCTCAACTGACTGAGCCACCCAGGTGCCCCTGGGATCTCATTTTTTATTTAAAGGATGTTGTAGAAACACTAAATGCCATGAATGGTACTATGAAATATAATGTCATTGGACACACAGTTGGTGCTCAATAATTATTTAAATCAAAGATTATGTGCCCAGAATGAGTATAGGATGGTTTTACTGAACTTTTTCCTTTAAAGGGTGCTGTGGGGGTGAGTCAGGTAAACACAAATATTTTTAGCCCAACTGACCTGTGTTCATATTTTCTACTTCCACTAATGGTTAGCATTGTGAGCACTGTAAATCCCTGTAATTCTTCAGTCTTTTATTTCCAAAAATAGAAATAATATTCCCATTAATACTAATTTTCAGGGTTGTTGTAAGGATTAAAAGAGATAATACGTATACTTAATACAGCATCTGGCACATGGAATAAAGATCCTTTCTCTATCTTTTCCCCTTTTATCTCAGATTAAGTTTACCCAAGTCAGGCTATTAGTCTGATGTCTTTGCCTTTTCTAAACTATTTAGTTTTCAGCAGCACTAAGGAAACTTAAGAAAACTAAAAATCTGCAACTAATGTGATGGACATTTCTCACGATGGAGGGAACTTCATATACTGAAGAGTATGTGTTTACAAAACCTAGCGTTGATATTTAGGGAGTTATTTCAAGCCTCTTTCACACATGTGATCTAAAGTTCACCTCATTCACTGTTGAATTATATTTGAAAAGTAGCCAGTTTCTGATTATGAATTTGCTTGACTCATAAATATTTTATTCACAATATGGCATAGGCCTATTTTAATTCCCGTCAATATTTGTATTTTTTGTATTTTTTTCCCCGCTAAAATTGAATAACAGTGTACCTATGGTTAAAGGTGGAGGTGGATTACATTCTTTTTGTTCCTGGAGTTTGAGGCTCAGTCAGGTGTTAAATGCATTATGTTACGTAGTTTCCCCTCTGGCATATTTTAGAAGGTTCTCATTTCTCTTTCTTTCCTGAAGGTTTTCTGGAAACAGATTCCTCTTCATTTCCCTATTTTCCTTTCCTTTTCTTTTTTTACTTTTAAGATTCTTATTGAAGGCAACCAGATTGTAAGCTCCCTGAAGGAGGTCTTCTTTATGTGTTAAATCTCTTTGCTCAATAAATACTCATATACTCAAATCATATTTTCCATTTGCAACATTCAGGTTTTTCATTCGCAACATTCAGGTTTTTATTCTAGTAACCATTATCTTCATGGAACATTGTTTCTAATTCTTTTGATGAGTCAGAAACCACAAATCACTGTACCTAGAAAAGTCATAGTGAATGGACATTTTTATTCATTTTATAGAACAGACAGATAGAAATATTAATTTGTAGATTTTTTTTAAGTTTATTTATTTTGAGAGAGATAAAGAGAGAGCAGGGGAGAGGTAGAGAGAGAGGGAGAGAGAGAGAATGTTAAGCAGGGTCTGCACTGCAGAGCCCCATACAAGGCTCGAACTCATGAACCATGCCTGAGATCATGACGTGAGCCAAGATCAAGAGTCAGACGCTTAACCAATTGAGCCACACAGGTGCCCCCAAATTTGTAGATCTTGAAACTGTACTGTCACAGTGGCTGATTTTCCAAGATTCACTGCATCGCTTGCTCCTCCAATTTTTTCTCTGTATTGTTCACGTCTTATAGCTGTATCTCATATTTAAACAAAAACACAAATCGCAATCACAAAACATATGACAATTCACCTCACCTTTAAGCCATTCTCTCTCTTAAAAGGCATACTGTAAATTGATGTTCTTCACTGTATTATCTAACATATATTTATTGAGCATTCATTATATTCCAGGCACCAGGTGAGTTGCTAGAAATACATAGTGAGCAGGAGGCCTGGGAATGGGAGTTCATAGCTCTAAAGGAAACATTTCCCAGGTTCAGTGCAGTTCATATTCAGTCAGAGCATTTGAAAAAGTACATTCAGCTTCTTAGAAGAGTACAGATCAGGAATTCCATTGGTTAAATACATCCTTGTTCATACTTTGCTAAACTATCAATGATGAAAAAATTTTATTTCCTGAAGTTCCAGCACAGATTAGCAAAATTGTTTTAATCATTTAAATTTAAGATTTTTTAAAATCATTTAAACTATCTTTTATTCAGACAGGCTTTTCTCATTTGTCAGAAAAACTGACCACACTGACCGTCATTTGCTCAACCCAACTTAGAGAGGTGCATTAGGAACTACATTAGAATCTGCAGACTCCCCTTGTTGAGAAGTTGGTGGTAATAGTTTGCTAACAGGCATTCTTAATAAATGATAAAAATAACCTTTTAGATACTTAAATCATTTTGCTGCCAAGGGCATATAATCAGGCCCATTGCCAAATGCTAATTAATGATACAAGTGGAGGATTTTATTTAAATTTGTTATACTAATACATTGAAATATAAATAGCAACTGCCAGTTGAGAGAAACTCATCAAAGGGTGGAATGTGTGAGGTGAAGGAACAAACACCAAACTTTAAAATAATAGACCTGCTGTGCTACAGAAGGTAATTGAAATAAAATCATTGCAAAGGAGATAACTTATTTGTAAAAAGCTTTGTGTAATTTAAAGCACTCATATTACTGAAAAATATATAGAATAATGAGGATTATTTTAGGCTCACACTTATGAAATAAGATGAATTCAACCAAGTGAGGGAGGTTATGGCTAGATGTATGGTATGAAGGCTATCTCTTTCAGGGAACCTATTTGCTTATCCTAATGTTTACAGTCGGTGTTAGTCCTGAGTTTGTTTCCAGCCCAGTTTATTTCATTTGTAGGTCTTTATAATTTGCAAAGAAAGTTCATGGTAGGGATATGGTATCACCAATGGCTAATGGTTAACAACATTTCTTACATGCTCAGCAGAACAATGACATACTATTCCATCCAGATATGTCAACCTGTTTTCCAACCAGAAGCCCCATGGCTTGGCTTGTTCACTACTCATGCTCCTGACATGCCCCATGGGCTTCACTGTGCATTAAAACTATCAGGTTAGCTAAAGGCAGACGTTCCACCTAAAGCCAAGAGGGCATTGGAGGCCACACACTGTTCTATTCTTACTGGATGTGAGCAAAAAGGAGAAGATATGTTGTTGGTTTTTTTCTTGTGTTGGTGGAAAGATTCGATCTACAGATCTCTACCCTGTAGTCTGGCACCTACCCACTTAAATTAATAAAATGAGTAATTCTGGCTAAAGAAACAAGCACTTGGTGTCAAGGAGCTGTTTATAATGATCCATTTGATGGGATCCAATTTGTGAGGCATAGAATAGTGAGTGAGGGGTGGTGGTGCCTGGGTGGCTGAGTCGGTTAAGCTTCCAACTTCGGCTCAGGTCATGATCTCATGGTTTGTGAGTTCGAGCCCCACTTTGGGCTCTGTGCTGACAGCTCAGAACCTGGAGCCTCCTTCAGATTCTGAGTCTCCCCCTTTTTCTGCCCCTCCCATGCTCATGTGCTGTCTCTCTCTGTCTCTCAATAATAAATAAAAATGTTAAAGAAATTAAAAAAAAAGAAATAGTGAGTAGGGACCTGTAGGTGGTTCCCACATTGAGCAGCAGTGTAGGATTTAATGTGCTTTGTTCTGGTTGCTTTGAGATTTCCCAGCTCAGTGTCTTTGTTTATGCTAATTTCCCTTCCTAGAGTAGCTTCCTCTAGTTCATTCCTCTCTTTACATTCATTCTTTACCTCCAACTCAAATTCCACTTTCACTGGAAAAACCTCGGAGCACTCCATCTGGAATGGATGCCTCATTCAGTTGAAAAAAGACATTGAATAAATTTAAAATCCACTGGATAAATGGTACTTATTGCCTAGAATCAGGTGATGCTTATGATAGACTATCTTGTTTTAGAATTGCTTTGATACCTATTTCTTCAAACTAGATTTCATATTCAGGTAAGAATAATACCTTTACATTTCCCACACCTCTGCACAGTGCCTAGCTTAGGAAAGTACACAGTAAATATTTGTTGACTAACTAATGAATGAACACAGAGGACTGAACTCAAATGGCCAGTGTCGTCAATAAACTGGTGCCTACAGTGTGTCATTCTCACTGTGAAGATACACTGCTCTGTTCCTCCACTCTTTACTGTGGCTCTAATGCCAGAAAGGGGTCTGGATGCATCTCATTAAGTGAAACATTAACTTTTTAACACACATCCAACTGGTATAAACATCTGGGTATGCTCAAGATAGACACATTCAAATCTGCATTACCAAACGACTACAAAATGCTTGACAAGGCTTTTCAGTGTTTCTTTTTGCTTACAGAAGATCTCAGTCAACATTTGGATTCTTGTAAGTGTGGGGTGATGTAACTCCCTTGGCATTACAAGAAGATTGTATTTTTAGTTGCTCGTCTCAGGACCTGACATCTTCTACCTTGAACCCTAGGGACAAAATAGACCTTGCAGACTACTTCATTTTACAGAGAAGGGAAGTGAGGTTCACAGAGTTTAAAGGAGTTGTGCAAGGTCACTCAGCTTGTTATTGGCAGAGCAAACCCACAGAGTTTCCGTATTCTTCCTACTACCCATCTGAATACAATATAATTCACAGATGGTTGTGCTATTTGACCATCAGGTATAGACCAAACCCTTAATTTCTGACTTTTATATGCTTTCTATATATCATCTTGAGCTATTTTTATCTTCATATATTAAGCATTGAGCATCTCCGTCAAGTAGACTAATTCACGAATGAGGAGATTATACCGTATATATGTAAAAATAGTTTGTTTGAGGCCAGTGACAACTAAGCCTATGCAGAAATGATAGTTATGACCATATGAGCTTTGATTGTGACATTTAGTTCTGGCAAAGAAAAAACATTTGTTTCTCTCTGCTCTTGCTTGATTGGTCCCCCTTGAGACCAATAACAGGCATTTATGAAGAAAACTGTTACTGTGACTATTCACCCATCTGTGGTTGCAAAGCAAGGCAGGTGATAGCAAGACCTGGGGCTCCTGTTCCGGGCCCTCATCTGCTCCCCCAGGGCATTGAGCTTCCCTGCAAAGACCTCTCCAGGTGTGTGAGGTTCCCAAGTGAAGTCAGGCATGTACTGACAACTGAATTTTCAGCTTTAGAAATTAAGCAGCATTATTGACTGTTTTGCTTGCTTTCTGTGGCACCCCCTAACCTGCAGCCCTCAAAGCCATCTGAGGGGGGCTTTTCAATTGCCATTTGTAACAGTGGCAGCTGGGAGGCCACTGATAAACTAACACTGAGTGCTGTCTTTTGGTCTTCTCATGATGACCATCTTTAGGCTATGGACTGTCCGTGGATTTTACACAGTAGTGGAGAATGGCTCTCTCCCATTTCTTTTGCCTCACTTGGGCCCTAAAACACAACAACTTGGGTATACAGTTACAAAAATCTCTTTAGAAAACAACTCTTTCAGATCGTGTCCTTCCTGACGTGGGTACTATATTAAGTCAAGTGGCAGGGTAGGGACAGGTCCCTTATTACCTTCTCTGTGTTCTTCAGTTCTTTCTCCTCTTTCCCAGATGCCTCCCAAACACTGGCAAAGCCAAGAATAATACCTTGTTCTCCTTCAGCAAAACACCAAAAGAATCATGTGTATCAACTCATGCAAATAATTGTTAGAAGGGTGAGAGGCCCTGTTCCTTAGATGAGTGGGCAATACACAGATGTGAAACACTTTGTTCCTACTGTTTTCAGATTTTTACTCTGTGTCAGAAATTTTGACATACATCATCATACTTAATTCTCACAATAATTTTGAAAGTAACACTATTATCTCAAATTTTCAGGGAGGTAACTAAAGGTCACAGAGATTAATGCAAGATTAAGGAACTTGCCCAAGAGAGGCAGTTAGAAGTAAAATATCTTTGGGGCACTTGGGTGGCTCAGTTGAGCATCTGGCCTCAGCTCAGGTTATGATCTCACGGTTCATGGGTTTGAGCCCCACATGTTCTATTCAGCCTGTCAGCACAGAGCCCTCTTCAGATGCTCTGTCTCCCTCTCTCTGCCCCTCCCCTGCTTGTGTCCTCCGGAAAATAAATAAATATTTTTAAAAAATGAAGTAAAATATCTTGGTTTTCAAATCAAGTCTGGCTGACTCTTCAGCTAATGCTCTTTTCCTGGGCATGCTTGCTTTGGTATTACGTAGTAGCTCAGCAAACTTTAGGGTGCATAACATTTGCCTGGCATGCTTATTAAAAAAGCAAATCACTGGACTCCATCTGAGGTCCCAGGGATTATCATTATCACCTCAGGTGATTCAAACCACAGGACACTATGGGATACTCCTGTGTGAAGGGTGTCTGTGGGGCCAGGAGCAGAACAGGTCCATTAAAGTAAATGGAATGGGATCTTTATACCATATTTGACCCACGGCACCATTTTTGCTTGAGCTCTCTCAACCAGGGCAAAGGTCACACAGATTGTTAACATCCGTGTTCAGGAGTGCATGTGGATGAACACAGCATTTCCTGAGGTCCCCGGGATCATCTGCTTCAGAACAGGACATTTATTCAAAGATTGCAGATACCCTGGTACTTCCACAGATCCACTGGTCTGTATGCTTTGAAGTCCAGGAACCTGCATTTTTACCATGCTCTTAGCTGGATATTTTGCACAAGCAACACTAGATATAAAAACAAACAGACAAACAAACAAACAAACCCGGATTCAGTAATAGCTCTTTCTATGCAGCTTCCGAAATCAGTCTGTGTTTCTGTGTTCCAGTGGTAAATAAATGGAAAAAAAATATGACCAAAGGCATCTCCAGGTTTGGTTTCAATTAAATTTGTCATCTGAGCTGTGCCTATCTGTTCAAATCAATACAACAGAGAGGACAGAAATGAGAACATTATGAGAAATAGATGAAATCAGAGCATATCAGATCAATCCTTTTCTTCCCCCCAGGTCCCTGAAGTGTACATTTCCTAGTTGCTTTTCCCCATGGGCTTTCAAAGGAGATGCTGGGACCGAAGTCCTGTGAGAGGCAATTGATTGAAACTGCAGGAATATTGGAGCATAAGGGCTAGAATTAATTAGCATCCTTAAAACAGCAGCATTAGGGCCTTGAATTTTTGGAACATATGAATGGTAACTGTTGATTTCTCAACCCAAAGCAGAACATCTGTTCTTTTGCAGAGAGTCTAGCAAAGATTGCAATGCAGAGTCAGGTGGGGGTAGTGTTGTTAGGAAATGCAGTTCGTATTGTAGCTGTCCATTTGGATTTATTATTAGACAGCACTCAGTATAATTGCTTTCTCAAGAATTTTTAGATGTCTGACACATACACTGTACATCTTGTGGAGTTTTATTGGACCTTAAGCCTCTGTAAAGTTATTCTAATTACAAATGCACATGAGAAGTATCCATAAAATGTAACAATCTGTATTCAGAATTAATTTTTCATTAAACACAATTCATTAATTCCCATCAAGTCATACACTTTGTCATGTTGCCTGCCTGGATCTTTGGGAGACATAAACAAGTCAATGAAGATGGAAAAGGATGAAGATGAAGGAAGGGAAAGGAATGGGTACAATGAACTTCTTGTTTCTTAAGAAGTAAGTGACTATAGCTAAGAATAAGATAATAAGGTAAAAGCAAAGCAAAGTTAAAACTTAAAAATAAGAAGAATTATTCAAAATATTAATTATGGATACTCATATAGTGTAGAATTATACATAAAGTGTCATAATTTTTATCATTCACATATTTCCATCTTAACTCAAGGAGTCAGAGAGACCTTGGATGCCGTCCCAGCGTTACCAAACACTTGTTCTGTGATCTTTGGGAAGTTATTTAAATTTTCTATGTAAGGAGAGTTTATGTAAAATGGAGATAATAATTCCTTCCTCTCAGTGTTCTTGTGAGGATGAAAATAAAGCAATACATGCAAGGGCCTCGAGAAGTGCTTGATGTAGAAGGTATTTAAAAATGCTAGTTACTTCTCTTCCTTCTTCTGTTTCTACTAAGTGCTGTGCAGCTGATATTTTTATGTTCAGACTTGAGAGAATTGGATTATTTGGTTGCTGCTTCACTAAATTAATTGGAAAGTGAACAGCTGACTACATTAATTTTCTGTCTGGTGCTCCACAAACAAATACGGGTTCTTGTTAGAAGCTCAAGTGGGTGGAGATCCGTTCAGTTAGGACTGAGGAGCAAGGTGATGCTTGGAAAGTGGATTCATTTTCATTTTTTATGAAATAGGTTAGTTATGTGTTTTATTCCATTGTAATAGAAATGAAAAACCAAAATATTGTGACATTTGCTTTTGTTGCACTTTCTACACTACTTTTGGATGCTTGAAGCATCCTTAGAGTCTGCGTTGGGGAGAGGGTTCAGCAATGTGATGCGTCACCTGTGGGCAGGTGCTCATACAGTTTTAGATTCTGCCCCTTTTGTTTTGGGACTCCTCTGTTCCATTTTAACAGCTGATATTTTGGTAGGCTTTAAAAACATTAAAAATGCTTCTCCATTAGTATTTTCAAATTTTATAAACTATAGAGCTTCTTAGAAGGTATAAAGGGGCCGAGTGAGTGTTAAATGAAAGGAGCGAGATCCATAACCAGATTTAGATCATTTGAGTCATTACGAACTTGGCTTTTTCCAGTTTATACCTTAATGGTTTGATTTCTAGTTACCTTAAGTTGGCTCGATGGTGAGTAATTAATGCTGTTGTGGGTATAGCTAGCACTTTGGCTTTTCTAACAGGCTTCCAAATGACTCCATTTGTTAACTAAATTAATTTAGCCTGGTGATTTTATTTCTATAGCTTCCTTCAGTGGTGAGTATTGTCTCTATGATAGGGAATGCTTGTAAGATATTAGATTTCACCTGGCAGTTGTTAGCTGCATTGCTCTTAGCTGCTTTGTCATGATCACTTTGTCACTAGGAATCGGAATTCCTATATACCAGAAAGAGAGATGAAATTTAAAAATGAACATTAAATAACATTTTATATTTTCAGCATTCAGGGGAGATTCCCAAAACGCTCTTCAAGGATTCCTTGTACCTTAATCTCAGGCAAGAGAGGGCCATCATTTTATAAGACAAAATAATACTTTATGTTAGCTATGGACTTTGAACAGTAACTTTTTGCTTTATTTCCCTTCCAGAAGAGTGAAATAGAGGCACAAGGATGCTGTAAACCGTGGTGCTTCTGGATTAAGTGATAGAAATGAAATTAGCACTAGGATTAGGAATTGACACTCTGGTCTGCCACGGAAAATTGACCAATGAGGTATGAAATTATCAAGCCTGGGTTTTCCCTGTATCAGTACTTATCATCTATCTATGTGTCTGTCTATTTATCAATTATCTATCAGAGAGCCAAGATTGTGGTAAAGACCATGCTGGTTGCTAGTGAAGCTGTAATGGAT
Organism: Cryptoprocta ferox; assembly: GCA_028646485.1. NCBI lineage: Eukaryota > Metazoa > Chordata > Mammalia > Carnivora > Eupleridae > Cryptoprocta > Cryptoprocta ferox. The sequence goes on from CM053567.1 coordinate 81,382,561, forward strand.
ATAGCATTAATGTTGGACTTAGAAGATACTGAAAAAAAAATCTAAATTTTAAAAAGAAATATAGGGGCACCTGGGTGGCTCAGTCAGTTAAGTGTCAGACTCTTGGTTTCAGATCAGGTCATGATCTCACAGTGGTGAGCTTGAGCCCCCATTTAGGTTCCACACTGGGGGAGGGGGATGGAGACTGCTTAAGATTCTCTCTCCTCTCCTTTTCTCTATGCCCCTCCCTCTCTCTCATGCATGCTCTCTCAAAAAAGAAAGGAAGAAAAAGAAAGAAAGAAAGAAAGAAAAAAGAAAGAAAGAAAGAAAGAAAGAAAGAAATGTAGAGTGGCTGTATTCGCTCAGATAATCTGGCAATAAAAACAAATACATACCCATGATTCCTTTTCCTATGCCCCCTTTTTACACAAGGTGTATCGTTCTCTCAACAGGTTTTTGGTTTTGTTTTGTTTTGTTTTGTTTTTTTGAGTCAGTGCCAGAAGGACGACACACAGGTGTCACAGGTGTATTTTTTTCCGGAGCCTCAAAAGAAAATTTCAGGTAGATTTCGTTAGGAAATGGTATTCATTGCTGAACTGCAAATTAGATTGCTAGTGCTTTGGGCATTCTTAGTAAATTATATAGCTAAAACCTGGAGCTATACTAAACTCTTTGAATTTAATTTGACTGCTGGCAGCCATCAATGGTTAAAAGATTTTAGAAAACCTGAATGCTAATGCTTGAATGTGCTGGTAGGGGATGTTGTAGAAAAGACAGGTGGCTCAGGGAGCCAAATAAAACACTGGCCTTTTACAGACTATTCAAAAACTAATACAATAAAAATGAATATACTGCATAATATCACAAGTAGCGCTAATGTAATCAAGGCCCACACAGCCTTACAAGGAACGAGTTCATTTTCCACCTTCTGAGTTATTACTAGTACAATTTACCTCTCCACTCTGCCGTCTCCATTCTGGGAAAGCTTGTCTCTCCCTGTACTGCTGGCCTGCGTCCTTTTGCATGCTAATGCAATATTCTGTTCTAACCTGACCGGAACAGATGAACAAGGATCTCTGACTCCCTTTCTTGCCTGGTGCGATTCCAGCCGAGCAGGGAACCTGACGTTTGTCTTAAACAGTCCTAAGCATTTTTCATATGAAATTCAATTAAACTATTTCCTGGTCTAAGTGTCTGTTCAGTTTTTTTTTTTTTAATCTTTCAACAAAATGAAGTTTTCCTTCCTGTGAAAATACTTAAAAGCAAGCAATTGGAGGAAGGAGGGAGAGGAGTGGGTGAGGGCGGGAGAGGGGGGCGAGCCATGCTGTTTGGCGCAGTCAGCTAATTGTTTCAGCCTTTGTTTTTCTGTTCCCCTTGAAGATGAGCTGTATTTTAATTACTGCATAAAAGATTTGTCTTGATTAGATGGCTAGGAGGTGTCAGTGCTTCTGAAAGAGATGAAAATGCATAGAGAAAGGGAAGAAGGCAGGGATAGGGGATTTATTTTGGAAACTTTCTAGACTTCTGCTGTTAGTCCCTCTCCCCAGCCACCATGCACTTCATTTCCCTTCAGTCTCCATTTCAGGTACAAAAAAAAAGGTGTGAGATATTTGATGACACAGTGGTCTGAAATAGGATCCCCTTTGCTTAGGATGAGGCATGTATGGATGGGAACTTGGCCTCAAAAGAAATTAGGCAAAACCTCTCTGTCTTAATGCCATGTGAGGTAACTACCACTCAGCATCCGGGACTTGCCGTTTTACTTGAAAAGATAGCATGGTTTGTCAGCCATGCTTTAGACACGGGGTAGGTGATGTGGGGGTCAAGACAAATAAGGCCCAAACCTTCTCCACTGGCATTGCTTGTAGTCGGTGGGGGAGACAAACAAATGGGCACCTGACTGCCCAGAAATCCTCTAAGAACATACAAAGGTGCTCCAGGACCACAGGGAATGGAACACCCCAAGGTGGCCGCTGGGGAATGGATTGGGCAAGTCTTCTTGGAGAAGGTCAAAATTGTGCAGCCTCGTGGGACAAATGGTGAGGGAAAGGCACAGCCGGTAAGGTGGTCAAAAATTTAGCCATCAATTGGTGACTGGTAACAATAGGGAGAGCAATGGAAGGGAGTGGTGGGGGCAGAAGCAGTTTGCCCAGAGTGCAGGAGAGAAAGGGCAGCAAAGGAAATCCTTTGGATTTCTTTGATGTTTGAGAAGTTTACTTGTAGAGCAAAGGGCAAGATAGATTCCTAATTAGAGTGTTTTCAGTGTAGGCTTGCATGGAAAGCAAAACAAAAAGTTGATATCTAGCTATCTCAGGCCCCAAAGTATGGCTATTAAAGAAAAACCAAACTCCACTAGTGTGCCTTTTTTAGATAGCTAACACAATTAATGACATCAGATGACCATAGCTCAATTCTCAGTTTTTCTTTAGTCTGTGATACAGCCTTTCAAGGGGACTATTCCTCACAGGGGATCTATGGAATTGTCTTCTCTTTCGTCTGACTCTATTTTACTATGACTTCTACTTTAGCTTTGTTTTTTGACTTTTTTTGAATTAGCAGAGATAAAGAACGTATTTTAGTTTAATACATTGGTTTAAAATAAGTGTGTATGATATAAATGAGTTTAGTTTCACATAATAGCTAAAGAAGCAGTAGACATTTAACCTAAGGTAATATTTAGTTGTATAAAGAGCATTTTTTTTAAACATGCAAAACACATTTGATTCATTAATTTTTTAAAAAATACCTTTCTTTTGGTAGGGAGAGAGCACAAGTTGCGGGAGAGGCAGAGAGAAGAGGACAGAGGATCTGAAGCAGGCTCTGTGCTGACAGGCTGTCAGTAGTGACTCTGATGTCGGGCTTGAACTCAGGAACTGCGGGATCATGACCTGAGCTGAAGTCAGACGCTGAACTGACTGAGCCACCCAGGTACCCCTCATTAATTTTTTAAAATGATTATTTCCAACTTCTTTATAAAAGTCAGTATGAGACCACGAATACCATATTTTCCTCTTGTTTTCTTTTTGTAACTAAACTGCATAACATTTTAAGTGCTCTCAGTGAAGGGACATTTCAAACACTTGTGGTGTTAGGGAAATAAACATGGCTGTCAGTTCTCCACCAGATTAATTTTACAAGGTAAGGAAGGAATGTAGGAACTCAGGGACTTGGGCGTCTTTATGTGTGAGAGAGAATCAGCCCTTGGCCTGAGACTGAGTTCAGGTTGATTCTGGGCTAAGTATACATGTTCTCTTTGGAGTTTAAGCTTTCAATTTCCAGGACCACTGCCAACAAGTTGAAATGAGGTGAAAGAGTAAGGAAAGTGTTAAAAACAAAAAAAGAATGTTGCCAATTCTGGAAAAATTTGCATCATAAAATGGCATCATATTTTTTATCATGGAATGCACACTTATCCCTATCATCGCCACTAGAATTTGTTTTACTAAAAGTAAGCAATTATTGAATGCCTGATGAATATGTGATCTATATATGGCACCTTCATTCGTATTTAGGTGAAGGCTATTTTTTTTTTCAATCCTACTTCTTCAAGGTTTTAGTTTTAGAAACTAACAAGGACATTTTGAGGTCCAGAAAGGTCAATTAATGTTGAAGTTGAATTTTCTGGGATGTTAAGATATACTGCAATAAGTTTGATTGGATTGTTTCTAAAAAGAAAATATAGGTTTATCTTTTTAAAACACTTATTCAAATTTGGGAACAAATTACCCACAGAGCACAAAATGAATGTTAGAAATCATTGTGCAGTGTTTTAATGTGTTAGGTTTCCTTTCTTGTGACATCTGTGGGAGACACTGTGATCATGACTATGAGGCTTGGTGTGAAGTAGTCACATGCACAGAAGAAAGCCACTCTACCTCTGGAGTCCAGTGGGAAAGCCCAATTATTTAAAGAAGGGAAGTCTGAGTCAGAAAGTAAACATATGGGCCAAGAAAGATGTAAGTTGGCATTTTTTTCTGAGATGTTATGTTAATAAATTAATTTTTATGAAGCCAGGAAGCTTCTTGAACTTATAATAAATAGGGATCACCGAGGAGGATGGTGCTCAGGTTTGTCTTTTAACTTGGTGACAATGACTCACAATATTATTCATAAAGGGAGTATAATTTGTTGAAAATCAGCAAATCATAAATCAGTTTCTCCTCAGAATGCCCAGTATTTTCTTAGGTTGTGGTGAAAATGGAATGTTTTCCTGGAGGGGGGACACAAATGATATACACACTAGGAGAAGAAAATCATATCACTTTGTGAAAGGAAAGACCAGAGAGTGCTTATTGAAAAGTCTACAAGAAGCAACTTGAATCTCCTACTAAGGGGACAGATTTTAACCTGTTATCCAGCGCAATAGAAGATATTTAAAGCTATGCCATGCATCTGATATTAGAATCTGCTCTCTGAGCCTGCCTTATTACTGGTTGTTATTCAATAAAGCATAAAAGAGTTTTAGTTCAATTTATCTTACTCATATTTGTTGTGGGAGAAAAAAAGCCATATGAACCACCAATCTAAATTTATAGTCATTTCACAAAAGACAGAGGCTTGAAAGAATCTTAAAAAGTTAATGCAGTTAACATCCCTGTCAGTCAATTTATGATACTCCTTCAAAGAAAAGCAGTTTTAGAGAAATGATATTTCTCATAAGGTCTGAAAAGGCCTGTCTTAACTTTCTTAATTTCAAATTTAAAATGAGATATGTGGACATATGGAGTGTCAGAGGCATCTGTTAAATCAAATCATGGACATTGCTAGGGTTTATGTATGTGTGTAAATATGCAGGAGTGTAGAATTTCTGTGGATTATACCGACTAAAGGAAGGTCACAGAAGGACACATTTTCCTTCCGAGCTTTAGAAAGCTAGTCATTTTGGGCTATTGAATTTTATGTTAATTGCATATTGCCTAAACAGATTGATCTGGTAAATGGAATTGTAATTACTACAAAACACATAGTGAGAAATTTTATTTGATAGTTTAGGAGGACAGTATGAAAAAGAGAGATGAGTTCATTGTTTATTCTGTGCATGTAGGGTTCAGGTAGGGCCGACATGGGATATTACACGGATTGAGTTTTGTAAGTGAAATCCACTCTGGTAGACATGTTGTCAAGTAAATGGAATTTTGTAGACGATGAATATTTAAGGAATATTTAGGATCCTTATCAGGAGACAGTTGTGTGTCCATGCTCCACTTCAGCCAGATCTTGATTAATCAGAAACCAATTCTCCAGACTAGGAATTACTCAGGGCTGCCTCTGCTGCTGGTCATTTCACTTCTTATTAGCATAATCCTCAAGCATATGGAAGGGAGTTGGGAGATAAAACTCAAATCAGCTTTGTTCCTTGCTAACAACTCTGGCAAACTGTTGACACTTCTAGCTAAAATGAAGTTTGGGTATTCTCTGTGGATTTTTATTATTTGTACTGTCCTTGTCTCCACAGATAATCAACAGCTCACTGCATAATATAGAGCAGATGCAACCTGGCTCATTCTTTTGAATGAGTAATCAGAGGTAATGCAAATTAACACCTTCACCTCAAAAAAATATAACTTTAGAATTCACCCAGTTCAGTAAATAGAAGAAGTAATCTTAATCATAGGTTTGTAATGAAAAGGGATTGAGAGACAAAGCAAGGCATTTTCCTCCTGCTTTTTCAGTGAAAATATACATTCTAATTATATTCATAATAGCTATCAAAAGGCGGCAATGCAAGTTAGGTTGACCCTACATTTCGATAAAATTGAATAAGAGATAATATATGTAAAAACAACTCATGTTAATTCTCTCCTCCCTTCTTTCTTCTTTCCCAATAGCTGTGTTAATAATTAATATTGAGGAATACTTGTTTGAAATTTAGAAGTGGTAATTAAGAAACTATTTTATTTTTATTGGGAATAAACTTCAGAAACCACACCAAAATATAAACACATTGGTGAGACTTTTGATTTTCTTAATTTTGTTTACTTACCTTTTTCATGATATATTTCCCAAATGGAATCATGTGGTTCATACTGTTTTATAATCTTTTTTTCAGTTAACATATTATGTTATTAAATATCCTTCCACAATACTACTTTTAAATGGTGGGTAGCATTTCATACCAATATGCTAGAGTTTATTTAGTCCCCTAATGCTAGCTAGACATTTGATTATTTCCAATATTTTACTATTATAAACAAATATGGGTTAAATATCCTTTATTGATACATGTTCGCATAAATCAATGTGTGTGTGTGTGTGTGTGTGTGTGTGTGTGTGTGTGTGTGTATTTTTTTCAGGATAAATTCCTAGATGGGAAATTGCTGAGTCCAAGAGTACATACACATTTTAAAGCCTTTTGAAAAGTATTGCCAAATTGTCCTCCTATTGAGCACAGTTATACCTACTAATATTTATGTTTGTGGTAATTGAAACATAGGCCTAAGTCATGGGGCAAAGCTTCTATATGGGTTGTCATTTCAACTCAACAAATAAAACATAAACTTCTCTGTGTATAGACACAACCCTGATGGCTGTGGTACTGAGTGACACTAGCCTTTTCCCTTAGATCTTTCCTAGTATTCTGACACCTTGAGAATATGCCCAGTTTTCTTCTGGGGTTTGGCAGAATCTGTTTGGTGTTCAGGAGAGGCACAAGGTCCCCTGTGGAAATGGGTTACTCTACGTCTGATACCTGTTCTCTACCTCTTCACTCCCCCAAGGTAGGAGTTTCTTGTCATTTCCTTGAAATAATAGGATTACTGTGTGTGGTATGTAAGATCACACCCAACACTGATCATGGCTTTCCAGAGGTCTGTTAGGGGAACCCTGTCACTGCAGAGGGGGTCATTTGGAGAGAGACACACATTAGAGGCCACACAGGTATGGTTTTGGCTACCACCAAGCCTGTCTAGTGGTTCAGGAATCCCCCACTTTGGTGCTGAGAGGTGGGAGTCTTTTCAACATCGTGATTGCCCTTTGAGCAGAGAAAAATTTCCACTACATATGGGGGAGCTGAAAGGTATAGAAAATCTTTATTTAAAAGAAAAATACTAAGCATAAACTACATTCTGGGCATATAAAAGCATTGTGGTTTTAATCAATAACATTAATAGATACCAGAAACCTAGCCTCATGTTCACCAAGACAGCTTCTGAAAAGTTTTATTTAGAGCTCTGTTTCTTGTGTCGCCACCACCTTGTGGCGACACAAGACATTCAACTGAAATGGCTTTTAGGCATGGATTCTAAGTATAAAACAGACCACCACCAAGGCCACAAGATGACAGAACTGCTACCTTAGGGTGCTTTCTTCATGGGGGCTCCCTATGCTCATCCACCCATATTCCTTCCTATCACAAGGTAAGAAAAATTTACACTCTGTACACTTCCCACAACTCCTAACAGGGTCAGCATTCAATACTCATTTTAGGCTGTTAGTCAAAAGAGTATTAGAAAGCTGTGTTATGACCCCCTGATTTCTCTTCTAGACTGAGAACCTTATTTACAAGAACATATAGTGATTTGCTAATTATTAAGATAAATATAGATTCTGATACCCACCTCTTCCCCTTCTTGTTTCTAAATTTAATAATTTAGGATTTAAAAAATCTTTTTATCAAAAGTTAAAAAAGAAAGTTTATTCTCTATATGACTCTATAGCTATAGTAACCAAGGTCTTGGATTTTTCAGTGTTAATTTCAAAAATGCTTTTCTTTGGTCTCCATTGTATTAGTATAAAAATGTTTGTAGATCATAAATCATACTTTTTGTTTCAGGAAATTTGATCACCATATTCATGGTTAAAATACTGCTTATATCCCTTCTGTTTTCACCTGGAGAGTATACTTACGACTCCCTGTCTCTTTGGAACAGATAGATTTGGGCAAGCACCCCAAAAAGAACAATACTTGGATTCATAGGATGAGTACTTTAATATAGAACTTATTCTCAGGTTTCAAGTTTTGTTTTTTGGTGACACATTGTAGACCCAGGTGAATAGTAAGAAAAGAAGACAACTCATGTGTGCCCTAACTGTTAGATGCCATCAATAATGGTGTGAGTTAGTTTTCTACTTGTGTCCATCGGCCTCTGGACTCAGAGGGAAGTCATGTGTGAAGGATGCTCTCCAGCCCTATAGCTGCCCATGGGAATCATCGTAAAGCAGTCTGCCAGAAGGAATGTGTGAGCAAATGACAAACGGTACCTGACTCCAGGGGAAAATAGACTTTGGGAAGCTTTTAATGCCAAGCTTTATAATGTTTAAGATGAAATACTGCATCAGATTTCTCATGAGGATGGAAACGACCTCAGATCAGTTTAACAAAGCATTTTCCAGCAGAAGAGAACATGCTTGAATAGAAACAGAAAATAAGCTAGTACTTAGAGCATACAGAGGGCTTCTTTCTCTACCTGTTGCTGGCTCTCCCTGCTCTTTCATCCTGACTCCCATTCTATAACTCCCAGCCATGCTCACTTAAAAAAAAAAAAAAAAAAAAAAAAAAGAACCTGTCTGTATGGATTTTCTGAGTTAGTCCTGAGAGCAAATATTCTGCCCCATTGAACTCAAAAGTACCCTCATGATTGTCAGGCCATGTGTCCCATTTTTATTTTGGTTCAGAAGACATGGACATCACCTTTGTATCTAATCAGTGATCAATCTTTTTGTTTACTTTCTTTTAAAGTATATCTCATCTCCACCCTGTTCTCTGTCACCATCTTAGCCCAGACCTCCATTTTCTGCCTGGATTAATGCCGTTCCTTTCTCCCTGTTTCCATCCAGACTGATCAGAATTAAAAAGGTGGAATGGAAGCAAGAGACCTTTTCAAGGTAAAATTCACATGACTTCGAATTTGATATGGGGATGAAGGCATCAGTGATAATTCTTAAAGGATTCCAGCCTCATCTGGGTGACCATCTGCTGGGGATATAGAGAATACTGCTTTTGATGGCTAAAGGCACTACACTACCATTTTAATTGCTTAATTTAATTTAATATATTAACTTAATCTAAGACTCTGATTCTGAGGATCTTCCCACCATTGTGGTTTGCTCTGATGTCTGTCTACGATGATCTTTTCTGGCATTCTTCTTTGATTTGACACAAAAGCATGTACAAAATGAGGATATAGGACTAGTTGTATTTAAAGCACCTTCTAATTCCTAAATTCTACAAATTTCTGATGTGCATTGTTAGGAAATAAATAGTTGCCTATCTATCTATTCATCTATCTTTTCTCTACTTCCTAATTATATTAATATTTCAGAATTGCCATCTTTTTATGTCTTTTTTTTTTCCTATGTCTCATGAATGCAATAGGATAGGAGGAACAGAGCTATAATTAACATTTTTGATCAGGATTCAATAATGAGGAAGGGGAAACACTGAGGATTCATGATTGATTTATTTTTAAAGTTACCTCTGTGAATGAGTTGAGTTAATGTTACTTTTCCTTGTTTGGGATTCTCTATTGATGTGTAGATAAGAAGCTGTTAGATATATTCAGTGAAAAAATGTGACTAGAGAAGGGAGAAATGTCATGTCTTAAGGCTTCGTTAAGAGCATTCCAGAATCCATCTTCTCCTGCTTATTTATGTGGCTGAGGTTGATGACCCTGAAATTAGAGCAGATTAGATTTCATTGGCATCTATCAATTTTTATATGATGAAAATGTTTTCAAAATAGCCCAATCTGAAGAAACCATGACAGAGAAGCCAGTTTATATTAAGGTCTAAACCATACGGAGCTGCACTTTTAGAAAAGTTAATCATCTTTATGGAGTTTACTTTTTCCATTGTAGAAGTAATACATGCTCATTACAAAAAAATTAGAAAATATAAAGTAGAAGGAGTGAAAAGTTTTGTCTGTATTCCAGCTACCCAAAGGTAACCAGAGCCACCTTTCAGTTGGGAGTTGGTATCTCTCCAACCCCCTTGAATATATGTATACATATTCAAGTATTGAATAGTACTGATATAGTACTGATACTTTTAGTATTTTTACTATATATATAGTAATGATACTTTTAGTATTTTTGTATCTGTTCTTTTATGTTTGTTTATTTTGAAAGAGAGAGAGAGAGAGAGAGAGAGAGAGCGAGCAGGGGAGGGGCAGAGGGAGAGGGAGAGAGAGAATCCCAAGCAGTCTTCACACTGTCAATGTGGAGTCTGATGGGAGGCTTGAACTCACGAACCATGAGATCATGATCTGAGCTGAAATCAAGGGTCACACACTTAACTGCCTGTGTCATCCAGGAGCCCCTGTACCTGTTATTTCTTAGGCAACTTTTAAAGTTTTTTTTTTTTTAATGTTTATTTATTTTTGAGAGAGAGAGACAGAGACAGAGACAGAGTGTGAAGGGGAGGGGCAGAGAGAGAGGGAGGCACAGAATCTGAAGCAGGCTCCATGCTCTGAGCTGTCAGCATAGAGCCCAATGCGGGACTCGAACTTACAAACCACGAGATCATGACCTGAGCCGAAGCCGGACGCTTCACTGACTGAGCCACCCAGATGCCCCACTTGGGGAACTTTTAAATGTCTTCATAATATCACATTTAATTGCCACAAAGCATACTTACTTTTGGACATATAGGTGATATTCAATTTTTCATTATCGTAGATAATGCTGTAATGACTATCTTTGAGCTTTTCCAGTAATTAGGATTAATTTCTTAGGAAAAATTATGCAAAATGAATGTTTTTAAAGCTCATAATAAATTTTGCCAAATTAGTTTTAGAAGTTCTTCCATCAGTATGTGTGTCTTTTTCATCTTACCCTTATCAGTGTAGAATCTTCTTACTTAAAAAGATAATAGTTTTATAGGCAAAATTGTCTTTAATTTACTTTTCTTTGATTTCTAGTGGTGCTTACAATTTTCCAGTGCTCATTATTATTTGCTTTTGAGTGTTCTGTTTTGTGAACTATTTGTGCATATCTTTTGGGTACTTATCAATTGCAAGCTCAGTGGTTTTCAGTTCTTACAGAATTGATTTGGCAGACTCCTCATATGTTGAACATTAAACTTTGTTATATGTATTTTGGATTTTTACCTATGGTTTTCCTTTTTATTTGCGTTATGTTTTTCTTAACATGCAGTATTTTAAACTTCTATATAGTAAAATCGTAATGCCTCAACTTTCTTCGCAACTAAAAAAAATTCCAGGTTAGCTTAGAAATTTACCTTCATCCCCTAACACTGACCCCCAACAATCATCTGAAGATTTAAAGAAGAGTGTCATTAACATTTTTTATAGGAAACAAAACTTTTGGGAAATTTGAGGGGGGAAATATTTATGAATATTTTGTTTCATTGTTACAGTGGCATAATCCAGAAGAAAGATTTGTGATTTAACTTTTTATTTCCCCAACTGGGGCTGGGTTTCATGATGTTTTACATATCGGAATTATGCCTTAAAACAGTGATTCTTAACCTGGGGCAGTTCTATCCCCAAGGGACATTTGGTAATGTCTGGAGACATTTTTGATTGTCACAACCTGGAGGGGGTCATGCTATTGGCATCTAGTAGGTAGAGCCCAGGGATGTTGCTAAGCATCCTACAGTGCACACAACAAATAATTATCCAGCTCAAAATGTCAGTAGTGTTGCTGTGGAGAAATCTTGCTACAGAGTTAGTGTTTGTTGAAATGATTATTTCTATATATGAGTGGGAGAGAAATTTAATGTCAAATAACTTAAAATTCACCATTTGTTTTTCTCTTTTTTATGAGTACAGAGTCCATTATTTTCTATTTTGTTTTCCTCCAGTACTCATAATTTTTTTTTATTTTTGAAGGAGAGAGAGAGACAGAGCATGAGTGCAGCAGGGGCAGAAGGGAGGGAGAACAGAATCCCAAGCAGGCTCCAGGCTCTGAGCTGTCAGCACAGAGCCCAATGCGGGACTTGAACCCATGAGCTGTGAGATCATGACCTGAGCTGATGTCAGATGCTTAACTGACTGAGCCACCCAGGTGCCCCATGTTTTCCTCAAGTATTTTAATGATTTCCTTCACTCCCTTTCAAGAAGTTGTCCATTGTAGGGAAAGGTGTGCTGGGGATGGTGGTTGAACCTCCTCTCTGTGTTAATTTTCCTGCAATAGGAACTGCTTGTGGACCAGCTCTGGGGCATGTGTGATCTCTACTTTCCCTTTTTTCATCCCTTTCTTGTTTGGAGTGGATAACCTGGAAAGCACTCTACTAAACACTGTGGATATGATCTGTTTGCATGAGACTTGGGGACATGCCATCGCATTTGGGCAGTGCTAGTACCTCCAAGTTGCCTAAAGTCATGTTGAATGAAGGGAAAGGAGTAAGAAAGGTGTAAGAAAGGAACCCTGGAGGTTCCTCCAGGGGAAACCTATAATCAAGTTTGGGAGAGTCAGTGCCAATACAAAATCCAGACATCAGAATTAAATAGGAAATAGAAATAGAAATGAGGAATTAAATAAAAACAGAATTGTGATATAGAAGTTGTCACAAAATGCATCTAGGCAGGCTCTTCACTCAGAAAACAGGGCAACAGGCTTTATTTAAGTATATTTCTACTACACATTAGGCTCATTCATATTATGTAAAAACCAACCATCTAGCCACCAAACAAGCAAGCAAACAAAACAAGTTATTTTTGCAATTAAATTCAAGAAAAATTTAAATACATTTAAATAAGATTAAATTGGATTCTTTGTTGTAGCACTTCCAGAGTCTTTGAGGTCACAGTTTGCACTGAGAATCTAGAAGAGGGGCTTAAAGCCTATTGCCTTCTACACTTATCTTCCTTGAGAGCCCTCGTGTTTCATGGAGCATCTTACAGAGCTGGTGTCACACAAGTGCTTTTCATCCATGGCTGCAGATGTGAATAAAAATGGTTGTGTGGGTGGGACCTAAAAATTCCCAGGCTCCACACCTTGCAACTTCGAACGGAATTGGTCTGGGTAGGGGCTGGTCTGTGCAGTCAGGGATGAGAACCCCTGCATTAAAGGAACAGGCTTTGAGAAGAGCCAGCGGAGACTGTAGAACAGTGTCTCCAAACCTGTCCATGCCTAAGGATCATCTGAGTACTCATTAAAAATTTATTCCCATGTCCCACTCTTGGAGAGTCTGATTCAGTCAGTGGGGTAGGGTCCAGAAATATGTATGTTCAGCAAGCTTTTTGGGTGGTGCTGATGCTCAGGCAAGTCTGAGGAACAACCTGCTATTCTGCAGTCTTCAGTGGTGATGCCTTTAAGGCAAAGAGGGTGGATGTGGCTGGACGGGGACGGGGAGCTGTCCAACATTGTACTATAGAGTCTCACCTTTAGTGCCTCTCAGGTCTATTTTTGGTCCCTTGCATGCCAGATATCTATTTTTAAACAAATATATAATATATATAAATATATAATATATATAACAAATATATATATATTTTAACAAATGAATGGATTCTTTCATAAAGGATTTCTGAGTGTTCAGCAGTCTCTCCTTCTTTTCAGTAACTCCAGGAGATTACTGGTTTCAAAGAAATCATGGAAATAAAAGAGGTGGCTGGTCTTGAGTATTGAAAGACAAATGAGTGAGGAGGGGGAAGAGAAAGAGAAAATAACGAAAGAGAAAAAATTGAGAGAGAGCATGAAAGACCTCAAAGTGCAATAAGGGGTGAAATGCTGGATTGTGCAGCAAAGACCTGACTTAAGGGAGAGCCTCTCATATTTGCCAAAGTCAGAAGCCACACTTGGTGGCTTGTAAATCTGCAGAGTCTAGAGGTGAACTTCAAATTGGGCAAATCTGGAGGTAGTTGTTATTACACCGATGCTAAAATATTGCAGTAATCCTGTTTATAATTTTTATCTGATTTCCTTCTAGACTTCTAAAGCCCAAGTTGGCAATTATTTTAAGAAGAGGTCAAACAAGCAGGCTGAAGCTACAAAAGATTATTGCTGTTTTGGTTAAAGCTGCTAGGAGCAGTTATCAGCTAAGTGGTAGGTTGAACTTTAAGTGAAGGTAAGAGTCAGAAAACATTTATTATCTGGGCAATTCCCTTTAAGGAACAAAAGCTATCTTCCTGTTATATGGAGATCAAGAACTTGCTTCCCCTACAGGTCTGATTGAAAAAGAATCTCCAAATGGGTCTTCTAGATATGGAGTTCTGATAAGTAGCCATTAGGCCGTTACTCAGCAAACACTTGTGCTTGACTCGATGCTGGACAGAACTCAACAATGAAAGTTTGGTTACCTCCCAGGACATACAGTGTAACAGGGGTGGCCCAGATTTGTCTATTATTTAAGACTGTACCTCTAGGTAAATGCAGTCACATTCTGTACCATGACACCCCACTGTCCTTGGGTCAGCTGATTAGACCTGAATCAAGGGCACTAACCGACCAAGATACATGTGGCACAGAACCACAAGACAAAAGGGACTAATCATATTCTTCCATTAGGAACTTGGAATCAGAAAGATGAGAGATGACACCTGTCGGCACCAAAGGCAGAAGATGAAAGGTGACGTTGATAGCTAGTTAATGTAGCACAGGCTAGGGTGGGCTGGTGGGTTGAGCTGAGGTAGGGGAAGCTGGCTGGGAGTGAGAGAGAATGTGGAGTGATGAGCAGACAAACAATGATGTTGTGACCTTAGGATCTCTGAGTGGGAGATAGAAAAGCTTCAATTTCTGATGGCTTTTACGTTCTGGTTCCTATGAAGCTCAGGTTCTCAGATGACTGTGAGGCCCCCTGCATCCTTGAAATAATCCCACTCTGCTTGGTCTGGCTTGAGGGCATCTCTACTCTTTGCAGAGAAAATGTAATGCCAAGCAGAAAACAGGCAGTTGCCAAATTGTGCTAAGTGCTGGGATGGGGGATGTATTGTGTGCTATGGGAGCATCTGGGGGACATCCTGTCAGGATTGGGGGAGGCAGGGCAAGATTCCTGGAGAAAATGATATCTAAGATGAGAACTGAGAGGTACCTGGGTGGCTCATTTGGCTGAGTGTCTGACTCTTGATTTTGGCTCAGATCACGATCTCACAGTTGGTAGGTAGGTCATGGAATGGAGCTCTACATCAGCTCAGTGTTGAGTGTGGAGCCTGCTTAAGAGAGCCCTCTCTCCCTCTCCCCCTTTCCCTTTGCTCAAGCTTGCTCTCTAAAAAAGTGAGAACTGAATGACAAGGAAGAAATAGCTGGACAAATGGGGCTGGAAAGAATTAAGGACCAGCATAGGCAAAGGCCTGGTGATGAGAGGAAACACAACACTCTCAAGGAATCTGAAAAAATCTAGAATGATAACAGAGATGTTGAGAGTTAAAACTGACAAGAATGGAGAGAGAGGAAATGAAAGCCCTAATAAATCATGTGAAGAAGTTGGGAATTTATCCTAGGGAAAAGAGAGAAATATATAAGGATGTTAAATAGAGGGCTTCAATAATATGATTGGCTTTTAAGAAGGATCATTGTGGCCATGGTGGGGAGAGGCTAGGTTGGCAGCAGGAAGAACAGGTGGGAAGGTATTGTAGCTATACTTGGGCTACCTGGGAAGCAGAGCTGTCAGACCCTTGTCCTTACTGAAAGTTGGGGACAGGGGTGACATGAGCGTTAAGAATGAGCTCCAGGTTTCCAACTTGGGAAATTTTCACTGAGATAGGTCTATAGCAAGGTGATTTAGCAAGGTGATATTAGAGAAAGTAGTTTTATTGGAGTGATGCACTCAAAAAGCCAGAATATAGAAGGGTGAGATATGAAGGGAGATGAGGATGAGGAGGGAAGTGACCTGGAGGGGACGTTTGGCTAAGAAGGGAGAGGGAGGGTGGGGGTGGGGGAGGGAAGGGCAAGGGGATGGCTGGGCTTCCAGAGAGGATCGGCAATGTGCTTGGAAAAATTGCAGGAGCCCAGTCCTCAGGGTTCTCAGAGCTTTGGGTCTGTGAAACAGGGGGACGAAGATGAAAGTTCCAAGCAAGTACATAGGAAGAGCGAGGAACTCAGTTTCCTGGAAGAGGTCATTGAGTTGGGGTTAAGAATTAGTGAAACTTTGTGGATGGGGGAGGGGTGAGAAAGGGGAAGATGTGTCACATACAGAGAGAAAATGCAATATGAAAGGATTTTGAAGAGGGAGAAGTGTGGGCCTTGCAATAGCAACTTGGTGTGCCTGGAGTGTAGGACTCCAGGAAACCAGGGTGGACAAGTCATCCTAAATATCTATGTTCACTGTCCCGTCTGCAAGGATTTTAGCAAATGTAAAAACAGCCAATTCACTGAACAGTGACCTAAGAGGACTTGCAACAATGCACGCTTTTATGAATATGTAAGTGTTTTTCCTTAATATTTGATGTTCTGGATGTCAAGGAAAGTTAGGTGTATATACAACATATTTTTTTCCTCACTCACCCACCTCTACCAATTTTCTATGCTTACAGCCTGTGGGTGGAAACCCAGTGCCCAAGCTTGTATATATCTTCTTGGGCTTGATGCTGTCCTGATTTATTATTTAGGTTAGATACCCAATGCTTTGCATAGAACCTTGCCCTCTCACTGTTTGTCGTTGAGTGGAATTTTTTTTTTTTGAGGCTGCAGCCAATTTACAGTAATTAATGTGCTAAGGACAGCAGCTGTAGCAGTCATTAATTCCTTAATCTTGGAGTAGAGAGAAATGGATTAGTTAGAGATAAATATAGCTTATGGCATTTTCTCCTGAGAACAAACCCTTTAAAAACAGTGTTTCTGCAGCAGTGTGTGTTGGGAGGCGGTGGTAGGAAAATGAGAGTCCTTTCTCTTTCCTTGGGGAATTATTCTTGCAAGAAGGAAGAAATGGGGGTGAGGTGAAATGGAGGTTCATTTAAAAAGAGACAAAAAGGCTGACCCTGGACACCACAGAGGCTTTTGTCTTCACTCCCAGGACCCCAAGACCTCAGGGTGAAGATTCGCTATTTGAGCTCATACGTGCGTGCATCAAATCTCTGCTTAGGAAGCCAAGCTGGGGGAGGAGAGAGAGAAAAAACCAACCAGATTCTCTTCTGTGGAGTGAGCCATTTGTTTTAAAATGAGATGAGAGGTTGCTCAAAGATGTTAATGGAAATCTTTGCAAACACAAACTTAGAGTTTCTTCAATCCAAAGAGTCACTCAGTCATAAATATGTGTGGGTTATTTAGATGCTTCCAAAGGTCACTTGAAAATTGCCTATTTTTCCACAAAGAAGTGAGCTGTTTATTGCTTCAAAAAACGTGTCTCAGAGTGAATGATTTTCTTCTTCCAAGAAGGAAAAAATACCGAAAATACATGCAATGCTGGGAAAGGTTGATTGGAGAGCAGAGAGGTGTCTGGGGTTGAGGGTTTAGCATGGCTGGAGAAAGGAGAGGAAAAAGCAGGCAACTTTGTCCTCATGTAACATTAGCAAATGCTGGTCCCTTTGCAGGTCAGATAAAAGGTCATGGTGAGGCTGGGTGTGGGACAGAGAAAGGGCTTTTGTAGGGGAGTTAGTTTCTGTAACAGAGGCCACTGGGGGCTGAAGAATAATGCCTCAGTGAGTGCCTCATGACTAATCCCTGCTAGCTGAAGAGAGCTTTGCAAAGCTCTTGATTGAATCTTATTACTTCATGGCTGGCTCTGTTGCATGGTCTGTAACAGGGCCCAGTTTTTGTTCTTCAGGAGTCCCTATGGTAGAGACTCTTTGCTGACCACCTAGGTAGCTTTACACTAGATCCCAATAAAGTGAAGGCTGATCTTCAGATACATCTTTTTGTATGACCTCACCTAGGGATTGAATTGAAACTCAGGGTTGAGCTTGGGGCCTAAAAGTGTGATTGTAATTCCTGCAGTGGTGGTAAGGGGAGCGTGAAGGGTCACCTTTTCACAAGATCCTTTTCATGGGGGAAATTTAAAAAAGGAGGTTGAGAGATGACATTGGTTGAGGATCTATTATAAGCAGTGCTACATATTTTTCATGTAGTATTTTAATTTAACCTCAAAATATCCCTGAAAGGTATTTCCTAATTTTCACATATAAGAGAAAAAATTTGCACAAGTTTGCAAGGGGGGGGAAGAGAGAGAGACGCGAGAGAGAGAGAGAGAGAGAGGGAGAAAGAGAGAGGGAGAAAGAGAGAGGGAGAGAGAGAGGGAGAGAGAGAGAGAGGGAGGGAGAGAGAGAGAGATATTCACACACATACAAGAGTGTGGAACCTCCTCTCAGAGCCCTTCAGATAAACATTGGCTAAGCATCTCAGTTCCCCACAGTAGCCTTGATTTGGTAAAGTCAATTGGAGTCATCTGGCTAAATGCCACCTGCTGCTTTGGTAATCTACCTAAAGCTTTACAACTGTGCACACCGCCCTTCCTCTACCCTCTTCCAGGACTTCCCAGCAGGCTGCGGAAATCATGGTCCATCCACACTGTTTATCAAGACGATGGGGTTTTCCTTCTCCTCTCCTGAAGCCCTGAGGACTGAGACCAAATGGAATCACGTAGTGTTATTATTTGTACACTAACTGAAAAATATATGACTCTTGTAAAAATATAGACGAATATGTTGTCTGCTGAGAACTGAAGATAAGAAATAAACCAAGTTATTGGCAACATTTCCCACGGGTTCCACTTGAGCAAGAATGAATCATTCATTGGATGTTCATGGCAACCACCACCACCACCAACCTCGCTGCTTTTAGAGACAAAAACAAAAACAAAAAAGTCAGTTGTTTGTTGTACTGCAGTTGCAGGAAATAATAAAACAAATTAGCGTTGAATTCACACATTGAATTCAGACAATTCTCCTTTGCTATGGCTTAGATTCTTGAGTTTGTTTGAGGACAGGCCCTACTAACTTGTTGACTCTGATGTTTTGAACCTCTTGGAGGATGCTCCTGTGTGGCCAAGTTGATTTCAGGTTCTATTATAGGGTTTTGTTTTGTTTTGTTTTGCCCCCAAAGCCTGACTCAACTTGCAGGGCTTTATGCAGAGTCATTTGTTTACAAACCCATTTAATAAAGCCAGCTATAAATTTGGTCGATTTTCACCTCGTCAACAGCCAGTATAAGGGTTTCATTGGAATTCAGGTTTGATCGTTAAAATGGATAGAAGATAAACTGCTTAGCAGCTCCTCAAAACCACATAAATTGGATGTCCAACAGTGCAAAACTCCAAAATGCATCTTTGAAACCAGTGAAAAGAAGCACTAGACGGACAACTTAGAATTTGTTTCAATTGAGTTGACAGTAATCCCAGACACAAGAGAGTGTCCTAGGTACTATTCATTTCTTTGAAAATTGATATGTTATGGCTAAAACCAGCCAATAGCTCTGAAAGAAAAGCTAACACATTCATGAATTATCCTTGAGTTTTTGTGCTTTAATTTCAAACTGTTAAAGTCGTTCTTGAGTCTACCATGAGCGTTTTGACTAACTTTGGCTACCTGTAAAAATTCAATGAAGTAAAACATAAGTTACAAACAGTTTAAATATTCATGCTAATTAGTGAATTGATGTATATGGTTAAAAAACAATTTCTTCCTTACTGTGTAAATATATTTTATAAATTTGTTATTGTTGCTTCTTTGTTAGGGGTAGAAGTTTTCTTTGTGGTAAGCGTCAAACTTCCAGGCAATTTCCTTCTCAAAAATCTACAGTAGTTAACTATACTCAAACTATGGGAAAATATCCAAATTCCTGGTCTAGCTCAAGGACTTACCTTGCCAACATCATCAGCAGGACTCCTTTGAGCCGATACTTCCTATGTGGACCCAGATTCTTCCAGTCTAGAATGTTATTGCTTTTCATCTCTAATTTTGTACCCTTCTTCCAAACTTCCAGCTCAGTTTGATCTCTTCCATGATGTTATTTTTTCTCTCTTTTCTAGATGAATTCCTATTAGCAAATGTTAACATCACTTCTGTGTCATAAATGATAAACTTCTATAGGCTGATATTGAATTAGTAAAGAACATAAGGAAACATGAAGCAGGACTCTCAAACTTCCCCTATGGCTAAGTCCAAATTAAACATAAGCACCCACTTCGTAGGTATTTTGGTAGGGCAGTTGAATAGACTATTTCTCTATAGTGAAGGGTTTTTGGAGCCTGTCGTGGGATGAAGTTGAGTTCTTTCTCCCACATTCCCCTTTCCTGGGTGGTAAGTGGGATTGTTTCTGGGAGGGAAGGCAGGTCCTCCAGTTCTGAAAATCCTTCTGAATGTCCTTCCCTTAGAGGTTTGGCTTTAAAGGAAAAATACTGAAAAGAGTTTTAAAGGTGTCCTGGGTTCCTTCCACTGCAGTCTGAAGTACTATTTCCTCTGTCTACTTTCTCAAAAGTTGCATCTAGAAGTTGGGTTATCTCTCCTGAAGTCTTGGCTGGCTGAAGTCCCTTGATCTGGTTATTTGGCCCAAGTGGCACATAGTTACTTTAGAGCTGCTTCTGTCTTCTTCCACCTCCCGTGCTGAGCCTGGCTAAGTTTCCAGAGACTTCTTGTGAACCCTGCAAACTCTTGGATGCCTGTTGCTGCTGTCCTATTTTGTTGTCATATCACTTTGGCCTAGATGGGACACTTAACCTTCCTAGTTAAGAGAGTTACCTAATAACCTGATAGGACTTGCGACTCTTCTTTACCTTGGTTATAGGCTTGCAGGGGTGAGAGTAGGGAGGGGAGGGACTAACCCCCAAGAACTATATTCTCATTGAGCAGGTGGAATCTAGCAGCATCTCAGCCTTTTCCAGCTTCTCTTCTCTTCTTGTGGGGATCCCAGCAGGGATCTATATCATACCTTAGCTTCTCTTTTCCCCTTTCTTAGGGTCTAGAGTGTATCCTCTGTGGCATTAATGAAGGTTCTGGCCACCCTTACACATGCTCACACCTTTCAAAGTCCTTACCTTCCTTAGTTCATCATCTATGTGGTGGTGTCCTAAGGTTTCACACCAATCATGTTCATACTACTTTACTTGACAAGCTTGCATCAGTCTGGGGGGCTTCTTTGAATGCTCTCCAAATTGCCCAATTGTGTGTATCCATCTAGGCCCATGAGTGTGTGCACTGGAGTAATCTCCTCATATAGGTGCTTCAACTGGGTTTGTTCCATAGTTCCAGCCACCCAGGTGCTAATATAAAAATAATCCTAGGAGGGGAACCTCGGTGGTTCAGTCAGTTAAGCATTTGACTCTTGATTTTGGCTCAGGCCATGATCTCATGGTTGTGAGATCAAGTTCCATGTCAGGCTCTGCACTGACAGCATGGAGACTTCTTTGAATTCTCTCTCCCTCACTCTCTGCACCCCCCTTCCCTGCTTGTGCTCTCATTCTCTCAAAATAAATAAAAAAAAACTTTTATAAAAAGAATAATCCCAGGACATCAGTGTGGTCTTTGGAAGTAAACCCACTTGGGGTAGAATCCAATTCAATTACCTACTAGCTATGTCTTCTTGGGAAAGTTCTTTAACTTTTCTTCTCTTCAGTACCTAATCTCTAAAATGAGGATTATGATTGTAGCCACCTCAGAAATTTGTTATGGGATTAGATGGGAGAAGGCAGATTATAGCTCATTGTAGTTTCTAGGATATATTAGTTTTTTTTTTTTAATTCAGCTGTGTGTGTATGTGTTAATTCCTACAGATATTCATGATGAGATAGAGTCATCACCTACGGGCCTGGTTTAGTCATTCAACAAATACTCATTCAATGCTTATCATGTGATGTCTGTTCTAAGCCCTGGGACAATATTAAGCAAAATCAAACATGGTCTCTGTCTTCATGGATCTTATAGTCTAGTAGGAGGCAAGACATTAATAAACTAGGCACAAATAATATGGGTGTAACTAAAAACTGTGATATATTCTAAGAAATAAAAGTATATGATATCGAGGATATTTAAAAGGAGCATTTGGCCTAGTTTGAAGGATGGTTAATAGCAAATTAAGTGAAGGCAGAGGGACCTATATGTGCAAAGGTCATGTGGCAGAGGTAACTATAGTTTATTTGAGGAATGGTAAGAATATCAGTGGGGCTGGGACCCATAGAAAATCAGGGGATAATTCTATGAAATAAGACTGGCAAGGTAGGCATAGTAGGTAAAATAATTGCTCCCCAGAGCTATCCATCTCTTAATCCCTGTGAATAAGTTACTTTACATGGCAAAAGGACTTTATGGAAGTAATTAGGGTTATGAATCTTGAGATGGGGAGATTATCTTGGATTATCTGGGTGGACCCAATGTGATCATAAGGGTCCTTGTAAGTGAAAGAGGAATATCAGAATGAGGGAGAGAGAGGCAGAAAGAGAGAGAAGGACAGAGAGAGAGGGAGAGAGAGAGGGAGAGAGAGAGGGGGGAGAGGGGAGAGGGGAGAGAGAGAGAGAGAGAGAGAGAGAGAGAGACTGGAAGATGCTACACTGCTGGTTTTGAAGATGGAGGAAGGAAGCTGCAAGCCAAGGATTTCTAGAAGCTGGAAAAGGCAAGGTAACAGATTATCCTCTAGAACTTCTAGAAGGGGTGTAGCCCTGCTGAAGCCTTCATTTTAGCCCTGTGAGACCCATTTTAGACTTCCGACCTTTCTATATATTTGTGTTGTTTGAAGCTACTAAATTTGTGCTAATTTATTCTACAGTAATAGGTAACTAATGTAGTAGGTAAGGCCCAGACTTTGTAGGTCAAAAGTACTTCCACTTAGAGTGCCCTCAGGACAACCCAGAGGTAAAAGAATAGCTGGGTGAGTATAGCAATTCTGAGATACTGCTAGGGGTGGGTGACCCTAGGAACTGAGGAGAAAAGATGAATCTGGAAAGTTGTGAAGCATGGCAGGATCTAGAACCCACCTGGTTGTGAAGGACAGAGAAGCAGCTCCATCAGTGAAGATCTTGAGGGTTTTTTTTCTTTTATAGTTTATTGTCAAGTTGGTTTCCATATAACACCCAGTGCTCATCCCCACAAGTGCCCTCCTCCCTACCCATCACCCCCCTTCCCTCTCTCCCTCCCCCATCAGCCCTCAACTTGTTCTCAGCATCCAAGAGTCTCTCATGATTTGCCTCCCTCCCTCTCCCCACCTATTTTTTCCCCTTCCCTTCCCCCATGGTCCTCTGTTAAGTTTCTCCTGTTACACTTATGAGTGAAAGCATATGGTATCTGTCCTTCTCTGCCTGACTTATTTCGCTTAGCATGACACCCTCGAGTTCTATCCACATTGCTGTAAATGGCCAGATTTCATTCTTTTTTCATTATGTAGTATTCCATTGTATATATAAACCACTTCTTAGATCTTGAGGGTCTTGAGGCTGGATAGCAAGATGATAGTGATTAAATTCAACAAGAGAAGAAGATGAAAGGGAGCTAGAATGGACAATAGGTTGCATGAGAGCAGGAAGGAGTGGTTGGGCTGGAATTAATGATAAGCCTATTTTTATTAATGTTGAACTTAATGGACTGATAGAAAAATTAAGCCCTGGTATTTGGGGAAACATGGAATGATAATAGAGAAATAGGTAATATAATTAGGTTAATAAGATGCATAGTAGATGAAGAGTTGAGGTTGAAGATGTACTTCTGGAAGATGACACTGAAATATGAGCTGAAGCAATGAACATAACAGATTTCTCTGAGATAGTGTAAAGACAGCAGGCAAGAGGGAGGGTTGGTTAGCATTCATTGAGCACCTACTTTCACCAGGCATTAGAGGACCTTTTATTTTTAGAATATATGTTAACTAGTTTAATCCTCATAACACCCCTCCATTTTGTCCCTCTATCATGACATTGTGTTAGCATCATTTTTATAGGTGATATAGAGCTAGAGAAGTTAAACTTGCCCATAATCCATAAGCCAGTGATAGTCTTTCACATCATATGCACAGCTAGGGGAAGTGTAGCTGTTCCTGAAGGCAAAAAACATAGGAGACAGAGAGGGAGAGAGTTTGCCTTGTGTGGTATCATTGAAGCCAAGAAGCAGGAAGGATCTACAGTGTCAAATAGTCCTTGTAAAAGACTAGCCAATTGGAATTCAGAATTCAGAATCCTGATAGATGCTGCATTGGAACCCAGCCTCTGGATGGCTGGGTATTAGGTAGCAATTTTTTCTTTTTGGAAGTATGTTTCCTTGTTGACTGTCGTCAATGATCAACCTCCGTGTGTGTGTGTGTGAGAGAGAGAGAGAGAGAGAGAGAGAGAGACGGAGGGAGAGAGAAAGAGACCAGAGATAGAGACAGAGGGAGATACAGTCAGAGGAATCATAGATCACTAATCTCACAGGCACAATTTAGTCTTCCCAACTAGAAATTGTAAGGTTATAGAAGAAGCTTCTGGTTTTTAAGATGCCAGACCTTCCTAGAAGTATTGGTTATAATTTTAGTGACAACCATTGTGGGAAGTATTTGACTTTTGGCTTGGAAGTTTCATGGTCTAGATGAATCAATAATATATGACACATCTTTTAAATTCCTCCCAATCATGTCTATAAAAGGCACTCTTTAAAATGGCCCACCCACATTCAGACAGAATCAGATGGCCTATTAATTCAGATTTGAATTAAAAACTCTCACCTCTCTTGCTTTAGCTGTTCAGGATGCACTCTGCGTATAGTTATTAAAATGAACACTTACAGTGACCAGAGCTTTGAATCTAATACTCCATATGGCACCAGCGTGAGGACTCTCGACGTGTGCACTTTTGTCTTTGGTCATTTCAGACTGAAAATACAATTAGACTTGGCTGTCAGACAGATGAAATCTGTCATATTTCCCCTATAGGACCTGCACTCGGTCCAGATCAATAAATACAAAACCACTTGCACATAAATTGCAAACTAAGCTTGCAGCCTCAATACATGTGGGCTTAAATTCACTTGTATCTGGCATATACTGCTTCCTGGCCAAACAGTCTGTTTCTGTGATTAGTGCAATTTCATAGCTGGACCAGAAAAACAAGGCTGAAAACCATCACTATAAAGCAGCAGATGGCTTTGCCACACCTTCCCTGTAAGGGCAGTTCTCCCAGAAAATGGGGTTTTAGCTGCTTGCTGTATAGAATGGAACTTTAAAATTGGGATGAGTTCAAGTCATTTCCTGAGTATAACTCCATAAAGCTGTTGTTATTTTTCTCCTATTCCTTCTCAAGATTTTAACTGAATTTGTAATAAGCTTTGCCTGGACACGACTTGTCACACGGAAGAGATGTGATTTATATACGGAGATACAAGATTCTCTGTATATGCTTTACATAGCCAGCTTTTGCTTGATGATACATCCATGTTGGAATGGCTTTGTGAAGAGTGAGATGTACTTAATGTTTTCTCCAGAGATTGTTAACCAAGATAACATTTATTTGGGGAACAGTTAAACTCTAACACATTACCTCCCCCTCCACCCCTGGTTTAACATTGGGGTCCAATTTCACACAAAGGGAATTTTTTTTCTAGTGTAGCATTGAATTAGGCTGCAGAATATGCTGCCGTAGGATATTAAGAGAGACAATTAACCTAGGCTATTTAGAGGCAAGAATTAGACATTTGCTGTATCTGAATAAGAAGAACATCTCTATTTTCAGGCGCTGCTGTGGAATAGAAACCTCCAAACTTCCAAATATGGTGCTTGCTAAGCAAAGTGATTATAAAATCAGGTCAAGAAAAAAAAATCCCCTGTAACACACAGTATAAAACAACATGTCAAGCAAGGGGATGTAACTTCCTCAAAGGCCACTGCTGTTAGAGTTAGAATGTAGTGTAAGCCTGGTGAAATTCACCTGGCTTCATGCCCTTCCCTTGCTCAATCTGGCCATTCCTCTTTTGGGAATTCATGGAGGTCCAGTAACATTGTCCGATGCTGCCTACTTTGAGGTGCTTACATTGTAACAGAAGCTTCCTGGGAGGGGTAAATAGGTGTCTACTCTTTGAGGGCTATTTAAAATCAATAATTCAAAATGGGTGGAGTGAACAATACATATTATATCTCCAGGGCACGTATTTTGGGGGAATCATATAATTTGGGTAAATTGTTCCTGAGTTCACTTTATTTTTTTTATTAAAAAATTTATTTTTGGATTTACTTATTTTTGAGAGACAGAGAGGCAGAGCACAAGTAGGGGAGGCACAGAGAGAGAATGAGACACAGAGTCCGAAGCAGGCTCCAGGCTCTGAGCTGTCAGCAGAGCCCAACACGGGGCTCAAACCCACGAACCATGAGATCATGACCTAGCTGAAGTTGGACGCTTAACCAACTGAGCCCTGAGCCACCCAGGCATCCCCCGAGTTCACTTTAGACTTTAGATGTGTTTTTAATTCTAGTAAGCAAAATTTGATCATGGTTGGATTGGTATAGACCAAGGGTCACAATCTTTCAGAAGTTGTAGGAGGGTGAAGGGTACCAGGCTGGTCCATGAATAGGCCTGAGACCAAGAATGAACTATGATCTTAAAAAAGACCAACACAAAACTCTGGGCCACTTTTACTAACTAGAGCTTAATTTACCTAAACAAGCTGGTTTTAAAACATTCTTTCCCTCTCCCCTCACCTCCAAACCTAGCTATAGCAGTCTACACACATCAGGGTCTTAACAGGAAACAGATGAAATACTCAAATTAGAATAATTCAAGAAAAATCTAAGGAGATTTATTAGCAAAGACATAGGTTTGTGGAAACCAGAAAGGATAGTTTAGGAAACTAGAGTTATGAGAATTGAGCTGTTACCACCCCTGGGACTGAAAGGAGGTAAGGGAGGAGAGGTTACCCACCAGTTACAAAACCCCATAACAAGAAAGAGTTTTGGGGCGCCTAGGTGGCTCAGCCTGTTGAGCGTCTGATTCTTCATTGTGGCTCAGTTCATGATCCCAGGGTCACACACGCTCTCTCCCTCTCTCTCAAATAAAATTTAAAATAAAATAAAATAAAATAAAATAAAATAAAATAAAATAATAAAGAAGAAAGTGTTTCTTGAGTATGACCTTCAGTCAAGTTATCAGGCATCTCCAGGAAAACTTTCAGAGAAGCAGCCAGGGAGATAGTACCCTGACCTATCCTGAAGGTAGATAGTCTTCTTTCTACCTTATCCCGATTTCCTGTTAGGACTTCCCATTGGCCAGAAGGCACAGGAGCTCTGGTGATGTGGTCCTTAAAGGTAAGAATAGAGGGTAGAGAGTACGTCTCCATCAAATGGGAGACAGACTGCACGCTAACCTAATTTCCTGAGAAAAGAGTCAATCAAATAGGCTTTCCTTAGGGAAAGACCAGCTGCTCTGCAAGAAGAGTAGTTTGGAGCAAGTGGGCATTTCTGAAAGGAGAGGATTATGTGTGAAGATTAGGTGCAGTCAGAAGACAGTGTAATGGGTCCAGGAGGACTTAGTAGCTAGGGAAAAATCTTTGCCTGAATGGATACAGGATAAAACTTGAAGTGGGAGAGCAGAAATGATGCTGTCCTCAACATTTGTAGTTGGAAAAAGCACCACAGGGTCACTCCCTAATTTTACTATGGTTAGGGTTAGCTCAAGATCAGAGGCGAGCCATTGCAGGATCAGAGTGCAAATTTTAGTCCCTTAACCTGCAGTCCACTCAACTTTTCTCTGTTCCACACTGTCTCCTGGGCAAATATAATCAACTTAACATTTTGCCAAGGCTCCTATTTACAGTGGCTACTCTTTGTCTAAGCCACATTTTGATTATAATTTCCTGTGTTTCAGGCAGAAAAATATATGAAAGTGTACTTGGAGCCGACTTAATGCTCATTATATAAAATATCTATTATCTATCTATCTATCTATATCATCTATCAATTCTCTATCAATCATCTAATACCGCTAGGTGTTAGAATAGTTATAAGGGAAATAATAGTCATGGTGTTTGCCCTCAAGCGGTTTACCAACTAAACTGCTTGATGTGTGACCTTCATCATTACCCTCCTTTTTCTGTGTGGTGTTTCCCTTAGTTTTGGTGAGAGCCTATTCCTTATTCTTTTCCTGGTCCTGTGTCATGTTTTCCTCATGGAACCCTGTCCTCCTTGATTCTTTCCGTGGCTTCTGTGATTCCATTTCCTTATTTCTCCTGCTTCTCTTTTACTCTTGCTCACTGACGCTTTTCATTCCCGTTGTGGGTTTGAATGTTGGTGTTTTCTGACTTCTGTTCCCAGACCTTTTCTCTACGGGCTCATTACATGGGAGATGACTTTCCAGTAAGGAACAGAGCACAAAACCTCTAGTATGCTGACTGATGACTGCTCTGTGATAGAAGAATCATGAATGCAGAGGAGTTAGACATATATAAGCGATGTGTGTGCATCTGGGATAAAAACAGAAACCACAATAACACCAGGAAGCAAGAATATGTTGGGTGTTTTCCTCTAACTACCTGACAATTATTGCTGGAATACACTGAAATCTCCCATTGGATCAGAAATGCTCTCTTGAAAAAATCACTATGGCCACAAAACCTTGGAACTCATGAAAGTTTATACAGGAAATAGAGATATCGAAGAAAGAACCGAGGTAAAGAAAATAGCTTAGGTAAAATTATAAATGATGTGTTTTAACATAAGTTAAATATGAAATTGAAGTTCCACCATATTCCATGCTGGGTTGTGGGCATATACCGATAAGCTCAATAATAAACGAGGATGTGTTTTTGGTACACTGTTTCTGTCATAGACGTATATGTTTCCTCCTTTCTGATGTCCACGTAGTGATCTGAATTCCAAGATATCTGATACAAGAAGGTCGGTGGTGAGATTCACACAAAGAATCAAGCGCTAAGAAACTGAAATCTCACAATAAACCCACATCATCATCATAACATCACCGAGATCTTTAATAAGCATACAACTGTATGTTCAGGGCGGGAAGAGCAAAGCAGACAATACCATCCCCCTCCCCGAGCCAGATCCTCTATTCATCTCGTGGGAACTGCACTTTTGTATCAGCCTCTTTGGGACCACAATTTTCCTGGATTTTACTTCTAAGAAAGGAGGCTGCCTTTGTCAAGCCATGAGACTTTAAAGAAGATTACTAAGCTTAGCTGCCATTTTAGGACTCAGACATTCATTCCATGCTCTATTACCTAGAGAGAGGGAAAAAGTGAGACAGACTTTTCATGTCCATAAAGTACAACAGGCAATAAAGCTAATGGACAGAAGGGGAGATCTGGGCCGTGGACTGGCCTCCCGCAGGACGGACGCCACACCTTTCGGTTGTGCCTTTGCTAATGGAGAGGCAGTGACTAGCTAAATGCTCCCAGGGGAGGGGGCATGATTACCATCCACTGGCCTCATCTGGGGGTCAAGATATAAAAGTGGGTGCTTAGAAGAGTCAGCAGGTCTGATTAATATCCTCTAGGCAGTACTTATGAGGCATTTTT
Organism: Cryptoprocta ferox; assembly: GCA_028646485.1. Classification (NCBI taxonomy): domain Eukaryota; kingdom Metazoa; phylum Chordata; class Mammalia; order Carnivora; family Eupleridae; genus Cryptoprocta; species Cryptoprocta ferox. Next base: position 81,411,785 of record CM053567.1, read on the forward strand.
GGCCCATCAAATGGCTAATAATAAAGTACAGTGGTGCTATTTGTATTTTTACTGCAGGCCAATTAAGAAGGGGGAGAGAGAGTGGTAAGTAAAATGACATGTCCTTGCAGAGCAGAAACAACAGTCATAGCAGCCTGTGGTGGGAAGTGGGGGAAGGAGGGGTGAGGGAAGAAGGATACACGGAAAGGTAATAGCCAGCCACTTAAAGCAGTTAAAAGGGTCAGGCATCTCATGTCTTGTTCCCCACCTCCTGCCAGAAAATTCCCTTTTCCTGCTAGTTTGTAGGACAGTGGAGATTTTCAAAGGGGAATAATTGTGCGATAACATATGTTCATCCAGACAGGGATTGGCAAGTTTAAAATCAAACAGCATTAAAAAAAAAAAAAGCACTATAAGGCTTGGATTCATGGGTTTAGATTTCCCTCCTGTATCTGTTTCTATTTTGCCTTTACAAAGCCAGGAAAAAAGCTTTCAGAAAACTTTTATCATTTGATGATTATTTTTTCCAGTCTTCATTGAGGGCATGTTTTAGAGTGTGGGTTTATAAACCTCACTCTTTCTGTAACATTGAAGTGTACTAATCACTCCATGAAATTCTCTTGGGGCATCTCCTCACCAGGCTGCTTCTTAACTTACTATTATTTTCCTTGGGCCCCTGGGACTGCTTGAGAAGAGGAGTAAGCAGACAGAGATGGAGGAGGGGAGGAGAAAGTAAGAGTGAGGGAAGGAAAGAGGGTGCCTGGGGAAATAAATCAGGACTTACTTTATGAAGTGAAAGGAAGAGAGAGAGAGAGTGGAAGGAGGAAAGGCAGAAGCAGGAATCAATGGAAAATGTTAGTAATTTCAACAACCAAGAATAACATCTTGCCACTTAAAACAGATGATAGGGAATAAATCCATAAATACTGGACTGTCTGTGGGGGAGGAGAAGAGAGTTGTATGGGCTAAACATGAGAAGCTTGACACCTATCCAGATGTAATTTGGTCAGGAGGATTTGACTGTAGATCCTGAGAGAGGAAAAAGCAAGTAGAAGATATTTTGTAGGTATGTTAGGCCCTAAATACTTCTATTGAAAAATATGGGGGTGTAGTGTAGGAAGGAGTAGGGGTGAGGCATCAATTCCTAGTCAACTTTAAGTTGATGAAGTTTTCTGGGTATTTCTCACCCATCTCCTCTGCTTTGCATGTTCTATTTCAACTTCACTTTTTTACAAGATAATTTTGAGCTTTGTCTTTTTGCCTGATTTGCAACCCAATATCAGTCCTTTCTGATCCCAGTCTTGTGCTACTTGGGGAAGATGGTGTTTGTGTCACATCCCTTCCCGAGTTGTCCCCCTTGGGGGACATGCACAGGTCAGGGGTTCTCCTGGGTGAAAAAGAGTAGCCCCGTGGAAAATGAGATGGGTGAGTGTTGGCTATTCCTCAAGATCTTGTTCTCAGGTTATCCATGAGAGTAAATCTCAGCTAGCTCTCCCACATATGCAGACCTTCAGCAAATAAACAACCATTAGCAGACAGGCGCAAAATGATACAGTACATCTAACCTCTTCCATAAATTCACTGAAAGTCTGTAATTTCTCCTCTTAGGGGCTCCAAGCATAACTTCATGGAAAGGTTCACTTGAAACTTCTAGACAACTTTCTCTTATCCTTAGTGTCAGCAATAGGCAACCAGAAATCTTTAAAATGGTGCATGGGTACCGGACTGTTTAAGGATCAAGGCTCAGGGAACATCTCTGAAAATACAGCCCTCAGGTTTCTCTAGACATTTTTTTTTTTTACTCTGCTCATGCAAAGGGAGGGGTGTCTCTAAAACATTTTAGCCAACTCACATTTCTTGAATTCCACAAATTTCACCATTGATTGCCCATTTCTAATATCCATTATGCTCATTAACGACCCATTAATTTCCCCTATGAAAACCCATTTCTGAAATTCAGTATGCTAATTAGCTAAAGGTTTCTTGTTGATTAGAGATGTGGATTACAGGAGGGCTTTTAGTAATAGCCTCTGGAGTGGCCTTTCTGATAAAAGGCTAGCTGACCATGCAGGGTTGTGGATTCCTGATTAGAACAATTGTCTCCTTCTAGGGCGTAGCCTAAACTATAAAGAAAGAAAAAAAGCAAACCCATGCACATCTCTATTATACCATATTTGCTAAAGTATTTAGTAAACTACGGATACCCTAGCACATCAATACAGTAAATTTAAGTGGCCATAGAGTACTAATTGTGTGTGTGCCATAAAAACTAATTCCCTCCTGTAGGACATTTAGGTTGTTTCTAGTTTTTTAAATAGTAATTAAACTTTAACATCTTTATTTTTACTTACCTGCCTGGTTCCTTCCTTAAAACAAATTCCTAGAAATGGAAATGCTGAGTCGGAAGTATACAGGTTAAATCTTGGTACATGTCACCCACAGAGATTATCCTGATTTAGGGCATATGAGAATGTGCATTTTCTTAGGCACCTGTCAATATTTGGTGTTGTCAATATTCTTTTTTTAAATGTTTATTTAAACATTTAGAGAGAGAGAGAGAGAGAGAGAGAGAGCGCGCGCGCGCACAAGTGGGGGAGGGGCACAGAGAGAAGGAGACACAGAATCCAAAGCAGGTTCCAGGCTCTGAGCTGTCAGCACAGAGCCTGACATGGGGCTGGAACTCATGGACTATGAGATCATGAGCTGAGCTGAAGTCAGATGCTTAACCGACTGAGTCACCCAGGCACCCCCGTGTTGTCAATATTCTTAACCTTTGCCAGTCTCTTGGTGGTCTTATTCAGGCACATGGCCTTAAATTCCATGTATATGCTGATGGCTTCCAAGTCTTCAGATGGAAGAGACCTGTGGGACTTACCTTATAGATCCAGCTGACTATTTGACATCTCCATTTAGATTCTTAGTTGGTATCTTGAAACTAAATCCCTTAATCTCTCCCCATATCCAAATATGTTTCACTGGTGGCCTTTCCTTCACTGTTAATTGCTACTCCATCCTCGAAGTTGCTCAGGCCAAAGCCTTGGTGCCATTTTAACTACTCTTTCAGACATCTGTTGCATCCAATCCCTTGCTACCACGTGGGGCGAGTCACTCTCATCTCTCACCTAGATTATTGGAATTGTCCATTAACACATCGTTCTGCTTCCAGGGGAGTCTAGTCTCAACATGGAAGCCAGAGTGCTTCTGATAATTTGTAAGATAATTCAGAATCCTGAATTCTTGCTCGTAAGGTCTAGGTGACATTGCCCTCCTCCCACCTATTTCCACTCTTAACCCTGATTTCCTCTCCCTCTGGGTTTCCTTGCTGTTCCTAGACGACACCATGCAGCTCCTGCTTGAGGACTTCACACTGCCTCGAAGCTCTGCCTGGATCGCTAGCAGACCTTCCCTGATGATACTATGTAATTTTTTAAATGTTCATTTATTTGTTATGAGAGAGAGATGGAAAGAGTGAACAGAGGAGGGGCAGAGAGAGAGGAAGACAGAGAATCCCAAGCAGGCTCTGAACTGTCAGCTAGAGCCCGATGGAGGGCTTGAACTCAGACTATGAGATCAGGACCTGAATGGAAACCAAGAGTCAGATGCTTAACCAACTGAACCACCCAGGCACCCCAAATGATGATCCTATTTAAAATGCCTTCTGTCCCAAACAACAGATGCTGGCAAGGATGTGGAGAAATGGGAACCCTCTTGCACTGTTGGTGGGAATGCAAACTGGAGCAGCTGCTCTGGAAAACAGTGTGGAGGTTCCTCAAAAACTTAAAAATAGAACTACCCTATGACCCAGCAATAGCACTACTAGGAATTTATCCAAAGGATACAGGAGCGCTGATTCATAAGGGCACATGTACCCCAATATTTATAGCAGTGCTTTCAACAATAGCCAAATTATGGAAAGAGCCCAGATGTCCATCAACAGATGAATGGATAAAGAAGATGTGGTTTATATATACAATGGAATACTACTTGGCAACGAGAAAGAATGAAATCCTGACATTTGCAACAATGTGGATGAAACTGGAGGGTATTATGCTAAGTGAAATAGGTCAGTCAGAGAAAGATAGATATCACATGTTTTTACTCATCTGTGGAACTTGAGAAACTTAACAGAAGATCATGAGGGAAGGGAAGGGGAAAAATAGTTTCAAAGGAGAGGGAGGCAAACCATAAGAGACTCTTAAATACAGAGAACAAACTGAGGGTTGGTGGGGGGAGTGGGAGAAGGGAAAATGGGTGATGGGCATTGAGAAGGGCACTTGTTGGGACAAGCTCTGGGTGTTGCATGTAAGTGATGAATCATGGGAATCTACCCCCCAAACCAAGAGCACACTATATACACTGTATGTTCGCCAAGTTGACAATAAATTATATTAAAAAAAAATGCCTCCTGTCCTACCCTCCAGCATCTCTTATCCCCTTTTCCAGCTTTATTTTATTTTCTAGCACTTCTCTGGTATATTATTTGTATGTAGTTTACTTATTTGTCCTTCTTGTTGCTTTTCTGGACCCAATTGAATGTAAATGTCACAAGGAAAGAATTTTTTTTATGGTTTTCTTTATTTCTGGATCCCCAGCTCTTAGTACAATGTTTGACAAATATTTGTTGAGGAAATTAATGAATCTGATAGGTAAAAACTTATCACACTTTATTTGCATTCTTTTGATTATCAGCAGGTGGAAATTTTAATGATCTTGATGTAGAGAGGCCTTTCTGAGCTTAATAATAAATTCACAAAACATGAAGGAAAAATTGATAAATTTGATTACAAATTTAAAACTTCTGCATAGAAAAAAACTACTATCACAAACAAGACTGACAAATAGGAAATCTACTTGCAATACATATTTCAGAGAAAAGGCTAATAGACCTAATACACAAAGAGTGCTTACAAATCAATAAAAAAGACGAACACTGTAGTGGAAAAATGACTGAAGGAGAAGAACTGCCCACTCACAGACAAGAAATACACGGACATATCTGAAAATGTTTACCATCGTTTTACTTTTTCTTAAATGTGCCTTCCTTAAATCAAAGAGAATTTTCATTTCCTCTTGCTTTCAATTTCACCCTCGCTGAATTTAATTTCCAAGAAATACTTTCTTATTTTCTCTAACAACCATGATGTGTTTCCAGCTGCTTTTCCCTTAGCAAATAGAGCCCCATATCCTGTCTCCCTCAGTTTTATAATTGCTTTCCCCTCCTTCTCCCTCTTTACCCTCCAAAATACTCTATTATCATGGGCAAAACTCCCCAGAGCTATAATGCTGGATATGATGCTCTCCCTCACCATTGAAAAAGAATTGGAATGTGAGGACCAATGCAATGCTTATATATTTAGTAGCAGTTCTATTACAAATATTTCAAATCACACAAAATGTGCAGATTTGCTATTTCAACAACGATAAAGACCTGCTTGACTTGCATAGCATTTAATGAGCAATGTGCCAGGAATGCTGACTGACAATATTTGGCTGTAGAGTTTCCTAAGCTTGTCTCGCACAAAGTTTGTAAACGTACGCTCAAAAATCATTTTTCTTTTGTGCATGCCAAATGCAGTACCCTTGTCTCAGTTTGGAATAAGCATTGTGTCCTATGTAGAATTCCGTATCTCCAAAGACAAGGAGAGATGAAATAGGAGAGACTCATTAACTGGGAGACACAGGAGTGGAAATAAGTGGCAAGCAGAATGAACATAGACTACTAAGGCTGAGGATGTTTTTGAGACTTTGATAATGAGAGAATCCTCTGGCAGACACCCACTCTCCACTTTAATTGGACTACCCCAGTATTCCCAGAAGAAGAGTGTGGTAAACAGAATAATACCACCATCTCTCTCCCCCACATGTCCACGTTTAATCCCCAGAACCAGTGGGCGTGTTACTTTAATGGCAAATGTGATTAAATTAAGGATTATCAGATGGGGGAGATTATCCTGGACTATCCTGGTGGGCCCGATGTAATCACAGGGGTCCTTTTAAGTAGAAGAGAAAAGCAGGAGAGTCAGAATCAGAGAAGCAGAGGTTGGAGTGATGTGGTTGCTGGCTGGGGGACACCAGCCAAGGCACACAGGGAGCCTCTAGAAGCTGAAGAAGGCAAGGAAACATATTCTCCCTCTGAGTTTCTACAAGGGACACGCGTTTGCCAACACCTCAGCCTGTTGGACTTCTGACCTCCTGAACAATAAGATAAGAAATTTGTGTTGTTTCAAGCTACTAAATTTGTTGTGCTTTGTTGCGGCAGGAAGAGGAAATTAATACAAAGAGAATACATCCTGTTTTGTTATCTCACTGCTTTTGCTCATCCCTAAGGTCAACTTGGAGTATCTGGAAGGTGCAATGGGAAGTGAAGCTCCTCTCAACCCTGCCTTCCACTTGGGGTCACGCCTGAGACCCACAGGTGCCAAGTTTGGCTGCCCAGCAGAGGCACCTGTAGAATTTTTAGAAACTACCATGGTCTTCCCCATATCTGCTGAATCTCATCCTCTGGCATCGGGGTGTAGTCTTGAGTACTTTATTCTTAGGTTCCCGAGGTGACTGTGGGATTTGGAAATAGGGTTTCTGGTAGTGGTAGCTGCAGCTGCTGGTGCCCAAGCTGTCTCTACCTGCAGACAGACCTTCCCTGAAGGAGTGTCCTCCAGGTGAATAGGAAATCCACTGTCCTCACCCCCATCACATCTGCAGAGCAGCCCAAGTGAAGCAGCTGAAGAACTTCAAGCCTAAACATCCCTCCACAACCCACTCAGATGAAGTGCATGCTGAGAGGTGTGCTGGTCTTACTGCCTTCAGGAAGATTCAAGGATGAGGTTTTTTTCCATCTTGGGTGCCGGGCTCTGCATTAAATGTTTAGTTTCTCTCACTTTCTCTTCCTTCCTTGCTTGCTTCCTTCCTTCCTTCCAGGTGCCCCATGGCAGTACTGTTATTTAAAAGGAGTAGGAGTTCTCTTCAGAGTTTTCACTGGTCAGGCTCAGTCCAGGGCAATGCCTGGGAAGGGTGGTCAAGAATTTGGCTCCATGCATACCCTTGTATAATATCACCATGCTAGAAGAACTTAGCGACAGGGAAGAAAAATGGAGAGTTGCCCAGATTATATTAAAAGGAGTCCTAAATAAATTGATCCCTCCCTGTTTCAAAGATGCTGAAGTCAGATCTGCAAGAGAAGAGCTCCTTGCCTTCTCTGTGTGCTTGGAAAGCACAGGGTGATTTTGTTGCTACTCTGTGGCTTCCAGAAGCATTGGAGAAGTGAGAAGCCTTGTTTCCAGAGGGGAACCCAAGCATGTAGAGTGGAGGCAGCATTCAGTGCCTGCCAGTGGGGGAGGGGACAGTGAGAAGGGATTCCAGGATGAGGAGAAAAGCCAGTCTTAGTGTCTGGCCAGGGGCCTGCAGGGCTTACCAGCTTTACAGAACTGACCCAATCGGTGTAGATACATTTAAGGATAGTTTAGAAACAAGGCACTGGGAAATTTAGAATGAGGAAAAATATTCTTAGGATTTTCACTGGTTCAGGAAAAAGGCCAGCTGAAATCCTTCTAGATTTGTAACCTATGTTTTCATTACACTGAAAGTTTTCCTACACTTAACTTTTTCTTTATCCAAAACTTTAATTCTTGGACAAGTCTTTGAAGAAGGATAGAAATGGAAAAAAAAAGTATGGATTTTATTGGCAGCTCCCTAGATATGTTACTTATCAAAGTGGATGAACGTGTTATTATCATTTTCCACCTTGAGAAGTATTTATTTGCAGAAGAGAAGAACACATTTGTTGGTTAATGGTTCTGTTACCATGGAAACATATAAATAAAAAATAAGACAAATGTTTTAATCCATTAATTTTTAGGTCTCCTACACCAACCTGCCATTCCCCCTGAGGTATGGCATGGCAAGATGAAAACATAACCCTGACCCAGGTCATTGTTCCAAGCAGTGCTGTATGGGGAGCAAGGCCAACCCCTCCTCTTCTCTCTCTTCTGCCTCACAGCTTGGCCAGATACGCATTTGAAATGCACTTTTATTGTGAATAGGTTGCCTTGGGCACATATAGAAAAAGCAAAGCACGTCGCCTGTGGGACTTGGATGAATAGACATGGCAGAAGACATCATTCGGGATGGAACTGGTGACCAGTCCACAGTCCAGATTTCCAAATAAGTGCTTTATCCAACCCTTGCAATGTTATAATTAGCTCTTCCCTGCCTTTCTTGTGAGTATAATATGGTAGAAATTGGAATGGCAGGAAGATACTTAAAAAGTTTCAAAATACTGATTCCAGGATTATTTCTGTGCTCATATTTAGTGTCCTATTTAATTCACTTACTTGGAGACACTGTATTATGTGGAAGAGGGAATTTATCATGGTGCTTAGGATAGGAACAGGCTTTGGAGCAAGGTACACCTGGTTCTCTATTCTTGTTCTACCTCTAACCAGTTTGGTGACCTTGGGCAGGCGACTGAATCTCTGTAGGTCTTGACTTCACCATCTGAAAAATGGGGATAATAATTCCCACACCGCTGTGATTTTACGGACATTTAATGAGCTACTACTGCCTGTATATCATGCTCAGCACCCTGGTGGACTCTCCATGAGTCCTCGGTACAGGATGGCTATGATTCTAATCATGACTGAAACATACCAGAAATGTTATGGAGCTCACAACACTTCACATGGAAGGGAGGAGTCTTATGCCATAGCAGCTGATTCACAGGGCCTCTACATTCCTCAGAGAAGTGCCCCCAAATCCATGCTCTTTTGTTTATAGCTTTATTGGAAGCTAGTTAAACACCACCATATTTCACGTTAATGCCCAATGTAAATTTGAAAATATTTCACTGAATTCTCCTTGAATAAATGCACTCTCTCTTTTTTGTTCATTTAAGAAATATTTATTGCATACCTATGATACTCCAGGCTCTGTGATATGTGCTGGGGATCAAACAATGAATAAGGTAGATATGGCTGTGCATTTATGAAGGTTACGATGTGGCAGGGACACAAACACAAAAGACCAGTGGACAGGCAATGACAAGGCAACATATTCAATGCTGGTGGCAGGAGTAAGGTGCTACCGGATGATTTTGCTGGGCTGCCGATCCCAGGTTTTGGGAAGTTGACTCGGAGTAGGATCATTTTTTAAAATTTATTTATTCTTGAGAGAGAGAGAGAGAGAGAGAGAGAGAGCGAGGGAGGGGCAGAACGAGAGAGAGAGAGAGAGAGAGAGAGAGAGAGAGAGAGAAAATCCCAAGCAGGCTCCACACTTTCAGCATGGAGCCTGATGCGGGGCTTGAACCCATGAATTGAGAGATCCTGACCTGCGCTGAAATCAAGAGTTCGATGCTTAACTGACTGAGCTACCCAGGCGCCCTGAAAGTGGGGTCATCTTTAGAACCATCTCAGGGTTATTCTGGGCTGCCTTGAAGTGCTAAGAATCCATTCATTTACATCTTTACACATTCATTCATTCACTCATTCACTCATTCACTCATTTAGTCAGTGTTTATTGAGTGACTGTTAGTTCCTAGGTTCTGTGCCAAGCACTGGTGGAACTAGAGTAAGTAAAAAAGACACACACGGTCCCTTCCTTTACAGAGCATACAGGGGGTGGTATAGAAATGAAAAGAATTACCCAGGATGGAGAAGTGAGGGAAGCTTTGAGATGGAGGAAGTCACTCCTCTGGGGGAGGGGCTTGGGTCTGAGCCAGAACCTGTGGGGAGAACAGGAATCAGGTGAGGGAAAAGGAGGGCAGAGTTCTCAGGTGGAGCCTGTGGTGAGCAAGACTCTAGCCCTCAGAGGAACGGAGAAGGTCAGAATGGCTGGAGGGTAGAGGCAGACTAGGAGAGGCTAGACCTGGAATTAGCTAGAAGCCACAGGACAGCCCTGGCCGGAGGGAGGCATTCCTATTCTTTTGACCCTTTTTAGGTGGGGTGGATTTGAGACCTGATTTGCCCGTCCCACCCCACCACTGCTTCAGTTTTTCTTTGGTTTTCAGTATGGTTGGGATTAAGTGAACATTTCTCCAGGGATTTAGGAGTTTTCCTTTGTGGGGGATGCTACAATGTGTTTCCCATACCCCTCTTCAGGACTGAAGGACTTGCTCCCCAACTTTGTAGGTGCTGCTGATAGAGAGCTCTGGCTTCTAGCTCATCTTGGAGATTGCCTCAGCTGAAGAGAGCCACCCCAGCCCCTTCTCAGGTGGTCCGTGGCCACTGATTGATGGACATAGGAGTGAGTATAAAGGCTCAACCACCTCACCCCAACTCTGCACCACTCTGCAGGGGCATCCCAGCCCCCATGCCCCCTGAGGGGTTGGCTGAGGTCTCCACTGGCACTGCCTTGTTGCTCAGTGTCTTCCTCTGCTCACCCAGGCTTCCTTCCCTGCCCTTCTGCAGATGGTGTGATCCCAAGAGCACCTCTTAACATATGTTCTACCCCAGAGTTAGCTTACCAAAGAACCTAACCTGGGACACCCTTAAAATTCAACCCCTATGAGATCAGAGCACAGATATATGAACACCACTTAATAAGGACAGACTGATTTCCAGGAAAACAAGGATTTCGTTGTAACCTGACAGAATTTGTCAGTGAGAAGGAGGATCATTCAGTCATAGAGCAAAGTGGGTCACAGAAATCGCCCCTCGTCTAAGGAAGAAGAAGACTCTGCCAGTTGATATCTGGTCTGATTCACAAGGCCTTCCGTCCCTATTGTGGAACTAGATTCCTTGATAAGCTGTCATCATGAGATGCTGTTAAACCTGCCTCTAAGAACATATATTCTGATTTCCTGTTCACCAACCCCCTTCTGATTATGGGCTGACTTTGTCTGCAAGGCAGCCTAAGGGAAGATTTAGGTAGATAAGTTTCCACCATGGTTCACATAGCAGATCTAATTTTTGTTAGAAATTAACACTTTGGAATTCCGGTTTTATAAATCATTGTTATTCTTCATCTACCTCTGGGGTGGACTTGGGTCCACTCTTGGTGAGTGAAGAAATTAGGCCTCTGGCTGGAAGGATCTAGACTCTGTGGAGACAAGCCAGTTGACCTTTCCTTGGAAGCAACACACTAAATCCCTGTGCTCTGAAAAAGCCCCCTGAATTTTTTTTTAAAGTTCACACCCATATTTTTGAGTCTGTTTGGACTAATCTTTCTTCTTCTTCTTCTTCTTCTTCTTCTTCTTCTTCTTCTTCTTCTTCTTCTTCTTCTTCTTCTCCTCCTCCTCCTCCTCCTCCTCCTCCTCCTCCTTCTTCTTCTTCTTCCATTGTAGGCTTAAATTTAACTGACTGGCTTTTCTTAAGCTCATAAACTAAATAAAGGTATTTTAGATACTGTTTATATACAGGGGATGTGGCTGTCATAATCTAATGGATCTTTACTAATGTATATATATATTTCTTAAAAAGAGGTTTAGAGCAAGAAGCAGCATATCAGAGTGATGGGTGAAGGGTTGAGGGCCAGTGAACTGGATTTGAATTCGGGATCTGTCGTTGAGGTGCCCTGTGGCTTGGGAAGGTTACTTGTCTGCCTGTGTTATACAATCCTCTTGTCAGGTTGGTGGTAGGGGGCGATGAAAATGAGGTGCCCGGAACAGTCCTGGGCACGTGGAAAGCACTCAGTAAGTGAAAGCTACTATTCTAGAGAAAAAGTGTGATAATCATGCATGTGACAGCCATTTCCACTGTGCTGTGTAAGCTTTGTGTCAGGGGTCTTGTATACTTTTTAAGTGCTAAAACAAGTAAAACCTCAACGCTCCCATCCCAAATAGATTTCCAATTTCTCTTGATACAAAAAGCAGTAAAACAGATTTCTCCATTTGTCCCCATATCAGAGAATCAGGTCAGACCAAAGGGCTGGAGCAGCAGAGCCTGTGAGCGTCGGTCGCCAGCAGCTGGGAGAACTCTCCGGCAAATGTGCAAGTGTGGTAAGTTTGTGGCATGTGACATCGGTTTCCCTCTCCATCTCTCCCCAATTGCATTTTTAAAAGTAATGCCGTTAATTTTCATGAGCTTTTTAAGCCGAAATTAGATCTCATATTGTAAACACTGCAGAAGCTGGGAAAGATCTTGTTAACAAAGGCAAATTACTAAACTCTCACAAATCTGAATCAGACCCATAGAATTCAAACTGAGACGAAGTACATGCCCACAAAATTCATGCCGGTTCATTTCGGCAGGATTAAAGTAAATGCTGGAGCTCTAAGCTGCCAGCAGACCTGTGACCATGGCATCTAATTGTAGCTTCCTTTAAACCTTGAACAGGTCAATGGAGGCACGATGATCTCAGGGATAATTTGTCTTTCATGTATTTCTGTGGTGTGATATATAATCCCTTGCTCAAAAGGGTCCTTGTGGGTGTCAGTTTCTGTTCCTACCTGTAATAGAATAAAGAACTGATAAATAGGTGATTCTTTATATCTATCCCTTTTGTCCTGCATAATGTGGGCTAAGAGATGAGTTCACCTCCATTAAAGGCAGCAATGGGGGCGTTCAACCCATAAATGATTCTGGGTCCCTCCATGTCATGATTGGACTCAATAGTGTGTGCAGATGCGTTTGAAATCTTGCTACACTGTAACGACAATGTTGAATAGCCAGAGAGCTGTTTTCCACTTTGCATCTTAAGCCCTACTTTCTATGCTTGCTCTTGAGGTAGCTATGTACCTCCAATGGGGTGGAGTAAAGGGATCTGAAAAAGCAATTATACTCTCTTGAGATGCAAGAGCCAGGGAGGGGGAAGAACTCGTTTTGCCTGTGTCTGAACATATTTGAAGTCATAGGGGCACCTGGGTGGCTCAGTCGGTTAAGCGTCGGATTTTAGGTAAGGTCATGATCTTTTGATTCGTGAGTTCAAGCCCGGCATCGGGTTCTGTGCTGACAGCTCAGAGCCTGAAGCCTGCTTCAGATTCTGTGTCTTCCTCTCTCTCTGCCCCTCCCCTGCTCATGCTCTGTCTCTCTCTCAAAAATAGATAAACATTAAAAATTTTTTTTTCTAAAAGAAGTCATGTGCTGAAGTGCGGGCAGTCCTGTTTTCACAGGAGAACACATAGCATAATAGGTAGAGGACAACGACCTGCCCTGCAAATTTCAGGTGTGCTAAGAATGGACACAGTTTCTGCCCTCTTGACTTTACAGTCTGCCTTTGCCCCTCTCTGCCCCAGGCTGTTCATAGATTTAAAGTCCTGAGGGACTGGGATGCTCCCAATAGCAAAAGAGTGGGAAACCTTAGTCAGGTGCTGTGGTCTGGTGTCGTTTGAGGGAAAAATCTCTCCTTAAGCCAGGAATGTCTCCCCGTCTCCCTGCCCAGTATTCAGGGCTGTATCTCTGCAGGTCCACCCATGGCAACTATATGCTGGGAGTCAGTGGAAACTGGGACCCAGTGGAACCAAGCTTAATGAGCCTCTGAATGTGAATGTGAGTCATCACGTGTCCTGGTTCCCTCCCCCAGACAGGCAGGAGGCATTCTTTGGGTCTGGCTGCATTCCCTCCTGAGCTCGCTTTATCTCTCTCAAGGCCTCTCACGGCACAACTACCTCCTCCTGTTCGGAAATCCATTTACCTCCATTTTCTCTTCCTGACCTCCCTCTCTCCAGTTTTCTTTCTCTTCTAACCATTATATAATTCAGAGAGACAAAGAGCCCACATGTAAGCTATTATGTAAATAAATATGAGAGTCCACTGGAAAGGTCAGCAATTGTGAAGAAATAATAAATACAACTTCAAGGAGGAGGTAGCCCTTGAACTTCTTTTAACAAAGTGGGAGGGATGGGGTTGGCTGATGGAAGGAGGAGGGATGTACTGTGTTGATAAAGATGGTTCCAGGGACAGGAGTTATGGTCCAATAAGCCTGGGGTTGTATCCCAGCCTCCAGAGTTATTTAGTTCTGTGACCTTGGGAAAGTCACGACAGCACTCTGGGGCTCCAGCTTCTTACCTGTAAGATGGGGATAATTGTACCTGGCTTCCATGGTTGTTATAAGGATTATAATTAATTAACTAACTCAATAGATATTGATTATTGTGTCCTGATCACTGTGCTAGGTGCCAGAATGAAACAGTCCTAGTCTTTGCCTTCTAGGAACTTCCAGGGAGAGAGAGAGACAAGTAAGTGAAGAAGTATATAATGAAAACTGTATAGGGGCCCCTGGGTGTCTTAGTTGGTTAAGCACCCGACTTCTGCTCAGGTCATGATCTCACAGTTTGTGAGTTCGAGCCCCAAGTCGGACTCTGTGCTGACAGCTCAGAGCCTGGAGCCTGCTTCAGATTCTGTGTCTCCCTCTTTCTCTGCCCCTCTCCTGCTCATATTCTGTCTCTCTCTCTCTCAAAAATAAACAGACATTAAAAAAGTTAAAAAAAAACTGTATTATGAGCTATGGAGGCTGCAACAGAATAATTGCATGGGTGGTTTTTATGGAGGGGTCCAAGAAGCTTCCTGAGAATGTGGTAATGTCTGTGTGGCACTCATCATAGTTCCTGGCATGGTGTAAAATGATCTCTTTTTTAGTAGTTTATTGTGTCCGGGGGACACCTGCATGAGGACAGGAGAATTAGGGGAGGGCTGTGTAGGGGCAGCAGGGATCATTGTACCAGGGGACCTTTCTTCTTTTCCAGCACGCCCTTTTCTTTCTAAGGGGATAAGTTCACGTGCAAGCTTCAGCAGGAGAGATCCACTCTGGAATTGCCAGTTCACTATGTGTTCTTGACCAGAACACTCTCTTTCTGCCCTTAGCCTGTGGTCTGCCATTGTGACGAGTGGAGGGGGTGCCAGTAAAGCATCTCAAAACTTGGAAAGAATGCGGCAATTGTGGAGGAAATGTTAATAACATGGGTACTGAGTTCGAATTAGGAAGTGCTTTCTCTCAAGTGCTCTGAGGAGAGGTAGTAGTGGGGTTTGACATTATTTTCTCTCAGGAGAGGGAAGGAAAAAAGAACATGGAGGCATTGCAGTTATCTGCTGGAAATTTCATGGATAGAATCAGCCAGTCCTTCCACAGAGGTTCTGCTCATCAGTTCAGGATGTTAACCACCAGACCATCAGACCATCCTCCAGGATGCCAATATCCAGATATCTTCTCCTGTGGCTACTTCCTCCTTGTGACCTCCAGGCACAGCCAGCCTGTACCTCTAGTGGAGGTCCTGTCCAGGTTTCTTGTCACCTCCTCTGGGCTGCGCTCTCATCCTGTAATAGTCGGTTAGAGGACTGGGAAGCAAAATGGAGATATTTTCTTGGCAGCCACGGCTTCTTAATCCTGACATTAATTTAATATAAGGAGATCAGAGGTCAAATATTTTAAAAGACCATTCTCTGATTTAGCCCAGATTATAACCAAGGTAGGTGTTTTTGTGTTTGTTTGTTTAAAGTTTAGGGGGACCATGACAGGAAAGGGTGAATGGCCAGGATTTTCTATGGGATTTTCCTGAGAGAACTTGTAAGAGGTGGGTTCATGCCTTGGTCAAAAGTGGGTGTGGCAAATGCCAAAAGACCAATGAAGGGGTGCAGGAGCTTCAGGTGAAAGGTGGTAGGGCAGATCAAAGGCTCACTCAGGGGATGATTATTATTTTTACATTTCGTTAAGAATGGACAAACTAATTGCTGAGCCCATTGTCAGAAAACTGGCAACCCATTAGGGATGATTGTAAGCAATTGCTCTCTATTATTCTTAATCAGATGGACACAGCCTCATCTTCTGTATTTATTGCTCAGAGAGAAATGAGGGTTGTCTCTCTCTTACTCAGCACCAGCGAGTGTATGCTGCACCGCGCCTGCTCTGGGCTGGTGCACAGGACACAGGGCTTTTCCCTACCTGAGCCCAGAAGACAGACGATTTGTTTGTCTGACTGCCCGAGTGAGTCCCTTGCTGTCTCTTCATTTTCCACCTTCTCTCCCTTCCAAACACCCTTCTTCCTCCTGGCCAGCTCTCAAGATATCATTAATCTAAAAAAGAATGAAAGAAAACAAACTTGAATAGAAAAACAAAACCAAAACTCTTTGGGAAGTGAAACTTTACAGAAAGCTAAAGCTTCTAGAAGTGTAGTCTTTCAGTGAGGCTCCGGGAAGACCAAAATATTCTTTACAAACCGTTTACAGTGTTTCCCCCTTTCAAGTAGCAGAGTAAGTGCTTGTGTACCGGTGACATGCCCAGGATCTTGACTGTAAAAGAGAAAGGTGTCTGATATCCCTTTCATGCTGGGGCATCACAGCCCCGTGTGTTCTTCATGAGCTAGCCTGGAAAGCGTTGAAATTTATGAGTCTGGTTCAAAGGCAGGGTTTCCTGCATCAAGTCAGGCCCCTAGGATCCCGTCTTGGTGAGGGCCTGGACATCGTCTTCCCTCTGTGCAGGGAGGGATGTGCTCTGTGATGGCTCCCTTCGTGCTCATCTCCCCCATGGTCCTCCATGACTGGGATGCACATCTCTCTTCCATTTTTAGCAACAAAACAAATTCTGGTTTATCTGGTAGCTAGGCACATCTGGAAGTTCATTTTAGCAGAGCTTTCTCCCTCACTTAAAACCTGTTCCTGTGTCGATTTCCTGCTATTTGTTAAATCACGAAGATCAGAGAAAATGATAAAACAATTAAAATGGCTGCCAAGTTTATGTGAGCATTTTTCATCATTCCAGTGCATGTTGTGATGAATCCTTAATAATTTTTCTTTAAAAGATAAAATGTTCAACATTACTTGTTTTTGATTTTGTTTTTGTTTTGCTGGTAATTGGCACCCATCGCTATAAAGTATGTGTCAGATTTTAATTATGCCCAGGCAAATCATGCCCTTGGAGTGTTTACCCTCAGCTGTTATATTGTCCATCTTTGAGACATGGAAAATGGTAGACATAATTCCTCCCACGAAGGATTTGGTGACTGTACTGGTGTCTTACTGATCCTGTAACAAATTATCACAATCTCAGTGGCTTGAAAAACCCACAAGTTATTTATTGTAGGGTTTTGGAGGTCTGAGGTCCAAAAAGGGTCTCATAGACTTAAAATCAAGGTGTCAGCAAGGCTCATTCCCTGGAGGCTCAAGAGGAGAACCTGTTTCTAGCTGCTGGAGGCTTCCTCAGTGTCTTGGATGGAGGTCCCCTTCCATCTCCAAAGCCAGCCATCTCTTCACTCTTGCTTCTGCTTCTACTAGGACATCTACTCTGAAAGGCTCTCTGCCTCCCTCTTAGAGACCCCTGTGATTATAATAAACCCACCAGATAATCCAGGATAATCTTCCTATCTCCAGGTCCTTGACCTAATCACATCTCCAAAGTCCCTTTTACCATAGAAGATAACACATTCACAGATTCCAGAGATAAGGATGTGGACATTGTAGGGGGAACTTTATTCTGCCTATCACAGGAACAAAGGGCAAAAGCAGCCTAAAAAATCAGTTTTTATAAATAAGCAATAACCAATACATTTTTGGATTCCTTTTCCCTCTCTTTTCTTGAAACAATTGTTTTCAGTCCCATACAGGCTTGAAAATGGCAAAAACATTAATTGAATTCCTGTTCAACTGTACCCTGTGATTTATTTCATGTGTGTGAAAGTATTGTAGTTTTGTAGGATGAAAAATTTACTTTCTAATCTCCTTTTAAAGGTCAAATGGCAAAGAGAACTAGTTTTAAATGCAAGTTACCCACATGGAGCCATTACGGAGAGCTATAAAGCAGTATGGATTTTCAGATGTGACATGGGCCAGATACAAATGGAGAATTGACTAAGATATTAGCTGATTTAGGAAAATTCAAAACCTACCTGTGGGAGAACACTTACATTCATATATATTTATTGTAATTCATTAAAAGAATCCCTCTTCTAAACCGTTTTATCATTAAGTCTGCAATTTGCTTCTCTTTGCAGCCAGACATAAACACTGAGAGCCAACCTCTGTGGTAAATTCTGGTCCTGGGCTTCTCTTTGCTGTCAGCGGGCACTAGTGACTTAGAGCCCACTTTCCCTGATGTATTGAAATTCTATATTAAGTTAAAGGATGCTCTGTAATATTCAATCTCTCCCAGAACAAACATACCTGACATGGTCCCAGTATCCCTCTTCAGAATAAACCAAAAGGCTCCTCTCTAGATGTCATTCATGATTTTAGACCATCCTCTGGAGATGTTGCTCTTGGTTATCAGCTTGACCTTGGGGCATTTCTAGATTTCCACGTCAGTCTGCCCTCCCTGTGGTGTGGGCATGAGGGACATTTCTTTTCATGACTGGTTTCTCTGGAGAACCTGGTACAGCTGCATCACAGTCTTCCCCAGGCATGGGCTGCGAAACAGAGATCTGCCTCTTTGGCTGGTTCTGCGGGTTACTGAGTGATAGCTGAGCGGATGGTCAGCAGAGCTGGTAAACCCTCTGTAAGCTTCATGCCAATTCCTTGAGGCAAAAACATAACCTTTATCCAAGTCTTGCTGTTTCCTCTGGTGGCTCAGTCAAGCAATAACGGGAAACAATGAAATACGACCTGTTGGTACTGGCCCCCGTTCAGTCGCTTCAGCCTGTGTGGAGACCGTCTGTGCTGGCACCTTAGCCCGGGCTTGGCAAGACCAGAACCTCCTCCATCCTTACTATGGCTGGGACAGGACCTGATGACAAGCAGCCCCAAAATGAGGACAGAGAGAGGCAGAGAACAATGGCTTAGGGAAAGAGAGGGAAGCAGGAGGCGAGAACAGGAACAGCCATGCAGGTCAGAAGGGGTAAAGAAATAGCGAAGTGTTAATGCCTTGGATTGTTTTTTTTTTTTTTTTTTTTTTTTTTTTTTTTGCTCATTTTTGTCAGGTCCTCCTCTATGAGTGCAGAGAGCTCTATACCCTCAAGACTGTCAAATCTTCTGGTTTAGTGAATGTTTCTGCTTAATGAATCATTCCATGCTACAGACTGACAGAGCTTTTTGAAAAAAAAAATGGCTTTGGGGTAAGAAGTACAATTAGAAATGATCACCAGCAATGGCCAAGTGGTATTTATGATTTTGGTTGGCCATTATCATTGTTTACTGGTTGGAGAGGGCCTTGTGCTGCCTAATGATATCCTTTAATTTTGTAGAAAATCAAGGAAATGGTAAATTAATTGGTAAATAGAAATTATTTTTTGTTGTTGTGTAGCTTCATAATGTTTAAGAATGCCTGAGTAGGGAAATATTCTAAATGCAAATTGAAATTTTTTTATTAAATTTGACTCAATGATTCTCAGAATTTAGCGTGCACAGAATTACCCAAGGCACATGCTAAAATGCTAGTTCCTATACTCGGAGTTTCAGATATAATGGACCTGGATTGGGTCCCCAGGTTTGCATTTTTAACAAACTCCCACGTTATTCTAATGCAGGTGGTTGGGCTGATGGCTTGAAGAAAATGAGATCAGGCACTTGGCCTTAGCTAATCATGGCCTGAGGAGTTCTCACTCAATCCCTCCTCAGGTGTTTTCATATGATATAATTTTCTCTAAGATAGCAGTTGTGTTTTCGCGCAACTCAGGAAGGGGATTCTGATAGTGCAGTGTATCACCTGCATTATTTTCAGAGCTTTTGGTCTCAGGTTTATTCCCGGTGCAAAGATTGAAGGATGATGTGAAATCAAATACATTTGTCTGGGAGTTGAATGTCTGTCAGACCCAGGCATTGATTTCCTAGAGCTTGAGTTCTCAGTAAATGTCTTTCCAGTGAGAATTCCAATCAGGATTCTAAACGTTATATGAAATAGGCCTGATTTCTGAGCTTTCTCTGGGGAGATTGCTTAATTTATAAGCAAAAGGGGGAGAAATCTGCTCACCACTGATGCTTATTTTATAATCAGCACACAGTTCATATTTTAAAATAAAATTGTGTTGATTAGTGGCATGAACTAGGATGAGTCAGAAGATATCTCTGTGCAGAGAATCCTTAAGGGTGAAATATTTGCACTTTCGAGGATGAAAAGACAGCAAAGCGAAATCTAGGCCAAAGTGTAAGGAAGTTTGCTTTGGAGAGAAGCTGGATTTCTGCGGGTGCTCTTCTATAATTCTATCACTAGGGGGCAGCATTGCACTTTGTTGGAAAATGCTCTCCTCGGCAAGCAGCCCTTTAAAGGAAAATACATCCAAGTGAGCACAACTAAAAACCAGAACATTAGCAAGAACCAGAAAACCAACAACACAGAACCCAAACTCTCTTTGTTATAATGTGCCATCTTTGCTTTTCTTGGTGCACAGAGTTTAATATCGTAGTGTTAAGACTCTCCAGGGCATACTTTATCGGTCCATTAATACACACTTAGGGGTGGTGGATAATGCAGTGAGATGATTTTTCTTTTTTCCCACTTTTTATTTGGCTCTCTCATCTCATCTCATTGTTCTTGTCTTGCTGCCAAGCAGCTACTCTCCTGTCTACTTCCCTCCAGGAAGAGACAGACTGGCAGCTGGCTGTACCTTGGTAATGTTGGTCATTTTGGGAGGCCTGGTGGATGTGTACAGGGCTGGCTGGAAAACTCCCTCCCTTCTTCTTGTTATGAAATCAATCTCACGATGGGCATGATTCTGAGAGAGTCCTGGGGATTATAGTTACTTTTATGCACTCATACAAACACGTTCACAAGAGTCAAACCATCATTTTATAGAGAGTGATACCAAATGAATGGACGCTAAAAGTTTACATCTTTAAAATGCACTCATATCAAGAAGGTGTGGGTGGGTTAAAAACAAACCCAGCCATCGCTTTAGGAATGTAAGTTCCACCAGCATGGCACAGGGATTTTGTGTTTGTTCACTAATGTATCCCCACTTCTTAGAATAGTACATGATATAGAAGGCACTTAATAAAATTTGTTGAGTGAATAAATGAATTTAAACAGAAGTGTGATGATGGAGCCCTGCCCCTGCCTTAGTTTTGCTTTTGAGCACTGATTCTCTGATCTTTTTGGGGACTCAGGCAAGGCTGGGCCCCTGACATGTCCTTGTCTCAGTCTTTGTGTCATTTCTGGGCTTATGAGATTACAATGGCCGATAGTTTCTCAAAGGAAAGTTCTAAAATTCAGCCTCCAAGATCAACTATAAATCCTGCAATATTTTTTTTTCTCTGAAATTTGCATTTAAAGTTGCATACAACTACAGTGTTAATTCTACCTTTTTTGGGGGGGGGTATATAAAGATCAGATTTGAAAATAACTTCCTATAAGGAAGTTCCTTCCTTCTATAAGGAAATCTTTCTATTTTGCTTCCTCGTCTTCTTTCTTCTCTTGGAAGAACCAGGCAGGTTGGGAAACTTGACTTTGAACAGCAGCAGAAGTATGCACAGGGCAGGGAATAACAGGCACTATGAAGATTAATTACCCTCATTGGAATCTAGCTTGACTGGGCAAGGTGAGACAGTTCAATTATTTAATCATGTTGGCGCTACCGGCTTCCGAGGCCTTGAGTGCTGGGATAACCCTCCCATCTCACTTAATTTATATGAGGAATTGGTCCTCAACTCATGGCTCCCAGTTGGACCCTCAGGCAGAGGGAGAGGAGCTATCGATTTGGGAAGGACATGTTCCCATCTCTGCTTCCTCCCAGGCTGTGTCTGCGGCAAGCTCTCAGTACTTATGCTGGAGACTTGCTACTAGGCTGCTCCCCTCTGTGCTTTTCCCTCCCACACAGCTTTTTAAGTCTTGCTTTTGGCGAGATAGCTACCCACCGAACTACACTGCAGAGTCCATCAGACCAGAATACGCCAGAGCAGCGCAGTGCCACAGAACTTGCTGTGATGATAGAGATGTTCCATGTCTGTTCCGTCCCATGTGGCAGGCACTGACCCAATGGGACTACTAGCACTTGAGATGTGGCTGATGCAATTCAGGAACGAAATTTTTAATTTAATTTAAAGTTAAATAGTTACCTATGGTGAGTGGTTACTGTTCTGTGATGAAAGACTAGGCTGTACCCATAATACCAGGGGAGAGGTCTCTTTATCATTAATTATTTTTTTTAATGGAGCTTACCATTTCACGATCATACAGAGAGGCTGGTTTGCACCACAGTCCTGCTGTTGTTAATGTAGTTTTTTTCCTTTTTTCCCCCTTAATCTCATCTCACCATGCCCTCTTGTTTTTCCACGCTCTTCTGCTGCGTTTACGTTGGCCATGTCACTCCTCATTAGCATCCGAGGAAGGACAGGAGAGTGGAATTGGATGTGTTCTGCCTGGGTTCCTTGTTTCCTGGGGTGGTGAAAGGTCTTAATCACAATGAAAATTGCATTCTCTCCCCATAAAATGAGTTACGTGGGCTCATATTCTCCAGATGGTTGACTATTGTTTTCTCTATGGACCCTGCCACAGTGATGTCAACACAGCATGGCACTCAAACACTATTTCATACAGAGTTTCAAGTTGTTCAGTGACCTGTTGATAGTTTATCTATCCAAATTAGCCCTTTAAAAATGACCTTATGAACCAAAGGTCAATGGTCCCAAGTAGACACAATAAGAAAGGGATAGGATATGAATTGTCACATATGTAGCATTGAAAGACTATGACTAAGCTATTCTCCCAGTCATCCAGGTTGAGTGATGGAATAATAATGGCTTCTAGTCTTCCCTATTCTCCACAATCCAACCTGCCCCCAAGCTGATCAGCTCAATATTCTCCTGCCACTTCTACCGCACTGACACTTGGGCCTGCATACCTCATTCCCTAGTTGCTAAAACTATACAAATTAGAAGGAAAAAAATGAGTCTGTGAAATCACTCTCTCGGTTCCTGCAGTTTACACTGGCTACTTAATTTGAGACTTAACTTTGGTCTCTCAGAGTGACAGAAACAGCAGCCAGTCTGCTGTTGTACAAGCAAGTGCATATAGCCTCATTGCTAACACCCTTGAAAAATGTCCCCAGAAATGCAGCTCACGGAGAGAGTTCTTTAAATTAAGCGAGATTTGTAAAGAGCCCATTTACTGCCTGACTTAAAGTTAAATCCTGTGGCAGAATGGAATTTGAGGCTAGCTGCCAGTGAACAGAAAACAGCTTGGGTACCAAACCATGAGCCTGGGAGTGGCAGGGAAAGGAATGATGTTAGAACAGAAGGCATCCTGGAGTCTGGAAGGAAAGAAAAATCAAAACAGAAGGAAGTGTCTAGAAGCCAAGTACAGAGAGGTTGTCCAAGAAAGTTGAGATGCAGAGAATGAAGAGAGAGAGAAAAGAATAAGAAAGGAGAGTTCATGGAAGAAAACATGGAGGTAGAGGAAGAAAAAGAGAAATTATCTGGGAATTGAGGAGTTGTTTTCCTGCTTTATACCATTAAGGAGACATGGCTGAAAATCAGATGGTTTCAACAGTCAAGCAGGCAGTACTGAGTCACCAGGCAAAATTGCTTCCCTACGTAGGTGTCAAGTTCTTAGTTTATGAGTGCAAATAAGCAAGCCATCAAACAATCAAACAAACCCTATCCTTATACTCTGCTCTCTCTAGGTTACAGTTGCTTTCAATAGAATTTTTTTTTGATATTCCAATACAGTTGATTTTTAATCTCTTGGAGAAGAATTTTAATAGTGGTAAGAAGCTGGCTTTCTCTGTAGCCAGCCTACTTCTCATGGCCTCCTGTCCAAAAGCTGCAAAATGTTAACTTGCTTTACATCTCAGGACTCCTGTATTGGGGAGCTCAGCATAGAGTTACCTGAACCCCAGCCCCAGGGATTTAGATTCTCAAGAGAAGCCAACATCTCTAAGAGAAACTCAGGTTGGGGAATGCTGGAAAATGGAATCAAGCTGTAACACATAAACATTTTGGGCTTAGAGGACAAAGCAATCTGATTTGATGCTAGTTACAAATCCCCCCAAAAGACAGTCTCATAGTGACATCTGTATATTTGATCAAAAATTAAGGATCGAGGAAATAGAGGATGGTTCATTTTTCTTCCACCACAGTTCTTGGCTAGTACAACCCTCTTTTTCTTTCCACTTAGTTACTGAAGAAAGAGAAAGCCCCAAACTTTGAATAGGGATGGTCCAAATGGGACTATATCTGTGCTCCAGATCTCTGTGGAATCTGGCTTGTGATTCCATTGATCCTCTTAGCCAGGACACTTTCTGAGTCTCCAAAGCCCCCTTGTCAGCTTCTGTGACCATTCCATGTCTCTGGAGGGATGGCCTCTGCCCCGAGCCAATGTAGGAGGGGGAGCTGTAATATGAGAGTCAGATGGACATTGTTTCCATCCTGCTCAGCCACTTACTCTATGGGAAAATGGCTCTCTGAGCTTCAGTGGCCTCTGTAGTGAAAATGGGTGTAAGCGTTATTCCTCACTGAGTTGTAATTCTTAAAGAATTAAAGTATAACAAATGCTTGGCAGAATAAGTGTTCAGTAAATGTGACCACCACTTGGGGGTCTCTCTCTTATGTAGCAGAGAGTCATCTGCCCTCCACAATGCCCAAGTTTCCTCTGCACCTTCTAACCTTCTATTGTGCTCTTAGCAGTAACCCTTACCCTAAACTCTACCCCAGGTGGCTTTTTATGTTTGTAAGTCTTGATAGCCTTTAGATACTGTAGTTTGTTGTTGTTCTTGTCATGTTTTCCAGCAAGACCTGAGAAACCACAAGGTGCTACATCCATGAGCTGATGCTGGGAGGCAGCAGGTCAGCCTGGCTCTGTCAGAGATATAAGTTCTGCTAGACAAAAGAACACAAAGAGTTCTCTGCACTGCTTTGTTGTGAAGCACAATTACTTATTTGCCGAGCGGCATTTATACCATAATTTTAAGGAATGGCATGTAAAATTTTCAACTGCGCCTTGTCCTTGATCCCTCCTGGGTAATATACAAGATGGAGAGTCTGACACCCTTGTGGGAATTCAAACATGTCGTACTCTGTGACAGGCAATCATGATTCTAATGAGGGCAGAAGAATTTAATTCAATAAAAAACCTATTAGAATTGACAGTAGAAATGTAAACATGTCCCCGATGAATAATTTTGCTGGGCCTTCTATGCTGCTGTATTTGTTGACATAGACCATAACCAAATGTGGAAGGCAGATGCTCAAGCCTGTTTCAACAGGCTGATGGGATGCCTCCACGTTAACCAGTAACGTAGTGTGACTCACATTTGCATTGAAACCATGGACCTGGTTTCTGGGGGTGGTCTCATAAAAATGGCATTGATATGGAAGGACAGGAAGTATTGTTGGGGGGTGTTTATTTATTTATTTGTCATTTTCAAGGTATTCAGGCAGTAAAAAAGAGTCTTCAGTTGGCTGCTTTGGTTTTTCCCCAAGACTCTTAGCATAACATGCCAAATAATTGTATGAATGTCTGGAGTTTTTTCCTTCTGTTTTAACAACCGGGTTTTAAAGACATTTCATTCAGTTAGTTTATGAGTTCTTGCCTCTTATGGTGAATTCAAATTTCATCCAATGATACACAGCTCCATTTTTAACAGATACAATTAATAATAAGAATTAATCAGCATTATTTCTCAAGAGACTCTGAGACATAGCTATGTCACTGTACCAGTAATTCCTTGTAAAACTTGTAGGCTTTTTTCACTGTTGTTTTCTAGTGCTTCACAGTAGAGATATTGGGATGTTTGATCTCTTCCTTAAAAAAAGACAAAGGGGGAAATAAAGAAGTCCTAGGAAAAGATCCCTTCCCTTCCCCTAAGTTAAGATACAGTGAAGGCACTGATTATAGACTAGGAAGAGAGCTTTTCATTAGACCATGGCCATGCCATCACCTAATCTTCTACTTTCCAGCCTCCAAAACTGTGAGAAATAAATTTCAGTTGTTTATAAGCAACATATTCATTAATTCAGTATAACATTAAGGATAAATTTACTCTCAATATTTGCTGTTCTCTCCCTCTTTCTATTTTTAAAAGTTGGCTTCAAAATTGACCAAATCATTATTTACCTTCAGCTTCTTTGATGGAGATTTATACAAAAGAAGCAAGAGGCTCAGTGCCTCAGGCAGGTAGTTCCTCATCTGTGGGCTTTGCACCTCCAGCATGAGGGAGGTTGTATACCACATGGTTGCAATGCATCCAGAGAGTTATATTCTCATTAAGTGTCCTCTGTTGTGGGATAAATAATATTTTACACACAAGGGTCATGACTATTTTTCAATATATATAGATACCATAGGGTTAAATCTAATGTACATTTAGAGTAGTTTTTTGAGGTTATAGATTTTCTTAAAAAGGGCAGCTCTGATCTGTGACATTCTTTAAAAAAATTTTTTTTCCCTCAAAAAATTAATAGTAGAATTCCCCTATGAC
Source organism: Cryptoprocta ferox (assembly GCA_028646485.1). NCBI lineage: Eukaryota > Metazoa > Chordata > Mammalia > Carnivora > Eupleridae > Cryptoprocta > Cryptoprocta ferox. The sequence goes on from CM053567.1 coordinate 81,437,964, forward strand.
CCAGCAATAGCACTGCTCGGGATTTACCCAAGGGATAGAGAAGTGCTGATGCATAGGGACATATGTACTCCAATGTTCATAGCAGCACTTTCAACAATAGCCAAATCATGGAAAGAGCCTAAATGTCCATCAACTGATGAATGGATCAAGAAGATGTGGTTTATATATACAATGGAATACTATATGGCAATGAGAAAGAATGAAATCTGGCCATTTGTGGCAACATGGATGGAACTCAAGGGTGTCATGCTAAGCGAAATAAGTCAGGCAGGGAAGGACAGATACCGTATGTTTTCATTCATGAGTGTAACAGGATAAATTTAACAGAGGACCATGCAGGAGGGAAAGGGGGGGAAATACTTAGGGAGAGGGAGGGAGGCAAATCATGAGAGACTCTTGAATGCTGAGAACAAACCGAGGGCTGAAGGGGGAGGGGGGAAAGGGAAGGGGGATGACAGGCATGAAGGAGGGCACTTGTGGGGAAGAGCACTGGGTGTTATATGGAAACCAACCTGACAATAAACTATAAAAAAAAGAAAAGAAAAGAAAATTAGAATTGCCAGGACTTCCTGGTAAATTAGTTCTGGGGACGAAGGAGATAGAGACATCAAGGACACCACCCAGGTTGCTAGGTGAATGATCAAGCTCTTTGCTCAACTGGAAACATAGGAATTACAGTGTATACTCCACCTAGTGTGAATTAAATAACAACTTATTTTAATTTTTTATATTTATCTTAAAATTTTTTTAAAGTACCTTATCTGGAAAAGTATGTCAATCAGCGTCAGGGTATAAGAAGTGTTAGGTCTAGATATTGCCGCTGAGTACTGGACTTTGATGAACTAAAATGAGGTCCAGTCATATTCTCTGGTATGTTTTGGAAGCAGTAGTTACTAGGGAGAAACAATCACGTGTAGTTTGTTTTTGTCTCTTAGGGAGACAATCAGATGACAGTTTAGAGGGGGGAAAAGAAACATGGGGTTTAAGTTACATTTCATGGCATCTCATGTGTTAAGCTACAATTTATTTGGCTCTTACAGGAAGGAAAAGGAAATCTAAGGTTTGTAAGGGAGGCAAACAACTTCTTCATTTATTATTATTATTATTTATTTTTATTATTATTAGAAAGTAAGGAAAATGTCTTGATAAACAAGGCTTTCCCACTTTCCCCATCAGTAAAAATGCTGCTGCTCTGAATAAGCTATCAGATGTAAAAGAGATCTAGAATCCTGTTGGTGTCCTCAACAAGTTGACATCCAGGTTAGACTCTCGCTTAAATGTTGTACAAAGAGGCTGTGAGGACAATGAGACTTCGGGCCAGGGGTTCATCTGCTGGGTGCTTCTGGTGAAGATTTTTGGATAGCTGGTTGCTTTATTTTATTTTGTTTTTGTTTTTTTGGCTACTAAATTCTCTTTTGGATGATGTCAAGTTTTCATGCAATGCCTAAAAGTGGGGAAGCCATCTTTGTCTTCATAAAATTTACTATCAGACTGATAATAAAGCCACACACCTAACCCAGAAGGACACAGAAAAAACCTGGGAAAAAAGTCTGTTGTAAGAGTTGTTGATGGATTTGATCATCCTTGAACCATCCTACTTATGAATTGACACAGGAAAAATAAATGACCTTATTTAAAAAAATTTTTTTAATGTTTATTATTTATTTTTGAGAGAGCGAGAGAGAACAAGCATGAGCAGGGGAGGTACAGAGAGAGAGGGAGACACAGAATCTGAAGCAGGCTCTGGGAGCTGAGCTGTCACACGGGGCTTGAACTCAGAAACTGTGAGTTCATGACCTGAGCTGAAGTCAGATGCCTAACTGACTGAGCCACCCAGGTGCCCCGTGGTCTGTGACATTTTTGAAATTGCAAAAGAGACTGCTTTCATATTTAAAAAATTTTTAAGGTTTATTTATTTATTTTGAGAGAGAGAGAGAGAGAGCGAGAGCAAGTGGGGTAAGGGCAGAGAGAGAGGGGAGAGAAAGAATCCCAAGTAGGCTCCACACTGTCAGCTCAGAACCTGATGTGGGGCTCGAACTCACAAACGGTGAGATCATGACCTGAGGTGAAGTCAAGAGTCAGTTGCTTAACCACTGAGCCACCCAGCCTCCCCAGCTTTCATATGTTTAAATATTGGGAATTCCTGCCCTACACTAAAGTCGGATGACCAAGTAAGTATTCAGAGACTAAACCTAGAGTTATACTGTGAACTTTTTGATTATGATGATGATGTTGTCCCTGATTTAGTTTCTACACTGAAAGGAAAGATGATCTATTGGTTAGTGGCCCCAGAGCCAAGGTGAGTGATGACACCTCCTCAGTGGTCACTGGCCTTAGTAAGCTCTCAGTCCAATTGTGGGCATTTGCTCTACCTGCCATGACAGGACAGAACTAAATATTTACTATATTTTTGTAGTGATGAAGAGCAATTATCTGTTTCTTGGAATTGCTTTCCTATTGCCTCATCTTTACATTAGTTCATTTCCCGCTTCTTGCTCCTGATTGCCTCTGCCTCTACAAATTGAAGTTCAAGACCTTTTAAAAAGAATTCAGTGTTGCTTCCCCAAAGCCATTCTGAAGGAAGACGGGACAAACTCACATTTCCTCTGTACTTGCTCTATTCTAGGTTTAAACCTTTACCCTTCTTAGCTACTGTGGTCTCCATGATCAGAGAGAGGGACTTGGGGCTTGGGGACGGGGAATAGCACACTGACGGTTGCTGCAAAGGAGGTGGCAGGTCCAGGAATCAGTCTGAGATCTGGAGATTTCGAAAACCCATGCTTTCTTTCCCTCCCTCCCTCCCCTCTTTCCTTCCTTCTTATCTCCTTGACACTTCAGTACTTATTAACCACTTTGGATTTTTGGATGGATTTACATTTGTCATGGATACATGAGCTTTATTTTCCACTCAAGATTTCACTTACATTCTCAAAAAGGTGCCAATCTCTTGGTTTTGATTTTTTTTTCATACTAGGAAAATCCAAATATAGGAACTGATATTTTCAGGTTTATGTCTTAGAAATCTACTGATAAGCTGTACTACATATATTAAAAGGTAAAGTTCTTTGCTTTGTGTTCCTAGGAAAGAGAGTTCTCCTATGAACAATAGAAATAAATTCCAAATGCAGACTTCTGTTAACCAACCAGTCACCTTCTGCTAATACAATTCACCTGCGTTTTAATGTTGTTGTCCAAGGGACTAAAGTGTTGGATGCATTTACCAGGGCACCTTTTCTATGTTCTGATTCTCCCTCAGTCCTGGAGCCCCTCAGTATGGACAGCAATGAGCAGTATATCTAAACACACTGTCAACCCCTGCTTGTGTGTCATTTCCCCTTTGTTCTGTCTCCTGGTTCATCATTAACTCTGTCATTTTCCTATTTCTTGTCCACATCGAGCCATGAGCAGTAATGGACAGCTCACAATTCTGACCTTTTCTGTTTCTCACATTCTTTTGCAGAAGCACTTAAAATAGTAAACAGCTACATCCAGATATTCCCACTGGCAGGGGGGCTCTGTTGCAGCTTCCTCTCACACGCCTGCGGGACCTGAACAGTGGCTGTGTGGCCTTGACTGTAGGTGCCCCTCACTGAGCCTCCTGCCCGGGAGGCAGTACAGCCACATCAGTGGCCTTGGTTTTGAGTGCCACACACCTGCGCTGCCTGTGTGCATGGTGATTTCCTGTGAGCTTGCACTCTTAGGTACTTTGCAGGGGGGGATCTTTTGTGTTTTATAAGACAAAAATCCAATGTCTTCCAATGAAAAGAAGTGTGCCTAAGAGGAAGGAAGTGGTGTGGAGGTCAAAGTAGGGAACACAACTGTCTTTTGGGTCTCTTTGTGAGAGTCAGCGGAGCCTCTGAGGGCCAAGGGCTTTTGTCTGAATAAACACAAATGAGTGTAGAGTTACTGACCGCAGGCTCCCCAAAACCTCTGGCCGGGAAGCTCTATGGCTCAGCTTTTCTACTCCACACCTCCCAGGACACACTGTGTTTCTCTGCCCTGTGAGGGGCCTGTTGACCCTCTTCTTTCTGTGTTTTTCTGTTTCTTTGTCCTGGCGGCTTTGAGAAATTAGACCTTCAGCTGCCCAGGACCATTCTAGTGGCTCAGGAAAGTGAAAACTAGGGGCAAATTGGATGCCACTTCCAGGAAATTGTGGCCTGCCCCATTGGCTGTAGCTGCGAAGATGACACTGGCTGGTGGTTCGGGGTGAGAGTCAAGAGTTCACTGGAGCCCAGAAAAGCTCTTGGATGTCTTGTACTAATTAGCCAACCATTTACCCCATTTTTACCAAGGTTATTACTTTGGATTTCTCACTACCTGATTCTATTATCTTTGCCTGTGGCTTCTTCTCCAGCTCCTTAAGGTGTCATAAGAATAAAGTTATGCAGGGCACCTGGGTGGCTCAGTCAATTAAGTGTCTGACTTTGTCTCAGGTCATGAGCTCGAGGTTTGTGGGTTCAAGCCCCACATCAGACTCTGTGCTGACAGCTTGGAGCCTGGAGTTTGCTTCAGATTCTGTGCCTCCCTCTCTCTCTGCCCCTCCCCTGTCCATGTTCTGTCTCTTTCTCTCTCTCAAAAATGAATAAACATTAGAAAAAATTTTCAAAAAAAGAACAAAGTTACCAAAGGAAAGAGAAACAGGATGGAACTGTCAGGAAGAACAAAGACGATGCACCTGCTAGTATCATCTTTCTCTGGGTGCTGCTCTGGCTTGGGCTCCCCTTCATTATTGCCTCTCTTTCCCATCTACACTTGCTGTGCTGCCTGTCTGTGTTCTGATTGGCCCCAAAGCACAAATACATTTTCTTCCTTCATTCTCAAAGGCTGCTATTGGGATATAGAAGTGAAAAGATGACAGTGATATCTTAGAAGTCACTGTGATTTCTAAGAATTACAACATAGAAAAGGAAAGCATAAGTGTGAGATTAGCTATCATGGCTCCTAAAGTATGTCCTATAGCCCCAGCCAGCAGGTGTCTTGCTTTTGGGGTCCACTCTCACCCATTTAGCTTTTCCTTCCCCTAGCCTCAGCCTCCTCACTGGGGAAGGACAGGGGGGACTGTCTTAGCAGCCAGGTAATGTCTCCCTAGGGATTCACCAGACTACCCAAGGGCTTGATTTTAACAATATTTGATTTCTTGATGTCTTAGTCTCTCTTTTCATGTCAGGCTTTGGGCATTTCCTTTGTAAATTAAAAGGACATCGTGATGTTTTCCCCAATAAAAAAAAAAAAAAACTCCATATCTTCCCCAAAGACAAACATGTTGTACCACCTGGAATGCAGAAATCACCATAGGCAGCTTTTAAAGTAGCATTTGACAGGGCCTCTGCCCACAACCCGAGCATAGTATAGGGGACACAAGAGTGAACCAGCTTTGCAGCAGAACATTATGAGTGATGTGACAGAGTGTGTGTGGGGACCACACGGAAGGAAGCATTTAATTCCACCCATCAGTCCCTGGAAGGCTTTGTAGGCTCACTTGAGTTAGGAGTTTTCCAGGAAGATAATGAGAAGACAGCATTCCAAGCAGCTAGAAAAGGATGTGAAATCATCGAGGCATGGAAAAGCCTGGCACATTGGGGGAACGATAAGTGTTGTCAGGACAGGATCATGGGATGGAAAGATGAGCAAGGACCACATGGCATGCTCAGGAGTTGATAAACTACCTTTTATCTGTGCAGACTGTGGTGTGCAGTGCAGAGGATGGACTGGGCATAAGGGAGGGCAGGGGCACAGATGTGGAGTCTGCTGGGCAGTGAACTCCAGTGATGAAGGCCTGATCTCCAGCAGGGCATGGAGATGAGATAAACAGGACACCAAGAGACTTCATCTCTAACATGGGGAGCTGGGGCTACCCAGTACACTCACTGCTTTTGCCAGTTTGCCTAGAACAGTGTGTTCAGCACAGAGAAGTCCACCAGCAAATATTGGCTGAAAGAGTGAACAGTGCAGTTGGATAATGGTATCCGAAGATGTCCATAGTGGAGGTCAGTTCATGTCAGTGTGGCTGAGGAATCTTTACTGTGCTGACATGCATGATATGAGTGTTTGAATAAATGTAACACCCTTTTTTCCTGCCCTTTTAAAGGGATAATTTGAGGGTGGCTTAATACACAAGTTACAAAGGTGTGGGTAAAGTGTAGGGAAAGTTTAAATGATAGTAAAGGGCCTAGTAGTTGTCATCCCTCTAAGTCCCCAGGACGCAGGGAGGTGGTGTTTCTGGGGCCTGAGAGGAGGAAGTTAGGTACAGTGGGCTGCCTTGACAGGACCTGTAACCTTTGGTGAAGCTTTGCAGTCAGCTGGTAGGAGCTGAGGGAATGTATACCTTTCTGTTGCTTTCCTTTCTCTCTTAGTCTTCTAGCAGGCCTTCCTATTGGCTGAATTCAACCAGAAGCGGAAGTTCAGGGGCACCCATGGCCCCTCCCAGACAGAGGACAGAGTTTCCTTGCCACTTGCTACAGTTCTGCCTTTTTTACTTAAGGTCAGAATGCATGTGGAGGCAAATAGATTAGACTCCAGCCTGCCCTAATCTTCTGCTTCAGCTGCTGCCTCAAAGCTACCCAGGCTTCAAATAGACTTGAGGCAGTTACGTGTCCCTTTTCTCTATAGTTGCAGCCCACTTTCTGACCTCTACATAACTGAGTGGTAACCACCTTACTGACAAGCCCAGATCAGTAGCCAAAAGAGAGTCAATTTAGTTGGGTGCTTTATTCATACAAGCAAGGCAGAAGTATCTCCTTATTTGAAATTTGGTTAGAAAACATAAAGTCTCTGACATAATTAAGAGCTTTATATAAAAATCTTTGTCATGATTGAATAGAAGCCCACACCGTGGTCAGTTTGAATGGCAAGGGAGTGATACTTGTTGGATGTCTTCTATGTTCAGACTCTAGGTCAGGTGCTTTACAAGACTGAAGCTCTCAGGTAATTGAACTTGGGGGGTCCATGTCAGTCACTACAAGTTAGTCATAGTTCTTTAAAAATGACCTTGATAAAGCTTCCCATAACTGTATATTACTTCTGTTAAACTAAAACAAAATTGTAGAACTTTGAAAAATTAAGCTAATGTGAAACCTCTGTGGAGATTGTTGCCACAGCTGGAGAGAATGCATCAACTCTTAAATAACAACACTTCACGAGGCAGCCAAGCATAGAGCATGGTGTCCCACTGAAGCCACAGAGAAATCTAAATACAATGCAGAGGCTCGGTAGGAGTTTGACTAGGCTAATAATATTTCAGGGATATACAAACCTGTAATTTAGCCTCAGGATTTCTGCCCTTTGTTATCCCTCTCTGCTTGGTTTTCTCATGTATTTTGTGACAAGGAAAATAAGGTTGTCATAAACCTTCCACCTTGGATGGTGGATTCATTGCAAACTGCACAGACTTTCACTACAAACCACAATTAGGAGACAATGGGGGTCAATGTTACAATAGGATTTTATGCAATTGAACTTGGCCGCCATTTGATTTGTCGGAAGTCTCTTGATGTTCATGTGTCCCCTCTTCTGGGAATTTTTTTTTTCCAAATGAAACCAAAAAAGAGAGTCTAACTTTGAGCACTTTTATTCAGTAAAATCACAATCATGTAGGTGAGTGAAATAATGCATCTCTTTGCTAGACTTTCCTAACCCTCAATTCCATTACCCAAATGAAGATGACAGCCTACCAGTGTTCGAAGAGACAGAAGTATGCAATGCTTTAACACAGTGTGATTGGAAGAACCATACTGACCAGATACTAACATTAAATTATAACTTTCCTGACTTATGTAAAGCCAAATTGAAATTGAATTGCAATCAATCAGAAGCTCCTCTATTAAAAATATCACTTTTCTAGAAACCCTTTCCTCAACTGTGATTTTGGAAGACCTCGTTATTCAGTCAGGTGTGTACGTGTGCATGCACACATACACACACACACACACACACACACAGACACAATCATTATTTTTTAGGGACAATTTGTATTACTCTTGCTCTTACCTGCTATGATATGTCCTAGCTCCTCATGAAATCACTCCCACCTTTCCCAAAAATGTCTAAAAATTTCCATGATGTGACTTAAATGTTGTCATGAACCAAGGTAGTCACCTACCACTTGCTATCTGCTGGGCACCATACTTCCTGCTCCTGCTTTTTCTGGGCATAACTGTATTCACCACATGCTGCTACTTATGACATGTCTAGTTGATGTACTGGAGCACTTTGTCATCAAAGCTTTACTGCATTTTCTGAGCCATCAGTGTACCCAGCTATGCTATTTTAGGCTGGGAAATAAGGATAATGTTATTCTTTATTAGCCTGATAATAAGGCAGTGTTGCTTATGGTACAAAAACTAAAAACATTTAAAAACTAAAAAGAGCTCCTTCAGTTTTAATTTGAAGTCTATCTTTTCCTCCAAGGGATATGGATTTACAGGGATTGGGAAGAATATCCAGGTAACAGACACCGTGTTCTTTCCCACTGGCCACTTGTCCTCCTGTCCTCTTCTGTGTCCATTTATTCCATGAGGTTACTCAGTCTCTCAGGTGAAAATAAGCTCTTGGCTATCCTGCCTCATCAGACTTTTCGGACACACGCATATATGAGGCTTAGCAGTGGACAGTATTTATTTGCGTTACCTCATTAGAGAAGAAAGGTTGAGTTAAAAATCACTGCCTTTAGATTCTCTCAAGCTCACACCAAGGAGACAGTGGGCATCTGTTAAGCATGCTATGTGCCCCCCATCCCTGCTGCCATTCATTTGTGGAGACCCTAGTATCTCAGTACCTTAGAATGTGACCGTATTTGAGATGGGGTCATTACATAGGTAATTAAATTAAAATGTGGTCATTAATGTGGGCCCTAATCCAATGCGACTGGTACCCTTATAGGAAGAGGAAATTTGGGCACGGAGATGCACAGAGAGGGAAAATGCTGTGAAGACATGGGGGGAAGATGGCCATACAAGCCGTGGAAGAGAGGCCTGGAACAGATCCTTCCCTAATGGCCTTTAGAAGGAACCAATACTGGGACACCTGGGTGGCTCAGTCGGTTGAGCGTTGAGCTTCAGCTCAAGTCATGATCTCATGGTTTGTGGGTTCTAGCCCTGCATTGGGCTCTGTGCTGACAGCTTGGAGCCTGGAGCCTGCTTCAGATTCTGTGTCTCCCTCTCTCTCTCTGCCCCTCCACCACTCACACTCTGTGTGTGGGTCTCTCTCAAAAATAGGTAAACATTAAAAAAAAAGGAACCAATACTGCCAACTCCTTGATCTCAGGCTTCTAGCTTCCAGAACTATGAGACAATGCATTTCTGCTGTGTAAGCCACCTGGTCTGCGGTACCTGGTTGTGGCAGCGCCAACAGCCCTTAGGCGGGTCCTAAGAAGCTGAGTCTGCCTGCAGGTGTAGGGGCAAACCACTGCACATGTTACTTGTGGTTTCTGAAAAGTGTTATGGCAGATTAGAGAAGTGCCAGTGTCAGGATGGGCCAGCAAGAGGTGACAGGTGGTATCCTTGCAAGGAGGTGGAGTCCAGTGGTGAGGAGTCTGGAAAAGGCAAGATGCTTGGACTCAGAAAGGCATACATCATTTCTGGGAGACTGCCAGAGCCCAGATTGAGTGATGAAATAATGATACGGGCTCTGGTTTTGAGGAAACGGAGGATGAGGTAGAAGCAGACTGAGCTGGAAACAGGAGGAATGTGGGTACCTGGTCATGGGAGAAGGGTCATGTCCAGTTACTAGAATCTGATCATGAAGTCAGGCTGGGACTACCAAGGTTGTTTTCCATCCCAAATGCTCACATTTCTGACCTGTATGTCCCTAAATCAGCCCTGACTGGGGATCTATGGGGTCCTAGTGTCTAAAGCAAGCCCAAACCTATAAGAAATAATGTCAAACAGCTTCAGCAGTGAGTAGTAGTGGCTCGGGGAGGCAGGAAGGTCATTATGCTGACAATACAATTCTGCTGAATGAACAAGAGGATACATCTTCCACATGAGCCATTTGCTTGGTATGCTTATTAATTTCCAATGCGCCATTCTGGGATCTTTCCCAGAAATGTCATCCATGACTCCTGGGAAGAATTTTTTCTAAGCAGGTGTCACTGCTTTGCTCTTATGGAGGGAACTTCTGAAAGCAATAGGAGTTGCCTTTCATGTACGAGGTATCCCAGGCAGAAGCAAAAATACCCGACATAGGAGAGATTGTAGAAAATGTAACTAGGGTTTCAGTTTAGTTTTGCCTGTAAATGGAAAACAATTTAAGCAGTTGTTCCAGTGGTTCGTGAAACTAATCGGAGCCACTAGCAGAGAGCACAGCTTCAGATTTTCTGGGCCTAATACTCTAGAACAGCACTTTTCAAATATTTTGCAGCTATAGAATCCTTTGTTCAAATGGATTCTTTAGGGGAACTCAAAATACAACAGCAGAGGGAAAAGGAGCAGCTGTAATTGAAGCTGGGGCATGAGGTCCACATCCTCCTCAGTCTCACCCTCCAGCCAGAGAGAGTTTTTGGTGGAGTCCAGTTTGTACATGGCAGAGAGCTTGTAATTCACTCCAAAAGATTAGCCCATGCATTAACTGACCAAGATGATATGTTATGGATATTGAACATCTAGGAAATATTTAGAATTTTAATATATGGACTTCTAATCTTAAAAGACAAAAAGAACGTTAGCTAAGTGGTTGTCCTAGTTGTTGACTGCTCTTAAACCGCCCCAATGCTTAATGGCTTGAAAGAGCAACATTCATTTCATTTGCTTGTGAATTGCAATTTGGCGGGGTTTGCAAGGGGTGATGCTGTTTTACAGGCCTAGGATGGAGTGGCTCAACAGAGACTGGAGCTCTACTTCCAAGACGGTTTACTGGTATGTTTGGCAAGTTGGTGCCACTGTCAGCTGAGAGCTGACAGAGCTTTGATTCCTTTTCATATAGGCCTCTCTTTCAGTTTCTTGCACTTCCCCAGTATGGCAACCAGGTTCCAAGAATTCGTGTTCCAGGATGGGCAGTGGAAGCTGGTTTTGTAAGAACTTGGCTTGGAAATTGGCACAGTGCCATCTTTATTTAATTAGTCAAAGCCTGTAGAGCCTACCCACATTTAAGGGGAGGGAACATGGATTATACCTCTTCATAGGAGGAGTGTCAAAACATTTGTGTCCACTTCATACCACTGTAATGGTCATTTCTTTTTTATTTTCCCTTTCTATTTTTCATATCATATCCTTTTCCTTCTCAGTGATGACAAAAATGTGTCGAATTATTACTATGCACCACCAGACACTCTGTTCAGTGTTCCAGCAACACAAGGGAGAAGAGATAATCATATATTTGCAAGAGAAGCTTTATGTCCTGTATAATCTGCCACTGAAGAGAAAGAGTCATGATGATTCCTTACATTTAACAAATACTTAAATATTGCTTATTACATGTGCTGGATGCTAGTGGGAAAAACAGGATCATTAAGACCCGGGACTTACCTTCAGTGAGTTTATAGTCAACAGCTATTGTACAAGACAGAATTTGGCTGATTGTTTTACAGATCCATAAGCAGTGTGTCGGGAAAGCATGGTGAAGAAGAGATAGATTTTGGCTGGAGGGAAGGGGGGTAGAGAAGGATTCTTTGGGGAGGCAGCAGTTGAAGGAGTCCCAAATGAGGGCTGAGAATGAAGAACATTCCAAGACAGAGGAATCCATGAGCAGATAGATGCTCACAGGTTGGAAAATGCCAGGTGTGTTTAGGAAACAACTCTTCAGGGCTCTTGGGTGGCTCAGCTGGTTAAGTGTCAGACTCTTGATTTCTGCTCAGGTAATGATCTCAGTCATGACATGGAACCCTGCATTGGACTCTGTGCTGACAGCATCAAGCCTGCTTGAGATCCTCTTTCTCTTTCTCTCTGCCCCCACCCCACTCATGCCCTCTCTCTCTCTCTCTCTCTCTGTCCAATCCCCAGCTTGCTCTCTCTCTCAAAATAAATAAATAAACATAGAAAAAAGGGAAACAATGGGGGGGATGGGGGAGAGAGGACAATGGGTGATGGGCAATGAGGAGGGCACTTGTTGGGATGAGCACTGGGTGTTGTATGTAAGCCAATTTGACAATAAATTATGTTCATAAAAAATAAATAAAAAAGGAAACAATGCTTCAGGTGTTTTGAGAGTTTTTATTTTTATTTTTTAAACTTTTAAAAAATGTTTATTTATTTTTTAAGAGAGGGAGGTAGAGAGAAAGGGGGGCAGAGTGTCCAAAGCAGGCTCTGTGCTGACAGCAGCAAGCCTGATGCAGGGCTGGAACTCATGAAATGTGAGCTTACGACCTGAGCCGAAGTCAGATGCTCAACCAACTGAGTCACCCAGGCACCCCTGACAGGAGTTTTCATACACATGAAGGGGAGTTAAGGAAGATAACATTGGAAAGATGGGTTGGGGCTTTGTCAGGAAGGTCCAAGAATTATTTTCAAAATTTTAAAACTCTGGTTTGGAATACTTAAAATTTCTCATATTTTATTTGAGAATAAAATTTCATTCTGAGCTCACCGAGATGCAACGTTCCGGAATGCCATCCACAGCTGCCAAGAAGGGAAATATTGCCTTACAGAGGAGACTAGCTGAAGATGGGGGGCAGTTCTTCCTGAGTCTTTGTCCAATGCTGGTGTGGCTGAATGCTGTTGGAAATCTTCCATTTCCTGCTGAAAGCTTTGCATGAGGATTATCGCCTTTTCCTCTGCTTTTCTCTTAGAATCTCAAAGGCCTGCCTGCTGGTGTGGAAAAGGTTTCCAGACTAGTTATCGCTCACTTTGGGTGAGATGCTATGGTCAGCTGGAGAAAAGTGAGCAGCATATGGACCTGAGGAGCTACAGAAGTGGCTGCTGTTCTTGGACCTGCTGCCAGTTACAGCAGGATCTTGGAGAAGAACAAAGAAGCTGGGGATGACATAGGAAAGTAGTTTTCTAATTAGAGGTCAGGGGAGCTGGGGGTCCTTTGTGGTTTAGGGGCTGAGAGGAGGGAAAGAGTGTCTGTGATTATTTTGAGTTAGAAGATACTACCATAGCCAGAGAGCGGCCATAAGGAATATAAGAAATCACTTCAAAGGGAAACAAGAGGGTTAGCATTAGGTGGTTAGTAGGTGATGGCAAGGCCTGAAACATTTGGAAGAAAAAGATGAAATGCTTCAAGAGCTATAAAGACATAGAGAACCAAGGAAAAAGGAAACAGTCCTTCCAAACTTAATTTTGATATTTCTAAATTTGGATAGAAAAATTGAGGAAGGTCTTTAGGAGTGAGGATGGAATTGTGGAAGTCAGATAAATAATGCATGTTTTATTTTTAAAAAAATTCTTAATGTTTATTTTTCTGAGAGGGAGAGAGACACAGAGTGTGAGTGGGGGAAGGACAAAGAGAGAAAGAGACACAGAATCTGAAGCAGGCTCCAGGCTCTGAGCTGTCAGCACAGCTCAAACCCACGAACTGAGAGATCATGACCTGAGCTGAAGTCAGTTGCTTAACCGACTGAGCCACCCAGGTGCCCTGCATGTTTTATTTTTATGACTTTCTTGGTCGGTATCCTTGTGAGTGAAAAGAAATATAATTAAAATAATGTATTAAACCTCACTTTTGGGCATTTTAGGTACAAAGAAAGAGTTCATTTCATTTGCCAGGGGAACTTCCCACCCATTGGATATTGTGATCACAAGAGGACATCCCTCTGCCCATCAGAAAGGAACCCACTTAAAGTCACTTTTCAAGGAGTGGACCAGTCACTGCAGGGTGACTGTGGAATTTGTTACGTGTGTGTTGCTGTTGCTCCCTCCCCAAAGTCGTGACCTATTTGGGGCTTGTGTCACAAGTCTACATATAAGGCTCATCACAGGGTGTAGTGATCTGATTTATTTTCCTTTCCTTTCCTACTCTATTTCCCTCCTGTCCTCCCTCAAATTAGGATGTAAAATTACCTAAGAGAAGGGACCTTGCCTATGTTGTCCACTGCTGAAGATCAAGTACATCACGCTGTGACTGGCGCACAGCACTCACTCTGTAGAAAATGGTTTAATGAATGAATGGAACTGCCTTCACGTAGAGCTAATTTTTCTGTAACTTTTGGAGGAAATGCTTTCCCCCCTTGCTAGTGATGAGATGTAACTTTCTAGAAATTGTGTCTCAATTTAAAAACATACACAAGGCCAGTAAATGCAGAGGAATGGGAGTGTAGTTGTGAATGGCAACAGAGCCATAAACTTCCAGGATGAAATGGTGGTTGGGCACCAGGGCGAAAGGTATTGTCTTTGTAAAGGGGATGAATCCTAGGGGATAAAAGGATCAGGAACCCCATACTTTTGCATTATGTTGCACATCTTTCAGAGTCCCTAGAAGGAAAACAGGACAGGACAGGCATCAGTGCCAAGCAGCACAGGAGAACAGGCTTCCCAGAGTCAGGAGAAGCTTCTGGTGGAGCTTGAATCAGGGCTCTCCCCGTCAATTTTGAGGTATGTGAGGGGCTGACATTCTTTCCTAGTATATGACACCCTTGTGTCTACAAGGTGAGCAGTGAGAATTTGAAGGAATTGCTTCATGGAAGATGGGAGGATATTCCTGCAGTCTGTGTGATGTGACAGTTAGTGGTTATCAAGGTAGAGTGCCAGAAAGGTGACTAAAGGTTTAAAGGCAATTCCTAGCATTCAGACTTTCCGAGCTCAATTCAGACAGGTGAGTAGTTGCCCTAAACCAGTTTCTCCCTGGCTGCCCACCCCCCCACCTTTTATTTTAACTCTAAAAACTATGTCCACAGAGCTGAGTGTCTGAGAGGCATGGGACCGTTTGGTTTGTGGTCATTTAAGGCCATTTCCTTTCAAATGTGAAATATCCAGGCAAGGTGTATGTCTATCATATTCCTCTGTAGAAAACTGTGCATTTCTCTGGGATTAAGAACCCAGGGTTTACTTGGTATTACTTGTGCCTGGTAGATAAGTCCTATCTCCAGGGTCTGAGAACAGGGGCATGACCAGGCATCGTGTAAAAAGCAGAGGAAACTGAGGCACCTGGGTGGCTCAGTCAGTTAAGCATCCAACTCTTGGTTTCAGCTCAGGTCATGATCTCACAGCTTCCTGGGTTTGAGCCTCGCATCAGGCACCTGGCAGTGCAGAGCCTGCTTGGGATTCTCTCTCTCTCCCTTTCTCTCTGCCCCTCCCCTACTTGCACTCTGTCTGACTCTCTCTCAAAATAAATAAGTAAACTTAAAAAAATTTAATAAAAAAAAGCAGAGGAAAGCTCGGTGTCTTTGCTGGGTGTGCAAAGGCCATATCTGCTCACTTGCAGAAGCCACTGTAAACAGATAGACTGTGAGACCACAGTAATCCTGTAAACTCAAGGTCATGATGTTAGGGGACATGGAGAAGTATTCCTCTTGGTTTACACACACCTAGAAAATGTGTATGAAGACGGTTCTCTTCCCTACCACTAATAGCCTAGATGGATCCTTCATAGGAACATGGGAATAGCTAATTTATGTGAGAAAATGCAGTACAGTGGTAGGATGCTAACAAGTGGACTTTTATTTTTAAAAGTTGTGTGGCATTTTAACTTATTAACCAAACAGTTTCAGTCAAGATGAGTTGCATGGTTCCTTTTTGCCATGTTCTCATATGAAATATAGTAGGGCATTCTATGTTCCACAGTTTAATTAATCTTTCAACTCTATTTATCTGTTAGAGAGCAGAGATTTTCAATTGCTTTAAATAGAAGACAACATTAAAACCCAGATCAGGCCAGAAAAGTCCAAGCTAAGTGAGTATTTCACTTTGAATGAGGTTGTTTAGGATTTTAAAGTCCTCTAACTTCTGATCTTCAAATGTCTTTTGAAGATGAATTGTAGGCATGCCAGTATAATAGGGTCAGTCCTCAACTGACTGTGGGTAATTAAAGTGCACAGACAATAACACCGTCTCCTCTCCATCCAGCGGTTGTAATCCCTCCACACACTCACCCCTCACCTACTATTTGTTGGAATTCTTAATAGGAAGCAAAATGACTTTGTTCAAGTTTCCCGATTAGGTTGTCTTCATCTGTTCAGGCTGCTATAACAGAGCACCATGGACTAGGTGGCTTGCAAACAACATAAATGTAATCTCTCACAGTTCTGGAGGCTGGAAAGTTCAAGATCAAGGTGTTGGCAGATTTGGTGTTTGGTGAGCACCCACTTTCTGGTTCATAGACAGTGAAATTCTCGCTGTGACCTCAATGGTAGAAGGGACAAAGGAATCCTCTGGAGTCTCTTTTAAGGGCACTAAACCCATTTATAGGGGGCTCTGCCTTCATGACCTAATCCCTTCCCAAAGACCCCACCTCCAAATTCCCTCACCTTGGGGATCAGGTTTCAATATATGAATTTTAGAGGGGGTGGGGGGTGGGGATGGACAAAAATTCAACCCAAAACAAAATTTGTTCTCTGATGTGTGGTGAAGTAGAGGACTGGGTAAATAACAGAAGGGAGGAGAGAAAAGGAGGACACACTGAGACCATCAGTAGATGGCTGAACTATCTACACTGCCCTGGTACATTGTTAAATCCTGAATGGAGCTCCTCAGGCCCCACTTTTCTTGCCTGGCCCACAGGCTCATCAGCCGAGAGGGGATTCTGCTTATCAAGGTGGGAGAAAGCCCTGAGCACCCCAATTTGGCTGCTTAGTTGTCAAATGTACACATGCAAATATTGCTTGCTCTTTGGTATTCTGGAGACTCTTGACCTTTGTCTGAGGTTTGGACCATTTGTGGACTCTGAGGAATCAATTTACCTTCTTCTTGGTACCTGCCAAGGCTACCTCTCCACCACTCCTTTCTCTGGTAGTAAAGATAAATGAAAATCCCATTATTCAGCTCATAGTATTGTGATGGCAGTTTCCTTTGAGCCTCTTTGCAAAACCCTGCTTGCTTTAGAACTGTACATCATATTGGATCCATTGAGAGCCATTATTTATCTGACAGGATATTTATAAAAGCCAGCATTAGCTGCAGCTCCAAGTCAATATGTTTCTCTCTTGCTGACACACATCACACCAACAGGCTTGCAATATTTAAATACAACAGTCCTTTCAAGAAATCATTAATTTTTCTATCACCGCCAGAAGTGATAATTTGATAAAAATGGATTTAGTTGAAATAGTTGAGCTGATGGGAGTGGATACTTTCAAGTGTCTGGACTTCAGAGAAGCCTGCGTGGGACCCAGCGATGGTCCAGTGAGGACCAGAACCGGGAGGCCCAGGCTCGCCCCCCAGAGCCATCCCACCCACTTCAGTCAGAAGACTGGGCCCCAGAGGAAAACGGTTAAATATCAAGGAGAGGAAATGAAACAGAGGACGAACCACCTCGTTACTGCCCTGTCTGTCTCTTTCTGTCCCAGCCTGTCTCCCTCCTGCTTCTCTTCTCTCTTGTTCTCCTTTGCCCTCCTCTCTCTTTTATCCCCCCTCTCTATTTTTGTCTGCCTCTTCCCCTGGCTTCGTCTTTTGCTCTTTGATCTTCCTCTTCCCTTATTCACATACCCTGCTGTGTGTGGCTGCACTGAAATTGAGGACAGTCTTAAGTGTCTGTCCCACTGTCACCACTCTGGAGAAGGGAGGGACCAGAGAACTGTGTGAGTGCATCTGGCTGTTGGCTCAATCCTTCCCCAGGGTTCCTCATGCATAATTAATGCAGAAAGTTTCTCTGACCCTTCACAATGTGGGACAGGGCGTCAAACTTTGAAACTTTCTGGAGAGATGAAGGACTTGGACCTTGACTAAATGTACAGTACGTTGTGTTCCTGGATATATTTCCTGACCAGAGGAAAGAGGTCTGTGCAATCCTCAAGCTAGCATTATGTCCTCTACCAAAGCAGCTTCACAGACTTTCTGTACCAGAAATTGCTCATCATTGCTTTCAAGGTGAGGCCCGCAGTAAGATAGGAGGCACGTTTTGCTGTAGTTCTTGATGACAAATCTTTATTGAGCCCAGAAAAGGAAAAAAACCAAGCAATTCACCGTAGAGTTAAATGATCATGTTGGTTCAGCCTTGGCATTTTTCTCTCAGCCAAGTTTACAGTGGAGAAGGAAACCAGAAGCTCGGGGGAGCTGTTGGCAGGATGGTGAGGAGGATCCTCCATTTCCTTCCTCAGTGCTGTCCACCCTGGTAGCAGTGCTCCCGGGACTACCAGCCCTATTCCTCCCCTTTTGCTCCCTTATCAAAACAATCTTCTCCTGTATCCCATTCCTTCTGTTCTTTCTTCTGACCTAGCATCAACTACAGTTGTAATTAACTCTTAGCTCTAGGCTATTCAAGAAAAAAAAAAAAAAGAAAGATAACTACATAAATTCTGAGTTCAAACATTTACAACATACTTGGGATTTAGCTGGAGAGAGAGAAAAACATGAACAGCTACAAGCAATATATGATTAAAAGTGTAAAGAGTAAGCAAAGACAGAAGCTCACACCCAGCTGTACTGGAAAAAGGTTCAAGTAGGATGTAGAACCTCAAGATTTTGAGTAGAACCTTGGAGGGTGTAAGTGAGTGGAAACTATAGTAAGTGGAGAGGAGAGAGCAGAGTATCTTGGAGGAAGGATAGAGAGGCAACAGCATCAGTAAGGGCTTGACATTAGGATGGAAAATAGTTTTTGAAAGTGTAACCCCTCCCCTGAGTATTTGCTCACAAGGAAGGGTTGGAAATGGAATAATCAAACCATTACTGATATGACCATCAGGCTCCAAGACAGGTGGGTAGGAACTATGCACATAGGCCAGTGGTCCTCATTTCAATGGTAGGTGGATGATTCTCTGCCAATGCCTACAGTGAATTCTACAGAGGGGCATATCTGTTTAGCCGCTTACCATGGCTTCTAATCAATGAAGTCTTATAAATACAGCGTTCCTCCTTTTCATTGCCTTGGGAAATGTCATTGTTAAATTCGGCAGGTCTTACCTGGTGCTAGTTGTGAGATGCATCTCCTGTTATTCTTGCCGAGAAAGCCATTTAATCTCTAGTTTCAACCTCAGAGTCCATGAAGAAAGAAGTGATTTAAGGTTTAAGAGTACTGATGGTAGCATTCAGGCATCAAACCATCATTCTGGGTTGACTTAACTCAGTTCACTCAGAGGCATAGAACATCTGAACTGACAAGGACCTTAGAGATCATTTAGTTCAGTTTCTCAAACTAGTCAAACGACCTTGGAGATTTCTTAAATTTTGAGTTTTTACTTAGATGATCTAAAAAAAAAATCAGGCTATATTCTAAATGACCACCCTATTACAGAGTCTTCCTCTTTCAGTGCCTGATGATATTGGTGACCAAATTGGCAGTAAGCATTACAACTTTAATTATGCTGGCTGGTGAATAAAGAAGAGAGGCAGCCTTCTTATGGAAAAACTACATTTGAATCAGTTCAAGGCCAGATGGTATTATGAAGCCACATGTGAACAAGGATTTAATGAAGTTTCAATATGAATGCCTCTCCCCCTCCAATATCCTCAGGTAAACTTTAGAGATACCTGTTTGATATTACCCACACATTGCCTTCCATTATACAGTCTAGGTCAATCAGCTGGGTGTAATGAACAATTTTGAAATGGAGGATTTGCATTGGACAGAGTGCAGATTGGTCTCATTAAGAAAGAAAAGGGAAGAGGGCAGAAGGAACAGAGAAAATATAAATGAAGGTTTTGGAGCCTCTGAGAGAGTTTGGGTAGAAAATTGAGGATGAAGAAGAGAAAAGGAGAGGATTTAGGCCAATTTTGATATGAAAATTCTGGAAAATAAAAGGAATAAAGGAAACAGGATTTTAAAAAGAGCTATTCACAGTGATAAATGGGATCTTCTTATATATTCTGGGACCCCAGAAGAATTAAAACTCTCAGCTAGAAGCTCAGCTCCACCAGGAATTAAGTAGTGATTGTGTTGGTTCACATCTTTGACTTGTACTATCTGTGTGAAATTTTAATGAAGGCTGAATTTTAAAGCTTTTGAGGGCTTTTGGATAGTGTCCTTGCATGGCAGAAGAATAGAGGTAGGGTGAGGAGGGGTGAGGTAGAGGAGCAGCCTGCATACCAGCAAAGTATGTGGCAGGGCACAACTCACGAACATTTATCCAAGGAAAAGATTAAGATATAACTCAAATAGAAAGAAAAGTCTGTTTAGCTTGGGGGGATTTTGAACATGGATTGGGGCTCATTAGGTAGATGACCCTTAGATGGAAAAATCTGCCATTTCAAGTTCATTTTGAAGCTCGGTACTTGTCATGTTCCTGCTGCTGGTGGCTAGTTCTTCGTATAATGGCATTTTTCATTTTTAGGGGCTTTAAATAGAAGAGTGTTCAAAACCACTGAAACTGCTCCAGGAGGCTGTAGAGCTTTCAAAGAATGGCTTTCTCCAAGGGGAGGGAATAAAAGAAAACTCTTCTTTCCTAGATTTTTAAAAATTGGAGCCACAATGCTTTGTACTTTTGGGGACTCCGTAACTGTCCATTGTTATATGATTGTTTTGTAATCAAGGCAGGTTGACAGGGTTAGTTTGATTCCACTAGCTCCCTCCATCAGAGTGATAAAATCCTTGGCACTGATGCCTCTACCAGTTCTGTGTACCATGGAAAAGAAAGATGCTTTGAAACTGGGCAAGAACTCAGCAACAATGCAATGCCATACTTCTTGGATAGCAAGATGGAAGCTTATCAAATTTCTCAGCCAATTATGAAGTTGCCTTTGAAGTTGGTGATTTTCTTTTAAACTGTGGTTTATAGTTCTGGTGAGTGCTTTTCCTGAAAAGCAACCATAAGACTGTATTAAAAAGCTACAGAAGAAACCAGTTCTTGCTAGACACAGTTATGTGAATATGCCCAGTTTTTCTTTTCTTCCTTTTTTCAAGCTTCTGGATTTTCACGTTTTTGGAATAGTAACACACATTTGTTAATGAAGTGCCTAAACTAGGTTATTGGTATTTCTCTAAATGCATGACTCTTCTGACTACCTACATTCCAAACCCTGGAAGCAATAAAGAAACTGTTTCAAACACCTCTTTGTCATTGCCTGGAAGTGTACGTTTTCAAGATATTGGCCAAAGGCAGAGCCTTATCTAATGATGTTGCAGACTACTTTATCTACTTTTTCTAACATTACAGCATGCTGTGATGTCATTTGATCGTTACTTTCTCTGAGCATATCATTTATGTATTGTCTGCCTCCTATTTTTTTTTTTTCACTTTTCTCATTAGCCCATGACAAAGAGTAATGGCATTTGGCATCACTTCCATCATAAATACAGATTTAAACATGGTCAACTAAATCACAAACCATTTCTTGCTCAGATAGATATAGTATGCCATCTAGCTCAGTATAGAGCCCCTGCAAACCATTGAAAATATATCTGTAAAACCCAATGCTAGCTGCTAACCCCATATCCATTCTGCCCTTTTCCCTTGGAGATCTTGATTTTTAAAGATTCACCTACCCAGATTACTTATCAGCAAGGGGTATCTATTGGTATGGTTCTGACTAATGAGATTTAGGCAGAAAACTGTTAGAGATTTCAGGGAAAGTTTTGCATTTCTTTTCTCCTTCATTCCCTCTTTTTCTCTTGTCTGGGATTTGGATGTGATGACTGGGGGTGCAGTAGCCACCTTGCATCCACAAGGCAACAAGCATAAGACCCATATGCTAGGATGGCAGAGTGGAAAGATGGATGAGCTCGGTCCCTGATGACATCGTTGAGCCACTTTATCAGCCCTGGATCATCTACTCCTGGATTCTAGTTGTCAAGACATCTGGTTGCTTAAGTTCCTATAGCAGGATATTCTGTTATTTGCAGCAGAATACATTCCTAAGTGATATTCCTAGATTGTTTGAATTTATTTGCAGTTGTTTTTTCTTCAGTGAAGCAAGGAAACGATTGACAGCTTCTGTATTTGACCTTTCCATAAAGTTATATATTATTATTAGATAGCCTCAGCACCATTTCTCTGAGTTAACTGATTCCAGTAGCCTTGTGATTTCCTACTCTTTGGCCCAGTACCACATAATTTTTTCAAACTATGTGTCATGAGAGTCAGGATTCAGGTAAGGAGCTATGTAAAGCTAAGCATAATGGATGGTTGTAGTTTCAACATGCTAACAGTCTAATTGGATACCTGGAGGCATTGATATTTCATTAAAGAAGCATTCTGTGGCTGACTGTACATAGCTAAATTATTTGTCCATATGTCATGCTCCATTTGATTTGCATATCATATTTTTTTCTCCTTTAGTATAGTCATTATTTACACATTTAATATTTTATCAATATGTCCTCAAACCTGAATGGATGTAAATATTGACAAAAGTTACATAATTGAGGTTTAATCATAGTGATTTAAAATTATAGTAGTTCCATTTTGAATGAACTATGGTTGTGTTCCTTTGGTTATATTATTTATTAGAAATATTAAGCATTCTTATACCTATTACATGATAATTCCCTTGTTTTTCCTGTTTTAAATTTTCTAAAAACTTGAGATAACCTTATTGGAAGTGCATACCTTGAAACTATAGCATATTTCATTTTAATATGAAATTTTGTTATTCAGTTAAACAGCCCCATAAAACTTAGAAGTCAAATCTGATGGTTGCCATTCCCCCCCTTAAAGTTTTTTTTAAACATTTATTCATTTTTGAGAAACAGATAGAGACAGAGTACAACAGGGAAGGGGCAGAGAGAGAGAGAGAGATACAGAATCTGAAGCAGGTTTCAGGCTCTGAGCTGTCAGCATAGAGCCTGATACGGGCCTCGAACCCATGAGCCATGAGATCATGACCTGAGCCAAAGTCAGACGCCTAACTGACTGAGCCACCCAGGTGCCCCTGTCATTTCCCCTTTTTGAAAAGGGAACATATCAGGACAGTTGGGGTATAGGAAAGGTTCCAGCAGAATGCTTATTTTGTCATTATAGTACAGGGTAAGGAGGGCTCAGGACTAAGGCAGGTGGGTAGGAACTGGAGAAGGTAGATTTGCTCTCCATAAGAAAGCAAGGGGAATTATTTTCCTGTTGCTGTGGGGGAAGAAGAAAGGGAAAGAATGAGGACTGAGCAAATTAGTGCATGTCTGGAGGCTAGCTTGTGAAAATATCTGAGAGCTTGTTTGTTTGTTTGTTTGTTTTAAAGAACAGCTTTATTGAGATATAATTCACATACCATAAACCCACTCTTTTAAAGCATGCAATTCAGTGTTTTTACTATATTTATTGTGCTATGCAACCATTACCACTGTATAATTTTAGAACTTTCATTACCCTCAAAGGAAGTGCTGTACCCATTGTGGTCACTCCCTACTCATTCTCCCCCCTGCCCCTGGCAACCATGAATTTAGCTTTTGTTTCTATGGATTTGGCTTTTCTGCACATCTCATATAAGCAGAATCATAGAAATGTGGTCTTTTGTAACTGGCTTGTTTCACTTAGCATAATGTTTCCAGGTTTGCTCATGTTGTTGCATGTATCAATACTTCATTCTTTTTTTTATTGTGGAATAACATTCCATTGTATGAATAAATCATTTTTTATTCATCCTTTCATCAGTTGATGGACATTTGGGTATTTCTACTTTTTGGCTATTATGAATAATGCTGCTGCAAACACCTGTGTGCTAGTTTTTGTGCAGACTGGCTCCTCTGAGTTCTCTTCTTGATTAGGCCTTGACCTTGGGTCTGTCCTTGCCAAGCCTGCATAGCCCAGTGGTGGCAAGAATTCTGCTAGGTTACTGTGGCAAGAATCTCTCCACCTTTGACATCTAATGGTAACTGCTCAATATTCCTCAAATATTCTGCTTTCAGAATAATTCTGTTAAATTAGTTTAGCAAGAATCTCTCTACCCTTGATGTCTCCTAATTTCCAACCACTGACTCCTTCACTCTGTTCATTGGCTGTAATTCCCAACCGTCCTTTCTGTGTTTAGAGTTGCAACCCATCTGTCTCCCTACTGAGACAGACTTGACAGTTATAGCAATAGTCTTGAATTAAGTCTTCCTTACCATTTTAGGAAGTGTCAGAATAATTTTTTCTTTAATAGGACATATATATCCATTTCTCTTGGGAATACAAGTAGGAGTGGAATTGTTGGGTTGTATAGTAACTCTATATTTAACTTTTGAAACTTTTAACTGTTTTCCAGACTGGCTGTATCATTTTACATTCTCACCAGCAGTGTATGAAAGGTCCAACTTCTCTACATCCTCGCCAATGCCACTTACTAGCTGCTGAGAAATGTTTTAAGGGTAGAAAAGTCTAATAATTAATTTTTGAGTTTGGTTGCTTTTCTGTGATACAATTTCCTCTGACCTTGCAAACCTTCAGTGAAATCTTCTATATCGTGAGTGGTATGTGCAGTGGGCTTAGAGACAGTGTTGGGTGTCTGACCCTGCTTCTGTGGAGACTGGGTCCTGGGAGAAGAAAATGGGGCTCTGTCATGAGCAGGTGCTCTAAAAACAGATCCCAGAGGAAGGGCTCTCAGAAACCAATGGAGAATGGGGATGGGCTGTTTCAATTGGTATCTGGGTGGCACCTTTAAGACCTGTGTAAATACACATGGAAGAGTCACTGTGAGTCTTAGCTGCCCAGTGATTCACTTCTTCCTTTTGCCTTTCTTTTATAAAGAAAAACATTTTATAATAATATCCTGCTTGTAAAAAAACATTTACAATTATCCTTAAAACAAAGACCCTCTTCCTGAGAAAGGTACATGACACACACATATTTTAAATAAAATGACTTCAATTTTGCTTTGGTAAGTTTTTGTATATTTTGTTATATTGTTAGAATGATTAAATTTATTACAGGAGGTAGCAAAACCAAGATTAAGAATGGCTGTTTTGCACAATATTCGGGCACAATCTGCTCTCAATCCTGTTTACCTCCTAAATTTGCAGTTGCCTGTTCTGTTCTCAAAGGACAGAGAAGGAAAGAAGAGAAGAACAAAGCCTTGTAAGAATAAGAGTTAGTATCTTCCCTTCCACATGTTTGCTTTACCAAATGTGCTTGTGTATGTGTGTGTGTGTGTGTGTGTGCGCGCACACACACACACACACACACACAGGTGCACAGGCACTGGACAGTACTCTCTAAGCACCGTGTGGGCAAGATTATAAAAACTCTTCACCACCTCCACTCTGCTTTCCACCGCTGTGGGGTTGGACACAACAAACACAGTTGATCGATTCTCCCAGCTTCTGCTAGCTCTGTTGTTAAAAAGCCTCAATACCTAAACAGCTTTCTTTCTGTAATGTATGTTTTTTCATAAGTCAGATATGGAACATTTATTTTCTTTTGAAATAGGCTCTTTTACGAACAAAATGTTGTAGATCAATTACTTCATTTAAAAAGATTTGTCTTTCCAGAAGTTGAAGAAGAAGAAGAACAAAATAACCTATAATCTTATTGATTAAAATTTTTAACTGAAGTGAATTTTTTTTTGTAACACAGAGACTTGATGCCTTTGAAGTAGGAAGTAGATGGTTTTCCATGAAGACACAAAGCTTTTAATTAATATTCATAACAATTGATATGTATTATTTTGGTCACTGGAGGAGTACTACAGTTTCCCATTGATGCAGTAGAAATATATTGAGGACAACGAAAAAGTAATTAACAACTGAATATGAGGGTCATAAAGTTTAATTATTCCCTAGTTCATAGTAAGCTCTACATGCATACAGAATTATTTTCTGGAAGTGAGACAATACTGAATGTCATGTTTTTCTTCTCTAAATTGTGTATTTAATGCTTTTCTTGAACACAGATGAGTCTGGGTGCAATAAGGATAATTAAATGCTGAGAAGATCAAGCTTGAGTACTGAGAGGAATTTAGGAATAATGATAAGAGATATAATAATAGATAAAAGAAAAACTCTACTCTATTTAAATTTCCTACTTCTGAAATGTAGATAGTGTTATTTCAACTCAGAAATCTGGAGCATTTTAGTGTTCAAAATAGTCACTTGGAAATCTCTGATCCCATTCAAAGAAATCAGAAACCTCTGATCCTTTTTCTGTAACTGACTTAAGTGGTAAAAATCGATAAGCTATTTATGTGTTTGTAGGCCAGAAAATAAAAACTCATTCATTTCAATTTAGTTCAGTTCAATATAGCCATAGAGCACCTTGTTTTGTTTGAGATTTCTGGTGGTGCTGAAAGACTCTGTCCTTTTCCTCAAGAAGCTTGGGAAGAAGCCTGTGTATGGGACTGAGGAAAGCTCTGGTTTACAGTGCCAACAAGCACTTGACATCTTTTCTCCCTTTGGTTTTCGTAATTTTAATATGCTTTTCAGACTAGCTTTTTGGATAACAAGGATGACAGATAAAATATAACTTGTGGCATATGACAACGCCCATTTGAGAACATGTTCTCTTTTTAGATGCAGTCCTAACTTTTCTGTCCCTATGATTTGCTAATTACATAATCAAAAAAGCAAAAAGGCATGATTCTCCTAGGCACTAGATGCCACTCTAGAGGCTGGCTAGGCAGAGATGTTCTTCCGCAGAGTGTAATGTGCTTAGAGTCAAACTACAGCTTTTGAAGCATAATATGTAAGGGAACTTACAAGAGTAGGGACTTGTGTTTTGTGGATTGTTCTTTTTTTTTTTTTTTAACGATCCTAATCTTTCTCTCCAAGAGATGGCCTTCTGTGTTTTCCTGAACTCTATGTCTGCTACCTAAGTGAGTAGTAATGTAGGCTTTGAGTAGGAAGGGGAGGAGAAATGTGTTATTGAAAGAAGCCTGTATATTTTAATTTTGAAAGCTCAGCATGCTTGTTGGGAGATGGGGTGGATAACAGGGGGATGGTGATGAGCTGAAGTCAAAGGGGCAAAAACCATTTGAAAGACCAATATTTCTCACCTCTATCCCCATCAACCACATGTTCTACTAATTAGAGTGTCATTTTAGTTATTCAGCTTCTCTAAAATCCTATTTATTCTGGGACAGCCCAAGCTAGTTATTCCAGTAACCATGTAATCAAAAAAGGAGGATAAGAGACATATAGAGCATGAGTTTGAGAAATGAAAGATAGGTGATTGAGCCTTTCCAGGTGTAGAAAGTATACAGTGTGCTTTGAACATGGAGAGAAGAGGGCATTGAATAGAGTGTCTTAGGGATTGAGAGTGGGTATTATAATCTGAATTGTATTTTCCCCAAATTCATATATTGAAGTCCTAACCCCTCCAGTACCTCACAAAGTGACTAGATTTGGAGGTAGGGCCTTTAGAGATGTAATCAAGGTAAAATGAGATCAGATGGGGGGGGGTCCCAATCCAATATGACTGGTGTTCTTATTAGAAGAGGCAATTAGGACACAGACATGCACAGAGAGAAGACATGTGAAGATAGAGGAAGAAAATGCCAAATGCAAGCCCAGGAGAGAGGTCTCTGAAGAAATCAAACATACCAGCACCTCCATCTTGGAACACTAGCCTCCAAAACTGTGAGATAATAAAATTTTATTGTTTAAGCCATGCTCTCTGGAATATTTTATAATGGCAACCCTAGGAAACTAATATAATAGGGGACCAAGGAAGGGAGACAAGTTCATAAGGAAAGCAATTCATCTAAGGTCCATATAGCAGGTGGCATGTAGCTGACCACCACTGGTAGGTGGCTGAGGTGTGAACGCTGAAGCTGCCAGACTAATGTGGAAGGCTGCGGAAACTCATCCTGACTCCTCAGGTGAGGCTACTCCAGCTATGCTCTCCAGGAGAGGCTTGATTCTCCCTGTTCTATACCTGCTCTTTGTCTCTTAGAAAGAAGTGAGGAGAGGTTATAATACAATGGAGAAAGGGAGAAGGAGATATTTCTTATGGTCTCCATTAGGGCGGCAATAAAGAGATACATTGTGGGGCACCTGGGTGGCTCAATCAGTTAAGCAACTGACTTTAGCTCAGGTCATGATCTCACAGTTAGTGAGTTCAAGCCCTGTATTGGGCTCTGTGCTGACAGTGTGTGACTGTGGGTCCTGTATCCGGCTTTCTGGCATCAGTGCAGAGCCTGCTTTGGATCCTCTGTCCCCCCTCTCTCTCTGCCCCCACCCCCCGTGCTTTCTCTGTCTCTCAAAAAAATAAACATTTAAAGAAAAGGAATGTATTGCCTATAGAGAATTTAAAACCAATAATAAAACCGATTATGAGTTGGGCATACTTCTTACTGTCACCATGCCCCAGCAATTTTAAACCATGTCAGTGGTAAAATATTACCCCTTCCCCTAAAATAAAATATGAAGTACTAAACAATTGCTGTGGCTACTGTCAGCTTTATGAATGTATATCTTGACATCCAATTGAACATGTTTTTATTACCTCTCTTTTAATAAAAATTGCATTCTTCATGGAAGTTAATTTGGAGAAGTCCCAGCTAGTTGTAGGCCCTGACACAGGCCATGTCAGGCATTGTTTGGGGAGTAGGTTTGTTAGGGTTTGGAGCTGGCTGAGCTCTCTTGGAGTCCAGTTTTTGCCTCCCAGCCCAGTGGTACTTATATTCTTGCTTTTAAACAGTAGGTTAGAAAGTAAAAGGATGGTATACCATTGTAAAAATGAAGAAAAGGAACTTGAGTTACCTGAATTCTGTCATGCTTTGTGACCAGTTGGAACTTTTATATTTAATATTTTAAAGGGGAAACGGAGTATGAATTGCAAGGTATAATATTTTTATTTGGTAAGTGTAGCTTTTCATTCATACATGCATAATTTACTGAATGTGAATACTATCACATACATTAAAAATTCTTCGTTTTAAGATGGTAATTTCCTAAAGCTTTGGAACGCTGTAAGAAAATAATGATTATTACAGAAAAGAATTTTCTTGTATGGAGAAGAGGGATCTTAAGAAATGATCTGCTCCGAGTGCTAAATATACTAGCTACCCCACTGGACCCTCCTTACTTCTGTTCCTCTCTATCTTCTCTGAGGAGAGTAAAACATTGATATTGTGCCTGTGTCCGAGGTGATGTTTAGACCTCATGCCCTTGGAGCTTAGATGCTAGCCAACTAGAAGAATGTAAATCATATTTCTTCACATTAGCATTATATAGACGTTCAAACAAAGCACACAACAGGTGTGCTAAGACCCAAATTTTTGTGAGATTAATTCACTCCTTCCGGCTCATTCAACAAACGTTGCTTGAGGGCTGAATGTGTGTCTGTCATTTTGCTTGGTAGTGAGAATACAAAGATGATTAAACCTACTCCCTGTTTTGAGAACTCCTAGTCTAGTAGGGGAGTCAGATATTTGAAGCAAATAATTGCGACACAAAGTATAAACAAAGAGAGTATAGGATAATGTGCAAGTAATTTTCCTTGGTGGGTTGAGATTGGATGATGGTTTTTAAGCTGTTTTTTTTTATTTTTTTAATTTTTTTTTTAATGAGCGAGTGTTTGCTAGTAAAGACAGGACAGAACATTCCAGAGAGGAGGTAGAGATAGGGAGACAGGAAGGCATGGAAGCACATAGAGAGGTTACAGGAGAGTGAGTAGTTCTCTGTTTGGTGGGCACAGTGGGTGAGCAGGCTCAAGAGGCGTGGCTGAGATGGGTGATAGGGACTGAGTTTCATTTTGAAGTCTTTGTAGGGCCATCAAAAGATTTAGAGAGGATGACTTGATCAAATCTACATTTTGCAAGTAGTGCTCAAGCAGCAATGAATCAGAAGGAGAAGAGGCCAGAGGAAGGGAGGAAAGTTGGTAGGCAAGTTCTCTGCCTGAAAACAAGGTCAGTAGGGCAGCAGGCACTGGGGCCACTGAGGAAGTTCCAGTGGATGGCCCCAGAGTGACACCGTGTTTCCAAGACATCCTTTCCACAGTGATAAACTATCAAGTGAATGCTGTCAGGCACATCTGATTCTGCCCTCACTGGGCTGACTCAGCCTAAAAATTCTAAGTTGCATATGCCATTCTGAGTAAATTTTATTGTATTCCCCATCTGTTAAATTAATCTGGTTTAGCTAATCAAATAAAAAGTGGGGGAATGCATAAATATATATTTTTAGAATATATTCTATTTTCTATAATATATTCTATTAGTCTATACTCCAGTTTCTTTGAAAAGTAAGTCAAAAATTAATTTTTTTCCAAGTAACAAATTGAAGTAGTTTTTTAGTATTTTAAGGTTTTTTTTTTTTTGACGTTGTAGGAGTTCCCAGCCCCACGGGGCAGTCACTTTGAATATTTTTGGCTGTTCTCCTGGTATTTACTGCCATATTTCTAAATCACTGAGGAGTACACAGGCAGGGCTTGCTACCTGTTTGTCTTCATGGTGTATATCAGATAGGAATGTTTGCTGTGGAGTGGGAGGGGCACCTCAACGTTCGATATTTAGGCTGGTGCATAACTCTTGATTTCTTTCAAGAAATCCAGTGTGTCTTTCTCTATACTATGCCTGTACAGGAGCTTCTCTGTACTGAGAAGAAAAGACTGCGGGAGGCCTAACCACTAATGCCCTGTGTCGAGCCCCGCCCGCTCCGCACACCGCCACCCCACCCCCTGCCTCCCATAATGGATGTCTGAAGGTCTTTCCTGGTTTGGGGGTCTGAATTGATTTTGTCTCTAGGCACTTGGCACTCAGCTTTCTCCTCACTCTGCTTCCCTGACTAGCTTTACATCTTCCAAACACTCACTGATATTTCTCATTCCCTGCTGTTTCTTTGACTTCGTGATTTGTGGATTTGTATCTGTTAAACATTTGTTATTCTTAGTTTGGTGTGGTTTTTAGGGAGTGGAGGGAAATGCGTGTAGTATTCACCATGGTGAACTGGAAATCATCAAAAAGCAAATCTCATAACAATAACAACAGCCACGACAATCAATTACTGGTGTAAACTATTGAATGAACTTTCCCATCGTTCATTTCATTTGATGCTAAGAAATCCCTGTGGGGATGTAGGAAGAGGTTAGTGTGCCTATTTCATGGGTTCCTACAAATGGGCCAAATAACTGATCCAATTTCACAGAATGAGTTGGTAGAAGAATTAGGACCATAACCTGGTTTTCTGAGTCTCAGCCAAGGCTCCTTCCAGTAGCCTAGGAGATTTCCTGGAGGTTCATATTTTGAATAAACAACTTTTTATCTTTTTTAGACATGGAACTCAGGATAATTTTTACAAGGAATAGGTCTGTTCTTTTCCTTCATGACTATTATAACTTTACATCATTGCATATTTCTAAAGATAAGCATCTTTGCAGCATTTGTAGCATACTGCTTGCTGAATAGATCCTAAAAGCACAAATTTTCCCTGTGGGCTTATGATCTAATGAGACTGAGAAGACCATAAAGGCAGAAAATGAATAAGGAGAAGTTGAGTAATTGTCCTCGAGTAGACATATTTGGCATCTGGCATTGTGTTTGGAGGCATTTTGTGGTTGTTGAATCTTCAGGCCCTCCCCCATAATCGTCAGTTATGGGGAAGACATTTAAGGTGAAGGAGGAAAGGACTTTTGAGGAGAAATTTAAAGGAGGAGGAAAAAAGGAATCACTGTAGATTTGGATACGAAGCAAGAGACTAGGCATAGGTTTTGTGAAGTAAAGCATAAACCCTTCTCGGTTTTCACAAGACAAAATAACCCACCTAGAAAGGAAAGCTCAATTAACACAAGGCAGGTGTTTCCAAATGTTTCATGAATGTTTGCTTCCAAACATTTCTTCTCTATTTATTCTCTCAAGTGTTATTCTGAAGACATCTCCCATACAGTACAGAAACATTTTTAAACAAAGATGGAAAAACAGTGGGAAGCTGGTTGCCACTTTGAGAGATTCATGAAATAATCACACTAATTTTGCATCTGTTTTCCCAGTCCCTCATTTGAATGTGCACTTTAATATCAGGATAAAATTACCACAATGGATATAGGCTCCAATGTTTTTTTTCAGGGCAGTGTTCAAGGTTTATCGAGATAAGGAACAGGGGAGGAGGTTGGGGCTCAAACAAAGGCATGCTTGATAGGAAGGGACAGATTTTATCACACAAGTAGTCCAAACCGTCATAGCTTTGCAAATTGTTAGCCGTTTTCTTGTATTACCAAGTACTGGTTATGTAATGGCTTTCCCAAATCTTCCCCTAGCTTTTACTCCCTATTTCTAATTAACATGCATTGTTTTCTTGGAATATCTGGGGCACAGCCTCTAATGTCAGCCCACTCCAGTCTAGTTCCTTTTCCAGAGTCCTAGCCTAGTCATCATTGTTCTCCCTGGAAGCAGTTAATGAGGACACAGTGAGGCAGAATTGAGAGACTGTGAACTCAAGTATCAGATAAATTTGGCTTTGATGCCTGGCATTTCCTCATAGCTCTATGATTTGTATGGTCTGGGACTAATTACATGGGGGAGACTCAGTTTCTTTATATGCAAAATGGATATAAAATAGTATTTGTGGGTGCCTGGGTGGCTCAGTCAGTTAGATGTCCAACTCTTGGTTTCAGCTCAGGTCGTAATCTCATGGTTTGTGAGATCAAGCCCTGTGTGTGTGCCTGCACTGATAGTGCAGAGCCTGCTTGGGATTCTCTCTTTGTCTGCCCCCCTGCCCCTAGTCTATGTACACCCCCCCTTTCTAAACAAACAAACAAACAAATCTTAAAAACAAACAAGGAAAGAATGGGTAATTCTAATTAGTGGCATGAGTGAAGCATCATAAGGTGGTAGGTGTGGTTTGGATGAGTAGGGATTGGATTTAGTCAGAGATGGAGGATAAAGGGAATTCCAGATCTAGGAAGATGCATTAACGAAGGATGGAAGTGATAGAAGCTCGGGTTCAAAGGTGAGGCCGGGTCTGGCTGCAGTGAAGTTCTACAGAGGAGATGAAAAGAAATGAAAAGTTTGGAAAAAAGGTATTTAGGTCATGTTTTGAAGACTTTAAATAACTTATAAGAAGTTCCTACTTTAATTAGGAAGTAATGGGAAACTACCGAAGGTACTTGAGCCTGATGATGGCATCCAGTTAGAGTTTAGAAGAGATAGGTTTCTGGAAGTGTTGCAAAGTACTGAAATAGGGTTAAGAAGTTCCATCAATCAACAGTTAATATCTGAGAAGTCCTGAGCAACGGCAAGAGTGAAGGAAGTGGTAGAGAATTGCTGGATTTGAACATTATTTTGGAAATAGAATTCACAATGTAGGATGGATATATGTGAAGAATTGTTGACATTCAAAAATTCTTACTGTTTTTCTTAAAAAAGTCATATATCCTGAATGTAAAAATTCAAATATCATCAAGTATAAAATGAGGGATATTATAGTCCCTCAAAGATCCCCCTTGGGTCTTTGGAAATGTTTTGGGAGAGAAACTCCCAAAGATATCTTTTTAAGACTGTGGGCCTGCATGCTGTGTGAAGGTTGTATCTATATGGATTGTGAGCCTGTTGTGTGTATCTGGACTGTGGACCTGTATGTTGTGTGAAGGTTGTGTGTATCTGGACCGTGGGCCTGTGTGTTGTGTAAGGGTTGTGTGTATCTGGACTGTGGACCTGTATGTTGTGTGAGGGTTGTGTGTATCTGGACTGTGGACCTGTATGTTGTGTGAAGGTTGTGTGTATCTGGACTGTGGGCCTGTGTGTTGTGTGAGGGTTGCTCTAACATGCGTTTTCAGAAATGGAAACACTGGACTAAGGAATTACTTGCATTTTGTGAAGAAGCAGGGTGAGAACAAGGAGAAAGAGAAGAAGCAGCACTGAGGTAGTGTGGAAAAGAAAAATGGGTGGACTGAGGTTACCTGATCCTGGGTGAGCCAGGAAGGGCTAGGGCTGTGACACAGAGGACCTGGTCACCTAGGGAAGGAGTGGGGCCACTGCTTCCTCTAAGACCAGGAAGAAGGTAGCAATGGTGGATGGAGGAATGGAAGCACCATGAGGACCAACAGATGCAAGGTGAGGGATTCTGATATTGTCTATAATTTCAGTGATTAATGGCCAAGGTGGTTGGCTAAGAATCAGTAGGGTTAGAAATGTGGTGAGGGGGTGGGGGGAGAAGGAAAGGGCTTAAAAAACTCATTTTGGAGGATAGAAAAGAGAGTCTATTGGGAGTGAAGAGAAATATTTTCAAGCAACAGTTGGTTGGGGCCCAACTGAGGTTGTAATGCATGAATTTGTAGAACATCCAATATGCATGTAAATTCAGAATAGAAATGGGCTATCATTCTCAATCCTAGTCCATAAAGCCTTGTAAAGTAAATCAGGCTTATCCTGAAGGTCTCTTGAGAAGGTAGAGAGGAAGAAATTGTATCGTACAACATACAGTAAAATTTTCTAAAAATAAATTTTAGGTTTTTTTTTCCCCTCTGCTGCTACCCCCATGTCTCTTTTCTCTTATAAAACCCCACCTAGCTTTGCTCTTGTCCTCATTTTCTGCTGTCCCTTCTTTCCCACTGCCTCCTGGAGCCTCTTAGATTTTTACTTTACTTTTGAGGATAATTCCATGGCCTATTTTATAGAAATCAATTTTATCTTTCTGGACTTTGTCCAGCTCCCTTCTCTATTCATTACCTTGATCATTTCAGCAAATGTCCAGGACCGGGGCATCACAAGCAGAGAATTCTCATGAGAAGGCAGGACAGAGGGAAATTGTGGACAGTTGGTTTTTTAATATTTTTGTCTGTTATACAGAAATTCTCAGCAACTGTGAAGTAGCAACAGAAACCTTGTGTTTGAGTTGATCCAATGGGGCATGATCAAGCAACACAAGTATTAAACATGTAATTATTTGAAGGTATCGAGTCATATGTGATCACAATTCTATTCTAGTTATTATAGTTGATGTATATGAATAAATAGGTCAAGGGTACAGCATATATGAATTACTTTATGTGACCTTATTCTCAAATGTTTCCTTTACTATACTTTTATTTTATATCACCTTCTCTGGCACTCCTCTAGGCATGTTACAGAATTTCCAATATCCTGGATTGCTGAACTTTTACTTTACTCTTTAAGCAGGTTTGCTTTTACTGATGGCTCTTGTTCTTTTGATCTTTGGGATGTTGCCCTTGACCATCCTTTCCCTGAATTGCTCTTTCCCCAGATCATAACATAGCTGGATAATTCTTATCCTTGAGATTCTAATTCAAATATCACCTTGTCAGAGGGCCTTCTCTGACTAGCTTATCTAAAAGAACACCATCCTTTCTCCCAATCTGTTTAGTGTGATGGTTTATTTGTTTGCTGGTTATTGCATATCTTTTCACTAGAATATAAGCTCCATGAGGAAAGGAATCTTTCTTCTCTCATTTACCACTGTAATCCCTACATAGTCTAGCCCTGTGTGGAAGACAAATATATTACAATTTCACTGTGGATGTGGTTTCAATTTGATGGATTCTTTATGGTTGCTGAGGTTGTTTATTTGGTAGTTATGACTTTCATCAGGTGAGTTCTGATACTTTCTACATGAATATGTACATAAACATATACTCCTTTTTCTTCCTTTTTAATTGAAAGCTAGCAGATAGATTTGTAGTTAATAATTTACAGTAACATTTGAAATTACTTTTTTTAAGTTTATTTATTGAGAGAGAAAGAGAGAGAGAGAATGAATAAGTGGGGGAGGGGCAGAAAGAGAAAGAGAGAGAATCCCAAGCAGGCTCTGTGCTGTCAGCACAGAGCCCACCGTGGGCCTCAATCCCACAAACTGTGAGATCATGACCTGAGCTGAAATCAAGAGTCAGAGGCTTAACTGACTGAGTCACCCAGGTGGCCCTGAAGTGACTTTTATACTACTGCTATTGAAAAAGTTTTCCTGAATTCTATGATTCTATGATAGTAGTCTTTAATAAGGTAAAAAGCCTAGACATGATATCAACCAGGTAATTGTTTTGTAAGAGAAATATGACTCCAGAAGGGAAGACAGTTCAAGAGGGAAGGGCTCTGGAGAGGAAATTTGGAATTCCCAAATACGGAAATATGGGCACACAACCTGTTCTTTGACCACAGATTTTGAAGGAGACCATATACTAAAGAAGAGAAAAATATGCCAAAGAAGCACAAATCCTGGAAAATAACTGCCTAGGCTTATGAAAGCTGTGAAAGACAATAAAGAGATTCTTTTGGAATTATGATAACAATAAAATAAATAATGAAGAATTTCCTGCTTGTTATAGATGGTGTGATACAAACAAATGAAAGGCAGAAGGGAGAGACCGTTCAAATTCTATTTTGATTTTCTTTTCCCTCTCAAGGAGAATGTGCTTAGACTGGGGAAACTAGAGCAAAAAGTATTTAATAGGTAGTTGCAACCTGAGGTAGAAGAAAAATAATTTGATAGTCTCTGACTATTCAAAAATAGAAGCTTGAGTTTTATTATTTATTATTATTTGCTATTCCAGGCCACTTAAAAAAACCTAGCACATGTAATAGTGGATTTTTGTTTTGGGTAATTATTTTAAAACCATGGAGAAATAAAGAAGATCCAAAAGATTAAACATGGGAAAATGATGTCTGTATTTTCAAAATGGGAAAACCTGTCAGATATGTGGATGTTCAACACAGTTCTAGAAATACACCACATAAGTAGGGAGATTCATGGCTAGTTGATATCTATTCCCAAAGAATTTTGTCTAATGAGTAACTCATTCACCTGGAAAGGAGTATCTAGAAACTTTCTAAAGAGGTTTAAATCTGTTTAAATTTTGTTTAAAATATGTCTTGAAAATTTTTTAAAAACTCTATGACTTATATTAAGACATGGAAGTTTTGCTTATCAAATTTGTGGATGACAGACCTGGGAGAGATAGATAATATGATGGATGAGAATCATCATTCAAAATGATTTTATCAGATTGGAAAGCTAGGCAGAACTCAACAAAGTAATATTTCAAGAGGATAAAGGTTTTAAGGCTTCAAACAAAAAGAGTTTTGCAAGTATTATTGGGCAAACACACATGATGAAACCACCTAGGACTTTCAGTCCACTCCAACAAAAGACAATGAAAGTTTGCATTTCATGCAGGTATGTAATATAGATCAAAGTTGACAGTAATGCCTATGATATCTGGAGTATTATATTCATTTTAAGTGTGGCACTGACTAAACTGAGTGAAAAGACGGAAGATAAAAGTCTTACAAATCACATCCCATGAGGAATAATTGGGGGAACTTTGCACATTTAACCAAGAGAAGAGAAGACTTACTAGAACTTGAAGACTCTCAATATGTGAAAGACTGTCACATAAAATATAGGATAGTAGGTATGACTCCATAGAATAATAGCTATAGCTATAATTAATGTGATATTTCAGTTTCCCAGGAAAGACTCATTGGAATTACTTATTACTCCCTTGGCACATTTGCATCCCAGTTTTGCTTCTTACACCATTTTTTAGTATATCATCATCATACTGCCTTACATTGTATAGGGTTTTATAGGTGTGGATCACATTATATTCATTTGATTTTTATAACAAATGTGGGAGATAGAGGGCATAGTTATAATTCCCATTTTCACGGGAAGAAATTGAGTATAAAGAAGGTGATGATGCATTTTCTCCAAGGAGAGATGGCTCTTGAGTGATGGAACTCTAACCAGAATTTGGGATTTCTGATTCCTAGGGTTAGTGCTATTTCCCACCAACATTTACTTCTTCTAAAAATAAAACCTTTCCAATTAATTAGGACTCAAAGCAGCATTTTTTTTTTTTTTACAAGAAAAGTGATCAGTTCATGCTCTTTCCAACAAGTCTTTTGGTTGGTTACCTTGGGCTTATGGCATGGCATACACCCTTAGCAGTTATTGACTGAGGGGACGCAATGCCTTGGGTGAAATGTCCAAAAAAGCAATGAGATAGCACAGAATTAAAAAAACAAACAAACAGGAAAGGCTCCCTCTTAAACAAACAAACAAAAAAAGCCAGGTCAGTTTTGAGAGCAAAAAGAGCTTGAGAATGATTGAGTTAGCATGGTTTTCCTATTATGCATTTTTTGTTTCAGCACCTTTTCCCTTCTTTCAGCAAATTGTCCTCTTTTTAAAGATAAATCACTTTAGAGCATGTAAATCCTCTTAGAGCATGTAAACACTGTAGCAAAGACGGAGATAAATGTTCAAGTTGTTGCTAGTTGCCTATGCTTTATAAATTGCAACTCAAGCTATTGTCTAGCTTCCAAAATGTTCACATTCACTTATACTGTAGTGGTGAGAGGGTGGTCTCTGACATTTTGTCGGGTGGTCCTTCCAGTCCTACCCATGTGACTGTAAGCAAGCTACTTAACCCCTCCAAGTCAGTTTCTTTATCTGTAATATGGGTATGATAATGTTTACAGAATAGAGGTCTTGTGAAGATTAAATGAGATAACTCTTATAAGATGCCTGAACAGAGTAAGTGGTCTATACATATTAGCTATTTTTATTGCTTGCTAGTTCTTTAAAAAAAAAAAAAATTTTAAACTTTATTTATTTTGAGCGAGAGCACAAGAAGGTGGGGGGGCAGAGAGAGGACAGAGAGAATCCCAAGCAGGCTCTGCTGTCAGCTCAGAGCCCGATGTGGGACTTGAACCTAAGAACTGTGAGATCATGACCCGAGCTAAATTCAAGAGTCTAATGCTTAAAAAACTGAGCCACCCATGTGCCCCTAATTTTTTTTTTATTTGAGTATAGTTGACACATAATGTTACATTAGTTTCAGGTGTACAGCATGTGATTTGACAAGTTTATACATTATGTTACATTCACCACAAGTGTAGCTACCATCTGTCCTATTGCTTACTAGTTCTTAATTAAGATTGGGGCAACAGGGAGGAAAAATAACGATTAGAGAGTTTGCTCATTTTTTCTTTGTATGTGGAGAGACGGAGGATCAGTGATACTAGAGAGGCACTCTGGACCTGTCAGTTGGTGTTTGTTTATTTCTCTGGTATAGGCAGAACCCATGGAAAGTTCACTTGGTGCATACTGGGGTTTGTGCAGTCTGTGGAAGGAGCCGGACCACTGACAGAGAAGTGCATATTCCTAATCGGTTTTGAAGCACAGAGGGGTGGATTCCCCCATTATGTTATTTCATGGCAACTTACCTTTACAGAATGCCCTGATATTATTTATGACTTTATTTGTTCCTCATAAAGGGTAGGCTGGTACAATGACTTAGATTTAAATAAAGGCAAAGAGCTGAAGAGAGCCTTCTGTTAACTGACTTGCTAGAAAATCACACTCTATAGCGTTACCCAGGAACTTTTCAATGAGGTTCTGCATTCTCATCATAAAGGAAACTATGAAAAATAGAGCTACCCTGAGTGCGATTAGTAAAAACAGAGCAAGAACCATCCTGAAATATCAGTCATGAGTGATGAAAAATTTTGTTTTGTTATGTTTGACAATAGAGTTATGCTTTAGACATGGCCTTTGCAAATGAGCTCCTAGCCCAGGTGATTGCTGAAATATTTTTTCTACAAATCGTGATTTTTCTGATAGCAGACACTGATACCCAGGGATATGCTTGCTGTTTAGCTTCGGACACAGTGACATAGTCAGTGTATTTTAGTCTTGGAATGAATCTTCCTTTTCCATTTGCACAGGCCCACCGCCATTGCTCCTTAGTTGTCTGTGACCCATGGGTGCTTACCCTGTGGAACAGTGAAAGATTGTCCTCCAGAAGGCACCAGACTTTAAAAGATCATAACAATTTGTGATGAAGTTTGTGTAAAAGTTCTTGCACACTTCCTTGCTTTCCTAAATAAAATACGCAGAACCTAATTTGAACACGTGCTAGGAAATTCAGAATCCCTGGAAACTGAGTCACTGTGTGGTGTGTATGTCGAGGATGGTCTTGGGGTTAATTGGTTGGCACCGCGGCATGCCTGTGGCAAAACTGGCCCCACGTTGCTGAAGTTTGCTTTGACCATCTATCTGTCTGTTCCTTTTGCTGCTGCTGCCCAGTCGTATTGGTTAGGTTGCTAATGACGTGACTGTCTTTAGCAGTTTCTCTCTTCTAATTTGCTCTTTTTAATCATCTGGGGGCCAGGATTAAAGATAAGCAAACATTTTAGAGCGTAAAATACAGACACCGGGCACCAAATGAAGGTGCATGAGGCCCTCCTACCTGCAACATACTTGAGTTTCAGTGTTCGGAACTTGTTTCATATCTTTTGATCATGAGACTTATTTTCCTTGTTCGTTTCTCTTTCTAGCTCATGAGTGTGTTTTGAATACCAGTTCCCTGGGTTTTTGAGAGGTGCTATGTTCCTGTGTTGCTGTTGCTTTGTGAGCTTTTGTTCACTGTCACTTTTGTTTGTGCTCTGTTAGAGAACGTGTGCTTCTGTCTTGCATTACAGTTAAGTGTATGTCTGATGTAAGCTATGGGTTCAGTATTGGTTGAATGAATGAACGTTTCTCCTATTCTGTGCCCGTATTAAATTGTGAACTCTTTCAGCGGGGAGATCGTTTTGTTCATTCCTGCTTCCACTCAGCACCATGTACACGTTCAAGGTACGTGTACCTGAATAAAATTGTTAGACTACACAGTGCTGGTGGTAATACCTAACTCCCAAAGACTCCCAAACATGTTTTTATTATAGGACTTAATTACTAATGGTAGAAAAATATAGGTGATAGGAATATGCGGAGAAACATCACAAATGAGAGTGTTTATAGTAAGAAAAAAATGTTAAATGCTGATTATTTGAGCATTTGTGATTAATAATACCACAATATTATTTGAATATTCTAGAAATGTGTTTCTCTTTTCTTGGGTCAGAAGGGTGGGGATGGTTGAGGCTAGAAATTTGGGGAGCAGAGGGCGTCTGGACTTGAGCTGAAAGGGAGTTTGAAGAGGAAGTAGATCTGGCAAGTGGAGCCATCCTGGGACAGGGAAGACTCCACGTCCGGGAAGATTTGCTGTTTATGTCATTCCAGCCTATCTTTTCTTAACATAACATCTGTAGCTGCTAGAGAATCAGAGGGCTTTCACAAATCATTCTCTATTGCCTATGTGATTACTTGCTCATTTTGGGAGTAACAGCTCTGTATCATTTCCTAGGGTTACTGTACCAAACAAATTACCACACATTTGGTGTGGCTTAAAACAACATAAAATCTTATAGACCTATAGATTAGAAGAATAACATGACTCTCACTGGGCTCCAGTCAAGGTGTGGGTCGGGCTACATTCATCTGTGGAGGCTCTAAGGGCAAATCTGTTTCTTTGCCTTTTCTAGCTTTCTAGACTTGTGGCCTCCTTCCATTTTCAGACAACAATGGCAGATCGATTCTTTTGCACACAATATCATTTAGATGCTAAGTCTTCCACCTACCTCTTCCACGTTTCAAGGACTCTTGTGTCTACACAAGGTGTTCCTATCCACACAGCCTACAAGATTAAGGTCAGCTGATTAGCAACTTTAATTCCAGAATGCCATTTTGCCATATAATGTTGTACATATCATAGGTTCTGGGACTTAGATCACAAACATCTTTAGTGAGCCAATATCCTTTTTACCACAATCACCAAACAAAATACAAAAGCTGAAGGCAAGGAGAACTGAAATAATTATAGATTTTGAGGGTGGAGCAAAGGAGAGGACAGAGAGATTTGAACATCTGGGGTTAGAGCAGGGCTCAAAAGTAATGTGGCTGTTGTTGGAAAGTCAGAGGGCCAATGATTAACAGGCATGTGACCAGGAGAGCAGGCATACATTCTTGTCTCTCAGACCCTATAAAGCTACGTGCTGGCCAGCCAAACTTTTCTTTTCTTCTTCTTTTTTTTAAATGTTTATTTCATTTTGAGGGAGAGAGAGACGGAATGCGAGCAGGGGAGGGCCGGAGACAGAGGGAGACACAATGCAAAGCAGGCTCCAGGCTCTGAGCTGTCAGCACAGAGCTCGATGCGGCGCTCAATTTCATGAACCGTGAGATCATGACCTGAGCCAAAGTTGGACACTTAACCAACTGAGCCACCCAGGCGCCCCCAGCCGACCTTTATTTTAATGATTTGGGTGGTAAGAGTTCCAAGTGAGATGCAGCACGATCATTAAATGAGGAGGAGATGGCATATTTTTCAACAGGAATTTGAAATGAGAAAACCAAGGTTTCTTATCTGTAAACAATACCATTTACTTTTTTACTATTAAGGAGAAACTGAGAATTTCAGACAGGAACTAACCAAAGATGATTGGTGACGAATTGAGATACAGAAGCTAAGACTCTTATCTTCCAGCCGCAATCCAGGTATCACTCTGTAATAAGTGGAACAGAAGGAGTTGCTTCCACAGACTTGATTCAAATAGAAGGATGAATTGAGGTATAGATAGTAGCTGATGTCATGCCAGACCTCTCTCAGGAACTGTAGAGATTTCAGATCAATATGTAGTCAAAGAGTACATGGTGATGACTTTCTGAGAACTTGATCAATAAGTATACATCACCAAGATCAGAATTTATTTAAAATTATGAACAGCCTGGAAGACCGCCAGTGCCTGAGTAATGACTCCAGGCAGTCCAAATGCATGCCAGCTTCCTCCGTTTATATAAATTGCTGGAATCTCTCATGCCTGACCTCTCTGAAGTATCAGCTTTGTTATGTCAGTTTAGATATAGGTAAATTTCCTATGGGCATTTATTAGCTTTATTAAAAAAGAGGCAATTGTCCAAAGGCCTCTGGGTGTATGCACCCAAAACATAAAATAAAAGAATGAAATTAAATACTCAGGCTGCCAAACACCTCATAAAAAAGCTAGGCCAGTTCAGCCCACTGAGGCATGCCAGATTGGCAGGCTTGAGCTTGTGTTTTTTCCCTGAAGGTTCACAAACCCTCCTGCAGTCTGGTTGGACCGAGAAATGAATTACAAAGGCAAAGAACATCAGTAACCTTGTTTTTGGGATTCATATCTGGAATCCTTTATTAGAAGTAGAATGGCTGATATTAATATATTTGAATGAACCAGTGGATAGGAGAAACCCTCAGAGGGAATCTGTTTCTTTATTAAAATGTATCCACCCAACATTCTCTGACTTAATGTACCACTTTATTGATGGTCTTTCACCCCTAGACTTCTTCACGCTGTCATTTTCACAAAGCCTGACACTATTCCCAATCTGCCTTCTTAAACAATTACTCAGAGACCCTATTGCTCTAAATCAGTGATTTCCAGCCCAGAATGATTCTGTACCACCCTCTACCTCCTCAGGGGACATTTGGAAATACCTGGGGACATTTTTGGTTGTCACAATAGTGGGGAACAGGGAACTATGGGCATCTAGTAGATAGAGGCCAGTGCACATTGCCATGTTTACCAAACTTCAGGTACCATCTACCAATGTCACTATATTTGCCAAAATCTTATAGCACCTGTGTTGTTTTCCACTGAACAGCTTTTCCCCCTTAAGTGGAACTCACTTCTAAAAAAATTAAATATATTTATTCTAAGGAGAAACTTCATATTTGCTATCATAACCAGAACAATAATCATAGCTTCCATAAATATAAAGCCACCATGAAAATACATACGATGAAGACAAAACAGTGTTATTAAATTACAAGTTGATACCTGATGGTTGCTATCTTTTGATAAAATGAGAGATTAGCACGTTTTAAAGAAGTATGAAAAAGAAGCCCCAAGCTGAGACTTTGTTTTTTGTTTTCAAAGCTTTTTTTTTTTAAGTTTGTTTATTTTGAAGGAGAGAGAGAGCACAAGCAGGTGAGAGGGAGAAAGGCCATTTGAGCATAAAGCCCAATGGGGGGCTTGAACTCACAAACTGTGAGATCATGACCTGAGCTGAGATCAAGAGTTGGATGCTTAACCTACTGGGCCACCCAGGTGCCCTGGACTCTGTCCTCTGTTACGTAAAATGGGTTGATAGATCGAAAAGAGAACAGCTTTCTCATTCTGTGGTTCATTGATATTTGGGTCCTTGTCTTACATCTATTTACTACTGAAAACCATCTTCTACCTCAGTTAAGGCTATTGTGAATACATATCCTATATTTTAGGAAACCCTCATACAAATACTCTTCTGCCTGGATTCTTGTTTTTCTGTTAGGTTGCAACAGATTTGAACAGCTGTTCCAGAGCTTTTTTTAGGGTGTGGATTTCACAATGATGCATCCAGGTAATAGCTTCTATACCCAGGGCTGTTCCTCTGAATCCAAGAAAATCAGAGAATGA
The DNA here is from genome assembly GCA_028646485.1 of Cryptoprocta ferox. Taxonomy (NCBI): domain Eukaryota; kingdom Metazoa; phylum Chordata; class Mammalia; order Carnivora; family Eupleridae; genus Cryptoprocta; species Cryptoprocta ferox. Next base: position 81,482,024 of record CM053567.1, read on the forward strand.
CAAAATAAAAACCTAGAGTCTATTATTGCTGAAGAATGATAAATGCTCTCAAGGAGTTTTATTGCCCACTCCCACCCCATTAACAAGACCATCCAAAATGTACTCATAATCCTTTTTGTAGAATTAAGGTGAGTCTGCTTCAGAATGCTTATTAATGTCATTATTCTGGTTCATCATATTCTAAAGAGAAGGACTAAATTTCTGGATATTAACTGATTGCACATTAAATGTTCCAGGGCCTGTTGATGAGTCAATATCATTATTCACAATATCTACTTTTGGTTCTATGTTGTTACATTGCAAATCAATCCACAGGTAACCATCTTTGTAAAATGCAACCTACACTGAAGGGGTCTGATACTTTTACTGTCTGTTTGCTCACTGGCGAAACTGCTGTATGATAAGGTATGCCACATCTTGGCTGCCTTGGCAAAGAGATGGAAAATTGTTAACAGGCACTTGAGGCTTCTGAGTTCCCACTTGCTGCCTGGTGCCCTAAGTCGGAGTCTCTCAGTCCAGCAGACTGACATTGAGAATTTTCCCCCTCGGGGAAAAGCAGTTAATGTTTCATGTTAAGAAGGAGCTATGCTGTATTATGAAAACAGTCTCGGCTTGGCTGAATTTTTTCTCTCCCTGGAATTGGTTTCTATCCCTATAATTATCTTCAAGTACTGCCATAAAAGCCCTCCAATCTTTACCTCATGTTGTTCTTCCTTTGGGGCACTGGTTCAGGACCCGTGAACTTTTATACCAAGCCATAATTAGTAGAATTATATTTAATAATTCCCCCTCATTCTGGAGGGAGCAGAGACAGCACCAAGCGAGCACAGCAGCAGATAATGAGGGCTACAGAGGTTCTCCCTGAATTGTATCATCACAGTTCAGCAAGCAATATGCTGCCACTGTCAGCCAGCATCAGCCTCAATGGCTCTGCCTTGGTGACAGTTAGAAACAAGGGAGAGACACACACTACCCCCATGTTTTCCTCTCCTTTTGACTTGAAAAGCCATATACTTGAAAGAACACCCATAGTGTTGCTCTGTCCTGCAGCTGCAGGATTTTTCTAGGTATGAAACATGGTATTTCCATATTTCCTTCCTTCAATCAGGTGCTGCATTATTGATTCATTTTATTGGTGGGATTCAGGCCTGATAAAAGATACGAGGTTTAGAGTAAGATGAGCTAAACAAGGTCTCAGTCGCCTGTGAGTTTATCATCTCACTCTTAGTGTTAACCATCAAGATTGAATGCTTATTACAATCTATTTCTGTAGGAAATTGACAACATGAAATAATTTCCCCAACAGTAAAAATTATATATTTAAGAGCGCCAATATTTCCATTTCTCCATTCTCATAGCAAAAAAACAAACAAAAAATCAACAACAACATAGGTACTCTTCTCCCCCTATTTGTTCTAAAAGGACTCTGAGTAAAATGGTTGTGCTTTTAGATTTAGAAGGTGTCCCACCTGACATAAGCTCAGATAAAAGAAGAGCATTTATGTGTAATCTTTGGCAGATAGTGAAACTAGTTCTTACATAGAGCCATAAATTTGACTGCTGGAAAGGACCTTAAGGAACATTTAGTTCAACCCCTTGTGGGTGGTAAATGGAGGCAACCACATGATATCTTCAAGATTGAAGTTAAAATTACTTTCTGAGAAGGAAGTTAGGAAAAGCAAAACAGAACAACCAACCAAAACCTGTAATAAATGTGATCATTCATTTATAGAAACACTTGACCAAAAGAGATAATCTGAAAATGGGCAGCTGAAGACCAGTCCTTAAATCTGATTCTGGAGGCTGGGTATTATATGAGGCATGCATGGCTTGGAATATTAAACCTAATACATTGTATAATGTCACAGACTCGGATAACACATGGGACCTAGGCAGCTTGTAACTGAGATGAAGAGGAGTTGAGGAATGTATCCATTATAGTTACAGCTGAAGTTAATTGGCCCACACAATGAGAGGACATAATATCACCTAGTGAGTGTCCATGGGCAGGGTGGGCCTCAGACATCGGATCTCAGGCTCCAGGACTCCTGCCTTCTCCTATCTTCCCCAATCTTCTCGAGGTGGCTTCATCCTGGGTCTAGACGTAAGAAGGTTGCAGCTGCCTTGCATAAATATCTTATGGGAATTTTGTTTGTTTTCAGTGAAAATCAAGAAAAGTTAACCATGCTACAGGTTGGTGAGGTTATCCATAAATTGAGCGCAGTAGAAGTAAAAACTTGGAATCAAGATTTGCTGTGAAATGTTCTAAGACTTTGTGGCTAACCATAGGGAGGCTTCCTCTGGAGAAGTAATTTTAGGCTCAAACCTAGTTTATGGATTTTATTCTTATCTATGGGGCTAAGTGACAATCTGATGCTCCAAATGACATCTGGGATACAAGGGAGAATTCCTACAGTAGCTTTCTTTGAGGAAATTAAGACAATGTCTTTTGCTATCCTGTGAACATTAGTCTTCCACTTTTTGTCTCAAGATGAGATGTACAGAATATTTAGTAGAAGGTAAGATACAGAGAGCTTGTAGAATATAAAGTGTGGCTTGGGGTCAAGGAGGGGATCTAAGATTAAGACAAGGATAATGACCTAGAACAAGTTCTTTAGAACATGATTTTCTCCAGATTCTCAGGTCAAGGACCTGCCTGAGCAGAATGAGAAATTCTACAGAGCTTGTGTAAGAGCAGATTTCCAGCATGTGGTAGTAGTTTACAAAAAGTGAAATCTGTAGCGGCTGAGAAGATGAGTGGAGGAAGGTGCCTAATGCATGTTTGATATATTACCATTTTAGGCTTGGCAGAAGTGTGAATGAAACATGCTGGAGTTACAGAAATAGGGACTGACAGAACTGGAAAGGAGCATAGGATGGATGCTTCCTTTAAAAGGACAATACAGAAGAGAGAAGGAAGGTTAATTAAACAACTGAAAAAAAGTGTTAGGAAATGTAATGTTAGGAAAATGTAGTGTTAGGAAAGCTGAATTTCAGAAAGACATAGAGCAATTCTAAATACAGTTTGTAGAACAGGTCCAAATGGGAAAGCTGCTCCAAAGTAGCCTGAACCAAATGTGGAGGTTATCCAGACACACACACTAGCAGACTGTTTTGCTTTGCCTAGAGCAAGGACAGTGTGGTTGGGTAGTCACAGTGCCTGGGGCAAATGGTACAATGTTGATTTGATGACCAAAAGGAATGCACAGAGCACAATTCTGAATTTTATCCTCTCCTTCCTGTCAAGGTAATCAGTGTTGAAAATGAGAAGGGTGGGAAAATGCTGGGAAAGAGGGAACTAAAGAGATAGCAAGAGGATCTCTGTTTGTGTTAAATAAGTTTCAAGCTGTTGACCTGGAGGACCCGCCTCCCACCATGTTGACAGTTCTTGAAGAAATGGTCATGGAGCACACTCTGGAGCTCAGAGGAGGGGTTCCAGAAGAGGAAAAATGTGCTGCCTTTTAGAAAGTGGGAAGATGTGGGCTCTCAAGGCATCAGTGAGTAACTTGATGTTAATTGCCAAACAGTTTTAGAGATGAATAAACACATGGATGGGTGCCTGAGTTCATCCCAAACAAAGGATGTTAAACTACCCTTGAATACCGTTTGATAGAACTAAGGGACGTAGATAAGAGAAATGCTACAGGCCCATTTTTTTTTAAAGTTTATTATTTATTTTGAGAGACAGAGAGAGAGAGAGAGAGAAAAGAAAAGAGAAGAGAAGAGGAGAGGAGGGGAGGAGAGAGGAGGGGGGAGGCAGAGAGAGGGAGAGACAGAGAATCCCAAGCAGGCACCACCCACACTATTAGCATGGAGCCCAATGCAGGGCTCAAACTTAAGAACTGTGAGTTCATAACTTGAGCCGAAATCAAGAATCAGACACTTAACCAGCTGAACCACCCAGGTACCCCCAGGCAAACCATCTCATGCTAATGGGCTGTAACCAGGAGATGAAAAAATTTTACCCCAAGAAGGATTAGTGGGTTGGTGTGCAAACCTGGAGGTAGTTATTTAGTGTCATCCTTCAAGATTCTGTTTCTTGGTTTTGTTTTATTTTGTTTTGTTTTTTTTTCTAACAACTTGGATTAATACATAAAATAAGTGGTTGCCCAATATGCAAATGTCTTAGCTTGAGATTAGCAATACCAGATTCAGAATCTAAGATAGAATTATGGGTCTAAATGAATAAGGTTTACTAATGGAATGAAAATATCAAACTTAAAAAGAAAAAAAAGGTAATAAACAGGAGAGTGAAAAAAACTGGCTTTATAAATTTATTACCAAAAATACAAACCAAATCAAAGAAAACCCGGGATTTTATTTGACAGTAAGATAAATGCAAGCCTTGTGTTGTCGTCCCCAAATATTGACCCACAAAGGGTCAGTTTATGTGACTAGTTGGACTACCTCTAGAATGTTATGTTTAGCCCTCAGCACCACATTTTCATGGGGAGATTACATATCTCATGGGTTACAACATGCAAGGGAAAGCAAGAGTGTGGAAGTCATGTAGATAAAGAATAATATGTTTGTTTACTCATTATCTCGGCAAGCATTTATCTAGTGCCTGGTATGTGCCAGTTACTGTGCTAGGCATACGTACGTTAATGCATATTGCTTGCTGGGTAAGGAAAGCATAAGGGCAAATGACATGTAGGCCAACAATAAAGTACACAGGGCCCAAAGGGAAGGGACAGCACAGAGAAGAGGTTACTCCTTGGATACATTCTTTTTTTTTTTAAGTTTACTTATTTTGAGAGAGAGAGCATGAGTAGGGGAGGGGCAGAGAGAGAGGGAGAGAGAGAATCCCAAGGAGGTTCTATGCTATCTGTGCAGAGCCTGACTTGGGCCTTGACCCACAAACCGTGAGATCATGACCTGAGCTGAAATCAAGAGTCAAATGCTCAAATGACTGAGCTACCCAGGTGCCGCCCTTGGGTACATTCTTGATGGACAACAATAAAAAAACCAGGTAGAGACAGAGAGAGGAACGGTTTCCATGTAGAGGGAAAAGCTTGTGGGAAAACACAGAGGCCTAAAAGATCTTGGCTCACTCAGGAGTGGGAAGTAGTTTGGTGTGGCTGGAGTGTGGGGTGTGGGTGAGGATGGCACGGGCTAATGTTAGAAGTAGACTGGGGCCACCATTCACCAAACTAAGAGCTTTACCTTCATCTTGAAAGTATAGACAACCAATAAAGACATTTTAGTAGGTGATATGATGAGTAATGTCATTTAGAAGAATCACTCTGGCTTCCGTAAGGAAGACAGATTGGAAATGGTGAGGCAAGGAGACCAGTGAAATGGATGATACAGTTGTCCAGGTGAACAGGGGTGATGGCCTGATCTAAGGCAGTGGCAGTAAAGATAGGAAGGTGGGGTCAGATTCTCTACTTATTAAGAAACTAGCACCAACAGAACTTTGGGATGGATGGAGAAAGAAGGAGGAATCCAGTTTGATTTCCAGATTGTTACCATTGTGACTTGGCAGATAATAATTTGATGAGAGAGGAAATTTAGGAGGAATAGATTTGAGAAACATGTTCTGTTTGAGCTTCCTTGGGAAGAGATCTATTGGTGGTCAATTGGCAGTTGGATATGTGGGTCCAAAGCCACAGAAGGAGCCTGTGATACAGCTCCAAGAGTGAAGGTAAGACTTTAAGTCATCCTGGGATGATATCTGGAAATAAGGAAAGAAGAAGTCAGACAGAATGCTGAAAACAACAGCATTGACATGACAGAGAAAGAATAGCAATAAAAGTCTTGTAAGAGATTAAGGAACAGCCAAAGGGAAGGTAAGCAAACTTTCAAGCAAGTATAAGAAGATGAGAAATTACACTAGAAATATGAGAAATACAAGAATGGAGACTTGCCATAGTATGTGAGAAACTGGAGGTCACGGGGGGTCCACTGAGAACAGGGTGACTGTGTGGTAGGGCTTGAGTCTCTTGAGAAGGTGAAGTGAGAGAGAGCTGAAGAAAGGTAGCACCAGAGGCTGGCTGCTCAGAGCTGGGAATGAACCCAGAGCAGGCGTGGCTGGATTGGTTCGGGTTTTGCTTGGGCTGTTTCTCTTACCCACTCCTTGACCTGGCCATTTCTGCCTGGTTAATTCCCATTAAATTTTCAAAACTCAGATGACAGAGAAAAGTAAATTTTGGCTAGTGTGTCCATCTCAAGGTGTCCTTGAATGTTTCATTTTCTTTTATGTCTCATATTCGGAGACAGTCACAGACAAACCCATAGTGTGAAAAGTGATCCTGAGCAGATCCTTGCTCTTAGCTCCCTCAGTGCTGTGCTGCATTGGGTGAAGCCACCTCATTGCCTCAGTTTCTCTTCCATCTTTCTGTCCGAGGTTACTGGGAACGTCTTGGGAGCAGGGATCATGCTTTTTTTGTTATAATTATTATTATTTGCATGTTGAACACCTTGTTTATTGGCCAGCCCCAATATTTCTCAAGTGCACTAATGTCTTTAAGCCATGTTATGTAAAGAAATGTCAAAGCAACTGTGATGTTTATTCTGGAAAATGCTAACACATGCAGTGCCACACCATGAATACATTCTCCCGAGGTAGTACTTTTTCAGATTATGAAATAGGAAGTGAGATGTGCACAGAAAACCATCTGAAGGTGGCACCTTTTTATTGAACTGGTATATACTGATTTTGCTCATGGCCTTTGCCTTACAGTATTTGATGTTACTACCTGAGCTTTGTTTATACATCCTACATCCTATATAGTAAGCTTATTGGAGGAAGGGGCCACATTCCACAAATTTGCAAATCTCTTTATTCTTCATAGTGCTTAGCAATTTACCCATACAGCATATCATTGATAAATATTTGTTGGGTTGAATCTGCATGGGCTGCAGTGCATTTAGCTTTATTATAATTAGGAGTAAAATCACACTATAGGATGAAAACATAAAATACTGCAAGAATCTGAATATCTTGTTCTTGCTCTCAACAGTTCATATCTTACTTATGATATTTATTTTCTCAGGGGACTCAGGTGGTCTTTTTGTTTTGCCCTGGCCAGGGCACAAGGAAAACAGGGAGGACATCTCTCCCAAGAGGAGTAGCTCAGGTGGCCCAGGGCCTGGCTCTGGCACCAACATGTTTTTTTGACTTTGTAGAATGTAGAGATTAAGTTGATGTGTCCTCCTCCTCTTTTTCTTCCTCCTCTTCTCCTTTTGTTTCACAGGAAAAGCATTTCCATCAATAGGGAGCCTGATACACCTGAGTTGGCCAATTCTTCAATTTTGGGCCTCTTGACTGAATTTTTGAATATGCACTGAAGGAATTTGGATTTGGAATCTGAAGGATTTGGATTGATTCCTGGAGCTTTAAGTCCAGCTCTATAGTTAACATAAGGCATTGAAATGGTATCGTTAACCATGGCTGGAGTCTGCATGGTAGCTTTATTATAATTAGGAGTAATATCACACTCTAGGATAAAAAATGACTGGAGTAAAATTAACAACTTAACTAGGAGCCTCAGTTTCTTTATCTGTAAATGGACTGATAATGATCCCTGTTTCCAGTTGTGATGAAGTGTGATGATACATTTACTAGGCTTATAAGAGACATAACATATGGTATGCACCCAACAACACCATTTTTGTTATTATGAAGGGATGTCAAGGAATCTGTCTCAGTGTGTAGACTTGTGTGGACCAGCAGAAGGATCTGACATATCTCAGGCACAGCCTGTGGAAGTCAGATCTGCAGAGATAATTTCCAACTGATGAGTTTCCATGTTTTGCTGCCTCTCCCCCTGCATGCCTCATGTCCCATCCATCCTTGCCTTTTCTTGCATGCTCTCATGACTTCATATAGCCTCTAATAACCCCTTGCTCTTAAGAGATTTTTTAACCATGCTTCCCTTAAGTCACATCTTTCTGTCAAAGGAATCTTCCACAAGCATAGATCCGATGTTTGCACTCCTTTGTTGGAAACCTCCAATGGCTTTCCATTATCTATTTAATCTCCATAAATGGTCATTTGAGGTGTTCAGGGCTTCTCTGTCTGTGGCTTACTGAAACAAATTTAAGCTTTGGTATTAGATGGGCTCTTGTTTAAACATGACTCTGGCACAAGTATTTGACCTTGGTCCTTATCTAAATTGCACGAGCCTCTATTTTCTCATTAATAAAATGGGGATTATGATATTTGCCTTACAGGTTGATGTAAGGCTTAGAGATGATGGAAGTACAGTCATTAGTGTGATGGTTCAAAATGACAGTGATTATCTTGCTGAACTGCTTTTGTTCCTCCTTGTCCTTTCTCACCCTGGGGTCTCTTCTCATGCCGCAAACATAGATTCTCCCACTTTACCTTATTGTATGCTTTCCCCACTCCTACTTGTAAGCATCCCAAATTTTAAAAATTGAACATCATTATCCTTGGTGATTTCTATCCAGATCAACATCAAATTTAAACATGACATAATAATAAAGTCATATTCTTGGGTTTTAATGTAGTCAACAACAAGATTTAACTGTTATTTTCACTTGCTTTGATTTTAATGGGTGTACTCCTCATATCAGAAATCCGTAATAGATTTGAAAACAGGGAGTATAAAATACTGGATTTAGGAAACATAAACACAGACAGGGATTCCTCCTGAAATCATTGCCAAGAAGACGACAGAGGATCAATTTTTCTGTCTCTTTGGCCTGACTTTTCAGCCTAGTAGGTGTTCTTTTAACTTAGTAAATATTAATATTTACTGATTCTACTGCACATTTGATCTCCCTCAGAATCATGTCCAGAATATATCTTAAGTGAATATATCATCAGCAAGAATGATGGATTTAACAAAATACCTGAGCAGAACAAATACACCTTAATTTAAAAAGTTTCAAATGGTTTGTTTTGACAACTAGAGAAGACATGAATTCATTCTAGAATTGAATGTCTGAATCCTCTCATTTAATCTTTTCAATTATTGAGAGACTAAACTGTGTTTATTAAAGAGCGTAGGGGAGTGTTTGGGTTAGGCTATTTTTTCTTTCTTTTTGAAAGTTTATGTATTTATTTTGAGAGAGAGGAGAGAGAGAGAGAGAGAGAGAGAGAACAAGCAGTGGAGGGGCAGAGAGAAGGAGAGACAGATCCCAAGAAGGCATTGCACCATCGGCGCAGACACTGAAGTACGGCTCAAACTCATGAACTGTGAGATCATGACCTGAGCTGAGATCAAGAGATGGATACCTAGCTGACTGAGCCACCCAGGTGCCCCTTAAGCTATTTCTTTCTGAGAGGTCCTGGCAGGATGAATGTGTCGACAATTGGTTGGACAATATTTCCATCTGTAGAATCAAATACAATTAAGTGGCATTTAAGAAACCCAGAAGGCAGATGATTAGTTTCATATGGCAATTGGAAGGGTGATGAGTTTTCCCCCTTACTCGCCTGTGTTCATTCTACAGGCAATGACTGAGCCTAGATGTGTCCATAATGCTCAACTTACTTTTAGTTCCACTACTAGGTCAAAACTTGTCACACAGTAGGTAATATGGCATTGATGATCAAAATGAACGAATGAGAGTTGATTTTGCTGTTATTCAAAACTGACATTTTGTCTGGGGAAGAATACAGGTGTTCCCAGGCTCCTAGGATAAATTGGTCTTCTAGCATCTAGGTTTCCTTTATATTTTCAACATGGGATATAATAATAATAATACAATGCCTTATTTAGTGGAATTTCAAACAATCTAAAATTTCTGTCCATGATGCACTTTCCTCCTAAACTCACACAGAATCATTGTGGTGTGGTGTGATGCTGCAAAATGTTCATCTTGAATGTTCAGATGATTCAATTATGTCTTACTCTACTAACATAGGGCTCTTGCACTCACTGTAGTCTATTTTGAAAATTGACAAGCTGCCTTTATTACATATGGTAAGGCTTACTATTCTCTACAAATTTGAGTTAGCTGTACCTGCTAATGTTGATAATGCATTTGGGGAGTCCTCAAAGAAGATTTTCAAAATTTATTGTTAAGTATTGTTCCCCTGATATATCCTTGTTGGTGGTGTTCTTTCTCTTATCTCTGCTGGTTTAGAGGTTCACAAAGGTGAGTTACTTGTGCAGTATTCTTCTCAGGTTAGGAGTCAGGATAAATAATTGCTGGGTCAAAACCAATCAGTTCTAGAGAGAACTAAAACTCTTTTGCTTACACTGGATATTAGTGGGATTATGTTTATACAGATCATGAGGTTGATTTGAGAGCCTTTCAAGACAACTTGCAGCTGCAATTTATTCACTTCTTGCACTTTGCCTCCAAATCCTCCACTAAAATTTAGCATCCTCCTTTGTCTGGTTGTAGTAGCCAGAATTAGTAATAGTATGAATTCACTTAATGGACACATCATTCTCTCTTTTCCATTTCTTATGGCTTGTATCTAAAGTTAAGATGCTCAAATTCATCTCCTGTTCAATGTCAACCAAATTCAGAACATGGGGATCTCATGCTTCCACCCCAGCTTTGTCCCTAACCTGTACCATATCCAGCTGCTGCGATGGTTTCATATCCTACCCTTGCCTTCACTCCAAATTTATTCAGTTTTAGAAGTAACTATAAACGTTGGACCATAAAATAGGAAGAAATAAACTGTATCTATATGAACCAGAGGTATTGCTTTTGAATATTTATGCATTTAGCTTTTCTTATGACAGTTCACCCTTGCACAGACTGACTTTCCTAAAAAGGTAACTTGACAAAAATATTTGAATAAGCTAAGTGATATTCAATAATCTAGCATGATAAAACAATGTAATTTGGTTAGATGATAGTTCTTTATGAGAGAAATGGAGTGGGAAGGAAAACAGAATGAGCTTAAAAAATATTTTCTCTTAAATTTACCTGTGTAGGAATCTGTTTTTATACATACAGCCTTTATTTGGATTATAGCTTGGAGTCACTGAAGCAAACATTGCTTTATATAAACTATGATACCAGATCAATAATGCGACTGGTGCACTGAGCAAAAGGAGCTCCAGATTATGTTGCTGTTTTCTTTTACTGCTCAGTCAACAGAAAAATAGCCAAAAGAAAAGAAATAAAATACAAAGAAAGACATTTTCAGAGCTTCTATTCTCTTTTAATTCCCAGGGAGCTAGTGTGCACGATTGTGTAATTGCCATTTAAAAAGGCAATTATAGAACTTAAAAAAAAAAAGCATTCAAGATGTTATGCTTTCACATATGTAACTAACAAGGGCTTCCTTAACGAAGTTTCAGTTAGGCTGTAAATAATATTTGACTAGCATTAGCATAGTATGTCTTTTTCCATTCTTTTAGCCTGTTTGTGTTCTTTTTTTTAAGTTTATTTATTTATTTTGAGAGAGACAGAGCATGAGTGGAGGGAGGGGCAAATAGAGGGAGAATCCCAAGCCGACTCCACAAGGTTAGTGCAGAGCCTGATGTGGGGAGAACTCAAGAAAGCATGAAATCATGACCTGAGCTGAAATCAAGAGTTGGATGCTTAACCAACTGAGCCACTCAGGCGCCCCAATGTATTCTTATTTTTAAAGTGTGTTTCTTATAATGATCATATAGTTGGGTTTTACTTCTTTTAATCCACTCTGCATACTTCTGCTTTTTAATTGGGGTCTTTACACCATTTACATTTAATGTGATTATTGATATAGGTTGGCTGAAAATCAGCTATTTTGCTATTTGTTTTCTAGTTCCATTGTTTTCTTTTTTTCTTTTCAGGCTTCTTTGGGATTGCTTTTAATTATTCCATTTCACTTTTTTTGTTGGCTAATATACTAGCTCTATTTTTTCTTCATTTTAAGTAGTTTTTAAATGTGATGGTCATAGTTTATAATATACATTTTTAGCTTCTCTTAGTCTACGTTCAAATGATATACAACTTCATGTGTATATAAGACAATATAATTCAGTTTCCCACATTCTAGTGTTTGGATCATTATTGTTATACATTTTACTTCCACAGATATTATGAACTCCAGAAAAAATTCTTATTATTTCTGCTTTAACAAGTCACTCTTTTAAAGGTATTTAAAAACTAAGAACAAAGATTCTTTATATTTACCTACGTATTTTCCATTTCTGACATTCTTCATTCCTTTGTGTAAGTCTGGGTTTTCACCTGGTTTTCCTTCTGCCTGAATGACTTTCTTAAATATTTCATGTAGAACAGGTCTTCTGATGAAGAACTCTTTCAGGTCTTGTATGTCTGAAAAGTCTTTATTTTGATTTATTTTTTGGTAGGGAATTCAAGGTTGACATTTTTTCTTTTAGTGTTTTAAATATGTTGCTCTTTTGGCTTGCATTGTTTCCAGAGAGAGGTCTACTCTCATTCTCATTTTGTTTCTCTGTTCATAATGTTTCTTTCTACTCTGGCTGCTTTTAAGATTTTTTTTCTTTATCACTAGTTTCAAGCAATTCAATTATGAGCACTAAAAATGAGTGGCATTCATTTTTTTCTTTTGAAAGGATTTTTTTCTTCTCAAAAATATAACTCTTTTTTTTTTTTTCCTTCTGCAATGCCTAATCTGTTGTTAATGCCATCCAAGGCATTTTATATTTTGGTCCTATTTTATTTTTAATCTCTAGAAGTTTGATTTAGTATTTTAAAAAATTTCTTACATGTCTTTATTTAACATGTTCAATTTTTCATCTAGCTTTATGAAAATATAGAATAGAATTACAATAAACGTTTTTATGTCTTTGTCCACTAATTCTACCAATTGTGTCATTTCTGGGTTAGTTTCGCTTGATTTATTTTATCCTCATTATGGGTCATATTTTCCTACCTTTGTATGCCTGGTAATTTTCATTATATACTAGACATGTGACTTTTCCTTGTTTAATATTGGATATTTTTTTATTAAAAATTTTTTAAATGTTTATTTATTTAGTTATTTATTTATTTTTATTTATTTATTTTTAGAGAGAGACAGACTATGAGCCGGGGAGGGGCAGAGAGGGGGGGAGACACAGAATCCAAAGCAGGCTCCAGGCTCCGAGCTGTCAGCACAGAGCCGGATGTGGGGCTGGAACTCATGAACCGTGAGATCATGACCTGAACTGAAGTTTGAGGCTTAACCGACTGAGCCACCCAGGTGCCCCCGTATTGGATATTTTTGAAATCTTTATAACTATTCTTGAGCTTTGTTTGGAGATATAGTTAAATAAATTATAAAGTTTATCTTTCTGGGCTTGCATTCAAGCCTTATTAGGTAAGATTAGAGTAGAATTTCGATTGCATCAAATATTGTTCCCATACTGAGATAATACCTTCTGGACACTGTACCTGATATGAATTTGGTGATTTTTGACTCTCACTGGTGGGAACAGATACTATTACTGATCTGTGTGAGTTCCAAAGATTGTTCCCTCTTCTTTTTTGGAGTTGTGCTTCTTTTCTCAGTCTCAGGTAGTTTCCTTACATATATATGCTGACCAATATTACTGTGAAATTTTAAGTGGGATCTTCTGCATATTTCTATCTGCAGAGTTGTCTATCTCTGTAGCTGTTTTCTCTCTGTTATTCTGTCCCCCAAACTCTAGCAGTCTTATCCTCCCTGGATCCCCATCAATTCTATCTCTTCAACTCAGATATACCTCTAAGTTTCTCCTGGATTCTTCCTCCATATGCTGCATCCTGGAAGCTCTAGTCAGTTAGCTGGGGGATTATAGAGCTTTCTTCATTTGTTTTTCCTTCACTCAGTAATCACTGTCCTGTACTGCTTGATGTTCAATGTCTTACAACTGTTTTTTTTTTTCTTTCATATATTTGGCCTGTTCCTTTTAGTTGATTTAAGTGGAAGGATAAATCAGTTCTCTAATCTCCATCATGACTGATAGCAGAAATCTCTTAATTGTATTTGATTTAAAGCTGGTTGACCTACAAAACTACATTTCTAGAACTGTAAAAGTTTCCCCTGCCTTTTCAGGAAGCATTTTGAATCTGATTAAGTTTTTCCTTTATCTGGGCTCACATCTGTTAATCTGTCATCTGTTTGCAAGAATGTATCAATAAATTTTCTATCATTAATTTATTAGTTTAAAAAATATTTTTTATAGTTCATTTGTTTATTTTGAGAGACACAGAGAGAGTGTGAGTGGGGTAGGGGCAGAGAGAGAGGGAGGATCTCAAGCAGGCTCCATGTTGTCAGTGCAGAGCCTGAAGTGGGGCTTGCATTCATAGAACTGTGAGATCATGACCTGAGCTGAAATCAAGAGTCTGACTCCTAACAGATTGAGCCACCCAGGCACCCAGTCAGTTTTTTTAATATGCAAAATTGGTACAGTTATATCAGCCTTCAACTTTTGTAGAGGTGTACCACATATAAATAAACATCAGGCAATGGCTTAAAAATCTTTGGAAATAAAACTTTATGAATGCAAGCTATTGTAGCATATGTTTCACAGCTAAAAAACTGAAGTATTAGATCCTTACATTGCTAGGATTCTATAATTTTGTTTTTATTATATCCTCAAAGTAGGACAAACAAGTTTAGAATTATTAAGTTTTTAATACTTGCTTAGAAAAGAAGTCTTCAAAAAACGAGTCTACCATGTTCAGCATAAGTGGTATATCAAAGGCTTTTGCTCAAATGAAATAAAAGGTTTAGGAATATATTATTTCTTGAATAATTAGCTTTGAGAATAAAAATCCAAGAATAAGAACAAAAATGAAATTCTTTAATTGTGCTCTTCTCTAAGGTACTATTGGTTTTTGTGAATTCTTTCTCTCTGTCAGCATGCATGTTTGCATGTATGTATATCTATGTGTATTTATGTTTGGATATAATAATATTATAATTGGAAGAACTGTACAAATCATCTACCACCACTCTGATCACTTAGAGAAACCTCTACTTAATCTGCTATCCTGCAAGTTCCTGGCCAGAATAGGACTCGAATGCATATTTCCTAACTCTAAATATGATAACGTTTTCTTTCTGCTTGTTTCTGTATTTCTCCTTTTTATAATAGAGAGGTAGAGAAAGAAGTATCTGGAAAGATTTTTTATGTCACACACTTTATGTGTCACTTTATTTCACTGAAATTATATTATCCTGCCTATTTAAAAAAACCTATGTGAGAAACAGGTTATTTGACAGTTAGCTATGTTTAACTAGAGTTAATGTGGGTTCATTATATCATGTATTCAATGTTGAATTACAAAACCGTTATATTTTAGAGTTACCATTGGCATTATATATATATAACTTACAGTAGTCATTAAAAATAGAGGTAACAGGGGTGCCTGAGTGGTTCAGTCAGTTAGGAGTCAGACTTCTGCTTAGGTCATAATCTCATGGTTCATGGGTTTGAGCCCTATGTCAGGCTCTGTGCTGACAGCTCAGAACCTCGAGCCTGCTTCAGATTCTATGTCTCACACACTCTCTGCTCCTCCCCTGCTCGTGCTCTGTCTCTTTCTATCAAGAATAAATAAACATTAAAAAATTTAAAAAAATAGATATAACAGTTTCTTATACTTTTGATACTTCTTACCAAAATAATTTACCTGATAGACACATAATATATCAAGCATTCCATCTGTCTTTCTGCACCTCCCATTCCCAACAAAATACAATAGCTCAACAGTTACAAACTACATTTATCCACTAATCACTCTTTGGTGTTCAGGTCAATTGTCTTAATGAGTTTCGGTCTCTTCCTTACAAAACCAGTTTTGTGTTGCATGAATTATAGTTTTGCAGAATATCATCTTTAGTAGATGAAAATGGCCACAAATATTTTGCAACTTCTTCCATCAAGAAGTAGAGTCCATTTTCTCATTCTTTGTGTCTAGGCTCCCTTGTGACTCACATTATCATAAGGCAGAGGTAATAGGATGTGAGATCTGAGCCAACATCTTATAAAGCTTTGAAGGTTTTTTAATAGTCCTCTTGGAACTCTGTCTCCTTGAGGCTGAGAGACCATGTGGAGAGAGACCCAAATACCTCAGTCATCTTAGCCATTCTAATTGTCCCAGCGGATATCACAGACATGTGAGTGAGCCCAGTGGACATGATATGGAGAAAAGATGAAATTGTTCCCACTGAATCCATTCCCAGTTGCCGACCCACAAGCAAACAGTTACTTTAAGCTGCTAAGTTTTGTGGTAGTTTCTTACACAGCAAAGAAGCAACTGGATATTGTACAGATGAATAGTCCCTCCATCTCTGCTTTTCTTTGTCCTTCCTTTTAATCAACCTTTCTAACAACTTCAGTTTCTCTTTTCTGGGCCCTTTAAAAGTGTTTTATTTGTTTTAATATCCTTTATGCACATGTTCTATATGGTACATTTGCTATTAACTACCTAAAGAATATTTTATAAAATATGGACAAAGTGTTTTTTAAATCTCAGTTTATCTAATTCTTCTAGACCTCTTATGAAATAAATAGATGGCAATGATATTCAATTTTAAGATGATGAAGCAATGCTTTGCATTAATATAATAGCTTTCTTTTTAGAGAGCCTCACTTTGCCTTGTAGACATGATCTCAGCATTCCCTTAATTGTGCAATCAGATAGATAAAACGTGATGAGCAAACGTATCTTCATGGAATTTCTGGTACTGCTTGGACCTTGCTAGTGTACTTCTTTTCTCCTGAATTATTATATTAGACATACTGGAAGGGGGCATGACGGAAATAGTCACCAAGACAGAGCCAAAGGACAGGAAGATTAGAGACTTTTAGGTTTATTTGAGGAAAATAAAGACATTTCACCCCCTTGTATTCTACTCCTAATATTTTCCTTTCTAAATTGCTGTACTTTAGATCTTAAAATTATCTGCTTTGGCTATTTCTATGGATTGTATGAACTGGTTGGCTGCTAAACTTTATTTTACCATTGAAAGTTTGGAAGTGGTGTATTTATTCACAATGTGTTTTATTTCTTGGAATCGGAAGACCTGTCTCTTATTTCAACAACACATTTAGTTATTACCACCACCTCACTACAGAACATATTGTCTTCATATTCCTAAACTCAAATGAAGATTTGCCCTTACTCTTGTGACCGAGTTTAAGATGGAAATCTCTATCCTAAGGTCTATGAAACTACTGCAATGGCATAAAATTTGTGTGGATGTACCCTTTTCTTTGGAAAAGAGAGCATAGCTTGTCCACAAACCTGTTGCTCCCCCCCCCCCCCGCCCAGTTGTTTAACCAATATCCTAGGAGCTTGGATTTTATGACATTTCTCTATTCCTGCTTCAGTTCCACCACAAATTATGGTCCATAGCATCATTCAGATAATCCAAATATGTAATTGCCTTCAAAAGAGCAGTCTTTTCAAGGGCACATAAAGATCAAATTCAATCTCAGGAAACGACCAGTGAAATCATGCCAGGGAGGAAATTCTTATATATAGTATTGTCTTGGTTAGTTTGGGTGGCTGTGACAAAATACCTTAGAGTGGCTAGCTTAAACAAGCATTTGTTTCTTAAAGTTTTAGAGTCTGGAAGTCTACGATTAGGGTGCCAGCATGGTTGGGTTCTTAGTGAAAGTCTTCTTTCTGGTTTGTATCTTAACATCTAAGCTAGCTCTCTTTCTCTTTCTTATAAGATTGCTAATCCCATCATGGGAGATCTACCTTCATGACCCATTTACCTCCCAAAGATCCCACTTCCAAACACCATCACATTTGGGCTTCAAAATATGAATTTTGGGAGATGTAAACATTCAGTTCATAACAGATATTAACCCATATTATATTTTATTAGAATTATAGTGTAGGGTTCCTCAAATCATGGAAAGGAAAACCAGAATTACCTGGACCCTATACCAGACAAAGTGAATAGGAATTTTGAGGAACAATGCTTAGGAATCTGTATTTAGTCAAATTTCTTTGGTGATTTTAATATATACTGAAGTTTGAGAACCACCAATACAATATTATAAAACTACAATCTGTTTTTTTCATTTAATGAAAAATGAAATCAAATACACAAAGAATGTAGAACTTTTTCAAAATATAGCAAGAGTTACGAACAGCTAGTCATGTGATCAATTAAATGTAATTAATTTCATGCTGGATTTGGTTATGGTTATTATTAAGTTTTTTTTTTTGAAAAGTGACGTTGTGCTTTGCACATTAAAGGGGAAACTGACATCCCTTTGTTGAGACTGTTTATGAGATGCTATCTTTTGAGAGAACATTTAGATGGCACTGTGTCTGTCTGGTGGGAAAAGGTTTTCAGCTCTTGTCTGTTGATCTTGAGTTTTTGTTGCACTAGGGAATGAAATACTCAGTGTGTTATATCCACAGAAGCAGAAAGTGCTTTCTTTCCCCCTAGCCCCTTCTTCCTAAGATGTCATATCTTGAAGAAAAACAAAACAGAAAAGGAACAAATTTATTCTCAGGGAGCTTGGACGACCATGAATTATTTATTCTCAGAAATCCTCTACTATCTTTGCATGAAAGAGAGCCCTATTATTAAAAGTGAATGTTTCTTTTTCTGCATGTCAATAACTGGGAGATCAGAACGGACTGGCTGTTAGATAGCTTCCTCCTTGGAGACTGAGCTCCCAAGGCAGCCTCTGCAGCAGCTAAGTTATTTTTAAGACAATAAAATCATTGGAATTGATATATTAACACCCAAAATTGATGTGACAGGGGTCTGCCACTGAGGCAGTCTAAAAGGAAGAAAAGGCCATTAAAATGATCCCAATTACCTTTTAATTATGGATTAACACATTTGCATAAATCATGGCACAGAGAATTTCTGGGTGCATGTGCATGTGTGTGTTTAAATTGCCTGGGTTTATGAGGCTCCTTATTTTCTTTCAGCTAGGTAGAGCAGTAAATTCTCCACTACCTTCATCCTGGAGCACAGGAAGTCAATTCTTCTTGCCTGGGGAAAAATTTAAATTTTCCCTTGGTGCCAGTAATCTCATTTTCTTTCCAAGCAGTTGTGCAAATGAGAACAATCGTTTTGTCTTTTCCAGTTCTTTACTGGGCTTCTCTAGAGCTGAAAGAACATGGTGCTTCCTTGATAAAATAAATTTTTGTTAGGAAGAGGCAGCTGGGCATTTCAATCCTGGAGGGATGGAAAATAAAGGAGAATTACAAATTGGGCTTGTCATTCTGCTGGGCAGTGACTTTGGGAGTCACAGCCTCTGGGGACCCACCTAGCAACCCGATTCTCTTTCTCTAGGGTAAATGGTAAGCTGGAGACTACTGGCATTTTATTCCTGGAAATAAAATACTAGCTGTTTGAAAACAGCTCATCTTGTCCTTTTCTGAGTTGAGGAAGACCCCAGTATTTAAATCATTGTTATACAGACCCCTCTATGTCCTATATATGCATATTACCCAGCCTTACTAGAGAAAAGGCAGTGTTTGTTGACTTTCCTTTGTAAGAATAGGTAACATTTTAAAGAAAAATATCAAGACTGGAGGAAGGCAAAACTCTAAAGGAAAACAGTCGAACTGTGGTGTCACAGCTACCCACCCCATCTCTGACATTCCCACCCCGACACATGTTCAGGGCCCTTGTGTTGCTGACAACCATTTCCCATTCTAATTGCCATGCCTCTTTCCTTTCTCCCTTCCTGCTTTTTTCTTATTATTATCTAGGAGCTTGATATATTTCTATGAGGCAAAAGATTAGAAACAATCCAAATGCCCATCAATAGAGAGGGCTGGCTAAGTAAATTGTGGCATATCCATTTAATGAAATACAATGGAGCTGTAATAAAGAATGAAGGAGCTTCATGTACTGATAAGAGATCTCCAAGATGCATTGTTAAGAGAAAGATAAAAGACTCTAGGACAGTGTGTATATTATATCTTTTATGCTTTCTTTTGTGCAAAAAAAGTGGTGGGAGAATAAGAATCTGTATTCTTACTTACTTGTATATGCTTGAAAAAAAACCCGTCTGGAACGATACATTAAAACAACAACAACAAATGAATACCAGTGGCTAATGCTGAGGTAGGAGGTGGTTAGCTGGGGAGAGAGATGTCATTGTTTACCTTTTGGCTATTTATTTAATTGTATATTTTTAAATTTAAAATGAACTTTTCATTTAAGTATAACAGACATTCAGAAAATTGCAAAGAGCCTTCTTCTACAGCTCGGAGTGTTCATCTGTGCAGTCAGCAACCATATCTAGAAATAGAACATACTACCACGTCAACAGCCCCATTGATTCCAGGAAGCTTATTTGCCTCAGGTGCCCTCCAGTCATTATCTGCTCCCACTATCACTCCTGTTAAAAATTCATCTTTAAAAAGAAGTAAAATCATGACTCTCACACAAATATAAAATGCACATGGGCCAATGATTTTAACTCATTAATTAATGAGGAACCTGTAAAATATATATTAAAAAAAAACACAGTAAACAAAAAATCAAAAACCCCAGAACAGTTCAAAGAGAATCCAAAGAACAGACACATGTATAGGTAATTAGGAATGTTGAAATGAACTTGCTAATAGATGCAAAGTTAGCCAATATCCACAGGGCTATAATCAATTACATCTTCACTAGACACAATTGGTCTATGATTTAACTAGAATAATTTGTATTACTATCCATTGCCTACATTGCTGTAAAGTAGCTCAAAGACAATGAAAGGTACAGGCCCTGTAGAGTCAGATAACCCAGAAGGGTGTGTTGGACAATGCACATTCGTTCATGTACATTACTTTCAAAAGACACTCAGTAACCTTTTTTGCCTATTTCAAACTCTTTCGTTATTTTTTCTGACACATCATCCATTAATTTTGTCTGTTTTTGAATATTATATAAATAGACTCATACATAAAATTTCTGACCTCTTTCAATATTGTGTTTATTAGATTCATTTATTTAATCATATGCAGTTTTTGTAAATTCGTTTTATTGTGTGGATATACCACAGCTTATTTATTAATTCCATTGTTTATGGGCATTCAGATTTTTTCTGTTTTGAATTGAGAAACTAAACCAGGGGTCAGCAAAATCTTTCTGTAAAGGAACAGATAATAAATATGCTTGACTTTATAGGCATGTAAGTTTTAGTTGCAACCTCTAAACTCTGCTATTGTGGCAGGAAAGCAGCCTTAGTCAATATGTAGTTGAATGGATGTAAATGTGTTCCAATAAATCTTTATATACAAAAACAAATAGAGGGCTGGATTTGGCCAACGGACTGTAGTTTGCTGAGCACTGATCTAACATATGTACAACTTACTGTCCATTTTAGCATAACTTAACTATTTCAAGAAATCTTTGACCATGTAAGTATAAGTTGCAAATAACTTTATGGTTTAAGGAACTTATCAAAAGTTCAATTTAAACAAAAATCAGTAAATAGTACCAAAAGGCAGTTTACTTTTCACGACTCTTTGAAATCTTTACCTCAAAGTACTCGCCTTCCTGTGTCCATCAATCCTGAACTGTTATACCTGATACTTAACAAATTTTAATCAAGCTTCTTACATTGAAAGATCCACCTTAAATCTAAGCAAAAGCTTCATAAATATCCCTCCCCTGAATGAAGTGCTAGTAACAGTCTGGCAAGATAATGCTCTCCTTTACTGTGGGTAAGCAATAGACTCAATTTTGTTTTATCAGTAGATTGTGTGGAGGTATTTTCGGAGAGCCAGCATCTGACGAGCCTCTTATGAATAGTGCTGTGATAAACATTCTCGTGGGTGTCTTTTGGTAACATATGCATACATTCCTGCTGAGAATGTATCTAGGGGAGGAACTACTGTTGGATCCTGGGATATGTGTATGTTCAGGTTTAGCAGACACTGCTAACCAGTTTTCTAAAAGAGCTATTGTTAGACTTTATGACCTTTGAATACATCACCTATGAAAAAAATAATGAAAAATGCAAGAAACAAGGATACAAAAAAAGTAGAGTCAATATATCTAGCAATCAATAAAGAAAAATCTGTATTTTATGGGCAAAAATATCCTGGTATTTAGAAATATGTATGCTGTGCTGAAGCACATCTGATTCTTCAAGGTCTATTGAAGCTAGGACCAAATATACCACAAAACTTTTTAGGTCTTTCTACTCTAATTCTACATTCACTAAACACACTTCTAATAATGAATTGGTTTCCTGAGACACCTTGTGTGCCTGATACCCCTTGCACTTTGCCTCATACCCTTTTGCACAAACTTCTGGTTTTAACTGTAGATAAAGGAATGAGCTATGATCTGTACAGGCTTTGACTCATATTACGCTGACAGTATCATGCCCTAAGCATGCATTGTGTGACTTTTACTTTTGGCCTGAGGGCTTCTCCAATGACACAGCATGAGAGTGGAAGGGGGCCCTGAAGTGGGAATTGTGGGAGTTAGCATTTCCTGGGGCAATGCTGAACCAATGGGGAAAAATGGCAAATACCTCTCCAAAGTGAGGGATCAGTGCTTGAGCTGACCTCCATCCTAGCCCCTGAATTAATTCCAGGAGGATTTGTCTTAAACAACATAAAAGTTGAGTTCTTTTATCATTTAACCACAGCACAGATATGATATTTGTGGTCCATACTAAGTTGCATCTGGGAAAATGGTGTGAATTCTGTGTGAAATTTGGAACCAGTGGGCTGGGCCAGTGAGAACTTAGTCTATAGTCCTTCTGATTATCTCATGAATTAAAGTGACTGCAAGTCCTCTCTAGATTTTGGAAGGTTCTATGGGAGATGCTGCAGTCTAAGCCTGTATATTATTCCCGAACACTAGACCCTGGCCAGTAGTCATGAAGAATGCCCAAATCATATATCAGTGCAATAACACAGATGCCCTACTTTCTATTTTCAGGGTAACAAGGCTGTTGACCTCTATGCGACTCCATCTTCCTATACCAGTGTATTTCTCAAACCTTCACACAAAGTAAGCACCTCATACTGTTGTAGCTTTAACTGCCACAGTGGCCCCATACTATTTAATGGACATTTCCCCACATTAGCTGACACCAGCTTCAAAAACTTCCATATGCTGCCCTCCATGGGGCAGAACAAAGCCAGATGTAGACAATGGCTTGGAAGCAGCATCTTGCAGGGAAGGGTTCTAGATGGAAAATGGGTTTGGCTCTTCTTATGCCATAGCCATACTCTGAGCATAAAGCTAGGAAGGTTACTGGAAACTTCTCAAGTATTTCAGTTCATAAATGGGGAGATATCCCTTATATTGCTTCCCTCTTGCAGATGTGCATTGGAAGATCTTGTGTGGACCCTGGTTTGTACCCTACTCAGCATGCTTTGCTCAAGGGTTACTAAGAGTGCAGTATCTGGTGGGATACCAGGTCTGTACACTGAAGACAGAGCCTCAAAGCCCATGTTTTGTCTTAAGCATACAACTGTGATGTAGAAGAAGCCTTTCAGTAGCCACACCCATATATAGAATAGAATTCTACGTTTCAAATGCTTAAACAAAATGGGGGCGGCTTTGACTGTAATATAGTTTGTGGAACGCTTTTTCTGCCCTAAGCAAGTGTGTGCTCCTGGTTATGCAGCTTTGTGGTCTTATGGAGAGCGAGTTTTGTTCTGGGAAGAACAAAATCACCTGGGAGCGATCTCATTCAGTAGGAGGGTTCTGATCCCATCACTGCTACTCCTATTGTCAGAATGCTGCTTCTCTTAGTGTGACACGTGGAAACTGTCCTGTTACTTTGGGGTTGTGTCAGTCAGGGTCCCAGGAGGATAAAGACGGCATACTTGAAATAGGTTTATTCAATGAGGGTTCTAATTAAAAAGGTCTGGTATAGAAGAACCACAAGGAATGGTGATGTAACCCGGTGCTAGAAGAAGCAAAGATGTTACTACCTTTAGGCCTGAAGAACTTGGAGAGAGTGGTATTGTTTTGGCTTCCTGGGGGAAAAGAGCAACTTTTGGAGGGACATATCCAGCTTGAGGTGACCTAGCAGGGATTGCGAGCCTCTACTATCCTTCACAGATCTATCTGGTTAACTATTAACCAGACTCCACTTGAAGCCAGGAGACTTGGAAGCCTATTGATGCCATCCTCAAGGTAGTTGTATAGGAGCAGAGACCAGGATAGTGAAGAAAGGAGAGTGGCTCTGGAGGGAAAACCAGGAGATCTGGTCCAAGGAGATTGGGGTTTACAAGTCTTTTTTCATCTAAGTCATGATTATATATCATGTAAGCCTCACCACTATAAGTAGAAAACCCAGTATTTGTCCATTTTTAAGGCTCCTTATTTTGGATTACATACAGAACAACTTCTGTGGTTTTCACAAGATGTCCTTGGCTGTCACTTCTGGCTCCACATGATGCCTTATGGAGCGGGGTCTTCCACTGCCTTTCTGGAATCGCTGATCAGGGCAGGAGGCTGCACCATGTGCTGAGGGTTCCTTCCCACAATTCACAGGTCCTCTGCTTGGAACCTATGGGCCTTCTCCTAGTTTTCCTACAGTGGTCCCTTCGCCTACACTTGAAACACAAGATCTCCTTTCCTTCCCCCTTTTGACAATCTGGTTCCAACTCTTAGTGAACTTGGATCCACTTACATGTGTTTTAATACATCTCTGCAGGGGCCAGGTAGGTGCATCAAATGGGTGTATGCGGGTAAGTATAGGGTAGAGCTGGAGTCCAAGAAGAGTTTCACATTCCTCTTACTCCAAAATCAGGTAAATCATAGGGCAAACATGACACTAAATGACAGCTGAAGTCTGAATTCAAGAAATAGTGAGGACTATCTTCTCTGCTTTAGCTGTTTTCTGTCATTTGGGGGATGTAGGCTATTTTAAGATACACTGGTATCCAGATTTTCATGTAAAAACTCTCAATTTTTAAATGCTGGCTCTGGGAGGCTATGACAAGGTGTGGAGACAAATACTACAGTGTCACATGGAAGGGGTTAACAAATAAGCTTTTTAAGAGGGTCAAATTACAAAGCTGAGGATTGAGAAGAACAGGAGTTTAGTCCCCTGTCCTTTCACAGCCACACAGGGGAGCAGGCCAGGGTATGGTGAAGCTGCTGCACGTGCACTTTCCCTGGGGAGGACTGTGCACACCTGCTATGTTACCTTCTAATAATGCCAAGTGTGAGAAAATCACCCATGGGGAGGGGATAATGTTTTGACTTTAGGCATCAAGTAACCAACTACAGTTTATCAAGAGTAAACTCTTATTTACCAAGAGTAAACAGCAGCTATGCAGAGAGTTATTTGGGAATGCCAGCTGCTATCTGGCAAAGTCACAAGAAGTTGGATTTGGCCTCCTGAGAGAAGCCACCCCTGGTCTCATGGAATGTTGGGCTCTCCAGATGCTGGTCAGCTCATTGCTAAGAACTTGAGCTCTGTTGCTCATTGGATAATCCTGTTTGTTTCTCTCCACTGCAGCTAATTCACAAATTTTGGAATACTGAATATTCCTAACAAACAAAACAAAACACGGTTTTGGGCCACCAGTTTGAGATCTCGAGCAGACACTGAAAACCAAAAATGCCTAATTAGGGCTTCTCTACAAGGGCGAAGACTTGCCTGATGTCTCCTTTTCAACCCTCACACTGAAAAGGCATCTTCCTGTTCTCTAGGATCAGGGAAAATCCAAATATTAGGAGGAAAAATTAAATGACTTACTATTCTCCTGGGGAGGGAAGGGATACATTTTACTTACTTCTGATAAATCTGTAGCAGATTAAAATAAAACATAGGCAATTTTCCAATACCCTGATACAGTAGATTTTTAATGAATGAGTTTTCTACATTAGCAGAAAAAATAGAATCTTTAAAATTGACCAGATAAAGAGAATGTCTTCATGGGAGGAAATGACTGGACTATAGGATCCTTTCCCTTTTGCTATGAACTTGTTCTTTTTTTGGAGTACTTGCTCACGACTGCTGTGCTGCCCACCCTACCTAGCTCAGAGCTGGCTAATGGACAGCATTAATTCTCTAGACCAAATGTGGGTTCAAACCCCTTTCCCTTGTCTTCATAGCACAAGGCTACATAAGGCTGTTCTGTTTAAATAAGACTTGGGTGATGCCATGGGAAAATATTTGTTCATGTATAATTTAACAAATATTTATTGGTTCTTCCTATATGCCAGTGTTTGTGCTAGGGTTAGAGATTTATTAGTGAACAAAATAGACAGAGTCCCTGCCTTCCTGGTACTATTCCAGGGCTCATCAAAATAAGATGATATAAATCAGATAATCTTAATTACAATACATGGCTTGCTCACCATCCTGTGTTCTACTATACAGATTTTTCATTACTCCTGGCCTTCTTCTAGGTGGTAGGACCTGCCTTATTTATTCTCCACTATGTGGATATCCTCAAAATAATCCAGGCCTAAGAGAGAAGACGCCAGACTTGATCTTCTTGCAGCCTCTATGAGTCAGCCTTATTGGGTTTAGTTTCCTCTTTAAAGACATTTTTCTTCCCCAGGCTGACTCTCTCTACCCACAGGTGTCTGGCATTGTCCTAGCCTATTTCCAAAGGATACATGTATTGGAATGCAATGTAACAACCCTAGATATATAACACAGAATGGGGTTGTGGTGAGATGTCACTTCACAATTACATACTTGAAATTTCCTGCTTTTAAAGTGAAGAATAAGAGTTGACATGGTATTGCAGAAAAACAATACAGTTGATCAGGTCTGGAATCTATCATCTCTGAATATTACTTTTAATAAGCATATTATATTTACTTCTACATTTGAAAATTGATTTAAGAGCCTTTTGATGTTTGGTGCAATTTCTCAGAATTCCTGAGCATTGATTGACTTTCACTGGGTGGAAAAATATTTGTAAGTAATCTAAAAATTAACTTGCCATCCATTTTGCATTAGACAAACATTGAGCACATATTTTGTATGTAGGTATTGTGTTAGGTATTGAGGATATAGCAAATGGCTGAGGAACTTACATATAAGAACTATATTAAATATAAGAAATAAAATGAATAATTATATAATATATTTGTGTATACATATGTGTATGCAGTATATGTAACTGTTACCGTCAGAATTTTTTGCAAAATCAGAGTTAGTCTATGTAGTATGGAATGAAGACTAAATTATAGGAATAAGTCCTTACACAATTATGAGAAGAGCTGTGGAGGTGAAGGTCTGTGAGAAGAGCTGAGGAAGGGTCCTTGTCCTGGCATGGGCAGGCAAATCAGAGCTGCCACATCAGGCTCTGGCACTGGGGGAGCTCATGGAGAGGCCTTTGAGAAGCTACTTTGGTTCTGAGGGTCCACAGCTTCATGTCTGATAGTAGGTCTGGGGCTGCCATTAGGCAGCAAGACCAGGAGTCAAGAAGAGCTAGAGGCAGGGGTGCTTGGGTTGCTCAGTTGTTTAAGTGTCTTACTCTTGATTTCGGCTCAGATCATGATCTCATGAATCGGGCTCTGCGCTGACAGCAAGGAGTCTGCTTGATTCTCTCTAGCCCCTGTCACTCTGCCCCTCCTCTGTTCCTGCTTGTTCTCTCTCTCCACCAATAAATAAATAAACTTAAATAAAAGAAGAAGAAGAAGAGCTAGATGCAGAACAGAGGACAGTGAGGGAGGGCTGACACCCATGGGGCACATTGCCTCTGACCATGACCACATCTGACAATGTTTACTGTTTTACTTCTGCATTCCAAAGTTGCATACAAAAATACCTTTATTTTGGCCAACTCTAACCTGGAACCATACAGAGAACGATATTTTTAGAAGCATAGTTTCCATTTTTAATCAATTCGACATTGCACAATCCAACAGACTAATTATGTAAGTGAAGGGTGGCAGAATATGCCACTCTAAAATCTTTGGCATAAGGATCATTTTGAGCTGAAGGCATTTGAACAACAGCAAATGGCAGGTGAGGTTTTCGCTGAATTCCACTTATCCGCCTACAGACAGATCCTCCAAAAGGAATGTAATTGTCATAAATCCCCTCTCTGGGAATTTCATCAAGTAGGAAGCATTGACTCTTACAACAGGAAAGGAGTCTAGAAATCATACCATTTTGACTTTGTCACAAACTGACAAACTTTGTCAGAAACTATCAATCTTCCTGTCTATTCCTTTCAGGGTTCATTTATTTTTCCTAAAAATCATTTACTCCCCCTTAAGTGGCATATATGTCCACTCCCCTTCCTCTATTATGGCAGAATATAAGCTCTCAAATCTTACCACTTCTTTGGGTAGTCACTTTTTTTTCCCTAGTGATGCTTCCATGCACATAGTATTACAAATGAGTGAATTTGTATACCCTAATCTGCTTGTTGTCAGTTTATTTCATAGACATAGTTATGGTACAAAGGAGGTTGGGAGGAAAGCCTTTCCTCCCCTATGTAAAACCTCCCACATACATGATATTGGCCTGTTCTGATTGATTACACAACTTTTCTAAAATGGCCCCATGAATACATTTACACATAAGCGATAATTTCTAAGAAGTGGTTACTCTTTTCAGTGGTAACTTATCTTAAAGTAATGCAAAATAGGACTATTTAAAGCAACCAAAAAGTCTGATAGATTTTCGTCTCTTGTGGGTGCATCGTATTTGGCAGAAAATCTCCCTCATCACAAGTGCTTAAAATAGTACATATCACCCTATGACAGATACTGCACAATTTCCTCCATTTCAGAGCCTGTGTGGATGTCAACAGACTTCCCATCAGTTAGAAACTCCCATAAATCACAAGTTCTTGCTGTCTTGTTAGGTGTTCAGTTATTGTAGAGTAAAATCTATTTAGAGAACATACTCACATACCTTATTTAACTCTTATGGCCCCCAGAGAACTGGAAGCAAACATTGGTGTTCTCCAATGACAAACAAAAGGTTTTACTTGGCAAGGCTACAGAATCTGAGGCAAAAGCAATCATCAGGGATGTTCCTTATGATTTCTGTGGATTCATGACTGCAGAATCCTCAAAATTCTTGAGTAAATACTGCTAAAACTAACCCATGATTATGACCAAAGGAATTAAACATCTTTTCATTCACAATTTCTTTTCTTGTATTGAAATAAGGTCCCTTAACTCATATTCTGAAACATTTATTCCAACACTCCTTTCACATTATTTGACAAGAAAAATCTGTAGGTGATACAGGGACACAAACTTGAGGGAAGGGAGAACTGGGTTTCTATCCATAGGTTTTACCATCTGTGGCCTTGGGCTCTTATTTAACTATTATGGGCTCATTTTTGTTGTTGTTGTTTTTCTTTTTGTTTCCAAATGGACATCTTTAAAGGATTTTTGTGAGGACTAAATGAGATAACTAATTTAAGTACTTAGCTAATTATAAGTAATCCATAAATGTTAATATCTTTATAATTCTAACTCAATACAAAATTATTTTATCATTGTAATGATGCACCTTTCTCTCATAAAGCTTTCATTAAGAGGCTTTTGTGGGCCTTAATCAATCTTATTGATTTTCCTCATAAATAAGGACTGAGGGGGTGCCTGGGTGGCTCAGTTGGTTAAGCACCTGACTTCAGCTCAGGTCATGATCCCACAGTTCATGGGTTCGAGCCCCGCAATGGGCTCTGTGATGACAGCTCAGAGCCTGGAGCCTGCTTTGGATCTTGTCTCCCTCCTTCTCTGCCCCTCCCCCACTTGTGCTCTGTCACTCTCTATCAAAAATATATAAACATTAAAAAAAATAAAAATAAGGACTGATGCTTCCTGTATAGGTAATAATAGATTTGCCATAAGGCTGATCATGAGCCTTCTCTTCGGCTTTTTGCATTGGATGAACAAAAAGTGGATTCAGGAGGGACGATAGGTAATAAAGATGATCAGGAGAAGAGATACTGAAGTAACTTCTAGGCCGGAGATGGAGCTGCCTTTGCCTGGGTGCCATATCAACCAACAAAACATTCACGTTTTTTTAGTATTCTGACCAGAAATTAAGTATATCTGGTCAGCCAATCCCTAAAGACCAAGCCAGCTCTGGGCTTTGTACCTATTTCCCTGATCTTTCTAAGTCAAATGCATAGCTTTAGTCAAGCACGCCCTGTTTCTGCATTGCCCTTATAAGGCCCTGTGAAACTGGCTCCTTGCCCCAGATCACTTGGGTGCAGGACTCTGCTGCTTGTGAGACACTGTACTCCACTCAGCCATTATTTCCTTTGAATAAAAGACATCAAATTCATTACTAAATTGTTTTAGCTTTGCCATTTGACAGAGGCTACTGGAGAAATGGAAAACAACTCTCTCTCTCATCTTGCTATGGAAGATGTTTCACATTTTTTTTTAATGGGGTGAGTGGAATTTTGTTTTGCTTAATGGCAAGAAGAAAGTCTAAAGTCAATATATTCAAATCTCAGACAAACAGTTGATTCAGTAATTTGTAAGTGGAGATACTATCATGAAAAACAACCATTGATGGACTAGATTTCTCAGCAGGCACTGTCATGGTTTTTTCATTCTAGATCGAGGTCAGACATCTTGGTGTTTTCCTCCTGTTTTTGAAATCCACAAAAATATTACTTGACTGGAAATCTCATATTCCTCTTAAAAACAAAGGAGCTTGGAAAAAAAAACTTGAATCCTATAGTACCTGAAATAAAATATTTTCCTTATGTTTATGCAGATGAATAACAGTTTCTACCTAAGATACTTCATTGCCAGATTATTCTTCACAATCTCAGGGGAAACTCAGATATGAGTCAAACTCCAGAAATAAGTTCAGTCTCTTTGGAAATTATTTAAATAAGATGTAATATAAAGTACCATTGAGGCTATAATTTACTTTAGTATTATGTTCTTATTGTAAAAGAGTTAAATAGCTTCTGAGCATAGCTTATGAGTTAGGAGAACTTGTCTCTATAGATAATCATTAAATTTTATTCAAATGTATATATAAAATTATATCATAATCACAAATCACACACATTAGCATATCAAATGTATCAAATGTATCTATTTTAACTTTTACTAGGACTGGAATTATTAAGTTCCTTAACTGAGATGGCAATCTCTCTAGGAAAATGACTTGGACTGTGGTTTGAATGTAAGCCATTTGGACAAGGAGCAGAGGACCTGGGCATGCATGTCACCACCACAGCTACAGTAGATTTGTCCCTAAAATGAGCAGGCTCTTCTGATGGTCTCTCAGGCCTTTATGTTGTTGTGGCTATAGGAAATGACCTTAAGCACTCGTCACTGGAAGATAACCCTACTGGTTAGGTTTTCTCAAATTAGAAATGCAATCCTCCCCCCTTATATTACTTAATTGTTTTACCATACGAAACCCAAAATCTTTTGTGTAGCCTCTTTTCTCCCACTTAATAATGGTTCACTTGTTAGCGCTTGTGATAGGTACTAGGGCAAAAATAAAAAATCATGAAATAAATGGAAGTGGAAGGGACTGTGACAGATCGTCTGGCCCAGCCATCTGCAATTGCAGCATGTTTTAGTGTTCACTTGTTCTATAAATAACCGGGACTATCCAGCCAAGTCCATCCCACTCTAACATGGCCTAAGTGCTAGGCAAACTTAGAAACTTTTTCGTTTATTTATCCTTGGAACTCTTTTGCTTTACTTGGCTGAGGTTTTTGGAAGGCCATATGATTCCAGAATAGAGTCTGAAGTGAATAAGTGTAGAAACTTGGGTTCTATAGGAAAGGCAGAATCCAGATAATTTTGTATAAATCTTCTCCATTTCTACCTCTGTCTTGAGGGCATCTCCGACTCCAACCTCTTGTTTCATCCTCATTTCTTTGGGCCTTAAAGAGGTAATGCACAGAGCCTAGCATAGTGTTAAGCATGGAGGAGGAGCCCAAGAATGCCTTTGCACAAATTCTACAATGTGATCTTCTTGTGCAATTTCTGCACACCTACCATGGTGCTTGGTGCGTCGTGGGTACTTGGTAAATGTTCAGTGAACTTGTTGTTCATGTATTCCCTCCTTCTCTCCTCTGTCTCTGTGTGTCTCTCTGTCTCCTCACTTTCTGAGTATCTACTTCTCTCTCTCTCTCACTTGAAGAGATCCACGCTATTCAGGGAAAAAGGAGATTGATTCAGGGGCCCTTCTTCCATCACTGGTCATTAACCAGAAAAATGGACAATTTTGGTGATGGTGTGTTCTAGACAAGAGGAAGGAGCTTCTGGGAGAGTTATTTCTCCAGCAATCTATATGGTTATTTGTGAGCAAGGATTCCTAGAGACAAACAAAACTTACATAAATTATTCTAATTCCAAACACAAATCCCAGCTTGGGATGTTTCAGAGGATGCCTGCAGGGCTCTGATAAGGAGCATCTGAAGTTTAGCAGTTAACCCCTGTGTCCAAGTACCCCCAAAAGGGAACTGTCACCCTGTGGGCACAGGGTTCTCTGCAGAAGAGGCCTGCTTGGCTTTTTGGTGCAGGACAACCCTAGTCCTTGCAACGGTTTCTGTCTCCTTCATGTTCCTTAAGGGCTATGTTTTCCTGTCTCTCATGTCCCAGAGCAGTTTCTTGTGCTCAGTGACACATAGGGGTCTTCTTAGGAGCATTTAAGCTCTCTTGTGCAGTTCTTTAAATTGCAAGAGAATAAACCATAAAACCCTCCTACCGTAGGCATTCCTTACTCCATCCAGCTCTCTCCCTCTCTACTCCCAACTTGCAACCAACACCGGGGACACATTAAACTCCTTGCTCTCTCTAAAGACCCTATGCTCTCACACTGCTGAGCCTTTTGCACATGTTTCAGATTCTACCTGGAGCGCCCCTCCCTTAGCTCTTCAATGGAAGGTTGAAAAGTGGTCCCCCCAAAGATCTCCACATTCTAATCCTTGAACCTATGACTGTTACCTTCTATAGAGAAAGAAGTCAAGGATCTTTAGATATGTGATGGAAGTTAAGGATCTTAAAATGGGGAGTTTATTGTGGATTATCTGGGTGGGTCCTAAATGCACTCAGATGTATCCTTTTATGAGAGAGGCAGAAGACGATTTGACCCACTCAGAGGAGAAGGTGCTGTGAAGATGGAGGCAGAGGTTGGAGCCATATGGCAGCCTCCGAAGCTAAACAAGTCTAGGAATGGCTTCTCCCGAAAGCATCCAGAGGAAGCATGGGTCTGCCAACTTAGGTCAAGTGATACTGATTTCAGACTTTTCTCCTTCAGAACCATGAGTAATATGTTTTTGTTTCTTTAGGCCAACAGCTGTATGGTAATTGTTGCAGTAGCCAAAAGAAACCAATACACCCTCTCTCTTACTAGGCTAGCACCTAGTAAGAATCTTGACATCTCTCGTTAACTTCTCTATGAAAATCTCCTGTATCCACTTTGGGTTCCAGTTAGATGGACCCCTTGTATGTTCCCACAGCAGCTTGTGCTTGCTTTTATTAGAGAGTCTATGACTTTTTACTGTGAAGCTCTCTTAGCTTGTTTTTATCACCCCTAAGTCTTGGCAACCTGAGAGCAAGGGCTGAAGGGCTGTGGCTTTCACTTCTCCCTCCTCTATACTGCTTGAAGGGCTGGCATACAGCAGGTTGTTCATAAATACTGGTTGAATACATGATTACATGTGACTTCTATCATCCTATTAGCCCCCCACAATTCCACCTGGAATACAATGTTACCATGTCATACTTCCTTTCCAACTTCTGACTGGGGAGATTAATCACATACTCTCATTTCAGGATTAGTAGGCAAATTTATGCTGCATCCTACCGAGGGGATATAGGAGGTGTAGGGCGCTGAGGCCTGGTTCTCAGATAAGGCAGCTGAAACCTGGTAGGCTTGCCTTGCAGGTTCGAGGACAGCCCTCCCCTGTACGTCCCTATACTGCTCACTGATGGGGCTCTTGTTCTGGCTTTCCCTCCTGCTGGTGTCACTGGACAGAGATGTTAAGGTGTATTCCTACTCTCTCCCTTTCGTGTGAGGGTCTCAGCCCAGGTATTTGGTTAATTCCTTCATGTTATTCAAAGTCTGTTTCCCTGCTTCTTGTCCTTGGGGTCATTGTTGCTGATCCGGGATATGGAATTTTGTGCCATTGCATATCATTTTTGTGGGTGGAGCAGTCCTATGGTGAAGTCAATGCTGTGTGAAGGTTAACTTCATGATGTTGTTCAGGCCACACGACAGGGAGAATGGGCTTCTGACTCCTAGTCAGGAGGTAAGTGCGGGAATCTGGACTCTGAGCCACAGTGATGATGACGCTGGGAATAGAGTGGGAAGGGATGAACTCAAAAGCTATTCTATCACTTCTTGCATTTCTAGCCCATAGCAGTCAGAATTTTCTATGTAAGCATAAATGGTCATTGATGTTGAGTGAGCAGCCGCTGTGATTTTTGGGTGTTAGATCCTCTCATAGCCATCCCCCTTCTTTTTCTCTAGAAGTCCTATCTTCTGTCTGCTTGTTGGCTCATCTCTCCAGCTCTTCTACTCCAGGCTCCTTGTCAAACAGCCCTGACAGGGCCTCCATCTGTTACCTTCTTCAGTTCTAACCCACTCTTACAGTCTGTTCTGGCCCTACGTTTTCTTTCATCCCATCATTCCCAATTAAGTTAGGATCTTTACCTAACTCTCTACACAGAGTTGACACCACACCATGAATTCTATTAAGACTTTACTAACAGTTCAGGGATAATGGGGGGAAACACCATGGGAATTAATGTATGACCAGTTATAAATCTTCCACATCTCACAATCCCAGCTTGGCCTTTGGCCTGAATTCCTTACCTGATGCCATTTGGTTCCCCTTCCAGGGCTCTGAGCAAGCTGTTTCGGAGCCTAAGTCCAATGACCATGCCACTCAGAGAGGGAGAGGAGCTCCTCAAACTATTTTCTGGCTCAACACTGTTGGATAAGGGAATGTCCTCTCCCTTCAGAGGAAACCACACTAGGTCTTGTAGGATAGTGCACAGCAGGCCAACATCTGTGCATTCTCGCTTTGTTGCCTTTTGAAAAACCACAGCATGAGAGCTAACAACAGTCTAGCATAGCTCCTTTTTACAACCTCTGCTCCAATGTGAATTGAAGACAAAGTCTGCAAGTTTTTCTGGCAAGCTTTTCAATGTCAGATCTCTGCTGACTGTAAAAATGAAGTGAAACACCCACAACACAAAACAAGCAAACAAAAATCCCCTCCACAGTAATAAGAAATAATTTGAAATACAGTTACTGCAACAGTCATACCAAAAATGAACTAATATCTTCTCTGGCCCCTTACCTCTCTATTTTCTACCCTACCCAGAACTGGGGCAGCTAGCTCCTAGGCAGAGTATTACTTGCATTTTTAAAGAACACACTCAACTTGTCTAAAAACATCTTTCTAAAACATTAAACAGGGTGATGGTGACTTCAAAGTTTCTCTCAGGATCAGTGGATCAATTGTTTACATTTGTGTAGTAAAGGACCCATTCTGTTGACTTCTCCCAAAGAAATTGTGTGCCACAGGTGCGTGTCTGCTTTCACCACTCAGCAGTCTTTAAAAGACCTGGAGGCTTTGGAATCACCGTTTTTGGGTTCTGCTAATTAAGGCTTCAAAAACCTTGGTATCCTGGCGTAGGTAATAGAATAAATCCTTTCCCATATGTAAGGTCTGAGAGAACATGTGGCTGCCTGATATAGTAATTAAAGGGGGAGAAAGATTAAAGTTCTCAGATCTGGGTAGATGACACAATAGTATAGGCTATAGATGGACATGTGGTGCTAAGAAGGGAGAATGGTTTTGGATGATAACAAAACTTGGGGTTCAGATATTATCTGATAACTTTTTTTTTTTGCCAACTCTAATTCCCAGATGTGGAATTGGAAAAGCTGGCTTTGATTGTTTCCAAAGCTAGCAGCCGACGTGAAGAGTCATGCAGTGTTTTCTTGCCATTAGTATATAACATACATAAAATGCCTTTTCATTTTAGGCTAGGGAGGTAAGAAACTAGATCAAATTTTGCAGTCTGATGTTGCCCTCAACATAGAGATCATTCTGTAGGACTAATTTTTTTTTGTAGAATTCTCATTTAAAATGGTACTTTTCAGAACTTAAAGCTTTTAAAGCAGTCCAGGTTAGACAAGTTAGCAGATGGTTTTAGTGCAATTTTAAAAATTATATTAATATTCTCATTAATACAAAGTGACAATATCTATTAAAAATTATTATCTTGATTGGCCAGTGTTTCTCTAGAATTTGGTAATGCAAAGCAAGGTCTCACCAATAACACTTTATTCCATTTTCATCATTATGCTTGATTATATTACTGCTTTATCTGCATATATTCAGAATCTAATCCATTAATTCTGATTCCAATTTTATTTTAGTTACTAAAGTGTTTTATTTTTGAAACTACCCTGGAGGGTTATTTTGTTTTCTCAGGTACTAAGCGAATACCCATTCTTCACTCTTATTAAGATGACTTGCTTTTCCTATCAGTTTTTTTTTTAATTTAGCGACAGTGGTAATTGTTCTTCCTATTTACCTCATATATTGCACTATGATCTTCTGTTTGTTAATAACATGTTTTTCTTTCTCCTAGTTTTTCTTGTTTCTAGGCCTTTCTCTTATTTGGAGACAAATACTTAGCCCATTAACAGTACTCGTTAATCTTTCTGAAATGTATTCCTTGATGTCTTTCTTAATCTTTAAATAAGCTTCTCTTTCAATTTCAATACACTGGAAATGATTCCCTTTAGCTTATTAATGACTTATTTATTGACATCTATTTTCTTGTTGGATTAAAAAAATAATTATATTGGCATACGCTTGATAAACTTCTTAGTAAATCACCTTGATGTTCTTATCCTTCTGTCTTCAATTTAAGGTAATGAAAATTAATAAATCTGCTGTAGGTACACTAAAATGTAACTTTGCCCCACTGGGTCTCAATAACCTTCATGCATCTGCTACCTAAAATGCAATAATAATTTCTCATCACTTCAGAAAAAGTTGGGAAATAACTATTAATGATAGTCTATTAAAGTATCCCCGATTTTTCAACATCTCTATTCAAAGTCACTTGAATTTGTGAGAAACTTAGCTGTTCTTTGATAAACTTTTTTTAGGATTAATAATAAGAGTAGTAGGAGAAAATATTTGCAAAGCATATAACCAACAAAAACCTTGGAGCTAGAATATATAAGGGACTCTCAAAACTCAAAAGTAAAAAACCAAATGATTCATTAGAAAATGGACAAAAGACACCAACAGACATTTCACTGAAGAGAATATGTGAATGGCAAATAAACACATACATGAAAAGTTATTCAATGTCATTAGCCACTAGGGAAATGCAAATTAAAACCACAACGAGATCTCACCACACACCTATTAGAACAGTTAAAATTAAAACTAATGACTGTCAAATGCTGGCAAGGACATGGAGAAACTGAATCAGTCACACATTACTGATAGAAATGTAAATTGATACAGCGATTCTGGAAAATAGTCTGGTAATTTCTTATAAAACTAAACATGTATTTAGCATAAGCCCCAGGAATTGCACTCTTGACATTTATGGCAGAGAAATAAAAACCTATACATGAATGTTTACAGCAGCAATATATTTAATAGCTCCAAATTGGAAACAACCCAAATGTCCTTCAGTGAGTGAATGGTTAAAGAGATTTGGTACATCCACACTGATACATACAACAACTTGAATGCATCTGAAGGGCATTATGCTTAGTGAAAATAAAAGCCAATTCTAAGGTTACATACTGCACGATTACATTTATATAACATTCTTGAAATAATAAACCTAACAGTGGTTGCTACCGGACAAGGACAGGGTTGAGAGGAAGTAGGTACAAAAGTAAAGGAGTGGCATGAGTAAGTTCTTCTGTGGTGATAGAACAGGTCTGTTCCTGATGGTGGTTGTGCTTACGTGAATCTTTACATGGGACCAAATTACATATGTATGCACATGTACACATGAATGGATTAAGAACCGCATTAGATTTTAAAATGTTTCAAAAAATGAGAACTGGATAAGTTCTGTGGTCTAGTTGACAGTATTACTCCAATGTAAATTTTCTGATTTTGATACTATACTACAGTTACATAAGATGTTACCATTAGGGAAGCTGGGGAAAGCTTTCAGGGAACGCTCTATATTAATTCTATAACCTGTTTTTGTAACTTTTCATGAATCTACAATAATTTTAAGATTAAAAGTTTAAAAACTGAGTACTAGGTAACTTAAAATATTAGCTAGCCATTTCAATAGAATGCTGCATAGAAAATTCTTTAGAATAGTAGGTGTTAAAGAAAATTTGTGAAATACAACCATTCTCACTATGTCTGCCTTAAATCACAATAGAAGATTACTTATAAATATATTATGGCTTAATTTGGTGAAGTGAAACTGACAAAATATATTAGACTCTCATATTTGCCTTGTCACATGAAGCAGAACCATATTTTCAGTATCTGTCCTCTTGGGAGGAAGAGAAAAGGAGTAGGAACAGTGTTTATTGTGGAAGGAAGTTGCCACTTGATAAATCCATGGATTAGTGGGAACTTCAGTCTTCTGGAAAATGGAAAATCTATTTTTCTGGGTAATTAGTGTTACCTATTGCAAAAGTCAAACTCAAGAAATTTCAGTGGCTTCCTATGGTAAGGGTGGTATCCTGTAGGATGTTTTTAAGGGCCAGGCCAAGAAGTTGTTTTCATCACCTCGACCAACATGCCACTGTCTGGAACCATGTCAACCGGCAACTAACTTCAAGAGAAACTGAGAAATGTAAAGGAACACATGAATATTTTGTGAGCACTAATGGTCTCTGCCATAAAGAGGATGCTCTTTGATATGTTTGTTATAGGGATAGTGAGGTAATCACTCTAATTGTCTTGAATATACTTGAAATAAGGTATGTGACTCTAAAAATTTTAAATGTTGATTGAGTATATGGTCAATTATTGTCTCAAAATTTCTCTCTGCTGCTAATTAATTTTTTTCTTTACAAAGTGAGAGTCTCATTGAAAAACTAATCCGTGTTAGGTTTTTTTTTTTAATTCAATTTCATAGTTATAAGCAATAGACTTTTGGAGTCAGTTGTTACCTGGCTACTATTTCTTGATGTT
Organism: Cryptoprocta ferox; assembly: GCA_028646485.1. Classification (NCBI taxonomy): domain Eukaryota; kingdom Metazoa; phylum Chordata; class Mammalia; order Carnivora; family Eupleridae; genus Cryptoprocta; species Cryptoprocta ferox. Next base: position 81,520,934 of record CM053567.1, read on the forward strand.
CCTTGCCTGCTATAAGTAAAAGAGAATAGAAATTTAGAGTTATAAGGATATAAAGTTCATTTAGACCAAACTCCCTAGTCAATAGTTAGCTAGTTGCCCAGTATCAGTGAGGGTGCCAGAACCTAAGTCTGTTGGTTATAAGTCCAGTGCTCCTTCCATTCCCACACAGTCTTACCAACAACACAGTGCATGTGGATGAATGCATGAAGCCTAATCATTCTACACTTGCCTCTGAAAGTCAGGTGACCTAGACAGCTAATCTTAGAGACTGAGTTGAGGATTAATTAGGCCCAAGGTTTTTCCTTGAGGCCACCATCACCCTTGATGTTTTCTTTATGTCTACACTGGTCCTAGAGATTCAGGGAAACTTGTGGGGGACTAGGAATGGTGAGGCATTGTGTGGCCCACAAGGGGTACTAAGAGGAGACTGGTTGAGGTCCCAAATCTCTCTCTCTGTTACCATTTTTAGGTTACTGCTATCCCAGAAGTGAGTGATGAATAGACAAAGGAAATTAGCAAAGCACCTAAGGATAGAGCCACTGGGTAGAGAAAGAACATGCAGTATTGGTGATAATCCCTCACAAACTGGCTCCTCCCTTTTGTTTCCATTTTAGTAGAGGCAGTGGTGAGCTGCTAAACACTTAACAATTGCCTTTCTGGAAAAAGAAGTATATACACACCTTTATTATACATTTTCCTGACAGCCAATTGATTCTCACAGAATGCTTTTGTTGATGTTTGACAAACCCTTCTACTTGTAGCCAACCTATGGTTGCGGTTGATAAACAAGCATAGTCCCAACATGAATGTTGGTTACTATTTTTATTTACTTTGGTAAGACAAAAGTGAAACAACAAACATGTGTTAGAACTTCACTCATTTGTCAATGACACAGAGACTTTCCTGAATCAGATGAATGTTTTGAATATTGAAAGAATATTTCTCCAACTTTTTGTGTTTTCACAATGTGACAGACACTATATACTTTAAATTTAATCTACAATATTGACATCATCTCTATCACTTTCTTAAGTCTAGACAAGCAATGAGACAATAAATTAAGCTCTGATTTTTAGCATTTTCTAATTTCTGTGGTGTGAATACTCCTATCATGACTGATTTCAAGCTACCATTGTGACATCACTAAATGTATGATTGTGAAGAGATACATAGTCACAAGCCAACATGTAGTATTTACATCATATAGATAGAATAGATGTAAATAACTTCAAGAACATCAATATGGTAAAAACACAGTAAGATGGTCAGTTTTGAATATGAATTATTTTTTTTAATATGTAGTAATTTTGTTTTTAATATTGTATTTGATTGGAAGTTTATATAATTTAATTTTTAATAATAGCTGTATTTAATGACTAGCTTACCAAGTCACTGGAAATTTAACAATTGGCTCTCATGAGCTAGTATGAGCCTGCTCTATATCCAGCCTAGATATGGCAACTCTATCTTTCCCATTGTTCATGCCAAAAAACCTGGAGTCAGGTCCATTTCTCTCTTTTTTGTATACTCCACACCCAGTTATTTAGCAAATCCTGCTGACTTAGTGCCTTGCTTTTCTATGTTAGAAAAGGAAAGAAATGAGAAGAAAACATGCACATACTCAAAGCACTACATTTACTACCTGTGTCTGTACCTGTATACTCTATTCTCTTTCCTGTTACAACATGATCATGCTCCTGAACAACTCATGCTCCTATCTAAAGCTAACTCTCATTTGTGGAATAGATCACATTCCTTCTCAATTACTCAAGGCCAGTGCTTCAGCAATTATTCTCATCTCCTAAATCTACTTAATCAATCCCTCCAGCATACAAACACGCTGTTTTTAACACTTTGAACATTTTTTAAAAAATCTCTCTTCCTTGCCAGCTTCCACTCATTTTTTTTTCTTCCACTTTGGAGTGATGATTCTTGAAAAATTGTCTACATTGACTGTCTCTGATTCTATTTCTCCCATTAATTTCTGATTGTGCTTCATATCATGGCTTGCTGTTCATTACTCTCCTTTGCTGGTTCTTCCCAGTTCCTTGGTGTTGAATGTCCCAGGGCTCCATGCTTGGCCCTTTTCTCCATCCACACTCAATTTTTTTTGTCATCTCATACAGTCTCAGTGCTTTAAATACCATTTATATTCCATGACTCTATATCCCCAGCACAGAGCTCCAGTCTGATCTCTAGACAAAGCTCTACCCCATAACTAGCTGGATGTCTCAGAGACATTCCAAACTCAAGTCCAAAACTGAATTCATGATCTCTAGACTTGTTTCTTTTCATCTATCTAGTTTCTCAGCAGCTTCATTCTTTTACTTTCTCAGGACTCAAATCCTGGAGCCATTCTTGTCTACTCCATCTCACACCACACATCCAATCATTAAAGAGATTCTGTTGATTCTAATTGCAATGTATTTCTAAAATCTGACAACATTTTACCACTTTTGATATCACCTGGATCTGAACTACTGTTTATTTCTCACCTGGGATTATTGTAATGGTTTTCCAACTGGTTAGAATCTTCCCTTCCTACAGTTGGTTTTCTATACAGCATTAATCCTGTTAAACATAGCCAGATATGACACCTCTGTTCAAATCTCGACAGTGGCTCCCATTTCACTTAGTAAACTTCAAAGTGCCTCAGTAGCCAGCAAAGTCCTATAGTATCTGCCCTCTTCTCCCCTCCCCCCCAACGTGGTTCCTCTTCATCTACTTTCTTCTTTGCTTATGCTACTCTTGGAACATAATGGGAACATTTGCATCATAGGGTCTTTTGCGAGCTGCTCCTAAGGTGCCTCTTTTCCAGGGCATTCCTTCATTAAAGCCCTTATTTCTTTTAAGTATTTTCAGACACCTCATCTTCTCAACAAGACCTATCTTGACTACACCATTAAATCCTGTAATTTGAGCTCTGCACCTCCCAAGTCCCTTTACCAGCATCTTTTTCTCTATAGCACCAATAAACTTCAAGCACACTAATTGGCTTATTATTATGCTTATTATCCATTATCTACTTCATTCATGTAAACATCACGAGAGTATTTCTTCTGTTTTTTTCTTTCCTGATATAATGACGGATTCTATAGTGATAAATGCTCAATAAATATTGGCTGCATATAGGATTGGCTACATGATTTGTGCATCTAGTGTGAAGTGAAAATTTAGGTCTCCTTGTTTAAAAATTATTTGGAATTTCAAATGGTTACAGCCAAGCATCAAACTAAGCCTGGGGCCTTTCTAAGCATAGGGCCCTCTGCTCCCAAACAGATTGCAAGTCCATGAAGCCAGCTCCAGCTGAATGAATGAATGAATGAGTGAATAGGTGGCTTATTTTCAAGATACCAGCAGAATCTGAGTACAGTTCATCACCACTACTATTACCAACTTGGTACAACTTGTCCAAATATTGCAACAGCTTACTTTAAAAACATGTTTGTTTGTTTGTTTGTTTGTTTACAAAGAGACAGAGAGAGAGAGAGAGAGAGAGAGAGAGAGAATCCCAAGCAGGCTTTGCACTGTCAGTACAAATCAAGAGTCAGATGCTTAACTGACTGAGCCACCCAGGGGCCCCTGCAGTGACTTCCTAATTGGCCTGTTTGTGTCCATACATTCTTATGCTACAGGCATTCCTATTTACATAGACTCTAATATAAAGACTTCTTTACAGTTGTACAAAGTGGTGAGACTCAGACAGGCTTATATGACTCTGCTCTAACCACCCTGACCTTGAGTATCCTTTGCCTAGGACAGTCCTCTTCCAAGGCTTCTACTTCCTATAGGTCTTTTCTCTACTTATACTTCCTTCCTTTCTTCTTCTTCTTTTTTTTTTACTTCTTATCCTAAATTTATCATTCCACTTTCTTACTTTATTTCCTTTAGGTCATTTATCAGTCTGATACACTATATATTCCGCATATTTATTTCATCTCTACATGATGAAAGAAATCTTTTTTTTTTTTTGTGTGTGTGTGTGTGTGTGTCTATCACTCTATCCCTAGCATTTATAAAAGTGCCTAGAACATATTGGGCATACAACACGTTTGTTGACTAGATCAGTGAATAAATAAGTGAACCACACCAAGAACAAAAATCTCCTAATGAAGCAGAACTTCTGGAAGAGACAGATAATGACATGAACTAAAATGTATTAGAGCATTAGATTGAGTTATTAAATAAAGAGACACATTTGATCTAAGGCAAATAAAGCATGATTTCTCAATTTAAAATTTGGTAGATAAATGAAAGGAGATTTGTGAAACCAGAACTGCAGGTCTGGAAGATCAAGTGGGAGAAATAATCTGAATACCAGTAAAAATAAAAAGAACTGGAAATCATAAGGGAAAATATAACCAATTTAGTTGACATATTTGTATTTTCCAACAATCAAATTATAGGACTTCAGAAGGAGAAAACAAAACAGATGAAAAGGAGGTAAACAATAAATTAAATTTTCTCTGATCTGAAAAAAGGTGAAGTCTGCAGATTAAAGGAGCTTACAAAGTTGAAGATAAAACTTGTACAGATTTCCTAGGAATATTCCTAAGCTTCAAGAATAAAGATACTATTTTCTGATCTTCTAGGCAGAAAGAACAAGTTACTTCCAAAATAAGGAAGAATTAGACTGACATCAGACTTTGCATCAGCAAATTGAAAGCTAGAACACATGAGATGCCTGAGGGAAAAGCACTGATAATCATCTGTTAGGATGAAAGAAATCTATTCAGATACATAGAAGGATTTTGAACATGTACTATCCACTTGCCCATCTGCTGCAACAGCAAAAGCATGGAAGAGAAACTTTAATATAAGGAAGGTGAAGACGCAGGTGGTGTCAAGGAAACTTGCAACATACATAGCTAAATTTAATGACAGAATACCTGAAAATAAATTATAAAACAAAAATTATTGAAATACAAGAGTCACGTTGCAATGGGACCAATAGTAGTGTCAAATGATAATACTAAATGAAGTAAAGCTTAGGAATTTGTTAGGTATGGGTAAAGTAGTGAAGTAAAATCAGTCTAAAGATTTCATTGGTTTGGAGAGTAGACAAGACAAAATATTCTAAAAATCTAATATAATTGAGTTAAGGTGGAAGCACTTGGGACATAGAACCATGTATCTCACTGGTGAAAATACTTGGCATGTTAAGAGTTTCATGAAGGAAAGTTGCCCTGCTAGAAGTGAAGAGCAAGTAAAATGTCTAAATAAAAAGAATGAATGAATAGCAACGTCATTATAGTAGCTCAACATCGCAGAAAGAAAAGAAGCGACAAAATTAAATGAGTGCTAAATGTTATGGAAAAAATAAAACCTAGCAAATTAAGTGTAAATAGGATGTCAAAGATAGTTGTATTGGGTTAAACAACAAAATCCTGGAATATACTGTCTTTACAAGAAATGCTTAAGGCAGAATGATAGAAAAAATGTTTGAAATGTAAGTTGGATAAAGGAAAAAGCAAACAGAAAGCAGTAGTGGCAATGTGAATATTAGACCATAATTAATAAAACTAAAGTTTAACACACTAAACAGATTAAAAAACAGTAACAGGATAAATAGGGATATTATGCAATTATGGAAGGAAACATTTATGAGTAAACTATACACCTATATGAACTCAGCATCAGAACAATTAAGTAAAATTAAGCAAAAACTGTTGGAAATACAAAGAAAACCTGATAAATCTGTAATTATAACGGGAAATTTCCATACATCTCATGCAAACGGGCTGAATCTAATGGTCCCATAATAAGCAAGAAAATACAAAATAGCAAAATAGAAACAAAATAATAAACAAATTTGATTTTATCTTTTATCTTTATGTACTTCACAGAAATTTATTTTCTCCCAATTCTGTAGTCTGTAAGTCCAACATTAAGATGTTGGTAGGTTGCTTTCTCTCCAGGTTTCTCTCGTTGTTGCAGACAACTGCTTTCTTGCTATGTCCTCACACAGTCTTTTCTCTGTTCCTGTGGGTTCCTGGTATCTCTTCCTCAGGGACACTAGTACTGTTGGATTAGGGTCTTACCCTTATGACCTCATTTAACCTTAAATGCCTCCTTAAAGTCCTTATCTCCAAATATAGTCACACCGGGGGTTAGGGTTTTAACCTATGAAATTTAGGGGAACACAGTTCAGTCCACAACACTCTCATGTTTTAAGTCTACATATGGAATATCTAAATTTTTATTTTCATAGAACATTTATAAAAATTGTGTACCTGACCGCAAAAGAAAAATTTAACACATTCAAAGGCAAAAAAGTGGAGAGCCAAAAAGGTTAATGATAATTCAATTAAAGAAATAAGATGACCAGAAAGTATTAACTACTTGAAATTCAGAAACAGTCCCATAATTAACTCTGAGATTAAAAAGGAATTTCAAACTGATATTATAAATTGTCTTGAAATAAACAAAAAGTAACTTCATATAAAAATATGTTTGCTGTTGAAGTTTATATTAAGAGGAAAACAGAACATTAAATGCCATCATTATTAAAGGATGCTAAAAATAAAGGAACTTGATACACAGTTTTAGAAATTAGAAAAAGGAGCAATGAAATTAACTAAAAGATATTGGGAAGAAACATAATAAAGACAGAAGCTGAAATTGATGTAGAAACAACAACAAAAAGAGTGGAAAGTAAAAATAAATCCAAGGGATTGTTCTTTGGAAGGACTAACCAAATAGATATAATCCTCTAGAAGTCTGAATGAAAAGTAGGAGAGAAAATGTGTTTGTATAACAAATACAGGTATGAAAGGGCTTTAAAAATTATAAAATAATATTTAGTGATGCTCTTTGGTAATACATTTGAAAATCTACACAAAACGTCTATTTTTCTTCAAAAGGTATATTATTCCAGGGAATAAAAAGTTTGAATGATGGAGAGCCTGGGTGGCTCAGTCGGTTAAGTATCCGACTTCAGTTTAGGTCATGATCTCATGGCTCCTGAGCTCTAGCACCGCGTTGGCTCTGTGCTGGCAGTTCAGAGCCTGGAGTCTGCTTTGTATTCTGTGTCTCCCTCAGTTTCTGCCCCTCCTCTGCTCATACTCTGTCTGTCTCTCTCTCTCAAAAACAAATAAACATTAAAAATTTTTTTTAAAAGTTTGAATGAACACATTGCTATTGAAAGGATTGGAAGGGCAATTAAAGATCTACCTTTAAAACAGGCACCCAGGGGGCACCTGGGTGACTCAGTCGGTTAAGCGCCTGACTTTAGCTCAGGTCATAATCTCGTGGTTTGTGAGTCCGATCCCCATGTCTGGCTCTGTGCTGACAGCTCAGAGCCTGGAGCCTGCTTTGGGTTCTACTTCTCCCCCTTTCTCTGCCTCTCTCCCACTTATGCTCTGTCTCTCAATAATAAATAAACATTAAAAAAATAAAAAAAATAGGCACCCAAGTCCAGATGGTTTCACAGCGGAGTTTCTAGCCAACCTTTAAAGAACAGATGATTCCAATATTATTTATGCTAGTCTAGACTTCAGAATTAGAATGGTAATTCCTCAGTTAATTTTATGTATATAGAATAACATTAATAGCAAAAAATGATGAACATAACACAAAAACAACCCGTCAACTAAAGATTATTATCACTGATTAATATAGATGTAAGCATTCTAAATAAGCAAATTTAGTACATCAGATTCACTACATCAAAATCACTACATCAAAATAATATGCTCTCTGACCAACTAAGATTTATGCCATAATAAAAATATAGTTGAATATCAGGAAATCTGCCAAAATAACCACATCATAGAATATTAACTTTACTAGTTGTTAAGCTGCATGAGGGAAAGAATTTTGCATGTTTTCTTCACTTCTGTACCTAGAACAACACCTATTATATATAGTGTCTGCTCAATGAGTGTTTGTTGAATGGATTATATTAATTGAATCAAAAGAGAAAGACTATACGATTATATCCAGTGGTGTGTGGTCACTGTTTAACAATCAACTTTCCAAAAAATAGAAATAATAAAAATCCTGATTTGTTGTATTTGTGATTTCCAGGGGCATATATTCCCACCATTGCCATTTCAAAACACTTAGCCATTAACCAACATGATACTACTGAATGGAGTTGAAAGAGATTTCATAAGTGGGTCTCCCCAACCTGGGTGAGCTGGCTCAGGCACACCACTGATAGATAGATGCTGAAAAGGGATTTAGAAAGTAGCAGTCATTTCTAAATGAGTAATGGAGGGCTATTACTTAAATATGATAAATCATATTTGCTGAAACCTCCAAGTAATATGGAGCCATTAAAACTATTTCAACTCAAATCAAGAACTCATAGAGTTTGCTGCCATACTCATATTATTCAACAGTGCTTTGGAGAGGCTTGCAAATTTAGACAAATAATAGTGTAAAAGACAAGTATAAACTAGAAAATAAAAGACATCTCTCTGTGCAAATAATATATCTGGAAAAATCAAAGTACTCTGTTGAAACAAACAAAATCCCAAACCAAGTATAAACAGTATAACAAGAACGAAATGAAAGAAGTCACAACCAAACCAAGCCAAAGCAATAACTTCTAGTATTGATAAGAAAATTTGGTGTAGCCTTTGGATACAAAACAAAAAATTGATACCTTTTCTGTATTAGCACTATATAACTAGAAAACGAAATGGCAAAGGTAGTCCATTCAAAAGACCTCATTTTCTATTGTTGACTACATCCATACTCAGACAAGTTGCTGTTCATAAAAGGTGGCATCGTGATTTGGGCTAATCAAAAGGAAGTCTACAAAAGGGTATGCCTGGGTGGCTCAGTCGGTTAAGTGCCCAACTCTTGGATTTTTAACTCAGGTCATGATCTCGTGGTTCATGGAATTGACCCCTGCATCGGGCTCTGTGCTGATGGTGTGGAGCCTGTTTGGGATTCTCTCTCTTCCTCTCTCTACCCCCTCTCCTTCTCTCTCTCTATCTGTCTCTCAAAATAAATAAACTTTTTTTTTTAAATTTATAGTTTATTGTCAGGTTGGTGTCCATAAACTTTTTTTTTTAAAGGAAGTATATGAAGGATAAGGTGGAGGTCAAAGACATGTAACCATGGTGAGGGAAAGAAGCATGGAGAGTATGTTTGTGGTCTCATTATTTAGCAATATTAAAAAAAATCAAAATGTTTTTAGGGTCACAAAGCAAGAACAAATTTTTTTATTTTTTCCTGCTATTGCCAAATATTATAATTATACCTATTTTTTATTCTTACTTGGACCCTCTTATAGTAGCTGTTATGGCCCTTTAAAGTTCTGAACAGTATAGAGAAGAGATGGCTGGTCTGATTCATAGACTTTAAGAGAGTTCATTGCCCTCATGATAACTGGTGCACCAAGGGATCATAATATATCATGTTCCTGGTTTGTTTCAAAGGAGGAAACGTTCACCAACATGCCGTATATCCTAATATTTCAGTATCTTCTGTGCCATTCTTCTATTTTACTTCCTCTCATCATCATAACCTGTTCTGTGCCAAAATGTTCAGGGGATGGCAAATACTTAAAATTTATATTGCTCGGCTTTGACTTTTTTTGTTGTTGATCCTGGTCTATAATACTTTGAATGAATGTGTCTTACATTAACAGTGATTCTAGATTTTCTGGTACCCTGTGGTATATTAAGTCTTTGATTTGTATATAAAAATTCTTCTATTTCATTGATTTCATGCAACAAACAGTAGAAAACAAAATCTTTATCTGGGGAACCATAATAATAGAGAAGGTTGGGGTGGGGTGGGTGGTACAAGGAAATATTCTAAAGCACTTTGTTTCTGTGTCTGGCTGTGCTTTTGAATCACATGTGGAAGTATGGTTAATAATTAAAATAAAGTTTGGGCAATTTAGTGGCTTGGAAGGTTACCTTACATAAGTGGGCTTATGCATTGTGTATTTACATATTGAAATAGATTGTGATGGTTTTCAAAACTTGTGTTCTAATACAAGTGGGAGTTCAGTGGGTGATGTTCAGTGGGGTGATGTTCAGTGGGAGATAAAGAGATGATTTTACAGCTTGTGGGCATATATTATGAACCCTAGATAAATAATCTTAGTATTTTCCAAATGTGAACATCATCAAGTGTATCCACATGGAAGAAAAGATTTGGCAATGTTGATATATAAGATTTTACCAACATGCCTGTGTGCATAGAATATCAAATGTGCAAAGAAATGAATATATGGTTGTGAGAATGCATTTGACTCCTGGCTATAACTCAGACTAGTCTATTTTTTATGACTTTAAAATTGTTTAGATATTTGGCTTCATTTTGCTTGACATTGCTTTAAAAGAACAGTCTATAAATTTAAAGGTATCTTAACACATATGTAGGCAATATTACAGTGAAAATAATATAAAAATGGAAATTGTGTCTGGGCTGATGAAATGTAGGCTAATAATGCATTCTGGTGACCATTCAGGTAGTAGTGAGATTAGAATATTTGAACACTGCTTTTTGCATAGATCCCAAAGGGTCACACATACATCCATAAGCAGAGTGACCATACGACCTGACTTTCCTGAGCAGGTCAAGTAATACTGCCTCCGTTCACTCTCAGAAGTGACCAACCTTGGACAATATGGTCATCTAACTCATAAGTGTGCATGTATGAGGATGTTCATTGCAGTGGTAGAGAGGGTTCTTCATGGGGATAGGGAGTAGGGAAAACATGATGGTAACACACAGAGTAAGTTTTAAGCAGCAGAATCCAATGTTTTTTTTAACATAGGTTAATCTTTAAAAAAGAAAAAAAAAGAAAGCAACATGTTGCTCAGTCAGAAAGGAGCTAGGCAGACTGAAATGCACAGTATTTTATAAAATAAAATACATGCAAAAAAAAAAAAGAACAATGTGCATGCTGCAATCACATGCAAACAGAAGACACACATCAAGCACATTACAATTGTTGGCTAAGGGGAGAAAGAGGAATGTGAGTGGGTTATAGAATTAAAAGGGAGTGAAGCAAAACAAGGTAGTGCCTTGTACAGACCAGTGCTATTTAATAATGTGCTGAGAACTGAACAGTGTGATTAAGATAAAACCCAGTACCTGATGTCCAAAATAGCACTCTCTAGTCTATAATTATATTATGCATGATACAGGTATAAAGAATGTATCTTAAAAAAATTTTTTTTACAAGCCAGAATTAAAACATTATGTGTAACTTAGCCAGGTATGAGAAATTAGACATAAAATAATATTAATAAATCTTTGCCAGAATAGAAGCTTCTGTTTTAAGACTCTCTAATTTAAGAATTTATAAAGCTATGGGTGGGGTGAGGTAGCTGAAAGAATTAAATAACCTCTGGATAGAAAAACTGATCTTAGCCTTTCATCCACATTCACTACCAGCCTCTGAGCACCCGTAATTTTTCACAATTTATGTAATTATAAATGCAACCTTTCATCCTCAGTACTCAGGCATCACACCTAAACTGTTTAAAGAAAATAAGTACCTTAAATTTGAATCTCACCTCTGGAGCCTTAATGATACACCTGGAGGATTTCACAAAGTTAAAGAAACCGTACTGATCTTCCCTATAGACTTTCTGGGATTCCCTGGCAATAGGCCTTGGCTGACAATTTTAGTCAGATTTGGGGACAACCTGGGCTTGACAGTGTCATTTACAATGGTTGGTGAACCTCGAAAGAAGGGTGTTCCCTCCTTTTCCTGTGTGTCCCTCTGTTTTTTTAAAAATGTTTATTTATTTTTGAAAGAGAGAGAGAGAGACAGAGCACAAGTGGGGGAAGGAGCAGAGAGAGAGGGAGACAGAATCCGAAGCAGGCTCCAGGCTCTGAGCTGTCAGCACAGGGTCTGACAGTGGGGCTTGAACTCAGGAACCCTGAGATCATGACCTGAGCTGAAGTCAGACACTTAATGGACTGAGCCACCCCGGCGCCCCACTTTTTTCCTTTTTTAAATAATTATTTATTCATTTTGAGAGAGAAATAGAGAGCAGTGAAGGGGCAGAGAGAGAGGAAGAGAGAATCACAAGCAGGCTCTGCACTGTCAGCCTGGAGCCCAATGAGGGGCTCGAATTCATGAACCGTGAGATCGAGACCTGAGCGGAAATCCAGAGTCGGATGCTTAACCCACCAAGCCATTCTGGCACCCCTCGTCCCTCTGGTTCTGAATGTTTAGTAGGAGAATGTTGCTTTTTCTAAAAAGAAGGACCAGTCTTCACTGCAAATATACATGTCCCTTAACTTCCTTTTGAAAACTTAGAATAAATTCTCAATTCTGGTTGGCCTAAGCATGCCTGCTTACTAGAAAAGTGATCTCTTTTATGTCATTGATAATTGTGTTTCATGAGGAAGACTGAAAGATCAGGTCGCTGCAGGAGACTTTTCAGGAAGGCAGTTCTCTGTGCAACCAGTGTTTTTGAACCACAGGGAAATGACCGAATTATTTAGTAATCTTTTAAGAATCTTATATTTAAGGAAACAAGATATCTCTGCAGAATTATCAGGAGAAACCTCTTTTCTTAGTTGCTGGTTTGTAAAAAGGTGTGATCTGAATATCCTGGAATAGGACACAAAAATTTGAGGTTATTAACAACTTTTTTTTTTTTTTTGGAAAAACACCTATGTGAAAGTCATTCTTTGCATTATTGTCATTGAATTTAAATTGTAGATACAATAAATGGGAACCACACCTAAAATATATCTTTCTTGTTAAAACTGCAATTTAGTTCAGCAAAACAACATCATTTGTCATTTGAAATTAGTGTTATTTTTATATTATGTAAGAACACTAATATTTGCCTATACGTTTTATTTACATTTAACTTTCAGTGTGCATATTAAATTGACATTGGAACAAAATAAAGTTCATGTTATTAGCACATGATTACCTTTCCTTTCGAAAGAAGTACATATATTATTCATTGAAACATTCACTATGCAAAGAATATGCCTATTAAAATATTTAATTATTCAGACCATAAATATGTAAGCATTTTTAGCTGAAGAATTTAGTTGTCTAATCATACAAGTCATTCAAACTGAGTTGTATAAGATATTCCTGAGGGACAATATTTACAGAAATATATTTTTAGCCCTTTTACCGAACATCTGCACCTTGTATTGCATGTATTAGTGCTCATGTGTGTATGGAGAACTAAGAAATTTGCACATTTTAAAAAATTTTGTCTGGCAAAAATCTGAAAGCAATCATAGCATAAAATAAATTGATAATACCTCTGAGTTTCCATAGCATTTTAGCTGGATTTTTACCCAAAGTTTGTTTTATCCAATGAGGGCTTCGTCATGATCTGCTATTTTCTAAAAAGGATCTCCTGGAACCCATCTCCAGTCATGCTGTGATTCTTTTTTTCATTTTAAATCTAGGCTACCTTTGACTTTCTTACATAAAGGCATGACAGGAGGATGATGGACATAGGGATTCAATGGTGATTATACATAATTCTTTCCTTAATCTGCTTTGCAATTTTAAACTATTCTGCAGCTCAAAGCATTGTCTCCTCTTCTATAGTATATATCTAATCTGGAGCAAAAAAATTGAGAAATAAATGAGGTAAGAATAAAGCATTGCTCAAACCAACCTTTTTACTGCCTTAAAGTTTGGGAATGATTGCTCTCTACATTGGCATTTGAGAGAAAAATTTGGCTATTATGGTTTTTCTTGTTATTTTTATTAAGAGAATGAAAAAGGATGGTAGCAGTTCAGCCACTGGGGTGTCAGAACAGCAAATTGAGGGGCCCCCAAAGACCTTGATACCCATTTTTGAAGTTCAATTCCAGTCACTAAGATTAGAGCAGCCCTTCCAAAATGAGGGTCACAAATGCATTTGTGATTTAGAGTATTTGTCTAGATGCTGTCAGGGAAACAATTGGCTATTATTGAACAGAACTGCTGATTTTCTCTTTGTACCATTTTTTTTTTCCTTTTGTTTTGGTCGTCTCTGAATGGTAAAGTCTGACAGCAAGTAAAAAAAATACTAGTTATGTGGAAGAGAAAGGAGCATGGATAGGGAAAGGAAACAAATTAAGAGAGATAAGGGAGAAAAGAGACAGCCTTTCAATTTCCTATGGCATTGATTTTAGTCCTGAGTAATTTAGTTTAATTGAAAATATATTTATTGAGCATGTACTATGTAATAGACATTGTTAATTGATACACGGGTACAAATTAGACAAGATGAAAATCTTTGTTATCAAGAAGCTCATTCTCTAGTATGGGAGGTTGAATAGAGGGAATGTAATCAATATTTTTCTTGGAGTTTCCCTCATCCACAAGTTCTCTAAAGGTTAGCCCTCACTCTGTCCCTGGTGCCCCTCCCTGATCATTGCTGGTGCAGAGTCCAGAGGAAGCCAATACATTGAGTAAGGGAGTGACTTGAATGAGTGAGGCTATTATCAGAATCTCTCCAATCTATCAGCAATGTTCTTCATTTTCCCCCAAAAGTATATCTCACCTCTGCTCACTTCTCTCTGCTATCATCCTATCCTTACCAACATATTGCCATAGTCCTATTTGGTTTCTTCATTTACAGTATGTTGTCTTTTCAGTTCATTCTCTAGTTAGAGTGATGTTTTAAAAACATGATCAGATCATGTCATCCTCGACTTAAAGAATTTCCATGCTTTCCCACTTCACTTGAAAATAATGTGTCACAACATGACCATCCTGCCATCCATCACATGGCCCATGACTGGTCCCTGGGCTCCTTCTCCATCCTCATCACTCTGATTGACTTCCTCTCTATCCTCCTGCCACTCTGGCCTTGTTTCACTTCCTCCTGTGTGCTAAGGTAATTTCTACATTGAGGCCTCTGCACATGATCCCCTCTGCACATAACATATTACTCTTCTGTTCACTCCACATGCTGGCTTCTTTGGATACTTTCAGTCCCAGCTTAAATTTTATCTTCTAGCAGATGTCTTTCCACAACATCCTTGCTAAGGTAGGTTCCACTTATGACTCTCACTTCACCCTATGATTTTCTTCACAAAACTTATTTTATTTTCTACATTTTCAAGTACACACACACACACACACACACACACACACATTCTTACTTAGATACTGACTGATCATCTCACTTGATTGCAAACAGCATTATTCCCTACTATAATTCCTGTACCTTACACAATGCTTACATCTGTGTAAGAAGCACAATAAATAGGTTCAGTAAATAAATGGATTTACATTAAGATCCACAAAAATTGCCTTCAGTGGGGAATCCTGGAGTTAGCAGATAATAATGCTCTTGCTTGAGGGTGAACATTTTGGGGTCCTAAGTAAACTTGGCAAAATCATAGGCTGACCATGTAAGCTTTGGAGTCAAAGACATCTTAACCTCTTAAATACTTAACCTCTTATTAGCACTGTTACCTTAGGCAAACTGCTTAACCTCTGTGAACTCTCTTTCCCAATATGTCACATGGAGGTAATAATATCTTTTACAAGATTGTTTTAAGGATATATCATAATGCATGTGAGGTAATTATCCTACAAGATAATGAATAACATTTATTTAATACTTCTCTGTGCCAGGCCCTAGCCTAGGAGTTTTATAGTGCTCTCTCACTGGATCTCTTCACCAATTCTGTTAGACACAAATGATCATCCTCCTGTTACACATGAGGAACTTAAAAAAGAGGGTAAATTTAAGGTCATGTAGCCAGTAAATGGCAGAATCAGGATGAACTCAGGACTTTTAATTGCAGAATATAATATTACAAGCACGAAGCTATCCTGGCTTCCATACAGCATATGGAAGAATACTTTCAAATGGAAGTAAGAAGTTATTTGTGATGTGAGTATAGTGTTTAGTATGTATATGGATAAAAGTAACCTGAAAAGAACAGAGAATTAAAGAAATGTACAGTAAGAAGCCATATCAAGGTGGTATGTAGCTCCTAAAAAAGACAATTTTACAAGTAGCCATTGCCTTTGTTGATGGTTTTTGGTTTTGGAGACTAGTCCCTTGAGGCCCCGTTGAACTCTGTATCCTCTCTTTCCAAAGCTTATCAGATTGTTCTACTATCTGAAGTGTTTAGTAACTGCTCTCTTGTTTGTTGTCTTCTCTGGGTCATGGTGGGTTGTTTTTTTTTTCTTGGGGTCTGTAATTTTTTATTTGTATCTTCCATGTGTGTATGTGTGTTTGTGTGTGTGTGTGTGTGTGTGTTCTGGGAACTCTCCATGAACTGTGGAAGCATCTGCACTGAATAGATTTCCTTTTGCATCTGTCTGGGATCAATGGATTTAACAGCAGATACCCATTTTTATTTTGGTGTTTCTTTATAAAATAGGTAACACAAATTTAGACTCAAACCCATTCTGGCATGAGCCTCAGGTTTTGAGTTCTGATTGGAACCTTTCTGCCTCTACCTCCACTCTTGCCCACTCTCCCAACAGGCCCATCAAATGGTGGTCTTCCTTGCAGCTTTCTCTGGTTAAAGGTCAGAGGTCTCACTTTCATTTATGGGCCAGATCTTTGAGGCTGTTGGATTCATTCAGGGCTTTAGCCAGCTTTCTTTTAAACAGGCCAAAAGCTACATGTTTTTTCCACAGGCAGATGTTAGAATCAAAGCCTCCACCTTCTCAAACCCTTCTCTGGAGCTAAAACTCTTCTGGGCATCATCCTCTGCTTATGGTTTATATAACCTAGACCATGTTTTGCTTTCTTTTGAGGTAGCCATGTATTTGAATTTTTTGGTGTGTTATATTGTATTCAGAATTTCCATGAGTTTATTGTGAAAGGTGAGCCTATTTATATCATCTCAATCATGTTAAGCATAGGTGCCCAGAATGAATGATTTCTTATGTGAGCTTGAGAATGGAAGCTCTTGTGGATGGAACATGTTATGTAAACAGGTAGAGGGGATTATGTGGCTAGAAAGGTATAGTGGTTCTAGAGAAGCCATGTGAACAGATTGGCTTTATTCTGTAGGTCAACGGGGAGGGCACAAAAGACTTTTGAGTGAGTATATAGCATGATAAATTCTGTATTGTTAAGGAACAAACTTGATAGCACTGTAAAAATGAATGGAAAACTGAGAAATCAATGACATGGAAACAAATTAGACTACTGTTGGAAATGTTTAAGACAAAGATAGTTGAGAGATTGGTTCAAGCACTGGAAACACAAGGGAGAGGATAGACCCAAAAGGAAAGAAGAAGATACACTTTACAGGACCTGGACACTTAATGCATAGGAGAGAAGAGGGAAAAGGAATCAAAGATAACTCCTAGGCTTCTTACCTGGATGACTAGAAGGCTATTTTGATGGATTTGTAATACTTTCTCAGAGGAATACCTGGGTGGCTCAGTTGGTTGGGCTTCCAACTCTTGGTTTTGGCTCAGGTCATGATCTCATGGTTTGTGGGTTTAAGCCCCACATCGGGCTCTGGGCTGGAAGTGCAGAGCCTGCTTGGGATTCTCTCTCTTCTTCTTCTCTCTTCCCCTCCCCTTCTCTCTCTCTCTCAAAGTAAATAAATAAACTCAAAAACATATAGTACTTTTTGGAAATGTGGGTTATCAGTGACTATAGGCATGGCAATGTTCCATTCCCAGGCTGTAAATATCCCAATTAACAGTAGTATCTAGGAGAACTGAAGATTGGGGCATGGCTGGGTAAGTAGGCAGTAGAATGGGCTAGTGGACTTCCTTCTGGCTCAAAGGTAATACTTACCAATCCTATTTAGTAGATCACATTCAGGGCATCCATGCTAGGTAGAAATCTTCTAATGTGAATTCCATACCTATCCTTAGACTGTAAAGAAATAGGATTTGAATCCTTTAGTTATATTCATGTTAACTGTGTTCTGTGATTGCCCAATTTTTTCATGTGATGGGAGGATAGTGGGTTTCAAAGGTGAGTAGTTTTTTCTTTCCTCTGCCTGGGAATGAAATATTTGGTCTATAGGTGGAGAAAAGTGAAATTAAATGAAACCATACAAATAGACTGAAAAAAAAAAGACCATATGTTAGCAGTTTATAAACATTTTATGCTGACAAAGCTCAGCAAGCCCAGACAGAAATACTTGCACAAATCTGATTATAAGGCTTCCATCACTGCAGCAGGAACTGGCTCAGCAAAAGGAATCAAAAGAATAACCTGATATAATTTATCCTTTTCCTTTTTCTTTTAAGGAGAGGTGCTTGGTAGGAAACACATAGAGATTTCCCCATACTGCACCAGTGCAAACTCACACGATTTCTTTGTTTTATAGAACTGCTTCTGCATTCTAGACAGGGGGGGAGAGGGAACGCTCCAGTCAAGCAAGCTGAGACTTCATCAGAAATTATCTCCACCAACAAAGGCTCTTTGCTTTCTTCCCCTAATTCTTTCTTCCAACTGCTTTTATTTCCTTCAGGGTTAAAACCCATAAACTCCAGCAAACATTAAGAGACTTGACTCTTTGACTTGAAAGGTATGATTACAAGCCAGTGTCTGTGTTTTCAAAGACCGGGTCTCCAATTTAGCCCTGAGCTCTGAGGACAGTCACAGCTGCATTGCAGAGCACCATGGGAAGCTTCGGGGTTGAATACGGTGGCATTTTAAGTTGAGAATGCTTTGAAGATCAAGATTTTTTTTAAAAAAACAATCCTACTGAGAGTCAACCATTTATGAATTGTGATCAAAGAAAGCTGAACTGGGAGTCAGAAGAGCCGGATTCTGGTCTTTTCTCTGCCACTACCTATCAGTGCGACCTTAAGCAAGTCCCTTAACCTCTCAGGGCCTCAGTTTCTTCATTTATAAAATGAGGGCGACAGAACAGATTAATGGGTCTTCAATGCTGGTCAGTGGAGGAGATGCGTTCAAACCCCTGAAAATTTGGAAAACCTACTGGGCAGCAGAGAGTTTGGCTTGTAAGAAGACTAAAGTGTGTATGTCAAGAATCTTTAGTTTGTAAAGCTCCCCTGGGGATTCAACTATGCAGCTAAGATTGATAACCATGGTCCCCATGATTTTTATTTTATTTTATTTTGTTTTTAAAGTTCTTTTGAAAAAAGTCTCAAACCTAAAGAAATTCTAAAAGAGAACAGTGAATTCGCATGTATTCTTCATCTAGATCCTCCCAATTGTTAACCCTGTCACACTTATACTCTCACTCTTTCTGTATGTGCAGTTTTATTATTAATATTTTTTGTGAACTGTTGGAGATAAATTTCAAATATCACAATCCTTTATTTCAAATATCACAATCCTTTACCTCAAAATACTTCGGTGTGAATCTTCTTAGAAGAAGGACATTCTCTTTTATAATCACAGTCTAGAGATCAAATTCAAGAAATTTAACATTGGGTCAATAATATCTAGCATATAATCTGAGAATTGGCCAATTTTCCCTATACTGTCCTTTAGTTGATTTTTAAATAAATTTTTAAAAGTTTGAAATATTCACAAACTTACAGAGGAGTTGAAAATACGGTACAAAGAATTATGTTCCTGAATGATCTGAGAGTAAGTTGCCCATCGATGCTCTGTTGCTGTGTTCCCCTAATGCTCTGGTGTGTGTTTCCTCCAAAGACTTTCTCCTTCCTCCTCCATGACCACAGGACAATCATATAATATTGATACATGACTCTTATCTAGCCCTCAGTTTTGCCAGTTATTTCAATAATATCCTGATAGAAATTATGCAGCTCAGAATCATGTGTTACATTTAGTTGTCATATTTCTTTTGTCTCTCTCAGTCTGACATAGATTCTCAGACTTTCCTTGACTTTCCTGACCTTGATATTTTCAAAGATTGCAGGCCTCTTATTTTGTAGAATGCCCTTCAATATGAGTTTGTTGGATGTTCCCTCATGATTCAGGTTATGCATGTTTGTCAGGGATATTGCAGATGTGATACTGTGTTCTTCTCCCTGGAGCTTATTAGGGGACCCACAATTTTGATCTTCTTACCTGATGAGGGTGGTGCCTTCCAGGCATGTCCACTGCAAAATTATTTTCCCCCTTTCTAATGAATGACTATTTTGAGGGGAGCCACTTTGAAACTATATAAATGTCTCATTCATCATCAGACATTCAATTTACTCATTCATGGGCTTATGGTTTCCTATATTATTCAATGGGTTATACTCCATTACCATCATTATTTATTTATTTTGATACTCAAAACTTCTGATTTGGCAGCAGAAGCTGCTTCAAGCTTTGACATATGTCCCTATCATTCTTTGAGTACTTGCTTGTTCTCTGTTATTAAAGGATGTTCTAGGATCATCTTGTACTTATTCTTTCCAGTCCTGGATCCAGATAGCTCTTCAAGCAGTCTAGGTTCCTTTAATTGGAGAATAATATTCAGGAGCCCAGATATGGGCTGTAGGTGTACTCATTGCTTTTGACGTATCACTGCTACCAGGCCTAGGGAAGGTGTGTGTATGCATGTGTGTGTGTGTGTGTGTGTGTGTGTGTGTGTGTGTATGTGGTATATATGATATAAAACACATATATACATCTGTGTGTATGTATGTATCATATATGTATATATTGATATATAAGCACCAATACCAACTTACCAACACCTCACACATGTATTCAAATATCCAGACACATATTTATACCTATATTTACTGCTCTTTCTATCTATATGTTGAAAAACACAAGTTCATACTGATACCTTCGGTTCTTACTCAATACAACAATACCACAGGGTCATTCCAGTTTTCTTACTTTCCATATTTGTGACCCATTTGTCCAATAGTGAGAAAGCTCTACCTACTATCCTTATCTATTTACATATTTGGTCATTTCCTGTATTAGCCAATTTTCCATCTCTGGTGTCATTTCTTTTCATACATTGAAACCCTCCTCACCCTGCTTGGCATCTGACACCTTACACTATGCTACTCTCTCTTTCTTCAACCTGGTAGAAGCCCTTATCACCCTACTCATGGTCTGTAACAGGCCATCCCCCTTATGGATCCCATCCTCTCTTGGGGCTTAGACATTCATCATGGGGTCATCTCCCAGTGTGGACACCCTCTTCACACTTCTCAGGCCCTGAACCCCCACTCTAGGCTGATCCTCACATGAGGCTCAGCTCACTCTACTTGAGCTCAGACACTCCATAGAGGCTGCCCCTCATGGGAATACCTCCTTGCCCTGCTTAGGTTCTGACACCCTTCTCTGGGCCATGGGGACTGCTCCTACCCCAACATGGGTGCCTACTTGTTCTGCCAAAAAGGAAAAGGTACCCCTTTTCTGCTTTTTCATTTTAACATAGAAAAAGGCAAATTAGGTAATATAGGCTTCATTCACCCCCAATTAAGGATTTGGAGTATGGGGCATTAAATAAAGACTTTTTAAAAAGCGAATCAGAATATCAAATAATCTGGAGAAATAATAATACTTAAAATTATATATGAGTTTGAATAGGCAATGCTTGATAGGCAAAATTTCATTATATTTAAGCAATATTTTTAAGTTTATTGTAACTCCGAAAAGACCACATTTGATTTAGGATTATAGAGAAAACATTTCCAAAGAGAGGTCTTGGGGCAGGAGACATTTCAGAATATCAAATTTCCTTAAAGAAGACTTAAAATTTGGGAGTGCGAATTACTTATGCTAACAAGGAAAACCCTCCTTATCTGCTCTAAGAATCTACCTTCAGAAAATGCCTTTGTTGGTAAAAGGATGGATTTTGTTAGAGAACAAAATGAAATTGTGACTTTAAGAATGTAATTATTGGAATGAGTAAGTAACCACCAAAGGTGAAGATCTTCCTTCTGTGGAGATTTTTGAAAAGATATAGGACTCAGAGAATAAGCTGGAGGCCTAAGGAGCCCTCTGGTATTTTGTATTACTAAAGTGGACACCAGTTTGGTGCTTATAAACAAAAAAATCTGGTTTATTTTAACCACTGGAACCCTCATATATGTTATCCATTAAGCTATTTGCTATATACATAAGTAATAAATTTTGATAAAGATAATAATTATAAAACCATAATTACAGTAATTGAAGCTATTTATTTGCTTGTAGGTTATATCAGTTGTGATAGTATCAGAGTCAAAACCAATGTCCTTATTACAAAGAATTCATTCAAGAGCTTGCCTTGGTTCCAGTTACTGGGACCAGAGCTGCCATTTAGGACCTCATGGATTGTGCCTCCGTGATTCTTAGGGGCACTGTTTTACACAGAGTGTAATGTGAAAAGTGCCCCTGGAATTGTGCAAGGAAGCAGCTCAGAAAGGGATACATAATCTACCATTACCTGGCTGCTTCCCACACTCCCAAACAGCAGATGAAAAGGGCTTGGACCCAGGAAAGGGAGAGACATATTGCCATTAGCTGTAGCTTGCCAATATTGACAGGCTCCTTCTCCAGTCGAATGCACAAATCGGGAGGCTTCAAGTAGATGTGGACGCACTGCCCCTGGGTATGTGTGTGAAGGCCCTGACGTGTAAGCATTTACATTGCAAAAGATTTGTATATCAGTAAGAGGAATTGAAAAGGAACTAGCTTTCTGCGGTGCAATTATGTTTTACTGAATTAGCAAAGTAGCGTGACCTTCGAGCTAGTCTTGAGGTTTTCAGGAGAATTGCGTCTTTGCCAGCCGGCCCGCCCACCCTGCTGATGCAGCATCTGCGGAACTCCGGGGAGTCCATTTTGAGCGTGTTAAGAAGGAACTCCACGAGATTAAACTCCCTTTTCCATTAACAAAAAGGGAACGCTTTCTGCAAAGCCAGTCTTAACCAGCAGAGGGATTTGAAACATTTGGCAAGATCACTTCTGAAAAATAGGCTGAATCCTGAGTCTTGCTCCACTGAGGCCTCTGCTAGCCATAGGCCACAGCTACCTAAGTGTTACAAAGGTGATTTCAAATGGCTTTCTCTCTTCACTTTGATGCTTGCATTTTTGACATGGATTAGGAACATTAAGTAATTAGCCTGTTGATCAGTTTAGTGACTAGTAGATATTGATAGTAGGACAGAAATAATAGTTACCGAAGTTACCGGTTGTGGAGTGCTTATTTTGTGCTATGCACTGCACTGGGCTCTTTCCATGCATTAGCTCACCTCTGCTCTCTGAGATAGTTATCACATCTCAAATGTCTTCAGTTACAAAGTCACAAGGCAGGAGGCCTTCACATAAAGCTGGGACCTCCACCCCAGAATAAGGGTAAATGAAAATAAATTCATCATCCAGAAGAGTCAACAAAGAAAATTTGCATGGCTTGGTAGTGGCACCAGGTGCCGAGAGGGTAGAAAATTCTCCTGGCAGGAACACGTGAAGATCTTCAGAACTTAACTTCCCTTTGGCCCAACGGCAACTGTAAGACACTTTTCAATTTCAAAAATGTTAAAATGTGAAAGCATTTGTCTTCTAGTTAATGAAATAGGGTACTTTTATCAGCTCCATTTTTATAGATGAGAAAAATGAGGCAGAGAGGTAAAGCTACTTGTCTAAATTTATTAAGTGAAAGAGCAGCTGGAATACAGAGCCTGTACTCTGAACCCCTGAACTTGACTCCTTCCAGAAGTTTATGGTAGTCTGGTGGATGGATGATATGTGTGAGAAAATGATTATGTGTATTAGTTATGTCAGGAAGGAAATTCCATATACAAGAATCAGAATCAGAACGGATTTCTTAGGTATAAAAAGAAAGCAATGAGAGTCAGAAACTTCTTGTTCTATGTTGGGCTCCTCTCGTCATGCTTTTGCCAGAAATATTTTCAAATACTTTAGAATCGTATTTTTCCCTGAAGAAAAGGGCCTTTTCTTTGATGCTCTTGTGGCTGTTTAATTAGAAGATAAAGCACATAAAGGAATAACATTTTCCTCTACCTCTTTTTATCCCTGTTTATTAAAGGACATGCTCTGTATTTCTTAGACTGAAAATATTCCATTTCATGTACACTCTGACTATGTGAAGAATATCCTTAGTACTGAAAACTCATGGCTAGATAACACAGCACAGGCTTTTCTCATAGAAAAGATTTGAAATTGAAATAACTAACAGAAAGGTAGTTTTTGAAAAGAAAATGTTATCTTCTTAAGGTGTTTTTCTAGACCCTAATTTTCTTTGTTTGCCTTGCCTTGCCTTGCCTTACCTTGCCTTCCCCTCCCCTTCCTTCCTTCCTTTCTTCCTTCCTTCTTTTATATTGTTATATTGAAAGATGATGGAAGTATATACCTTTTGGCTTGCTTTGGTTTGCTCTCGAACTGGATTTAAATAGCATTTTCAACAAATAATATGGTTATGGAACCATATGAGGAAATTGGCCCATGTAAGGATTGAGATGCTTCTCAGTCATCCAAATTAACAGGATTATTGCTTTTAGTTTAGATAAACTCCTGCTGAGTCGGAAGAGTTTCTGTAGTTTTCTTCTTTTTAAACTCCTCAAAGGATACAAGCCTACTGGTTTCATACATTTGTGTTTGTAGGCTCTTTATGACAGTATATATTTTTACATTTACTTTGTCAATATTTTTTTTCAAAAGATGGACGCACATTACTGGCTTTTAAATGGTTCTTAACATGTCTTCCTAAGAGGTCTTTAATTTTGGGCATGAACTACTGATTGCTTTTAGTTTTCTTGTTTGCACAGAGTCAAGTACATATTTAGCTGGGCCCTGGATATATATACTGCTGACTAAGGCCCATCCCTGCTCTAAAAGATCTTACATGCTAGAGCGGAGACATAGGTACATAATAACCGTTAATGTGATATGCACTAAATAGGGTTTTTATGAAGTTAGAGGTTACTTGCAGGATAGGAAATGACCTGCAGTTCAAGTAGGGTTGATGGACAAGTTATTTAAACAAAGCCACGACAGACGAATAGACATTTACCAAACAGAGTGGATGATCCAAGTGTGCAAAACTATGGTGTGTCTTTGCAATGATGTGTAGCTGGCTGGGTATGCAGTGCATGGCTTGGGGTCGGGGAGTGGGTGCCGTGGATGGCACAGGGGGATGACGAGTCTGCAAAACAGCTGGGATCAGATTAGCAGGAGCTTTGTATCTGATACCCAATATGACAGTAATTGTAATTTCAGGATACCTTTCTAGCCCTTTTCAAACCATTTTCCTTTTTATATCCCTTATCTTAGTTTTGTAAGCTTTAGAATTTTCACGAGTGTTCCTGCTTTATGATAGGAAAACCAGATAGAGAGGAATGTTCTAGTGAAGGGTTTGTCCTGGGGCCAGCTGGGGTGGGCAGAGCTCATTAAGCTTATGTTTTTTGAAAGCACACACATGATTTAATAGTTAAGAAATGTGCCCAGGGACTTGGAGGACTAAAATACTGAGAGATGGTTGCTAAAGTTTTTCTTGCCTGCGCTCTCGGGACATTTGCTGTGCTGAGATACGGTGACGAAAGTGCTAATGAAGGATGCCAGTGGAACCCTCCATTTCGGGCTGTCATCCCAGAGAAGGTCTGCAGCATGTAATGAGGCGAACAATCAAGTTGCTGTAGTCTGAAAAGGTTAAGGCAGCTTCAGGGATCACTATTTGTGCTTCTTGGGTACTGGAATGTCATGCCAGTAATAAGCAATATGCAATCCAGAGAAAAGAAGCAATTAGTTCTCCGCATTAGTGAAAGGCTGCCCTGCTTCAGAAAGGATGGTGAAGAATGAATTCTTTTCCTTTGAGGTGGAACTGAGTCACAAAGACTCAAGCCAGGGGTGAGTGAATCTTGTCAGTCTGTCAGCAACATTAATGGGGTTCCCACCATTTGCATACCATATAATTAGGTTTCAACAAGCCCTCAAAAGTTTAGAATATGTACTCAATGAAGTCAGAGAGTAGCTTTGAGTCACTAGCTTAACCAAGCTTGACTATACTTTTGTTGAGATTTAGATTCAGAATAGATGATAAATTCCACTAAACAATAGTTTTGACTTGGTCAGAAAACTAGGAGGGGAGGTAATCTCATGCTGACCCACCAAGAAGTTTCATTCAAGTTGTTGAAATGTTTATATATTTCATTAATTATTTTGGTGCTCTTTAGATTCCATTTGCAATTAAAATTTTTTAGAAATATTTATTTTTGATTTTTTAAAATTTATTTAAAAAATTTTTAATGTTTATTTATTTTTGAGAGAGAGAGACAGAGCACAAGTAGGGGAGGGGCAGAGAGAGAAGGAGACACAGAATCCGAAGCAGGCTCCAGGCTCTGAGCTGTTAGCACAGAGCCCAATGCGGGGTTCGAATCCACAAACCATAAGATCATGACCTGAGCCGAAGTCGGACGCTTAACCGACTGAGCCATCCAGGCACCCCTCCATTTTTAATTTATTATGTAACAGCTATTATATGCTAGGCACTGCCTTCTGCACTGGAGAAATAATGGCTGAGAACAGTTAACTGTTTCTCTAGAATTTTACCATCTATGTGGCCTGCCTTCGAGTACTAAATGATACCCTTACCACTAGGTACTTAACCACTAGTACTAAATGACACCTCTTACCACTAGGGTAAAACACGGGAGAAATATCCCCAGCACATCTTCCACCCATCCACAGAGGGCAGTCTCTTAAAGCATGGCTGAATCTGAATCCTGGGAGCAAAGTGAGCTAGATGTTTGCATGAAACACCTTCCCTGGTGATTCTGATTCTCTCTTGCTCCTCCCCATACTCCTTGCTTGGGTAGGAATTGCTCTTCAAACTTTAAAGCATGCACTGTTAAAAAAACAATTAAAGTAGACAATTTAGGTAATATTAACAAACCTTATTTAACACTTCATAAAGTGACAGTCTCCAGAGAACTGCAAAATGGGGTAAAAATCAGGGTTTTTATAGAATAAAGAACAAAGAACAAGAAAGAGAAAAATGGAAAATATCTGATTGGCTAGGGTCACATAGTCTGGTTTGGGGTGAGGAGGAACAAGAAAATAAGTATAGGGCCCAGAGTTCTTCGTGTTTGGGATTGGCTGACTGGATATACAGCGTTTCTGGTCAAGCAGAACATTTGCTGGGACATGAAAGTTATCTAAGTTTTGGTTTGCTGATGTGGCACTCTGGGCAGGAGTAGCTCCATCTTGGGCCTAGAAATATATTTCAAACATAAGAATCACCTTGGGGTCTTATTAAAATGAAGATTTAGATTCCTTAGGTCTGGGATGGATGTTGAGATTCTGCGTTGCTACATTTCTTCTGGATGATGTTGATGATCCTTCTTCAGACCATACTCAAAAGGCTCTCATTGTATGGAAATATCCTTAAACAAGCACCTGATTCTTCCATAGAACACTTCAAACTGGTTCTTTTCTAGAGGGCTGTTGATTTTTATTGGTAAGACATCATGTAGTAAAAAAGCACAAAAAGAAAAAAATATCATGAGAGGGTAGAAAGATATAGTCTCAGATATAAGTAAGTATGGTACTGAACTGACTTTTATGAGGAAATAGATCTTGGGGAGGATACCAAGATGAAAGAGGCAGGTGGTATTTTGAATTAGTATTGAAACATGAATGCAGCTGTAGCATGTGGCCTGGAAGATGAGAGTGGATAAGTAGCAGTTTTTACTCTGGGGATGTGAATTATCTTCCAGGCCAGCAAATTTCAGTGTTTTCCTGGGTTTCTTGGCTAACATGGTTTACTGAAAGGGAAGCATTGAACTTGTAAACTTTTAAAAAGTAGCATAAATTGTGAGAGTTGCAAATATTTACTAATATTTGTGCTACTCAGCAAGTTTATTATTTGATTCACCCATCCCAAGTTGACATCCTTGGGGGAGGGGAGAGCAGAGTTTTTGCAGAGGTAAGTTTCCTAAAGATTTTTAAAAATGGATTTACCTTTGGGAATGTGAGGCCTAATTGTAAATAAACTCTTGCTGCATTCACATCAGCAGTCCTGGATTAGTTAAGAGCTTTATTTCTGTGTGCCAAAAACTTTTAAAAAATGGCTGAAACTATGTAATTAGCAACTTTGAGTTTGACAGAAAACTACGCAGAAATCAGGACCCATTTCTCTGTGCTCAACTAAATGATGACTCTTCCTCCTAAGAAAGTGTTTACTATATTTTCTAAATGTATACAGATTGTTATCATGCTTGTACTTGGCATACTCAACATATTTGCTCCTTTTCTCTTGTATTCCTTTTTTTTTCCATTTTAAATCAGATCAATACTTCTAGTTCCTGTGATTTCTTTTTTAAATTTTTTCTTAGAAGCCACAGTAGATACTTCTCATGAAAACAAAATAAAATATGAGAAAGTTTTAACACTGCTTGAATGAAATCTGGAACTGGCTAAAAATATGTCCTTGTACAATAATCTGAACTTGGTTGACTGCAACACTCACGACTACTGGGGGTTGGACTTTTAGAACTGAATATGAACTCAACTCCCCAAAGACATCTAAGAACGGTCTCACACCAAGTGCTGCTTTAAAATATAGATCATATCTGTGTGTAGTTGTGATCCTGTACGCTTTAAAAACATTTCCTTTAGGAGTAGACATCAGTGTACACCAATGAGTTGAACAACAAAGAAAATATTTTTCAGAAACCCAGGGCAAATGTATGTCATTGGGAAAAAATCACAATAAGGAGAACACTTGTCTAAAAAATATACTATTATCCTATGTGTCCACCTCTCAGAATGGTAAAAGCCTACTGCAGTAAATCAATGAAGTTTATTTCATCATTTCACTTTGCTGTGGTGTTTTCCAAAGTGTGGTCCACCAGCTAGCGGTATTTGTTAAAAATGCAGATCCCTGGACCTAACTTCATATCTTTTGAATCAGAATTTGGATTCTGGATTTTTAATGAGCATCTCTAATTAAATATTTGCAACTGAAGTTTGAAAGCTACTAGCAAATTAGGTTGAAGGGAAAAGACTACTTGAAGGTTTCCCTGGGATTAGAAAGGAAGCTCTTTCAAGAATGATAGGTAAAAATTAGATGAAAGTGTCATCTCTCTATCCTTCCCACCTGAAATTCCCAGAAACTCTCCTTGTACCCAGGTATATCATGAGGATTTGTTTCTAAAATTTATCAGTTAAGAAAGTAAATAATGGCCCTGAAACTTATTTTTATGCTTAAGTCATAAGCAACTTATTCAGAGCTCATGAACATCCCATGGGTCTTAGAATTTTCCAATACTTGTAAGTATATAAATAATGAAAAAATAAGCATTTTTTTTCTCTTTGAAAGTAAAAAGGATTTATATTTAACAAAAGAGAATAGATGTCATTTTACATTTAATGAGTAACATACTTCCTTTTTGTGTTGGTGTTCATATTTCTTTGAGCATTACTGTCACCTGAATCTTGACTTATCCAAAAACAGTAGTAGAATTTAGTTAAATAATACTATCCTTTTAATATATATATAAAGTTTATTTTTTATATATATATATAAAGTTTATTTTTTTGAGAGAGAGAGACAGAGTGTATGTGCACACACACACAAAAGGAGGAAGGGCAGAGAGAAGGGGGACAGAGAACCTGAAGCAGGCTTTGCACTGACAGCCATGAGCCCAACGTGGGGCTCAAACTCATGGACTGCCAGATCATGACCTGAGCCGAAGTCGGACACAACCAACTGAGCCACCCAGGTGCCCCAAATATATATATTTTTATAATAAATATTTACTGAAATAGTTTTCAAAGTTTTATTTATCTGTTTTTAGAAGTAAAATTAGCTTTAAACAACATCTCACATGGAAATTCAATATGCAACGCAAGATAAAAACAAAGCTCCTTGGTTGAAGTGTGTGTGTGTGTGTGTGTGTGTGTGTGTGTTGGGGGTAGTGAGGCCCAGAGCCTACTCACTCAGTCATTTCATTCTCCTAGAGTAAAAGTCAGCAAACTGTGGTCCATGGGCTAAATCCTACCACTTCTTGTTTTTGCACATCACGTTTTATTGAATACAAATAGCCATGCCCATTTTTAAACTGTATTGTCTATGGCTGCTTTTGTGCTACCACAGCACAGTTGGGAAGTTCAGACAGAAACCTATTTAGGCAAAGTCTAAATAGAATATTTGCTATCTGGCCCTTTCCAGAAAGAAGTTTATAGATTTCTCTTCTAGAGAGGACAGTGTTTGGGATGCACATCTCCATGGCCTTGAGATGTGCATCTCAATCCCTGCAGGTATCTCTGTCCAAAGTAAGTATTTACCAAAATAAGTATGCTTCACAGGTATTGTTAGTATTATTATTTATATTATTTTCTGCATGTCCCATGCCATGAAAAGGTGGAAAAGCCCAGAGCATGATTCCACTATTGTAGAGCTGGCCTTGAATTTCCTAATATATTAATGACAGTAAATGATGTAATTCTTATGGAAAATTTGGGAATATTTCTTTTCAGTATTTTAAAAAAAATTTTTAAATTTATTTTTGAGGGAGGAGGACAAGATGGCGGAAGAGCAGGGAGCTCT
>CM053567.1:81551763-81584281 GCA_028646485.1 Cryptoprocta ferox
AAGGAGGGGAGGGGCACAGAGAGAAATGCAGAATCTGAAGCAGCTCGAGGCTCTGAGCTGTCAGCCCAGAGCCCAACATGGGGCTCAAACTCATGAACCACAAGATCATGACCTGAGCTGAAGTCGGACACTTAACTGACTGAGCCATCCAGGTGCCCCATCTTCTCGGTATTTTTAAGTCCACGTTGTTTGGTTTTATCTTTTCCCTAGGATTTTTTTTTTTTGACACAACTTTATATTTAAACAGTATTGATTATTTCCTTTTTTTCTGGCCATTAGCTAGTGGAGGTGGATCTCTCTAATCAAGGGCCAGAATAGTCTGAGATTTTGAGGACAAGGTGGTAGAAGACTACTCTGTCTTTCATGTCCTTTTTCATATGTTAAGAACAGGCAGACAAAATACGTGAACTATCTTATCGGTAATGGGTCCTCGTGACAAGAAGTTAAAACCTAGTGATTTATATCTTACAAGATTGGTTTAAACCAAACTACCATCAAGCATACTTCTTCGTACCCGTGAAATATATTTGTTGAATCAATGATTTTCTGATTTAGCTATGATTTTCCACCTGGCTTTATGTATAAGGAGAGCCAAACTCCCTTTGAAAAGTTGTTTCTTAAAGGTGACAATTTCGATTACCCCTGCAGTAGGTGGAGGGCAAAGTCTATATCTTTTCTAATTAAATGCATCATTCCTTTGTAACAAGGTCACACAAAGTAGGATCATATGCTGGGAAATACACTAAACTGTTGAATTTCTAGTCTCTTTAAGAAGTTCATCCTATTTTCTTTTATTTAACAGGTACTTTTGGATTGCTAACTCTAAGACACTAAGCTTGGTGGTGCAGGCATAATAAAGTCATGAGTGACTGTCATTTGTGATGGTCTGCAATTATGATGTAGAACAAGAGAGGTGATCTCTAGAATTAGGTTTAACCAAAATCTTTGGAGTATAGACTAAAAAAGACATTCTGGATGTCTCTGTATGATACCATTAACAAAACCCAATTCCAGTCTGAATTCTATAGCCTGTGCACTACGACTGGTGTTCTGAATATCAAAGGTGTTGCTGTTCATAATTGCTTTTGACAGTACCAAAGAGAGCACTATCTTTTCCTTCCTGGGACTTTTCAGCACGCTTTAACTCCTAGATCTGGACATGGATCCATAAGAAGGCCCATTTTAGCAGAGAAACAGCTCATTGTAGTGTCTCCCCTGTCAGGAGAGAAAATGGAATTAGTTACTCCTTACAGTACTTAGATTTTAAAGCAGAGGCCCATTTTCGGGGCATATGGTGGACCAAGATTAAAGTAGAGGGGCCAACCACCTATCCCCTTAACAGTCACCTGTAGGACCAAAACAAGATACGTTCACTCTCTGGATGTCATTCTCTGGGCTGAGACTGGCTGGCAGTGGGCACTTTATCAGTCATGCCCTGCGACTTCAGCTTGTCTGTTCTGGACTTCTATCCAAAAGATAAGGAGTTGAGTTGATTTTCAGACATCCTCCACAGGAGCTAAGTGTGTACTACAGCCAGAGACCAGTTTCTGGTCCTTTTACCGTGATTTTTCAGTCCCTCCAACATCAGGGTGAGAGTCTGATCCTTGCTAATCCGCCTCTCTCAAGGTGGCCTCATCAGAAAGGGGCTAACTCTTACCTGGCTTATTCTTTCCACCAGAGAACATTCTAGAAGCAGAGACACTTTCTTATTGGATGCTTTGTCTTTCCTTAGCAAAATGAAATGTAGTGAACGCTCAAATACAAAGACAAAATATCTATTGCCATTCATTTCCATCTCTCAAATACATCACAAACCTAAAAATTTCAAAAATTTCAAGGTAATTATTTTACTTTTTCCTAAGGTAAGATAATCAAAACAAGATAAAGACATTCCCTTTTCCCCTAAATAGTTCAGGATCTGTTAAGGGAGGTGGCACTGTGATGATGATTAGCACTTGATGAACAGTACGGTCAGGAAGTGATAAGTAGCCGTTAGTCGGCGACTCCTCTTTACAGAGGATCAGGACATTTCCTCTGCCTCAGAGATGCACTTGGAGGTTTCTTAGGGGGCACAAGACATGAGGTAGGGTTAAATATATATAAGGTGGTTTTTAATTTCCACATTTTATGAAAATGGAATTTCACTGTGAAATAAGAAAGAATGAAAAATATAATTTAGAAAAAAAGTTTCTTTTCAATCAGAAACCTCCTAGCTCTCCTACTTTCCCTAACACGCCTCATCCTTTCACTGAAGAATTTACTACTCTCAGTCTCTGTGTTACTTGTGTAGCAATTTACAAAAGAAAGATTTCCATAATTAGTCTTTTTTTCCTAGAAAAAATCCTACAGCATTGAAATAAGAGCATCTTTTCCTTCTCTCCCTTCAAACCTTTCTCTATCCTTGATCATAATTGCCTAATTGCACCCATTCTTTATATATCCCTCTGTGCCTTCTTAGCAGTCCCCCAGGTGGTTAGAAATGTTATTTGAAAGACACAGATACAGATGCATGTTATGCAATTAATAGGCCTTCACTAAGTGGAATCAATAGACCATTAAAATGAATTTGTGCTGTCCAAGTTCGCTCTCTCCATCTTTCTTTCTCTGGCAATAACTTGACCCAATGGCTAAAGAGATATGAAAATCCTGCTCTTCGATCCCACTCTGTTTTAAGTGCCAAGGAAGGGTAGGGCACAGATAATGATTTCCTGCTCTCAGCAACAAATGTGCAAATATTTCCATCCTAAGTCCACCTCCTGTCCAGGCTACTGAATCGGGAGTTGCACCATGTACAATAGAAAATGGGATAATTTGCTTACTCTGACCCAGACAGAGGCAGTATCTTGCAATAAATGGCCTGGTCGTATAAATAATAAAGTAAAAACGGACCCAAAACTGCCGAGATTTTTGTTTGCAGGAAATAGGATAACTCTAAGCAATTTATAGCACTGTTTTCCAGCTAGAGTCCAGGGGCTCTTTAGTTAGTAATGGCAATAACAGAAACGACTTCATGTCAAGATGGAGCCACAAGTGCTAGGCAGAAAGAGAGCAACAAATATTAAAAGATGTCAACTGTCAGCATGAGTCGCTTGTGCCTTGTGGTGCTGGGAAAATGGAGCAAGCCAGTAGCACCAGCAGTGAGAGAGCCGTTGGAAAACCTCTGAGGCCAACAACAGCTCACATTCCCTGAATCCCTGAGATACTTGCTGAGGAAGGAGAGAAAGAATAATTTATGAGCACTGGAGGCCTGATCTGTTAACACATTATTTTTTTTTTTGTCAGGTGGAATAATTACTGACCTGACACTATTATGGATATACATTCAGAGGAACAGACATTCCTGGGGTGATGGCAGGGGAGTAGAGTTTTCAGGTTGCCAAAGTGACCAGTCTGCTCTTGCTTATGTCCTGGAGGAGAAAGGAAGACATGCTGAACTTTCTGAGGTGTTAAAATACAAGGGAAATAGGCTCCCCGGAGATTTCTCTAAAGATGATGCGGTAGCAAATTTTCAAACTTTCCTAATATCAGATTTTACTCGCAAGATAATATTATTAGTAGCTTCTACTGTTGAGTGCTTTCTAGGTGAAGGTGTGCCAAAGGATATACACTCTATGTTATTCAATATTCACAGTGACCTTCTGAGGCAGGCGCTGTTACCACCTGCATTTTATAGATGAGTAAAGGAAGGCATGGTAGGCTGTGTAACTGTGAAACAAAGTTGATAAATGTGGTGCCGGGAGTTAGACCCAATTTTGTCTGATTCCAGAGCTTGAGCTTAAACTACTATGCCATATTGTCTCATGTATTAATAATAACGAAACCGCAAATAACAATTCTGGCATCCTCACCTAATATTTATTTAGTACTTAACTTTGTGCTAAACATTAGGTTTGATGTTTGAATAAATAAGGATAGGGTAACTACTGTAACAAATAACCCCAAGTTCTTAGTGTTATAACATGATACAACTTTAGGGGGTTTATTTGGTCACCACATATCACAGCCCAGTCAGGTAAGCAGACTGGTAGGTGTGTGGTAGAGGGGTTCTGCTCCATGCAGTCCATTCAGAGACCCATGTTCAACATGGGGACTCCAAAGTTATCAGATAAGGGAAGGAAAAAATCCTGAGAAAGGCACACCTGCTCTTTTTTTTTTAAATTTTTAATGTTTATTTATTATTGAGACAGAAACAGAACATGAGCGGGAGAGAGGCAGAGAGCGAGGGAGACACAGAATCTGAAGCAGGCTCCAGGCTCTGAGCTGTCAGCACAGAGCCCAATGCAGGGCTCGAACCCATGAACTGTGAGATTATGACCTGAGCCAAAGTCAGCGGCTTAACTGACTGAGCCACCCAGGTGCCCCAAGTCACACCTGCTCTTAGCTGCCTTAGTCTAGAACCCAAACAACCCGTGGGCTTACATTCTATTGTCGGTAACAAGTTACA
Source organism: Cryptoprocta ferox (assembly GCA_028646485.1). Classification (NCBI taxonomy): domain Eukaryota; kingdom Metazoa; phylum Chordata; class Mammalia; order Carnivora; family Eupleridae; genus Cryptoprocta; species Cryptoprocta ferox. The sequence continues at coordinate 81,556,208 of CM053567.1, forward strand.
TAACCCACCTAAAGAAAAGTTTGCTGCAAAATGTAGTGTAACTGTGCCTAGGGGGAGTAAATCATTTGGTGAGCATCTGGTTCATCCATGACATGGTATTTTACCTGCATTAGCTCTCGGTTCACACTAACTTTATGAAGTTATTATTCCCATGATACAGATGAGGAAGCAGATACAGAAAGCTTCTACTGTCTTAAGATCACACAGCCAGTGAATGTTGGAGGATTATGAGAGAAAACTGATAGAATCTCTCACACAACAAAAATGAAAATTTGTAAAAAGACTTTATACTGTATTTATTGATCATTTAAAAGACTCGTCATCAGCATTTTCCTCTGCAGTCATTTCCCCATAGGCAATAACTAGTTCTCCATCTCTGCCCGTTTATTGTAGTTCTCTGAATGAGCTTTTTTGTTTTTTTTCTTTTTATCTCTGGGCCTTTGGAGGAGCTGCTGCCTTCTGTTTCTTGACTTGGGTCACTCTGATGTATCTTTCACATCCCAGCTTAGATACTACTTCTCCAGAAACTCTCCTCTGATTTCAACATCTGGGTTAGGGATTCTGCTCTAAGCTTCCTCAGCATCCCTGATTTCCCTTATCTTAGCACTTGTTGCATAGCATTTTAACTTTTTATGGATGGACCAGTCTCCTTTGACTGAGGCTGAGTTCTGTCAGGGCAGAGATTTTGTTTATCTCAGTTATCTCTGTATCTTAGTATCTAAAGTGCCTGGCATATAACAAGAGCTCAAGAAATACTTGCTTTTTCAAAAAATATTTTTAATGTTTATTTATTTTGGAGACAGAAAGAGACAGAGCATGAGCAGGAGAGGGGCAGAGAGAGAGGGAGACAGAGAATCCAAAGCAGGCTCCAGGCTCTGAGCTGTCAGCACAGAGCCCAACGTGGGGGTTGAACTCAGGAACAGTGAGATCATGACCTGAGCTGAAGTCAGAAGCCCAACTGACTGAGCCACCCAGGTGCCCCAAGAAATATTTGTTAAATGAATGAATGAATAGGTGATTCTCCCAGTATTCTGAACCTACCCTTACAAATCCATGACTGTAGTCTGAATAAGTTGATATTCCTTCTCCTATGTATCTGAAGTATTATCTGAGTGAGCCTGAGTATGTAAATGTGGCAGGTACTGTATGAAGTCCTGGACAGATTCAAAGTAAAAAAAAAAAAAAAAAACAACCCTCATCCTGAAACTCTGAGAGCTCCCAGTCTGGGGATGGAGATCTGTAACTGTGAATTATGTGGTATGGTCAGTGACACTGGGGTGGGATGAGGGAATGAGATCCTGCGAGAGCACAAGGAAAGAATGGTTGGGGAGGAAGGTATGCAGAGAAGGGGGTCTATGAGCCAGACTTTAAAAGATATATTAAATAGAGACAGAAAGGAAGGTCATCTAATGCATAGTGGATTGCATTACATGGGACAAACCAGGAAGATATAAAGATTTCCTTTTTGAAGAATATAGGAACACAAACAACACGACTGGCAAATGATTTGAAGAGATATTTCAAGAAAGAAGATGTAGGAATGGCCAATAATACATGCAAAGATGCTTGACATCATTAGACATGAGGAAAAGGCAAATTAAAATCACAGTGGGACATCTCTACGAACCCACTTGAATGGCTAAGATTAAAAAGACTTAAATCCCAAGTGCTGGCTGGCAAGGGGGCAGAACAACTGAACCCTCATGCACTGCTGGTGGGAATATAAAATGGTACAGTCATTTTGGAAAACAGCTTGGCCATTTCTTATAGGATTAAATATATCCTTTCCCTAAGACTCAGCCATTCCACTTCTAGTTATTTACCCAAGAGATATGAAAATATATATCCTCCCATAGATTTGTACACACGTTCCTAGCCGATTTATTCACAGTAGTCAAAAGCCTCAAGTAACCCAAATGTTCCTCAATAGGAAGATGGATAAACAAATCATAGTGCAGCCAACTAATGAAATATTTCTCAGGAATGAAAAGAAACTACTTACATACCCACTGGCATGGGTGACCTCGAAGCATTATTCTGAGTGAAAGAAACCAGATATTATGAGTACAAGCTGTACGGTTGCATTTATATAATAGTTTAGAATGGGCAGAACCAATCTATAGTGCTAGAAAGGATATCTGTGGTTGCCTGGGGTCAGAGGTGGGGGAGGGAACGACTGTAATTGGGCATTAGTGAAAATTTGGAGGTGAAGAAAATATTCTTGATTGTGATAATAGTTGCAGTGCTGCATGTATCTGCTAAAATATCAAATTAAATCTCAGGCAGCAGAAACAATAAAGTCCATTACAGAGATTATTCTTGACTCAAGCAAACAGGGCCACTTGTTGTTTCCTAAACACCACGTGCTATTTTGCATCAGTCTTCAATAACGCTGTTCCCTCTGCCAGGAATGTCCAGCCTCATATCTGTTGGATGAAGTTCTACCAACTTTACGTTGCATCCTTTGCATGATGTCCATCTATCTAATTAGATAATCTTGAGCTATCCTGCCTCGAACCTCATAATTATTGTTTTATCCTTCTTTCAAAATTTTTCTTATTTTGCCTTGCATTCTCTTTATTTGTGGCCTTACTTGTCTTGTTCTCCAATAATCTATAAACTGCCTGGGGGCAAGGCTCTTTACCTTCAAGAGTATACTGCCCATCAGGGTATGTGAGAGTGGGTGTTCAGTATTGGTTTGCTGACATCAATCAATTGCAATGAATTGTTTTGCAAGTCTGATCTGAGAGATGCATGAAATCACTTTTTTCTTTCACATTTGAAAGAGACCCACTATTTTTCACTGTTGTTCATACCATGTGTTCACAATAGAATCAGGAGGATTTGCCCTTGGATTAGATTTTAAAATTGAAACAGCTACATGTAAGTTGAGCCCAGAAAGATACATGACAGCTTTAGAGAGACATGTGGCAGTTGGGTCATGAAATGAAAGGGTTGCTGATGTAAAACTACTATTCGTTTCAGAGAACTTCTAAAACAAAGGGAAAATAATTTTGCTTTTGTAAAACATGAAAGTTGATATATGGTAATTATTTTCTGCTTGACTGTAATTATGACTTCATAACATAATATAGTATATTAATGACTATGCTGTGTTAATTGGAGAAATAGGTATATTAAGAATATGTATTAACTGTCAAATTCTATACAGAAATTTGTTATTTTAATAAGGCTCTTTCCTATATATTATTTTATTTAACAGTGTTTCCAGGTCTTGTAAGTCTCATAAATTGCAAAAGATATTTTAATCCTAAAGAAGAATCATTTCCATAATTAAAAAGTTATTTGGGCAAGTAACTTAACCTTAGTTTCTTCACTTATGAAATAGGGAATAATAAATATTTCCTGGTGATGTATAGAGAGCAGATCTATGCACAAATCCATCTTTAGAAAGGATAAACCTCAACTCTAATGATCTACCTAACTCTTAGTCATGTAATTGCTATTGCACAAAATCGTGTTTTTTTCCCCACCAGAATTCAATATATATGATTATAAGGTTTAAGGCTATGGGTATGGGCTTGAATAAAGTAGTAAGTTTATAATAAAATGTATCAAGCAACAAGGAAAAAAATGGAATGTCGGTGGGATTTTAACACTGGTAATGTATTTGTATCCTTAACTCTAATGGAAAATGGCGTGAAACATTATTTTTCCACGCCATGACTTTTATCCTCAAAGCCGAAGAATTTGAGCAGTGGGTTTATAGCCTTATCAACACAGAGAATCAACTAATTGACAGATATTTTTATGCAATTTGTTCCAAGAAATGCTAAACTTGAGATTGGAAAGTTGCAAATGCTATAACCCTTGGTTACAGAGGAGAGAGAGCTAACCCTACTGCTCTGTCCCAAGTCTCTCCCCTCCTCCCCCACTCCAGGCCAGTACTTTTTCTTGGCTGTAAGGTTGCTAAAGGCTGTTCTGGGTACTAAGTAGATGTTGACCCAGGTTTATATTTTAGATCTTATGGTTTTAGAACCCAGACTTTTTTTTCTGGGCTTATCAGGTCTTGTGTGGTTCTTAGCATCTGTGTCTGTTTTTCAGTTGTGTTTAGGGACATCATCAGATTATACCCCTGGGAGAGTGGATAGTAGAAGCTGGAGAGCACTGTTAATGGCAACTCCTCTGCCTTCTCTTTTTCACACATTATGCTCAGTTTTACCCACTGGTATACTGGTGAGGATGCTAAGGGAATCATCAAGATGAAAATAGCCATTTCTTGAGTGCCAATGGTATGCTGCCCTTTCCATACAATTGTATAAGGTAGGTATTATTATTATTATCCCCATTTTACAGGTGAGCAAGTGGAAACTTGGGTTAAGTAAACTTACCCAAGTGTACAGAATAGTAAACATTAGGATTTGAACCATCAATAGTTTTTTTACTTTTAGGTCACTTTTAAGAATGTATTCTTTCACTGCTGTGATCTTTGGCCCTAAGATGAGATTTGAAAGAGCTGAACATATTATCACAAATTAATCAAGCAGTACTTACAAACACACACCCTGATCCGAGCAGCTTTTTGCTTACGATGGGCAAAGAGAATTCATATACAGCCAAAGTCGGGAAGCACTCTTCTTATTTTTCTGTCTTCAAATTAAAGTTATAGCCTTTTGAGGGTACATAAATATACAAATATAATCAATATATTTGCCCTCTTAGTCTTTGGGCTTGAAAGTCTAGTTTTAACAAAAATGTGTCAATACATGTTTAATAGATTCAATGTATAATCACCCCATCTTCAGAATGTATGAAGTTATGATTTTACATATTTGTCATAAATGGCTGCAGCATCCATATATTATTGGAGTGAGCTTTTCTAATGGGGATAAATGTACCGCACTGTGGGCTCTCAAGATGGCAAGATACACAACTCATGCTCAGCGAAGCAGGGGGAAATATATTATCCCTTTGCCATGCTGTGACATGCATATATTCCATTTGAGCTTCATGAGGGCATTAAATCCAGAGAGAGATCAAAAGAAAATACAGACACAGACTTCCACTGCTAGCTTTTACAGCAGTTTCTGTTGGCTCAATGCTATTTGCATAGAGTGCAGAAGGCTCAATTGCTTCTCTGAAGGAGAAATTTTGTTAAAACATTATGTTTTTTTCTCTTGCAAGTTACATTTCCCTAAATTGCCTAAAAATCCAAGGAGATTTATAATAAATGATAACCCAAGGGAAAATGTTCTACTCCAGTTTCATAATGCTGGGGTGTGGAAAAAAAATTTAAAAAGTTACTTACAAATGATCAAAAATAGTTCAAAATTTTAGTTCCTGAAGACAGAATTTTCACAAAACCTGTTTCAAATAAATGCTTTTGTCTGTCTTATTTCCTTGCATTCTTTTGTTGGTAGCAAAATAAAGGTGCCCCAGGTTAATTAATAAATTCTAGAGGCAAATACTGTTCATTTTCTCCCAACCAGCAAAACAAAACAAAAACAGTCATAATGTGGGGAGTAATTTTTCATAAGAGCTATCATTTTCAGTTTTTGTATTCTGCATAGTACAGTAGACTGTTCAAGCCATTGAAATCATGGGGTGGGGGTGCTGAGGGTTCCAGGGGATTATAGAAAGTACTCAGCAATGCCTCTTTGCTCCAAACTAATCCTGGTGTCAGAACTGCATTGTTGAACCAGAGAGAGCAAGCATTGTGATCGCCTACCTCTGTGGAAATCTAAGTGTGAGGAGAAGTGTTAAAACTCAGACTATCAACCCACTTGACAATACTAACAAACCTCATGATGGCATTAAACTAAGGGATTGAAGCCACAAATTTTGGATTCTAGCTATTGTCGATTCTACTACTGTGACCTCTGAAAATAAAGAGATGGCATTTTCAATGAGAACTTTGCATTTGCACAGGAAACTTGAGGATAGCTTTAGTTTAAAAAAGGAAACCTGAGGCTGAGGGTCTATCAGTCATGACTAAGTTCAGTTGGCATGAAAGAGATATAGTTCTCTCTCACATTTTTGAAGGTTGGAAGTTTGTATTCTAGCGCTGTGGGGGCACTATAAAATTGCTAGGGACTCAGGTTCTCTCCAGCTGACTGCTTTGCCTTTCTTAGGATGGTTCAAGGTGATGGCTAGAACTCTAGCTAACATGTAGAAAGGAATGGAAGAGCAGATAAAGAGCACATAACATGTTTTAATGGATTTTTCTACTGTCTCATACAATTTTTCTACTGTTTCATACAATTTTTCTTTACATCCCATTGGCCCAACCTTAATTCCACCATCACGCATAGCTGTGAAGGAAGCTGGGAAACATAGTCTTAATTCTGGGAGTCTTCTGCTCAGCTAAAAATCAAAAGTTCTGTTACTGGTCAAAAAGGAAGAAAGGATATTGGAGTGGTAAGTCTTATCTCTTTTATAGTAGGCTTCAGTAATTGCTTAGGATGACATAGTTTGCTATTTGTAGAGATTAGAAGTAGGTCTCCTGATGGTACAGTGCTCTTTGAATCAAAGAAAATGACCTTTTGGGTGCTTCGGTGGCTCAGTTGGTTAAGCATCCAACTTCAGCTCAGGTCATGATCTCATGGTTCATGAATTCGAGCCCTGTGTCGGGCTCTGCGCTGACAGCTTGGAGCCTGGAGCCTGCTTCGGATTTTGTGTCTCCCTCTTTTTCTCTGCCCCTCCCCTGCTCACACCCTGTCTCACTTTCTCTCAAAAATGAATAAACTTAAAAAAAATAAAGAAAATGACCTTCTAAGCTCAAAGAGGAACAATTTATATATAGAGGAGAATGAGAATAAAGGCCATTATGAATTTTAAAGTTGGGTTGGAAAGTTTGGTTTAAGCATTCTTTCACCCATGCATTTTTGCCTATATAACACGATTCTTATTCTATTCAGTTTTACTCTTTCCAGTTTAAAATAGGAAAAAAAAATCTTAGAATATAGAGATGATATTCAAATTTCCCATCCAATAGCACTGGTGAAGCAAAAAGAACCAGAGAGTCACTTAACTTGTGACTACAGGTCTCAAGTGGGCACTGTGCACTGCCTGGAGAGCTGTTAGGTCCCCTGGCCAACTTACTCCATCACTCTGAAAAACTGTTTTCCATGCCTTCTCTCACTCCCCTAGCATTTGATAGTCTTTCCCTTCACTGTTAGCTGATGACCTTGCTATTTCACTGAGAGAATAAAGACAAACAAGAGAATTTCTGTCAGTCCCTACCATCACAGATCCACCTGTCACTGGATTCATACACTTGGCCTTCCCTTTCATTTCAATGGATGAACAGTCCCATTTCTTTTGAAGCCCAATTGTACGCTCATGCATAGATCCTATCCATTCTTGCCTATTCAAGAACTTTGCTTCTGCAATTATGTTCTCTTTCTTCAGCATCATTTTCTCTTTCTTTTTTTTTTTTAAGTAAAGATTCTTTTAATGTTTATTTATTTTAGAGAGAGACAGATGTGAGTGGGGGAGGAGCAGAGAGAGAGGGACACACAGAATGTGAAGCAGGCTCCAGGCTCTGAGCTGTCAGCACAAAGCCTAACACAGGTATTGAACCCATGAACTGTGAGATCATGACCTGAGCTAAAATCAGATGCTTAACCAACTGAGTCCCCCAGGCATCCCCATTTTTTCTTTCTTAATACACTCATTCCTACCAGTGTTCAAAGGTATTCTAAAATCTCCCCTAAAAAAATCACCCACTCTAGACCATTTCACATTCCCTTTCAGGTATTTCCTTTTCTCATTGGAAGGGGGGTTTATGTTTTATATTCATTTCTTGGCTCTTTCCACTCAGGCCTTCATCTCTAGCACACCACCAAAATCCTTCTAGTTAAGGCTACTAATGCTTCCCATCTTGCCATATCCTATGGGCATTTCTCAACCTTGATCTTACTTGACCTGTCTGTCAGTAGCACTTGACCCAATTGTTTACTCTGCCCTCTGGAAGCATATTCTTTACTTGGCTTGGGTAGCTCTATTACTGTCTTGTTTTCTTCCTATGCAATGGCTGTACCTTCCTATTCTTTGCTGGCTCCCCTCTCCCTGACATAATAATTTTGAGGGTGCTCTAGGGCTCAGCCTCTTGGTTGTTTTCTCTCTTTTTCCTGTGCTTTCCCTCTAGGTGATCCCATTCACTATGATGGCTTTAAATATCATCGATACCTATGTGGTTCTGAATTCACATCTTCAGCCTTTTCCTTTTCTGTGGGCTCCAGACTTGTATGTCTAACTCCCTCTTCAACATCTCCCCCTGGATGTCTAAAAAGCATTTTCAAATTTAACATCTTCAAAGCAGAACTCTTGACTCTCGTTTTCCCAAGCATTTCTTCTGCACATTTTAGTAAACAGCACCATTGTTCACTAAATGGATCAGTTCAGAAACTGGGAGTGATCTTTGATGCCTATCTCATAAGCCTCACATTTAATATCTCAGAAAAGCATAATCTCCAACCTCAAAATATATCTAGGATTTAATCCATTTCATCATGTTCACCATTACTTTCCCTAGTCCAAGACCCCCATTTTGCTCCTAATTGGTTTTTCTGCTTCTAAACTTGCCCACCCCAAGTCATAAATTTCAGAGTTATCTGATTGAAAGATAAATGAGGCCATGTAAGTCACTCTTCTGCTCAAAATCCTCCAGTGGATTTATTCAATCAGAGTAAAAACCCAGCTCCTTACTCTGTCTTCAAGGCTCTATTTGACCTGCCCTCTCTCTGTCCAACCTCATCTCCTGCCCCTCTCAGCTCTACCATACTGACTCTTTAATTCCTCAAAAATAGCAACCTTGCTGCCACATCAGGACCTTTGAATACATTATTTCTTCTGCTTGGAAAGCTCAGTCCCCAGATGTCTGTATGGATAGTTGTCCCATTTTATACAAGTTTTCATTCTGATATCACCTTCCCAGATGGGCCTACTGTGGGTATGCACTCCATCTTCACATTGATCCCCTTACCTAGGGTTATTTTAACTTACATAACATAGCATTACATGTACACAGGATTTTTTGGTTTATTTATTGTCTGTCTCTCCTACAGTGTAACTTCCATCATGGCAGAGGTTTTATGTTTGTGTTGCTTGCTTTTTTATCTTCTGTGCCTAGAAAGGTTCAAAGTGGTGTGTGTGTGTGTTGTGTGTAATATGAGAGTGAATGAGTCTGAAGCCTTGGAGAGACTTTAGTCAGTTACCTGATTAAACTAAAAATTTATTTCTGTTTTCATTTAATCTGTGCTGGGCTGCATAACCTTTATGTCTGTCCTCTTTCTGGAAGAACAAATCAGTATGCAGCAAGATCAAGAGCATTTGGGAAGCAAAGGTCAATCTGATGCCCACTCTACTAGTTTTGCATCTCAAAGATGGCATTGTGGCCAAGAACAGATCCATTAGCTGCTTGAGCACATGCTACACTTCAAACACCGAAAAAAAAAGGGAGAATTATCTTCTGAATCAAGCAATTCACTAGAAAGCCCTGGTTGCAAAGGCACATGTGCAAATTTCATCATTTCTTTCTAGCTCATCTCTGTTTCACAGAGGCATCCATTCCACACTTGTCGAAATGTATTGGGTTTGAAAATCATTCTCAGGATGTTCAGAGTTGCATCAAGGACACCCGAGGGGGGAAAATGTGGTTAAGCAGAAAAAGAGACTCAGAGGACCAGGAGAATTTGTTTCTGGCATCCATTTAGTCTTTTTTTGTGTGTGACAGCATTACCTGTGGCACCCATTCCCCCTCCATTTACATAAAAAGCAACATGCATGCTTTTCAGCCTCAAGCAACTCCTGACAGGTTTTGGCTGGATAACTTGAAGGAGGGTGAATCACAGCCATTTTTAAGAGGGAGGTGAAAACAGCTGTTTAATACCAGAAATGCTATCCTGCCAGAGGGAAAAACATGTTTCCTAAGTGTACAATAAGTGATCCTGCGTATTAGGAACTTTGTTTCCTGCCTGTTATGAATACCTCGACTATAGATAAGGTTGACAATATTCAGTTAAGTTGTTTGATCCAATTTTTGTGAAATAATGAGTGTCAGTCCTTTTGTATTTCTAACTGAAAAGAACCACTCTGGGTTCCCCAGACACTAAGCTTGAGGTGTGTGGCACCAGCTTTGGCCTGCTTTCTGTGCTTGCTTTCAACCCATCGCAGGCAAAAATAGAAAGCGTATTAATTTTGCCTTTGGCAAAGGACCAATTTAGTGTTCAGGCATCAGATATCTGAATACCCACATCCCTACCCCTGGATACCTTGCTCATCAGTCCTGAGTTGGTTCTGGACCTGGTTTTTCCTTTGCTCCTCACTCTGATTCCCGTTGTGAAAACAGAATCTATCCATGGCTGGGTAATGAGAAGAGGCCCTAATAATCAAATCCACACAAATATATCAAAAAAATCAAAAACAATTTAATGTGTACTTCCCATGGATGTCAGTTAATAGGAATAGGGTGTTTAATTTGGAGTTTTAAGCAAAAGGTATTTTGGACTTCAGATGGAAGAGGAGTCCCTGGAAACACTTTCATTTTATGTAGGTGGCCCCTCTCCACAGCTCACCAATTAGAGTTTCCTTGCCATGAGTGTAATATTATAAATCAGGCCAGGTTATGTCTGACCATTATCCTTCTAATTAAGAGTCTGACCCAGACCTCTACTATAGATTTGGTACAATTACGCTTGGCTCTTAAATTTTTGTGTTTAATTTATTTCAAATTTTTACTTAGAACATTGATAGATGTTTTTGGAAAGTCAGTGAAAAATGTATCTTTGTAAATTTGGCCCAAGTCTCTGACTCAACCAGAGAGAACTGTTAGCTTACAAATACCTTATTATTTTTTAGATAGCAACTGCTCTTGGACAGAGCAAGTAACTCACACCTGGAAGAATTTCAGTAAGATCAATGGAGCATTCTTTGAAGGAACAAACCCATCTAAGCATAAATCTCGTATTTTTAATATTGGATCTGAAATTCCTCTTTTGCTAACTCTTTGGCCATGATCTCTGTTAAAACAGCCAGCTCTTCAAATCATAGATCATTAGGAGCTTTCATATTTGACTTTTATCCCAATACTGAATGCTACAAGGCAGTGTGTTTTATTTTAAGTTTCGCTACATGGACAAGGGCAGGATGATTTCTAACTGAACTAAATCCCTATTGTCATTTATTTTTATGATAATAGTAAGGTCTGTGAACATTTTGGAAGCTTTGGGATAAAAGAAAATATCGTTTTTAACTTTCACTACACTTGCCACTTGGGAAGTCGTATTGTTCATTCGCTCTTAAGAAATCACCTAAACAGATTAAGAGCTCCATATGGCTTTGGAGAAATGGAAAATACTGATGGAAAAGGTGCTGGTGACCACAACAATACACTTGCAATTGCCATTTAGCTTATCCCTTTGTAATCCGCTGTTCCACCTCACTGAGGCTGGTAATGTGAAAACCAAACCAAGTGCCCCCGATACTCAGCCAAGGGATTGCTGAGCTCACTGCATCAACCCCATCACCTCCCTCAATCCTTTTTTTCATGTGCATGTAATCTTTTTAGGGACAGAGAATGCCATGGCCGGGGGGGGGGGGGGTTCCTCATGCTTTTTTATTCTCTGAGGCAGGAAATGCAGATGTGGCATCAGTGCCTGCTTTTGCCTTTTTTACTGGAAGGAATTTAGATGTTCAGTGTGAGAGGTCATCATGGTCCGTAGCTAGTGGCCTAAGTCCTTGGTACATGAAGTATGATCTCGGGATCATCTCTGGATGATGTATCATCTTTGGATGCAGAATCAGCATCGCTTAGAGGCTGGTCAGAAACGCAGAATCTTAGGTTCCCACGGAGACCTAGTGAATCAGAATCTCCATGTTGACAAGATCCCTGATGATTCATATGCACATGAGGTTTAGATTGGAGGAGAACACCCCTAAATTGCTTCATTTATTTCCCCATCAGCTTTCAGAGAAGTCTCCTAGGAAGTGCCACAGGCATTACATTTCTGACTTGTGTTCCCAGGTAGGGAAATATACTCTTCCTGCTCTGCCTTTCGTCCTGGTCTGACAATGTAAATCTTTCGGTTTCATGTTTAGGTGTCCTTTTAAACTTAATAGCTGATCTTTGGGAAAAAAAAATCAATATTTGCCCACAAGTCATTCCTTTTTGGGCCTGTTTCAAAAGAAGAAAAGGATTGACAAATATTCTTAGCATCTGCCACAGCCTTTATAAAGCTGCAAATCTCTTAGGTCAGCAGAGAGTCTATGATGACTACTAAAGTGTACAAATATCGTTTGAAAAGGCATTGCAAAAATTCTTACCTAAGGCATGGCTCTCTGTTCCTTCGCTGAAGCAGCTCACACAAAGACCACTGGGGCAAGGCTTCAAAGGGGACAATTCTCTGCAGAGCACAGCTCACCAAGATTTGCAACAAAGGACTTCTCGATATCAGCAGCGGCTTGCTGACACTAGAGTGGGTTGGGGGATTGGAAAAAATGATTAAAACACAATTAAGACACAACAGCAGTAGTGGAGAGATCCTTGTGGGTCCTGTAATGGGGTCCTTTGGAAGGAGAGGAATAAAACAGCAGTTTTATGCAGATTGGGCTAGGAAGCTGTTGAAGTTGATGGACTGAAGTGGTGTTGCTTTCTTGTATTCTTGAAAATAATTATGATTTTTCCTCATAGATATCAGTAAACAGACTAAGTTTATAATGCCACACAATGCATTGCTACAAAGCATGAAAATAGTTAAGTTGAATAACTTATCCTATATGTAAGTAAACGTAGTTCCTTAAAATCAAACTGGTTTTGAGGTTTCCCAGTTCAATTAATATAATGTATATATGCAGATCCAGACACTGACTCTTCTAGCAATGAATGACAATGCAAGATGTACTTATTTAGAGACTGGGTCTCACAATGCTTATCATATCAGTATTTTCTACTCTCAATTTGGAGAATTAATTTAAGGTATTCAGTTCTTTTTTTAAGTTTATTTATCTATTTTGAGAGAGAGAGATCACCAGTGGGAGAGGGGCAGAGAGAGAGAGAGAGAGAGAGAGAGAGGATCCTAGGCAGGCACTGTCAGCACGGAGCCCTATGCTGGGCTTGAACTCACAAACCATATGATCATGACCTGAGCCAAAATTAAGAGTCAGGCGCTTAACAAACTGAGCCACCCAGGTGCCCCTAAGGTATTAAATTCGTTAAGGATATTTGGAAAACCAAATAAGACAAGACTCCCTGTCAAGACACAACAGCTTGGGATAGAAACATAGATAAAAGTACATTTCCTATAGAAAACATTATGACCCTGACATATGATCACACATACTGTACACTGTACAACTCCAGGGGGCGACATGTGCATGGCCTCCGTGAATGCCATTCCACAGTTACAAGATGCGGCAGCTATGAATCTTGTCATGTGCCCAATATTCTCCTTGTAAACTTTAGTGTCACTCATTTTTGGTAATATTTAAAATTCTCTAGCCTAGAGCCATGTAAAGTTTATAGAGTAGCTCCAAAAACACTCTTTATATATCTTGCCATTTGATGTATGAAAGAAATCTGACAAGGTTAAAAGCTAGTGCTATCATTAAAACAAATTTTTTAATGCTTATTTGTTTTTGAAAGAGAAAGAGAGAGACAGAGTGTGAGCAGGGGATGGGAAGAGAGAGAGGGAGACACAGAATCTGAAGCAGGCTCCACACAGAGCCAGATGTGGGTCTTAAATTCCCAAACTGTGAGATCATGACCTGAGCTGGTTGGATGCTTAACCGACTGAGCCACCCAGGAGCCCCAATTTTTTTTTTTATGAGAAAATGTGCTAGAGTGCTTTTTTGGAACCCTTTTCTCAAAATTGTGATTGTAAATTGGCATTGATTCAAATACACAAGTTCAAGTGGTATTTATAAATAAAACACCAATGTTACTCACTGTCATATGTTGGATGGGAGTGTGGGTTCTGGAGTCCACAGCTGGGACAGAATCCTTCCTCTTTCACCATTGAGTTCTGCCATCTTCTTAACCTTTTTCATTGGAATCATGGAGCTGATTATAGTATCTACATACGTCATACAGTTGCTCTGAAGATTATATGAGATGACACAAACTTCACTAACTATAGCATCTGGCTTAGAGTCTAAATAAACGTTAGGGGCAATGCATCTTATTCTAATGTTCCTAAGTCTATAGTGACCTCTTCCTAATTTTTCTGGGAGTTTTGGAAGCTAGCCAGATTCCCATTTGGCAATATCTTGGAAACATAAACAGGAAAGTCTCACTCTAATGCAAATTTACATTTATAAGAAAGTGATGGTCTGAGGAAAAATAGTAACCCTTACTCTATTTACTCCTGTCCTCTGGAGTCTGAGTTAGAAGGACCAGAATAGGGGCACTTGGGTGGCTCAGCTGGTTAAGCATCTGACTTCAGCTCAGGTCATGATCTCGCAGTTTGGGAGTTCGAGCCCCCTGTCAGTCTCTGTGCTGTCAGCTCGGAGCCTGCTTCAGATTCTGTGTCTCTTTCTCTAACCCCATCCCTGCTCATTATCTGCCCCTCTTTCTCAAAAATAAATAAACATTAAAAATTTTTTTTTAAAAAAAGGACCAGAATGAATGTAACTGAAAGGATTTTGGGATTTTGTTGGGCCTGCTATTAACTCCTGCCTTTTCATGTCTTTTCTTGATGATAAAGTGAGTGGGGCCATGAGTGCTACCCTCTAAATGCTTCCAGCTATCTTTAGCACATGGAGGAATCATGTGTCCCTGCCCACATAAAGTTGGGTGATCCACGGGCTTGCTTTGGCTAAGGAAGTGTGAGAGAATGGGATGTTGGTGACTTTGAGGAAGAGTCTTTAATGCTGGGTGCTTGGTTAATTAAGTTCTTGCTCCCTCCTGCTTTTAGTGACTGTAGAAGCATGAGTTCAGATGGAGCAGCCCATGGCTTGGATCCCTGCCAGGCTGTAAAGAACAGAGCCCCCTGCTGGCCTGTGATGGACACAGGCCTGAGCCGGATCTAAAGCTTTATGGTCTCAAGCCACTGAGATGCTGGGGGTTGCTTGTTGATGTGGCATCACTTGTCCACTTCGATTTTTCCGAGGAGCCTTGTGAGAGCATCACACTGTGCTGCCTCCGAGGTATGCTCTACGAGCCACAGACTCTGTGCTAGTGACAATGTGTGATGCTCCTAGGAAGTAGTAATTTTCTGATTTTTTAAAATGATAAATATAGGGGCACCTGGGTGGTTCAGTTGGTTGAGCGTCCAACTTTGGCTCGGGTCATGATCTCACAGTCCATGGGTTCAAGCCCTGTGTCAGGCTCTGTGCTGACAGCTCAGAAAGTGACAAACGTGGAATGCAGCAATGGTTGCTGTGTTTTGAATGCTATTCAACCTGCTTTATAGAAAACCAGAAAGTATATGACAAAGAACCATTGAAAACTGGGAAGTGCAAAACATGGCTACTAAGAGACTAATGGGATCAGGAAAATATTAACCTGTTTAGAAAACAATGAATGTGTTGTTCAATTATATTGTAGATAGAAAATTTGTATTTTGTATACTTTAAAAATATTATTGCATAGCTGATTAGAAAGTAGAAATAGAAAAAAATCATAGATTTGTAACCAATAATTTCTCGGCTAAAACAAATTTGATTAGGAAAATAAACATAAATTATATGGGAAATTTATATGTTTTCAAGAACCAAACGGAGAATATGAAAAGGCAGGCAGGCAACTGATTTATCAGAAATTAAATTCTGTATTCCATGACTATTTATTTATTTATATTTTTAATTTTTAAAGTTGATGTATTTATTTTGAGAGAGAAAGAACTAGAGAGTGACTATGAGCAGGGGAGGGGCAGAGAGAGAGGGAAAGAGAAAATCCCAAGCAGGCTTTGTGCTGTCAGCTCAGAGCCCAAAACTAGGCTCAATCTCATGAACTGCAAGATCATGACCTGAGCTGAAAACAAGAGTTACACGCTAAACTGACTGAGCCACCCAGGCCTCCCTATAAGACACTTTAAATCCCTATATTTACTGATCATATCCATTTCGATGTATTTTATAGAAACTTGTTCTTAAATTTTAATGTTCATTTAAAAATTATTTTTGATTATTCTGTTACCTTAGTGATAGATTGTAGATGTATCAAGGGTTAGATGAATTTTTACTCACAAAGATTCACAGTTTTGGTCACCTGTTAGGGATGATCCTGGCTTATTTATTCAGTAACCCATATGGAATGTTTTCTATGTCCTTTCATAATAGTGTGTTCATTTTAAAGGAGTTACTTCATTTAATCATCCTTCTTCATTTCAGAGATGAGGGAACTGAGTTTCGGAGACGTTAAGGAAATCACTGAAGGACACTGTGGCAGAATTGCTTCTGTGGGCTACCTTACAAAATATACAGCCTATTTCGATTCTCATTAGACCACCTATGTGATTATGTGTGGATATGAAGGAAAATAGAGAAATGGTACCAATCATCTGGTCCCCATTCTCTCATTCCTTTACTCTGAGAAGACTAATGTACCTAAAAGTTTCACCTTTTGGATGAAACTATCAATGGTGCCTTTGGACCTCATTGAGAGGCTCAGATCCCCATCTATCCCACCTCATAAAGGGGAAGACATGGAATGTTAGGTTCCAGGGTATCCTAATTGGAAAGCCCTATGGTAATTGTTGCAACTCAGCTTGTGTGCCTGACACAGAATGTGTACCTTAAGAAAGGTATGGGGTGCCTGGGTGGCTCTGTTAGTTAAGTGTCCGACTCTTGAATTCTGCTCAGGTCACGATCTTGAGGTCATGAGATTGAGCCCCACGTCAGGCTTTACACTGGGTGTGAAGCCTGTTTAAGATTGTTTCTCCCTCTGCCCCTCTCCTCCTCTGTCTCTCTCTCTCTCTCTCAAAAAACAAACAACAACAACAAAAAAAAAACGTACAGACTTCCTTAAATTCAGCTTCCATACAAACTACCCTTTCATTATGTTACATTTTCACCTTTCTAAATCACGTTTTTATTTGTTAAGTCTATTTAGACTTATATCAGGTGACAAAAATTCGAGATGTTTACACAGTGAATCTCTGTGCCAGACAACTCGCTTATAGCAGCGTTGTCTTCTTGTATGGTCATCTGTGCAATTATTTGGCTATTTTATTGCCTTTTATTTGATTATTTAAAACATTGTTTGAAAATGAAAATCTAAAAAAGTTAAACATAATGATAAAAAAGCAGAAATGGAAATTCTTTGAGCTGCTGAAAGTGACACATCTTCCAGTTCAGATACTCATTGACCTTAAGACAGCTTCTATGTATCAACTTAGATAAGAAAACAATAAAGACTGTATATTTCATGAGTGTAATCATACTACTCAAAAAGTCATGCTTTTGATGTCTATGAAAGTGTGCCACAGTCCAAATATGTTTTTACATTTTTTTCTTACTGTGTAGCTGGTCTAAGTGTTGGCGTGAAATGACTGATCTTGATCCTTTAGAGATATTGATTATAGCTACATAAATATACTTGTTTATATTTGTTTTTTTCCAATGAGAAAATGAGTTCTACAGAAACTGGGAATGTTGTCTTATTCATAGCGGTACCCACAGCACACAGGACAGATACTAGCTCAGAGTAAGTGCCCATTAAACGTTTGTGCAACACGAGTGAGGAATTTCTGCTTTACATAATTATACTTGTTACATGTGCATTTATGTAAACCTATGCCACCTTATACTTATTTTAAAAATATTATCCTTCTGCCTTAAAATTATTCTTTACATATTTGCTCATTTTTCTACTCTGCGTTTCAGGCTCAATTATAGTTATTAGGCATTTACTGAACTTAAAAATGCACAAGGTGTTTGATGGCTGTGGTATACTGTATTTCTTTTCTTTCTTTTAATTTTTTTATGTTTTTTATTTATTTTTGAGAGACAGTGCGAGCAGGGGAGGGTCAGAGAGAGGGGGAGACACAGAATCCGAAGCAGACTCCAAGCTCTGAGCTAGCTGTTAGCACAGAGCCCGACATGGGGCTCAAACCCATGAACCGTGAGATCATGACCTGAGCCGAAGCTGGACACTTAACCGACTGAGCCACCCAGGCGCCCCTGTCTTTATTTCTTTTTAATTTTTTTTAGTGTTTATTTATTTTTTGAGAGAGAGAGAGAGAGAGAGAGAACACAAGTAGGGGAGGGGCAGAAAGAGAGAGGGAGACACAGAATCCAAAGCAGGCTCCAGGCTCTGAGCTGTCAGCACAGAGCCTGTTGCGGGGCTTGAAATCAGGAACAGCGATATCATGACCTGAGCTGAAGTCAGCTGCTTAACTGACTGAGCCACACAGGCAGCCTCTTCTATCTTTAAAGCCACTTTTCCCCATAACCTTTCATATACTTTTATAAAATTCACCCTGATGTGTGTGCATGTGTGCATTTTTAAACAATTACCTGGGGTTTAGTTTCTAAATCATTCTCAGCATATTGTTATATCCAGTGATTCCAACTAAGAGTTTCTGAGGTGAGTTCAGAGAGCATCCTGTCAGCTGGCTTTTGATTTTCAATAAAATCTGAGTTCTTGCAACTAGTTTTCTTCCTGTCCAAGGGTTGGTGGGCCAGTATTATTTCAATAGCCATTACTGCAAGACAGCTTCAGCAATGCACTGCCATTGAGCGGCAGTGCCCAAATGAGGTTTTATCACCTGTTCTAAGTTCTTTGCCACCCTGGTTACTCAGGAACATTCCATATGTAGAAGAACAGAAAACTTAAAAAGCACAACAAAACAGCCCCCCACACCCTGTGTCTGTGCAGATGGGGTAAGGTTTTACAGACCACATTGACACAGAGTACCATGTGGGGCTCCAAGGTGGGGCTTGAACTCACAAACAGTGAGGTCATGACCTCAGCCAAAGTCAGACACCTAACCGACTGAGCCACCAAGGTGCACTGCCCACACATTAAAAATCTTATTGGCTTTCTGTTAATTTGGCTTGGAACTGTGGGGCAGGTGAAGAAAAATATGGAAATAATACTCTCTGATTGGAACCAGGAAGTTTATATTCTCCAAAGTTGCCTCTTTGGCCCCATGGGTCATTTTGGAGATTGTATAGCATTGAATTGGCCACCTGAAATTGCTGGGATCAGGTGAGGATATATTCTATGTCAGGCAATCATACATTCTGAAGGTCAGCCTGACTTTTTCCTATTTCCTTGTTTTAGCACCCTTTATGTAGCAGAATGATTTTTCATGTAAAATGCAGGCATCCTAACTGCACCCTCCCTGGATAATACATCTCTCTTTCCTCCCCACGTCTCATTTTATCTGTTTCTTTTTTCTTCCCTTCCCATTCAGGGCAGTACATGTGTGGCAGCTATTTTGCTGCTACATTGCATTGTCAATTTTGTTTTAACATTTAAATGCTCGACTTGAATTCCCATCTCTTTAGACATCATGTAAGAATGGTACACATTGGAGTTTTAGGATAGAATTTCTTTTCTCCTCTCTCCACTCCTTGTCTCCAGCAGCCCTATAAAATAGCTCATTGCTTTGCATTTCTCCACCATTCAAGTGTTTGTAGAATCTAACGATCCTGATCTCTCACTTCCTTTTTATAAGCAGAAAATGATAGCTGGATATGGCACAGTTCCCAGGGAAGCTTCATGGAAAGTGGCAGAGGAGCTGATAGCAGGGTATGAAAAACAGCCATAGGTATGTGCTTTTTAAGGAGTTGTCCCGATCAGCTCAACTGCCACATTCAATGGCATAAGGACTGTTCAGCTTCGTTTTCTAAAAGAGAAGAAATTTGAAAGATGTATTTGAAAATTTCCACGATCAATCTCCTTTTGAAATTCAGCACACATAGCAAGAAAAAAAAAAAAGTAATTCCAAATGAATTAAACAGCTGAGGCCAAATGGGAAGAGAGGGCTACTGAGCAGGATAATTGTCCACAGGGAAACAAAGCCAAATATGAATAGTAATTAGTAACTTAGGTTTTTGTACACACTAACCCTTAAGAACAAGCCCTTAAGAAGTAGTGCTGTGGCAGAAAAACTGGTTAAAATCTATAAGAATCCTTCTGGCACTAGATTTGTATTTCTTTAGATTACAAGATTATATTAGCTGTATCGTTTCTGGGATTCCTGATGGAAAAGTCCCAGGGACTAGAGCCGGATGTAAAGAGGGTCAGTCCAAAATCAGAATAACTGGGGTGCAGTGGTTAAAAAGACCCTTGGATTGGATTCAGGGATGGAGATAATAGGTGGTGATCCAAGTAGACACAGGGAGTGTGCAATTGGGGTCCTGCTGTCAGGGAGGGAGAGATCGGGCAGTAGGCATTGACAAAATTCATGTAATAATGCCAGTAATTATATGCCAGGCCCAGTTCTAAGCACTTCACATGATTTATTTCATAGTCCTCATACAACTATGGGATATGACTATTGTCCCCACTTCACAGATGAGGAAACTGAGCATAGAGGATTTAAGTAACTTGTCTGAGGTTCACGCAGGAAATAATTGCCAGAGTCAAAGTTGAAGCCTGTGCTCTTCACTCCTACACTGTCCTTCAAGTAGGCAAATAGCTTCAGAGAGACCTAGTCTTGCATCTAGAGAGTGACTCCTTCAGAGACTCGAGGTGGAGGTGTATGAGTGAAGTTATCTGGGAAGCATTTGGTGGCAAGTAACAGCATACGATTTAAACGCATTATTGGCTCAGCAACTGCAAGTTCAGAGTTAATTGTGATCGTCAGGGCTGAGTCCTGATTCATTTCTCTGTGATTCTTTGGGCTCTGTCCTCTCAGGGATGGCTGGTGAAGAGGTGGCTGCTGCAATTTTGGATCTCCTATCAGCACAGAACACTGGCTGGAAGAAAGGAAATAGCTGTTCTCTGATGCTGTCCCAGAGGAACAAGGAAGAAGTTCCTCAGATGGTTAGCACAAACCTCTGCCTGTATCTCCGGACTCTGAACTCAGTTGCCTGCTAATCTAGTCACTGACGAGGGGCATAGGATTGCATGTGGACTGTTAGGGGCTCAGGTGGGGCTGACTTTCCTGAGCCACATGAACTTGGAGAGACAACTGGGTATCTAAATAGAATTGCAGATCTCTGAAGGAAAGGAAAAGGAGAGGAGGGAGGTGGATGCTGACAATGACTATTCCAGAGAGGCTACATGTTGGTCTTGGATCTATTGATTATCATATAAATCCAGGGACCCACTTCTTAGAACTGGCAAATCAGGGAAGAGCCTGATTCAGAGCTCCATTTCTTGGTTTAATATGTATTTCTAGAATAGAGCTATAAACAAGGTAAATTAGATACTGTGCCATTTACTCATCCGCCTAGAATTTCTGATCTCCCCTATTCTGGCCAAAACTGTTTGAAGCAGTGGCCTTGGTGAAGCAAATATAGAAGGCCAAGCAGGCCTTCCTATGACTGGTAGAGTCAAATTGATCATTACACAATGAGGCTGAACATGCAGCATGTCAACCTTGCAGGCCTAATCTACTTTTGATACCATATATAATGCTCTCCTCTATTTGTTATATTTCTCAACATTTATTTTTATCATTGGCTCCTGAGGCTTTATTTAGGGAGTGAAATTTTGTTGACCGATTTTAGGGTGTTTTCCTGAACCCAACTGGGAAGTTGGTAAATGTTTCTTTGGTCCCCCCAGCGTTGTGCTTTGGGCAGTAGTGGCAAATACAGAGTCTTGCACTGCCACTCTTGCCTCCAGTTTCCATGGCAGACATCGGTCATTTATCACGGTCCTCTTTCTTGCTGAGCATGGTTGCAGCTAGAAATTATTCTCCATTCAGAGCTCAAGGCAGCCACTGTAGAGCTGGCACAAGTGGAAATTATTTCACCTCCTTGCTTGGGGAACTCTGTGTCTGAGAGGAAGCATGGGAAAGATGAGGAACATTCTAGAACTAGACAGCAAACAAGTAACTCTGCTTTGAATCAGACATATTAGGAATCAAACAAACTTGGGTTGGAATCCAGGCTTTGCCACTAACTAACTTGGCAAGTTACCTTACTTCTCTGAGCCTACTTCTTCTTTGTAAAGTGAGATTAATGATACCAATTTCCAAGGCTATTTGGTAATATTGAATGAGATGGAATATTTACTAGTCTTACCAGATTGCTTGGCTCTCTGAATATGAGTTCATGTTGCCTATATGTCAAAACCTAGACCAAGGGGATGATATAATGAATTTATTCTCAGTAATATGCAAAAATATTTGCATTTTTATAAGAAAATCCCTTTAATAAAATGAATTAATTGTTGTAGAATTTTATGTTGTATTTAGGGATCAAATGTTTTGAACTGGGGCTTCATTTTCTCAAACCCCTCAGACCATCCTTGGTTCTATCTAAAGACACGGCTTGATTTTACTTTCCAGAATGTCAAACTTGGCAGAGACTAGTATTTTAGGGAATTACAGAGGGAGGAGAATCCATAATCTTTGCCCTTGAGGAAGTCAAACCAGAGGAACACAGTGACAAATAAACATACTGTAGAATACAAATAACTAAAGCTTGGAAATATACCCACATATGCTATTATATCTCCATAATTGTATTCACATTTAAAATATCTGCACAGACAGGCAGATCAGTGGAAGAGAATAGAATCTTAAGTAGGTCCAAATACTTCAGGGAATCTAGTGTATGATAGAGGTGGCATTTTAAATCAGTGAAGAAAGATAGATTATTTAGTAAATAGTATTAAGAAACTGTTTAGCCATTTAAGAGAAAAATGGATCTATATGCTTTAAATAGAAAATACAAAACTATAGAAGTTTTATAAGGAGTTGTGGAAAAAAATTTTAAGTAATCTTGGGGTAAGACCTTCTCAAGTAAGAAACAACCTAAGTAGTAGACATTTAAAAACAAGAGTGATAGAGATAAATTTTGCTATAAAATATTAAAACTTGTTTGGAAAATGCAATAAATCAAGGCAAAAGGCAAAATTTAAAAATCTGTACATGTGCAATTATGTTCCAAAAAGGCTGTACCAACTTTTACCACACCTTCAGTGTACACGTACCTGTATCTTCAAAATGTATATGCAGGGTTCCTTTTTCTTCAATGTTTATTTTATTTTTGAGAGAGAGAGAGAGAGAGAGAGAGAGAGAGCGAGCAGGGGATCGGCAGAGAGAGAGGGAGACTTAGAATCTGAAGCAGGCTCCAGACTCTGAGCTGTCAGCACGGAGCCTGATGTGGGGCTTGAACTCATGAACTGTGAGATCATGACCTGAGCCAAAGTCAGTCGCTTAACCTACTGAGCCACCCAGGCACCCCTACAGGGTTCTTATATATCAACAAGAAAAATATAAACAGATCTCACAAAATAGGCAAAGGATATGAAAAAAGTTCCAAGAAAAATTATCTTTTTAAGCATATGAGAAACCTGCAATCTTATTCATAATTAAAGAAATATAAATTCACAACATGAAACAGAATATGAAACTATCATCTTGGTGATAGTTTTAAAATTTAGAAATTCATAGTGGATGATAGAATGAGAGTATAGGCATATATATAGTGCAGAAATGATAAAAGTGTAGCATCTTTGGAATGCAACAGGACAACATTTAAAATATATAAATCTTACAAGTCTTCTAGAAATTTGTCCTCTGGTTTTATTTGCATCTCTTTACAGAAATTTTTCATTGCAGTATTATTTATAATAGTAAAAAAGAATAGGACACAACCTCCATGTCTATCAACAAGAGACTGAATAAAATATTTTTGATGCAGACATATAATAAATTGTTACATACCCTTTCAAAAGAGTGTATCTACATGTGTTGATTTAGACATATCTGAAAAATGTATCATTAGGTCAAATAAAAGGAAGTTACTTAACAGTGTTTATAGACATGTATATACCTAAAAAAGTTCTGGAAGATCATACAAGAAACTGTTGACTGTGGTTACCTCTGGGAGTAACTCTGAAGCTGGGAAGAAGAGTCACTAACCTTTGGATACTTTTTTGTACTATGTAACTCTGACCAAAGGAGTGTGTTATTTTTGTAATAAATGGATGGGGTTGATGGGCACACAGAGTGATAAGAAAACCAAATGCATAGGAATATTTCCAGCTAATTTCTTCTGTCCATACTACCCTTAGAACCTCCCTCATCTCACCGAATCAAAAACAAGAGCATATTCTTATTGAAGGACAAGCAATTGAAGCATTTCTGAAAAGTAGAAAGTACATGGATTCAACGCTTTATATCAAATGCACGAGGCAGAGACGTCTGTGCAAGTCCTCTCAGCTCACAGTCAGCAGGGAGCAGGAGGAAAGGGCTTTGAAACAACCAGCGTGTAGCATCAGTTGGAACAGCTGGGCCAGTTGCCTCTTCCCTGAGTCTTTTTCTAGAATGGTTCAGTAGAGTTATGTGCTCACAGCAGATGACATCATTATATGCTGGGTCTCCAGAGGCAGAGCAGCACCCTTGGTAGTTGCTAAGACCTAGAAGTCTGGGATTCATCTTCACAGAAAAGAGTCTATCGAAATAGCTCACAAACTCCATGTCTCACCATTCCTGCACTATGACCTTGAGCAGGCTGAAGCAGAAAGATCATAGACATGGCATTTTCAAAAACAAAAGTGCTCAAACAGCAAAGACTCAACAAACCTTTGAAGACAAGCATCTCTATAAAAGTAAGACGCTAAATCCAGTGAGCAGAAGAGCTAATATCCAAAGAAAAAGAGTTAATATAGCCAACAGTTCTATTACAATAACTATAATTGGTCAACATCTTCAGGGATATGCAATTGAATACTAAGGACATTATGGACATGAACCATAAATCACCTTTAATTAAAATATGTGTTTTGAAATACAGTCATATGGTAAGCTTTCTTGTAAGTAGTTAAATCTTCTGCTAATTCAACCAGTAGGTCAGGTACTGCTAGATGTTGCTAGGTCTAACAATTGCATACTTTTCTATACTATTTGGAAATTGTTTTCTCATTTGTTTTTCAAAACACTCTTGTAAGGTGAGCAGGGCAGAGCAGACTTTATTATATCTCAGAAGAATGTGGTTTGGGATCGAGTTGAATATTTTGCTTATAATAAAACAATCAGTGACAAAGCCGAGATTCACCAGGATTTTTAATTCCAAATGTATAGCACTTCTAAATCATGTGGTCTTTGTAAGCTATTCCAAGCTTATCCTACTTTATAAAGTGAAATCATAACTACGACTTTTCTGAAGTCAGGGCACAATAGCCCCGAGAAGATGTGCATGTGAGGAATTACTGGATTTTTGTTTTCTACTCTTATTTCTTAAACACCACCAAGTACATGATTACTAGAAGCAGCTTCTATGTATACATAACAGCTTGGATTTATGGTTTCAGGAAATAACATAGCAGAAAACTTAGTGACATGCCTTTAAAAAAGTTTTGTAGGTTGTCTATTTCAGCTTGAAAGAAGTAGGTCATGAGAGTGACCACAGATTTGTCAAGAAACTTAAGATGTTTTTTATTTCATATGAAACTGTGCTTATCCCCAGATTCTGACAGCGATGGCATGAACTATAGCTAAGGAAAATCTCCTGATCCACCCGTGTCGATGTTCAGGACTTATTTTAAGACTAAAGCTCAAGTTTGCAAGGACTCTGGGGTAGCTGCCCAAACCGATCATGAATGTTCTTATTCCCATGTGCATCTTTCAGAAAGAAAATAGTTTCCTCAAACTCTGTTTGGATTCCAAAAGCTTGTAAATAGACCCTGCCTGCACAGGTGATGTAGCGCAATAGATGAGCTTGGTGCCATTGAACTGTAAAGTACCATGAAGAGTGTCTGAAAGTTGAAATTAACTTTTTATTAGCATGACACAGCTGTGGGCTGTTTCATCTTGTCAGCAGCAAATTTCTGGTTTTCTCTCACTTGCCTTTTCATAGACCTCACATTGGTTCACCTCCAGCTATTCCTGCCGTCCTAACAGGCACTGTCCTGCTCCTTGTCAGCTTTTTCTGGTCCTACTGCTTCTTTATGTGGCTTTTTGATGTTTCAAAAGAACCGTGGAATGTGATAGACCTTTCATTTTCAAATGTGCTTTTACTGGCTTTGATGCCATATAAGAGCAATAGCCTGGAAAGATTGGGTGAAGAAGAAATGGGAGACCAGCTCTTCCAAGGACTGACTGAACAATCTCAATGATGCAACATTTTGCTAGCTATGTCAAGAATGGGGGTTCAAACAGTAAGTCTTCACTTCCCCAGAATTTGCTAGCCACCCGCCAGGTTTGTTGCCAAGACACTTGACAAAATATAGACCTCCAGTGGTCAGACTCACTCCAGATCCAAAATGTAATAATCCTTGATTTAGGAGGGTAGCAGCGTGCATGTCCTTTTCTTACATCTCTCTTCGGAATAATTGGGGTTAGGTAGGCAGTTCATGCCCTGTTTTCTGTATACTTGTCTGTCTCCATTTGATCATCTGAATACGCATCTTGCTTTCTGCCTGTGAGTGTTTAAAGCCATGACCTCTTGAAAGAAATAACCTGAAACAGCTGAGAAGGTATGAGCATTTGCTCTGTTATGCAGTTTTGATTTCTGGAACATCATGTTTCAAATTGCAGTGGAAACAAAAGGCCTCTTTATGGCATTCAGTAAAAGTACATTTTGTTCTCAAAAGATTTGATGAGCTGAGATGCTATACAAAGTCTCTTAAGGATTAGGACGAAACAACAGAAAAATAAAAATTTGACCTAAATTGTAAATATTTCTGGTTCCTGAATATCTGGTTATTTAAATTTTCTGTGATGTTAGCAGCTTGGGAAAGAGAGAAGTATTGGACTCTGTCTTATAGAGCCACATCATATTTAATAACAGTGAAAACGTTCTTCCCTAAAGGACATAAAGATGTCTGCATTAACACTATTTGAACTCCTTTATTTGAATACTGTAATCTCCCATGGTAAATCCACCAGAAAGTCAAATTCACAATTAAAACTATAGGCAAAATCAATGTGCCAAAATCATTGCAAGGATAATGGAGGTTTGATTGGCTCATATTTAGCCTTGAACCGTCACTTCATTAGGTTTTCCCAAATTCATTGAATATTCTTGTCACCTTGGGAACAATGGTTCATTTGTCTTATAGGAATGTAAGAAGAATATACAACCAACAAGTTAAATGAAAGCGCAATCTAATTACCTAAGGAAAATATCCTCCATTTATTCAAATTACTCTTCTGTTCTGGAGGCACTGTGAGACAATATGATGTAGAATTGAGATGAGAGTCTTGCAGTTCTTCTACTCCTTGCTGAAACTCTTAAAAGTGTTCATTTGGTAAATAAGTGATGTTAAAAATGGCAGAAACTTAATACACATAACTAGAAAATATGTTCTAGCACCTTTTGGGAAATAGGATGAACTGTCCTTATCGGATCTCTGTTCTCAGCACTGTCCTTGTATATGTATTGTCCTTATTGGACTTCTGTTCCCAGAACGCTGGGGACATGGGACTTGATGGAGTCCCAGGAGGATGTGCAGGACAGAGCCTTCCTGGTCATCAGCCAAGTGCGTCAAGAAACCACGGCACTGGAGATATACCCATGCACAGTTGCAGGATGTTCCTGATCTGTCCTTCCTTTATCTGTAGCTATCGTTCTGAGTAAAACATTTACTGTAACATTTACTGTGCTCTCCAAGCTTGCAAGGAAGGTATAAAATAAGATGCTGTTCCTAATAAAGTTTGCCATTAGCCCTCAGCTTTTGGTCCATCTCCATGGCTTGCGGGGATGTCCACGGTGCCCTTGCTTTCCGGGACCGTTCACGTTTCCATTGAGAAATGTCCCTTGTTCACGTTCCCATTCGCTGTATTTGGGAATGTCCCTGTTTCCATTGGCCATCAGCCTTTGGGGACGGTCATTGCGTCCTGCTCGTCGTCTCCCCAGGACCCCTCCTCACGAAGGAGAACCTACCACAAGCACCAACTGTATATTAGAACAGAGTTGATAGTGAAGGCTATCACTCTTCAGAATATACCAGCCCTGGAGCCCTTGGTCATTTTGTGTGACCTCACAGGGCACAGATGGTAAGGATTTGTAGTTCTAGGTTTATCAGGGCCAGAGATCCCTCCCTCA